>OX457025.1:16548930-17295515 GCA_949752745.1 Protula sp. h YS-2021 | reverse complement strand
CTCACACAGCAAAATCCACGAGGGCAACAAGAAATTTGTGTGTAAGATCTGCGGCAAAAGCTTCCTGTTCCGGCAGAAGGTGAGCCACCCAGTTATCTACAGCACAAGTGATCTCTGTATAAAAAGCGGCCATTTAGCTGTGTGGGTATTCTTTTCCCAGGCGTGTACACGTGACAGTTTCCGGTAAATGTGTTGAGCGTGAACTGATCATTGAAGTCAAGTCGTATTTATTAACGTCCCATTTGTGAATGAAGAATGAATTTCGTTCAGTAATGACGTAACATCAAATAGTGTGGCTGAGAGAGCTGAAGACCTTCCGTCATTTTAACACAGAATATTGTGATTTAGAATGCCATTCCCTGTCGCTCCGGTTTCCCGTATAGCATGCCTTTCATAGCGAGGTTGATGGCTCGGTGTAGTTGCTGTGAATCGGTGACACGTGTTTGTGTACACTGTTGTAGCTGAAGGTACACGTGCGTGTGCACGAGAACCGGCGGGAGCACGTGTGCAGTCTGTGTATGCACGGCTTTAACGAAAAGTCCGACCTCAACCGTCACTTCCGCAAGGTCCACATGAAAGGTAAAAACCTGGCTCAGTAAATCCAAAATCACTGACGACATGCGGGGGGTTGATTCAAATACATCACAGCGTTGTTAGGGAAGTGTTTCAAGTTGAATTTGAATGCAATCTCAAGGCCGTTCGTAATATATAAGCGTTTCAGTAACACAACTGAACGAAAAGTTTTTTAACGACGGCTGGTGTTGTTAAAGATTTTTGTTAATCGGACCAAAATCTTGGTCGACCGTTTTTTCATGACCAGTCTTGACCAATTCCAAGGGTTGTTCATAAAATAAAATGGCAAAATATAACATTAGTAAATAATAACAAGTCAGCATTAATAATGAGAGATGTCGCGTGATATTGATTTGAAGAATTCAAACGAATTAAAGGTTATTTTGATGTTGGATAACTTAACCAGGAACTCATTTGAATAGTTTTGGCAAACATTTGACGTTCTTGAAAGTTTTGTGAGACTAGCATTTTGGTCAAGCTGATCAGGGCCGTTGTCCGTTTGAACAGATGCTGTTGGAAAACGCATCGACATGCGTAACTGTCCAATCAGAGGAAGCGTTTGGTTTCTAGGCGAGTGGGTGCGACATAGATTGCTGGGGGATAGGGGTTGAAAACGGTTGCCAGGGGATTCGGATTGAAGACGATTGTTAGGGGATAGCGGTTGACAATGGTTGCCATGGGATCTCGGTTGAAGACGATTGTTAGGGGATAGCGGTTGACAATGGTTGCCATGGGATCTCGGTTGAAGACGATTGTTAGGGGATTGGGGTCGGCAACGGTTGACCTGGGCTGGCGCTAGGGGTAGAGATTGTCCTGTTGCTTGGGGCTAGGGCTTGACGACGGTTGCTAAGGGCATACAGTGTGTGTTGCAGAGCGCAGCGTGTCGTGTAGCGAGTGCGGCAAGCGCTTCTTTGACCAGACGGACCTAAAGCGCCACCTGGAGAGTCACTCCGTGTCCAAGCTCTACGAGTGCACGGTGCGTACCGGATCACAGTCCCTCGCCTCCTAACGTGGTTACAGGAGGCCAGCTTCAAGTCCAACTCACTACGTCTTTTGTCCAATGATGTGTTCTGAAATCCAATCGATCAAAAATTGTCAAAATTACCGCCCTCTGAAAATTGCCAAAATTGGCCCTTTCGAGGGTACCTTGTTGAGTCCGCTTCTGTATTAAGGAATCATGTAAGAGCTATGATTCTTTCATAGTTATTAATTTATTATGACAATGAGTTTTTCGGGGGATCCTGCTGCTCTCTGACAACATCTAGTTTTTTGTTTTTTTTTTGTTTTTTTTTAAACGTGAACTACTGATACAAGAATTTTTTTAACTAAAACAAAGAGCTCTTTATGTTTTGGTTGTTGACACTATTTATCAGGAAACATTTCCCTTGCAGTACTGCCACAAGTTTTACCAGACGAAGGTGTCGCTGAGTCAACACGTCAAGTCTCACACCTGCATCTTCCACTGCGAGATCTGCTCGCGAGATTTCGGCAGCTATTCGGGATTCATGTGAGTACATTGTGTCAGTTTGGGAACATTACTGGTTTCTCGCAAATGCGCGGCCAGACAGCAAAAAAAAAAAAAAAAAGAAGAAAAAAAAAAGGTCATCATTGAATGCCACGATCGAGGTGTTATGTTCCTATATTTGTGACAATTAAAAGTGTTTGTCGCTGGTATTATGCGGTTCGATTTTGGTTATGGTAAGTGACAATATCAACAAAGATGCTAATGGTAAATATTAAGAATAAATATATAAAAAGCACCGACTTGGTACTTGCCGGGTTTACGAGATTAGTTCGAGGGTACTGTGACAACAAAATCATCGCCCCCTCTCTGCCCGCACGTACATACTTTATAGCTGACCTCTTGCAGGCACACAAGGTCATACATGACGAGAGCAGCGAGGGCTACCTGTGTGAGTAGCGCGGTACATACTTTATGGCTGACCTCTGACCTCTTGCAGGGCGTACAAGGTCATGCATGACGAGCACAGCGAGGGCTACCTGTGTGAGTAGCGCGGTACATACTTTATGGCTGACCTTTGACCTCTTGCAGGGCGCACAAGGTCATGCATGACGAGAGCAGCGAGGGCTACCTGTGTGAGTAGCGCGGTACATACTTTATGGCTGACCTCTGACCTCTTGCAGGGCGTACAAGGTCATGCATGACGAGCACAGCGAGGGCTACCTGTGTGAGTAGCGCGGTACATACTTTATGGCTGACCTTTGACCTCTTGCAGGGCGCACAAGGTCATGCATGACGAGAGCAGCGAGGGATACCTGTGTGAGTAGCGCGGTACATACTTTATGGCTGACCTCTGACCTCTTGCAGGGCGCACAAGGTCATGCATGACGAGAGCAGCGAGGGCTACCTGTGTGAGTAGTGCGGTACATACTTTATGGCTGACCTTTGACCTCTTGCAGGGCACACAAGGTCATGCATGACGAGAGCAGCGAGGGCTACCTGTGTGAGTACTGTGACAAGAAGATCATGACGAAGGGCAGCATGAAGCGCCACATGCTCATCTGCCACTCCGACGACCGGCCCTACCAGTGTAGCGACTGCGGCAAGGGCTTCAAGTCCAAGAAGGACCTCAAGGTTTCTCCTTCCTTGCTCGTTCCGTTTTAAGGCAGAAACTTTGGGAGAAAAAGCACATAAGAGTAAAAATGTCTTGGTTAGATTGATGTGTCATTGTGACTCGTTGACGCCTGGCAACGTAGGGTTAAGAAGGCCCATCTGTGTGCGAGGAGGAAAGTTCCGATAGGGATAGAAGCAGTCACGGAATAAAGACATATGTTTGTGTTTTTGCGAAAGAAAAAAAGGAAAGAAAAGAAATGCTATAGTTCTTGAGTTGTTCTTTATCTCTCTTCATCTGAAGCATTTTATTTGTTTATTTATCATTTTTTTATGCCAGAGCCACTACCTGATCCACGAGAGCGAGCGCGTGTACGTGTGTGAGGTGTGCTCGTTCTCATCCAAGCGCCTGGAGACGCTGCGCGTGCACATGCGCACTCACCAGGCGGTCAAGCCCTTCCAATGCGGCGTGTGCAGCAAGCAGTACACCCAGAAACACGCGCTAGAGGTACGCCACCCCCCGCCACCCCCCGCCCCCGACATGAGCACTCACCAGGCGGTCAAGCCCTTCCAATGTGGCGTGTGTAGCAAGCAGTACACCCAGAAACACGCGCTAGAGGTACGCCACCCCCCGCCCCCGACATGAGCACTCACCAGGCGGTCAAGCCCTTCCAATGTGGCGTGTGTAGCAAGCAGTACACCCAGAAACACGCGCTAGAGGTACGCCACCCCCCGCCACCCCCCGCCCCCGACATGAGCACTCACCAGGCGGTCAAGCCCTTCCAATGTGGCGTGTGTAGCAAGCAGTACACCCAGAAACACGCGCTAGAGGTACGCCACCCCCCGCCACCCCCCGCCCCCGACATGAGCACTCACCAGGCGGTCAAGCCCTTCCAATGTGGCGTGTGTAGCAAGCAGTACACCCAGAAACACGCGCTAGAGGTACGCCACCCCCCGCCACCCCCCGCCCCCGACATGAGCACTCACCAGGCGGTCAAGCCCTTCCAATGTGGCGTGTGTAGCAAGCAGTACACCCAGAAACACGCGCTAGAGGTACGCCACCCCCCGCCACCCCCCGCCCCCGACATGAGCACTCACCAGGCGGTCAAGCCCTTCCAATGTGGCGTGTGTAGCAAGCAGTACACCCAGAAACACGCGCTAGAGGTACGCCACCCCCCGCCCCCGACATGAGCACTCACCAGGCGATCAAGCCCTTCCAATGTGGCGTGTGTAGCAAGCAGTACACCCAGAAACACGCGCTAGAGGTACGCCACCCTCCCCCGACATGCGCACCCACTCGTCCGTCAAGACCTCTCCGTGCGGCTTTTATAGTAATCCGTACACACGGAAACCCGCTAGGGATATGCCAACCCCCCCCCCCCCCCCCCCCTGTAAAATTGTGAACACTAAGTTGTAGCGTAGCAATGGGATAGCGGTTCGGACGCAGAAAATGGGGGTGGGGGTGAGAAAGGCATGTGGAAGGGACAGATATGCCAGAGTCGTTTGGGTTGTACATGTGTGTGGCGCGATGCAGTGAACAAGTTAGAAAGTTCATTTTCAGAAGTTCTGTACGATAAATTAATGTAATCATATGCAAGCGTTGCACACAAGTTCTCTGTGACATGAGTAGTTTTCATGACGTCATATATGGTTACCATCTATTTTTAGCAACACATGGCAGTACACATAGAGAAGCGCTTTAGCTGCGACATCTGCCGGCGACATTTTGCTACAGCGTATGTATGACCTCCATTAACTACCCCCAACCCCCGCACCCTCGCTAAACTTTGAAGCAGAGACTTAATTTTACGGTATGATCATTGAAGAAAGCTATGGCACACCAGTAACGTTAGTCGTGTGTGAGTGCCGCAGAAAAAATAGGTATGGCGGGAAAAAATCACCTTGTTTCTCATCCCCCGCCCGGGTCATTAAAATTTACCTGTCATACGGAAAATGTTACTAAAATTAGCTTTTCACAGGAGAGATTTATCTTCAAATTTTGCCCTCGCCCCTTCAGAGCCCAGATTTTGATACCAGTAAAATTTCAAGCCCTTCAAAATAGCAATTTATAAATTGATAATGTTACCTGTTATGTTATGTCAACATCTAATGAAACTATTAAGGTATATTTTGTGGAAAAGGAAACGAAATACAAATTTTGAGCATTAGTGGTTCATCGAAATTTGAAACTTCAGATACGACTAGGTCTTAATTTTTAAAAGAAAGAAAAAACAAAGGATCGCCGGCCAGCCGGGTCACTTTCTTTTTAATTGGGATGAAAAACAAGACTATTTTTCTTCCAGGCCTAAGAAAAGGTGTTAGGCAGAATAACAAACAATGGCATGACAAAGTGTGCTGGTTGACGGCTACTTATTGATGACTTGTTGATGCTTGTCTTCTCTTTGTAGGGAGCAGATGAACAAGCACATGCTGTCCACACACGTGCCGAGTGAACTCCGCGAACAGGTGCGCTCTCAACTCGCCCCCACCCCCCTGTCAAACACCCCCCCCCCCATACAGTACAATCCACAGCAACATGCTGTCCACACACGTGCCGAGTGAACTCCGCGAGCAGGTGCGCTGTCAACTTCCCCCCCCCCCCTCCTCCCCCCTCCCCCTCACAGCTCTGGTATACAGTCACATGCACAGCGCATTCACCCGATGTCTGTTGGCTGAGATTTGTTTAGGGTAATCACGAGATGACTTTAAGTGAATTGATCCACCACCCCCCTCCCCCCCCCTCCCCCGTGCAGGTACATGTGTGAAGAGTGTCATTTTGTGTTGATTATTTTACCCTCGTGCAGGTGTTACAGTCAGGCAGCAGAGCTGTGCACATGTGTGAGAGTGTCATTCTGTGGTGATTATTTTACCCCCGTACAGGTGTTGCAGTCAGGCAGCATGACAGTGTACATGTGTGAGAGTGTCATTCTGTGTTGATTATTTTTCCCGTGCAGGTGTTACAGTCAGGCGACGTGGCAGTGTACATCTGTCAGAGTGTCATTCTGCGTTGATTATTTTACCGCGGTGCAGGTGTTGCAGTCAGGCGGCATGACAGTGTACATGTGTGAAGAGTGTCATTCTGCGTTGATTATTTTACCCTCGTACAGGTGTTACAGTCAGGCAGCATGACAGTGTACATGTGTGAGAGTGTCATTCTGTGTTGATTATTTTTCCCGTGCAGGTGTTACAGTCAGGCGACGTGGCAGTGTACATCTGTCAGAGTGTGATTCTGTGTTCATTATTTTAACCCCGTACAGGTGTTACAGTCAGGCAGCATGACAATGCACATGTGTGAGAGTGTCATTCTGTGTTGATTATTTTGCCCACGTGCAGGTGTTACAGTCAGGCAGCAGAACAGTGCACATGTGTAAGAGTGTCATTCTGTGGTGATTATTTTACAGTGGTGCAGGTGTTACAGTCAGGCGGCATGACAGTGTACATGTGTGAAGAGTGTCATTCTGTGTTGGGTATTTTACCCCCGCTCAGGTGTTACAGTCAGGCGGCATGGCAGTGTACATCTGTCAGAGTGTCATTCTGTGTTCATTATTTTACCCCCGTACAGGTGTTACAGTCAGACAGCATGAAAATGCACATGTGTGAGAGTGTCATTCTGTGGTAATTATTTTACCTCCGTGCATGTGTTACAGTCAGGCAGCAGAACAGTGCACATGTGTAAGAGTGTCATTCTGTGGTGATTATTTTACCCCGTGCAGGTGTTACAGTCAGGCAGCATGACAGTGTACATGAGTGAAGAGTGTCATTCTGTGTTGGTTATTTTACCCCCGTACATGTGTTACAGTCAGGCGGCATGACAGTGTACATGTGTGAAGAGTGTCATTCTGCATTGATTTAATTACCCCGGTACAGGTGTTGCAGTCAGGTAGCATGACAGTGTACATGTGTGAGAGTGTCATTCTGTGGTGATTATTTTACCCCCGTACAGGTGTTGCAGTCAGGCAGTATGGCAGTCTATATGTGTGAGGAGTGTCGTTCTGTGTTGATTATTTTACCCTCATACAGGTGTTACAGTCAGGCAGCATGACAGTGTACATGTGTGAAGAGTGTCATTCTGCGTTGATTATTCTGCTCCCGTACAGGTGTTACAGTCAGGCAGCATGACAGTGTACATGTGTGAAGAGTGTCATTCTGTTTTCGTGTCACAAGACGCCTTGGCTGTTCACATTCTGGAGGAGCATATGGCCAAAACAGACTCGCAGCCCAAAGTGAGCAAGACGTTTTTCTGTGCTCTTTACCTGACTAATTTAGGCTACTTAATTAATTCAGATAAAGGAAGACACTATTATTCGTTATGCTTAATAAGTTATTCCAAGTAAAATTTTCACAGTAAATAACGTGTAGGGAAATACAACATATCACGAGAGAAATGCAGCGAAATATTGTTCAGTCGGTGTCACTTAGTGAAAAAGTGTTGATCTGTGGCAGTGGGTTTAATTAGTAGTTACACGAGTGACTTGTGCTTTATTTCGTTTCGGTTTATCGGTTGTCTTTCTGACGTGCTCGTGTCAGCCCGTCAATTGCTTTCAGAACTCCGCTGAGAATCTCAAAAAAAAAAAAAAAAAAAAGGCAAATGAAAGAATTTTTTGAGCAGGCCACGGCTAATCGTTCTCGTGATGCGCTCCTCAGACGGTGAGACCTGTACGTAATTTGTTTGGAAAGGGTTAAGCATGCCTATTTTGTTCTTCTTGTCAAGGCGGAGCGTGAGTCGTTGCTGATCCGCAAAGTGGAGGAGTCGTCAACAAAAACAATCGCCGTGGAGAGTCGAGAACAATACAACATTGTGCCGCTAGGGGTCTCTCACAGTGACGTCACGATGGCGGAGGGTGTCATGGATGACGTCACGGTGAAGAGTGACGGCGGTGAGTGATCGCTTCCGGTATTGCTGTAGTCTGTGGTGGCTGAGACTGGTAAGTGAGGTGACAAAGACAGCAGAATGACAGCAGTCCAGCCGGATGTGTTTTGATAGTTAATTTGGAAAGTTGTTGCTTTACGTGCTGTTGCTGTTCTTATTTTCCTTCTTCTGCCTCATCCTTCTGCTTCTTTTTCTTCTTCTTTTTCTTCTTTTACTTCTTTTTCTTCTTTCTTCTTCTTCTTCTTCTTCTTCTTCTTCTTCTTCTTCTTCTTCTTCTTCTTCTTCTTCTTCTTATTATTATTATTATTATTATTATTATTATTATTAGACCGAGAGGAGAATGAAGTGGAATGCGAGATAGTTACAGACACTCCTGAGCTAACCAACGACGAGCTAGTGACCCCTGCTGACTCCCTAGCAACACGCGGGGGCTCCTTAGCAGCGCCAAGTCCATCTCTCGCAGCTGACAGCAGCGCGCTAGCAGCAGCTGACCCCATAGCAAGCCATGGCAACGACATGGAGACGGGCCATGTGGGCGAATGTGACGAGGAAACGTCACGGGTTTTTCAGCCGGTTCTCACCACTTTGCTGAAACAAGGGGTGCGTGATACCGTTGCTATGGACGCGAGTGACTTAGCAACGGATACAACGTAGAAGTGATTAAAGCCGGAATAATACGATGGAACAAACTATCGATTTCCGATACAAATACAATAAAAAGACGCTGAGCTACAATTGCTGTTTAAGAACTGCAAAATAAAGCAGTTCAATAATAAAATAACAAACATCGAGGTTCAGTTAAACAACACGCCATTATAGATTATTTGAAGAGTTAAAAATAAAGAACTTCGTGATAAATAAATGTTAAGCCAGAAGAAGACCAAAGTCCCGTGTGAAGGTAAAAATGTGAATTGAGAATGTATAAAGTATATTTGTTGGTTCTTTTGTTATTGTTGATAAAATCCTGTTTTGTGTGTTCTGGATTCAAAATTATTCTTTCAGGACAGCCACTGATGAGCGTAGATCCAGGATCCATTCTCTTATAAGAAAGTCAACAAATCATCTTTTTTTCATAATTATGCATTTTTATTGACATCGCTTGTTTCGGTACGCTGGATAAGTCAACAAAAACTGATATCATGCACAACAAGTTTGAGTAGTTATATAATGAGAGAGCTACTGCATTTTTTGCTTGGATACCAAGAAGTGGATGAGAGAGCTACTGCATTTTTTGCTTGGATACCAAGAAGTGGATGAGAGAGCTACTGCATTTTTTGCTTGGATACCAAAAAGTGGATGAGAGAGCTACTGCATTTTTGCATAGCACGGAAAAATGGATGAGCCACTGCATTTTTGGGAGCGAAAGTGGATGACGAAAGAAAACGTCATTTGATGCAGTTGGAAGGATTGCGAGTGAAAGAAAGATGTTTCCGGTGAAACGTTGTATGGGGATGTTGAGAGGGTGACTGAGAGGGAGGGAGGGGGGGGGGGGGGGGGGTGAAACGAGACGGGGTTGGGGAGAGTTTTTTTTTTTTTTTGCGGCCGCCGCTGCCACGCCTTGAAAGAAAGGCGGGGAGACGGTTTTTTTTTTTTTTAAAGCATATCCCAGACATTCGTTGCTGCTGCCATCAACTGTTCTGATGTTCTCCCCTCCCCTTTTATACGCGGACGGACTTTAGTTACTGTAGTTAAACTACAGCGTGGCAGCGAGAGAAGAGAAAAGAGCTCTTTAAAGTTTAAAAATCATTTTATTTACAACTATTTCATATTCATATATACATTGGAAATATGCTATTAAAAACATTAAAACACTAAAGTTAAAAGTTAAACGTTAAAAAACACTAAAAACACTAAAAGTTAAAAGTTAAACGTTAAAAATCATATTCATATATACATTTGAAATCTGCTATTAAAACACTAAAGTTAAAAGTTAAACGTTAAAGAACACTAAAATACTAAAAGAAGTTCCAATGATTTTCAGTCACCATTTGTTCCCACACTCCGCATGGTTTTAGTTGTGTTTCACTTGTATTTGATAATATCGCAAGTTTCCCGGCCGCATTGGTCCATCTGTTGAGAGTCAAACAAATCATTTTATTTACAACTATTTCATATTCATATATTCATATATTCATATGCTTTCATATATACATTCGAAATATGCTATTAAAACACTAAAGTTAAAAAAGAAAACACTAAAAACACTAAAAGTTAAACGTTAAAAAATCATATATTCATATGCTTTCATATATACATTCGAAATATGCTATTAAAACACTAAAATACCTGTTGGGATCCAAACAGGAAGATGTCTGTCTTGATATCACAGGTGAGGCACTGCATCGTGTAGTTTCCTGCAAAGGCTTCCAGTAAAGCCGCCATCAGGGAGCAATGGAGGCACGCTGCATGTCCACACTCCAGAGCTATGCTCTTGTCATAGAGCATAAAGACATCACATCTGGGGCAGGTCGCAAAATCACGTCTTAGAAAGTAGTCTGCCCATTCCGGGTATTCCTCTTCCTCCATAGTGCTTGGTATTTGTTCCCCCAGCATATAGGTCCTGATGTATGCGTGATTGAATTTACCATCTTCAATGTTTTCAATTCGCTTTCCCATTGTAATGCTACGGTCAAAAGTAACTGGTATGCTAACGACTCCAATGTTCTTTGGATCAGGCAGCATCTGTGCAAAGTGTTTCCTGTATGATATTTCTCGCAGGCGCCGTGGTTCAAATTCACACTTCTCAACGGATTGGATATTCTTCTCGCCATCCAAATGAAAATAGAGTTCCATGATAGTAGTTATATGAAGATTGAAGTGTTTTAGTGTTTTAATAGCAGATTTCAAATGTATATATGAATATGATTTTTTAAAAGTTGGAGAGGCGCGGAGGGCATTATATACTCTGCAGCCGATCGACGTCAGACCACCCCCCCCCCCCCCCACAGCGCGCTCAGCGCACAGCGTGTCGACGACGACCCCCCCCCCCCCCCTGTACAGCGCTCAGCGCACAGCGTGTCGACGACGACCCCCCCCCCCCCTGTACAGCGTACAGCGCACAGCGTGTCGACGACGACCCCCCCCCCCCCTGTACAGCGTACAGCGCACAGCGTGTCGACGACCCCCCCCCCCTGTACAGCGCTCAGCGCACACAGTATGTCGACGACGACCCCCCCCCCCCCCCCCTACCACGAAAGAAGAGGTAAAAAATCATTTCCCAAACAAAAAGAAACTTATGTGAGGGGGTTTAAAAGCATTTTTCACACATTTATCTTGACGAAATGAATGGTTATGTAAACGAAATGCCATTTATGCAGTTGTTAGCGTGATTAAAAAAGCCATTAACGATGGCTTTAGCGGTGGCTTTAGCGGTGGCTTTTAGCGGTGGCTTTAGCGGCGGCTTCCGCGCTGAAGTGTAGAAAAAAAAAAACGACCACCCACCCCCCCCCCCCCCTACCACGAAAGAAGAGGTAAAAAATCATTTCCCAAACAAAAAGAAACTTATGTGAGGGGGTTTAAAAGCATTTTTCACACATTTATCTTGACGAAATGAATGGTTATGTAAACGAAATGCCATTTATGCAGTTGTTAGCGTGATTAAAAAAGCCATTAACGATGGCTTTAGCGGTGGCTTTAGCGGTGGCTTTTAGCGGTGGCTTTAGCGGCGGCTTCCGCGCTGAAGTGTAGAAAAAAAAAAACGACCACCCACCCCCCCCCCCCTCCCCTCCCTCCCTCCCTCCCTCCCTCCCTCCCTCCCTCCCAATTTCAGCATCAAAACTCATATATAAGGGTCTTTAGCGGCGGCTTTAGCGGTGACTTCCGCGCTGAAGTGTAGAAAAAAAAAAAAAAAAAAAGGAACGACCACCCACCCCCCCCCCTCCCCTCCCCTCCCCTATGACTAAAGCAGAGTTAACCCCCTCCCCCCCCCCTCCCTCCCCCCAAAACTCATATATATATAAGGGTCTGATGTCGAGTTGTAGTAAAAAAATCATGGCCCCCCCCCCCCTCCCCTCCCCTCCCCTCCCCTATCACTAAAGAAGAGTTAACCCCCCTCCCCCTCCCCCCCCCCTCCCTCCCCCAAAACTCATATATAAGGGTCTGTTGTCGAGTTGTAGTCAAAAAATCATGGAAGCGCTGCTGAATACACCTCCTCTTTTTCCAGCTATCAACATGGACGATTTGTTTGGATATACTTTTGATGTCATGCCAGTATTACCAGTGGAAGAGATAGATGCATTCCTGGAGCACATGACAGAGGCTGAAAAAGACTTGGAGGAACTGTTAGACATTCCATTAGACGGCACAGTACAGCCAATGCTAGATGATAAGGAAGCGTTAGGTGCCACTACTACTGCTCCGTTAGATATACTTCCAGTGCAGCAAGATATACAGCAAGGAATGGAGCAAGACATGCCAGATCCTGAGGGTCCCGACTACCCAATCTGGGTTGCACATGCACTTGTCAATGGTCGAAACACACACCGCAGCACAAAGTTAGATGCTCATTTGAAGCAACTTAAGGAAGAAGTGAGCAACGACAACGACGACGACGACGACGACGACGACGATGAGTCCAGCGCTAGCGAGCCCGAGGAGGAGCCTGAGGAGGGAGAAGTGTTAAGTGATGATGAAGAAGACAAGCATTTGAAATTTGAATGGAGTAAGACCATCCTTGTGACTGAGAACGATGTGTTGCTGTTGAAAAGAAACTTTCAAGCCGTGCTTCCTCTGATTGATAGCAACATTTTATGGCGTTTATGTGAAGAAGGTTTTTTCAACAAGCATACGTACGCATACCTAATGGAAGAAATGAGCTCTGTCATGATGCTCATGTTCATGCTAGAAGGAACCCACGAGGATGTTCCGGCGTCAGAGCCAAAGGTCACCGAAGCCATGACTCAGCGTTTCATTCAACTGTTTAGACTCTTTCATGAGGAGCAGTTTAAGGCGTTGTGTCTGCCAGAGCCGAAGTGTGTGAATGAGGGTCGCGATTCCAAATGTGCAAAGGTCATGCTGCATGGTTTCAAATACCTTGAAGAACGCATTCAGGTGTATGATATGATGGCCTACCTCTATGAAAAAGGACATTTCACCATGTCAATGCTGTTTCAATGGATACTAGGGCATCGGACCCCAGGAGACTTTTTAGTGATTGTCATGAGACAATCTTTAACAGGTGGTTTACCAACAGCCTTTCTGGATGGTGTCAATGAGATGACTCCGCGATTTTACAAGCATCTCATGAAAACTTACATGTAAAAGGTATAAAAGGGGGGCGGCAGCGGCGGCAGCGGATCACAAAGTCTACAATCCTTCACCGTAATGTCATTTCACAGATGTGCAGAGACCATGGATGATGTCTTCAAAGTGAATTATGCTGACTGGATGTTTTCAAAGCTTCCTGCTTTTGAATCGGAATGGACGGAGCAAGTGAAGAATTTGCATCAGCATTGGGAAGCTGTTGGAAAGACCATTCCAAGTGATTGTTTCATCCACTCGTTTCTACGTGAATGTGAAGATTTACATATACTATCAGCTTATGACATTGATTCAGCATTTATCCATGCGAATACAATTTGGGCAGAGGAGCTCATGTTAAGTGTAGCTGCAAGAATCATTTTGTTTTATGATGATAATGTTTCATTGATGACGAATGTATCCGACCTTGTTCGATTCAACCATGGACGAGTGGAAGTGAATTCAAAGCTTTGCAAGCACTTTGAAAAGCTTGACTCAGCGGATGGTTGGGTATAAAAGGGGGGTGTGTGGACTTCATTAGTACAGTAGTGTACAGTAGTGCAGCAGTCATGGAGAACAAGACAAGCAGCAGCAGCAGCAGCAGCAGCAGTTTTAAAATTAGTGCTAACTTAACCATTACTGTGGAGCATGGACAATATGGACCATTTCTACGCATCAAACGTGGAGAGAGATGGTGTGCTTATTCCCCATCTTTGTGGAAGATTGTGTGTCAGAACGTGAAAAAATGCCGCGACATTGGCTTTAAACTGTACTTAACGGAAACAAAGTGGCTTGAAGTCATTTCATACTTGGACATGCGCTATGTGAGCTTCGTGCGTACATCACGGTTTGAAGGGAAAGAATACACACATCACATCAACATGAATGATGGTGAATGGGAGGCACTGCTTCAGGAGATGGATCACATTGACTCCGCCTTATCGGGTGAACCGTGTACGGAATGCCATGGCAAGAAAACGATCATCAAGTTGCAAAAGGATGATCGGATGAAAGTGTCAAAGTTATCCAAGAAAAGACTGGCTGAAGTTCGGTTGGAGAATATGAATGTACAAAATCAACTTGGACTTGCCTGTGACTATTGCGGTGCTTGCGGATATATGGAGGATTATTATTGTCACTGCCACAAGTACAATTGTCAGATGTGTGAACCAAGCAACTTCTGCGGCAAGTGTGGAGTACTTAAGGTGTGTGAAGCACAGTAGAAGCCCTCACACGCACACGCACAGCAAACAAGATGGATGCATGTTTTAGAAAAGCTTATGTTGACTTGATGATTGCTAAACTGGCTTGCTGCGGCACTCCAGACTATCAGCTTTATCACTTGGACGCTTATTGGGATGTTGTACATCACAGTCTTGATGTGATTGAACTACATTCACGATTTCTTGGAGAATGTGACAGAATTGGAGTAGAAGAAGATCCTGACTTTGACTTTGATGCTGCCCTCTATTCTGCTCGCACTGACGTGGAAACATATTTCACCGTGGTGGACTATTTGAGAGATTGCTGTGGACTACAAGAAGAAGAGGAAACTGAGCAGCCTTGTCAGCTTTGTCAGGTAAGCCAAACCCTTTTAACAACTAACAACACTAACAGCAACAGCTAACAATGTTTTTCTTTCTAGCAAATTTAATTGTATGTGAGTGGTTTCAACGTGAACAAAGAAAGAAAATGATAGAAGAGGTAGCAGATATATTCAAACATATTGTATTGCAGGAAGAAGGCATGTTAGAATAAACCAAAGTCGCCATGGAGAATCGTGTACTATTTAGCGGTCACAAGGATGTTCTTTCCAACATGTTTCCAGCACGCCTTGAAAAGTATGGACATACATTCAACTCGAGTGAAGCGTTGTATCAATATGAGAAAGCCGTGTTTCATCACCGTCCGGATATTGCTTCAGCTATTGTGTTATCCAGAAATGGCTATGAAGCAAAACGTATCGCCAAAGTGATAAAGCCATGTCCTTTATGGCATACAGTGAAGAGAAGCAAAATGCAAGAGGTGTTACAAGTCAAATGGAATCAGTGTGCATCGTTTCGCAACAAGTTAAAAGACTGCAAAGACAAGACTTTAGTGGAAGCCACCTATGATCCTTGGTGGGGAGCTGGTGTGAAACATGTGTCATGTCGTGGATATTCTGGTCAGAATATCATGGGAAAGTTGTTAGAACAGTTGTGTGTGACGGGGGGTATAAAAGAGACTGTGCCTCCAACATCATCTTACTTGCCGTCGTCGTCGCCGCCGCCGCTCACCAGTCCGCTGCCGCCGCTGCCGCCGCTCACGGGTGTGGAGACGTGTTTTTTGTGAACCTATGAACTTGACAGCGTAAAGAGTGAAGCTCTCAAGAGTATACAGACATGGCAGATATGACACTGAGACAATATATTGTGCAAAAAGCTTATTGTGAAGAAATGTTATCCGCTGTAAAAAAGTTTGCATGGTTAGTATGTCCTGCTTGCCAACATGAAGAGTGTCAAGAACATACTTGTTATTTTGCATGTGTCTATACATATTGGAATGAAGCTAAATATTATATTCATTTAGATAAAGTGTTAGAGAATGCAAATCAGCGTTGTGAGAAATATGGTGTAGATCCAATTACACTCGATGAACTCAGTCATTGGCTAGTATTCATTGAAGACCAATGGTCTCCAGTGATTCACACCATTGTATCTATACTTGATTTGTAAAAACTTGTGAGTTAAGCGATGTTGGTTGAGTTAAATAATAAAGCTGTTTTTGTTGAGAAGGTGGATTTTTTGGTGTTTGGCCTCATGTCGTGCTTAAGAGAACTGCATGGAGTTCTCTTAAGAGTTCTCTTAAGAGTTCTCTTAAGAGTTCTCTTAAGAGTTCTCTTAAGAGTTCTCTTAAGAGTTCTCTTAAGAGTTCTCTTAAGAGTTCTCTTAAGAGTTCTCTTAAGAGTTCTCTTAAGAGTTCTCTTAAGAGTTAATAAAGCTTTATCCCCCCCCCCCCACAAAAAAAAAACTGACTCAGCACTTAGATGTAATCAAAAAGGAGTCTTTCACTCGAGACGTCAAGTGCTGCTGCTCGTGTTGTTGCTTTTCATTCGGTGTGACCATGTCGACGTGGAAAGACTACTTGACGAATATATACTTCAAACCTGGACAGCCCGGGGCATTTGCTGGTCCTTACAAACTGTATCACATCTTAAGAAAGCATGATCAACCAGTGACACAGTCACAAGTGAAGAAATGGTTACAGGATCAAGACGCATTCAGTTTACTCCAACCTGTCAAATACAGGTTCAAAAGACAACGTGTGATTACACGGGGCATTGATGACATGTGGGATGTGGATTTGGCTGATATGGGAAACATAGCTCCCTATAATGATGGCACACGCTTTTTACTCATTGTCATTGATGTGTTTTCCAAATATGTGTGGGTGCAGCCACTACCTAATAAATCACATACCAGCGTCATACAAGCTTTTCAAAAGATTTTTCAGGACACGCGCCGAAGACCACGCACTCTAAGGTCTGATAAAGGAACGGAATTTAAAAACAGATGGGTCAAAGCATTTTTGAAGAAGGAGGGCATTCATGCTTATACCACAAAGAATGAAACCAAAGCCAACTTTGCTGAGAGAGTCATTCGTACTCTAAAGGGGATGATGTATCGGTATTTTCTACATAATCAAACTTACCGTTACGTAGACATCCTTCCAGACTTGGTGTACAATTACAACCATAGGCCTCATGGCTCCCTTCCGAATAAGTATGCTCCAGCCGAGATTCGTAAAGACAACGAATCGAAAGTGTGGAAGTATATGTATGTCGACAAACTCAAATTGAAACCGAAGAAGAAGAAGAAGAAGTATAAATTGAACATTGGCGATCATGTTCGCATTTCCCACATTAAATATGTGTTTCAACGGGATTATCACATCAAATGGACGCAAGAAGTCTTTATAGTCACACATCGGTGTAAGAAGCAAGGAATCCATTTGTATCGTGTAAAAGACTTTTTAGACGAAGATATTGATGGGCATTTCTATGAGGAGGAACTGCAGAAAGTGACCAAAGATATTGAATCTGTCTACAGAATTGAAAAAGTCTTGAAAACTCGTAAAAGGCGAGGAGGTGTGAAAGAATTACTTGTCAAGTGGTTAGGTTGGCCAAGCAAGTTTAACAGTTGGGTGAAAGAAACAGACATTCAAAGATGAAGCATCCCTTTACATGCTTGGTCTCTGGGCCTACAGGCAGTGGCAAAACGTCTCTGGTGAAGGAAATTTTGGAACAAAAGTTGATTCACCCCTCTCCGAAAAGCATTTTATGGCTCTATGCAGCAGATCAGCCTTTGTACAAGGGAATGAAGGGCGTGACATTTTACCAAGGCATCCCAGATGACATTGAAGAGCGCTTTAACCCGAAAAAACCAAACCTACTCATCATTGATGACTTAATGACCAGATGTCATAGCGATGAGCGTATGACACGTCTTTTTAGTGTGGGTAGCAGTCATCAAAATCTAAGTATCATCTTTATTGTGCATAATTTATTCCATCATGGGAAAGAGATGCGAAATATTAGTTTGAATACCCATTATATCATTCTGTTTAAAAATCCGAGAGACAGTCAGCAAGTCAGTACATTGGCGCGGCAAATGTATCCTGGAAGATCTCAATTTCTCATAGAAGCCTATCAAGATGCTACCAGCAAACCCCATGGTTATTTATTCATTGACTTGAAGCCGAAGACGAATGATCAACTGCGTATTCGTACAGGCATTTTACCAAAAGATACCCATTATATATATATTGATAAAGCCGTGTACGACCAAGAACCAAGTCATTTAACCATTCGCAGTCAAGATGTCTAAACGCATTCGAACGAACCAACCTTTCCTTCATTTGCTTGCACGCAGTGGGCCTAGACGGCGTAAATCCTTGCTACAGCAAGCTACGAAGGAGGAATTAACGAGCTTGTTTGAAATTTGTTTGAATATATTGCGAGGACATTTACCCTTAAGCTCAAAACGGTATAAGGTATTCCAGCGTGAGCGTCATACCCTACGTACTCTGGCAGACAAGAAGATATCCCTTCGACGAAAAAAGAAGTTGGTGAATCAGAAAGGAGGATTCATTGGAGTGATTGCTAGATTTGCATTGCCCTTGTTAGCCAAGCTGCTGTTAAAATGAAGCATGCTATGAAAATGGTTCTCATTCCTGAACATGAATACAAATTGTTATTGGAAAAGAAGGGGAAACATGGTGGTGGCGACATCAAAGCAAAAGTCAAGACACTTTTACGTGGGAAACGAACGCGTGAAAAGGCCATGGAAATGTCTCAACTCCTTGGCCGCCATCTACGAACAAGTCAGTCCCAACAACAGCAGCGGCAGCAAAAACCCTCACCACCACCACCACCACTAGAAAAGCTCGTGTTAAGTCATTTTCAACCGATCTATCATGGAAAAGTACAACAACTTTTAGCAGACCTGAAGAAACATGGTACGACATGGACAGAGAAGAATGAACTTGTGTTGAAAACGGGCGATGTCATTACAAATTCTAACATGGTTGATTTGATGAAAGAAGCATTGGTAGCGACAAGAAGAAAGGAACGCACCATACCACCCCATGGCTGGCATCCGTTTATCCAGGAAATTGTGGATGCTAATATTCCAAAAACAACGTTTAGTAAAAAGACCACTCGTGAAGACATTGCAACAGAAATGAACCAGCGTCAGCAAAGACAGTTTCCGATAGGATGGGAAAATTTTTAACATGGTTGAAAGAGCTATGGTGTTGTTGTTGTGGTGGCCAGGAAGAGAAACCGACTATTTCAACTATTTCAACTATTCCTGTGAAGATCCGATGCACAAGTGTGTGTTGTGAAGGAGAAGTCCATCATGATGATGATGATGATGATGATGTAAAAGAGGATGAGACTTTGCATACTTGGTCGAATGGCGCGCGCTATCCTGAGGTATATAGGCAACGACGACGACGCACCCATACCATTTGAGAGGTTTCCCTACCATGGAGTCGACAAGCTTTTACATTACTTTGCCGAGCAATGCGAGTATGAATTATTATCCCAACAACAAGGCTTCGAATTATCAAATTCGTATGCCTCGAACCATCTACCTGAATGGAAGATATGAAGTGGCTTTAGCTGAAATTCAATATCCGCATACATGGACAACGATGAGACATGGCATGGACTATTCTATTCAGTATCGACAACACCTATTCGATGATCCTATTCTTAGCACTCTCGATATTCCTTATGGGTACTATAGAACCATACAAGAACTATGTCAGGCAGTCAATGGAGAAGCAACTAATGCTCTGAAACTTACAGAAGCTATTCGGCTAAAGTATGATAAAATTAGACGACGTGTGTTTCTATTTCTCGATTATGGCTATGAAGTGTCCTTCTCCACTGGATTAGCTGAGATTTTAGGATTTATCCCAGATCACTGGTATACTGAAACGTGTACAGCTGACCATAAAGCTGATGTGAAACAGGGGTTTTATACACTGTATGTGTATTGTAGTATTTGTGAACCACAAGTGGTTGGGGATTATTATGTGCCTTTGCTACGCTCTGTTGGGATACAAGGCCATGATGGCGACATTGTTATGAAAACGTACAGCGAACCGCACTATGTCCCTGTAAACACATCCAAATTTGACATGATAGAGATGAATATAAAGGATGACACAGGCCATACTGTTCCATTTCAAACTGGAAAGGTGATCTGTAAACTTCATTTTCGACCAAAAGCATTATGAAAGCCTACACACACGATCCGTCTGCATATCGCAACCATTTTCTTCGTCAAGTGGGTGGAGAATTACCAGGATTCAAAGGAGCGCGAATACAGTATGGAGATGGTATTGGTTCAATACTGGGATCATTGGCTCGTAGAGCTATTCCACTACTTAAGGCTGGGGCTAAGATCGTTGCGCCACATCTTAAGAAGGCTGCAAAGAATGTTGCGAAAGATGTTACGGGTCGAGTAGCACAGCGTGTGTTTGGTGGTGGTGATGTCCATAAAAAGAGAGTGCAACCGACGAAACGTGCCAGAAGACGAAAAACAGCTAGACGGATAACATCAAAAAAGCATAAAAGAGATATCTTTTAAAATCATGTCTCTCATTCACAATCATTCGTGCGAATGCAGTCTTTCTCCATTGGAATGGTTTCACGTACCGCCGACGCAAACTGCTGTAGAGAAAAGTTATAATGTCGACTATCAACCACTGACTACCATTAGAGAGGGGGCTCCCATAGAATTCTACATTCCTGCGAGTACAGAAGAATATCTGGATTTAAAGAACAGCAAACTTCATATTGTATGCCGCATTGTAAAGGCTGATGGAACAGTGTGTGGCCCAGATGATAATGTCTCTTGCATCAATGATGTGTTTAATGGGTTATGGTCTAATATTGAATTGTTTCTGAATGATCGGTTGGTTTCGCATAGTAACAACACCCATGGCTATACCAGCATTATCTCTCATCTCATCCATGATTCGGAAGAAAGTCTCCATTCTGAGCGCTCTATGCGGCTCATGTACAAGGATACTGCTGGGTCGATGAATAGTTATGAGGTGAAAAGACCTAATCATGAACACTATGTATCCGGGTTTCATGTCAATGCCGACGGTGGTGATCTAGCTGAGCAAGGAAACAATGGGTTGCATCATCGTTATTTGCATACGCGTCTCAGCCGTGAGTTTATGCTTGCAGGTGGTTTGAGGATAGATTTGTTTGAGCAGGATCGCTATCTTCCGAATGGTATCAGTTTGAAGTTGCGTTTCCATAGACAGAAAGATGATTATGTATTGATGGCTGTAGATAATACCTATAAGGTAGAAGTGAAAGAGGCATTTTTAACCATTCGCAAAGTGAGGGTGAGTCCAGGGATTCAGCTAGGGCATACAGACGCATTGCTGAAAAGTCCTGCCAAGCTCATCATCACTAGAAAAGAATGTAAAGTCTTGGCCATTCCGGCAGGATTTCGGTCTTTTGTGAAAGACAACATCTTTTTGGGTCAATTGCCAAATCGCATTGTCATTGGGCTGGTTCATAATGAAGCCTTTGGTGGGTCAGTATTGAGGAATCCATATGATTTCAAACATTTTGATCTGAACTATATGCAACTGTACACGGATGGTGAACCAGTCCTATCCAAACCGCTCAAGCTTGACATTCCACAGAACAAGTACCTGGACGCTTTTGAAACGCTTTACAAATCGTTTGATCGATTGAATGGTGAGAAAAGTTCCATTATAAAAAGGGAAGATTGGCCTAGAGGGTATTCTTTATTTTCGTTTGACTTAACACCGGATTATGATGGAGCTGATCATTTTCCCCTGATCAAGCATGGGAATTTGCGGCTAGAAATGAACTTTGCTAGGGCTTTGCAACCTACCATCAATGTCATCGTCTATGCTGAATTCGACAACATTATTGAGATCAGTGCCAATCGTAGCATCCAATTCGACTACCAGTCATGAACACGAAGCAGATCGAAGCTATCCTGAGCCATGATGCCGCGACCAAAGACTTGTTTCAAGGTGTGTTTCCCATGGACCAGTTACCACCGTCTTTACAACGCGGTGCCTATGTCATCAACACCGACGATCATGATGAACCAGGAGAGCATTGGGTGGCAGTGTATTATGACAAAGACCCTGCGGAATACTTTGACTCTTATGGACTGTTACCTCTCGATGAGCGTTTAGAAACATTTTTAAGAAATGACTATATGTATAATTCCATCTCATTACAAACGCCGATATCATCGGCGTGTGGTTTTTATTGTGTATATTATATATGGCATAGAGCTCGAGGTCAGAGTATGTTTGAGATTGTGAATATATTAAAAAGAAAGGATGGGGATTTTATTGTTAAGGATTTTGTCTATAGACATTATAAACCATTGTTTTATTAATGGTGTAGTTAAGCTGTAGTTAAGTTGTTAAAGAATTGTTCAAATGTTGGGAAAAAGAAAACTCTAAGTTTCAAACTGGTCTTGTTTATTGGTGTTTTCTCCCCCTCTTATCTACCAACTACTTTTTTACAAGTTCTCTCTCAATACATTGATCAATGTATGCCATTCATTACAATTTAAATTAATATAGGTATCATAGACATTACACCCACGTTTGTAAATGCTATGAAAGCTTACATAACACACATCACCAAACTTTATCACTTTAACAGTTTCATGTTCAGACAGTTTGAGTTCATATCCTTCTTCTTCTATGTCCATCAGCCGCATCAGCCGCATCAGCCGCATAGGCTGTGTCACCTCAATGGATTTGGTACCCCGCTTGAGTTGTATTCCATCCTCTTTGAATTCAAGCAGAAGATTCTTCCCAATCCAATGCGTGTAACAGCGCGTTCCATTCCGCTGTGCTGAGGGTGATGATGTCGCAGTCTTCTGTAAGCTCGTCATATTGGCGAAATTGTACAAACACGTCTAGACCGTTCTCAGTCACACGCACATCTAATTCATTTGAGACTGCTAGGAAAAAGCCGGGTATTCTCAACTTGTCTAGATGATCCTTCAACACGGATTGGTCATCAAGCGATAGGACGAGATACTGTCCAAAATGTCGTAGCACAATATCATCACATAAGTTTCTCATGTATGAGAATCCATATGTTATGGGTTCATAATCCAACACATAGTCGTCTTCCATCTTTCTTATACTCGGATGATGTCGAACAGCGGATGTTGTATCGCTTCTAGGAATCGTAAGACTGCGCGCCAGTTCTTGATATCAAAGAGGATCAAATCTGTATATGGTGTATCTGGCACAACTCCCTTATAATCCTTTGGATAATCCTGTAAAAGATTTCTACAGAATGTCACACGTATGTTAGAATCATATTCAGCTACCGTCACTTCCACTTTATTTTCAAGTCTACGTTTAAACCCAGGTTCAAGTGGTATGTTTTTAAAGTCTTTCCACACTTCAGGTTTAAACCGATGATAACTTGTCTTAGAATCTAGTATCACTTCATTCCTCTCATTGACAGTAAGGTAAACACCACCGTTCAGCATGAGTGCATTCATGATTGTTACCTTGTTATGACTTGTCGTCTTGTCTACGAAGCCTTTTATCCACTTCTTTCACCTGCTTCTTCAGCATTTTCCATTCAGGTATGGTCAGCAAGATACCCTTTTTCGTCGGACGGTTCCTTCCAGTCCCCTCATCTCTGAGGTACTTGCGAATGTTCACCACACCTTCATCACTTTGTTTCATAATCTTGATATACTTTCCATTGCCTAGAGAAAGCATTCCATCCCACGACTGTGGTGGTGGTGGTGGTGGTGTCGTCGCCGTCTCCACTTTTAATTTCTTGATAGTGGTGGTGGTGGTGGAATTGTTCACGTTCAAGTCTTTCACTGTATCTGCTAGAGTATCCATATCCGTTATATCCGTTGGCACAGATCGCTTCATGTTCACCCTCAACTCACTCTGAAACTGAAGTTTGGTGAGAGTCATCCCCCCCCCCTTTTATACTGTTGCTGCCGCTGCTGCCGCTGCTGTCTTGTAATGCCCATGCGCTAAAGTGGAATAGCCATCATTTAACACGTATCGCTTATCATCAAAGGGGGAGAGAGCTACTTTCCTCAACTTCTCCGAGAAAATCTGGTGGTTATGACTTCGAATGATGTGTCCTGTCACCATCATTTGCGTTTGGTTGAACAAACTGTCTTTATATTGCTGATGTTTCATACGTCTTTGACACGCATGAGTAATCCCTTTGGCTGTACGTTTTTCTTTCCCACCATACATCATACTGTACATTTTTGGCCGAAGTCCAACAAACTCTTCAATGGGGATACCTGCCGTCTCATCTTTCATTTTCCCAAGCACTTTCTTGTTCACGGTGGAATGCAAGAAATGATCGGGGGGATAGTCACTTGTGTCGAACAAGTCAGCATCTTCCTGCATATCCTTGTAGATATCATCCGTTTCTATGTCATAACATAGACTGTCGGTGTCACTGAACAACAGCTTGGCGTCAGGATACTTGGTCATGATGTAGTTGTAATGAAAGTCAAACATGAGCACTTTGCTGAGGTCAAGAATGGTGAAGCCGACTTGAATGGGCTTATCCAGAAGCAAATCCACTTTGTGTAAATGTACCGCGGTCAAATCGTCATTGAAAATTCTAAATTGGTGGAATGAAGGTTTGGCTACAAGTTTCTTGAACCGCTTTTCCTGGTGAACGAGTTCCACTTTGATGCGCTTTCTCACATTTTCCATGGTTTTGCCAAATACAGAGTTGTTCATCAATTTGAAAAAGTCTTTCTCAAACGGGTTCTTAGCCAACTTTCTCTTTTCCGTGTTCAACGAGATGTATTTCGCCAACCATTTGCTCTGTGTAAACATGATAGCCCGATGCACCTTCGTGACTTTCAATCCCAGTGACACATATTGCTGTAAATTTCTATAATGAAGTACATAGTTCTTCTTGTCACACAAGTTGGGAATGAGCTTTTCACTGGGTTTATCTTTCATGTTCAACTCTTTCCGTAGCTTCTGACTATACCCGGATAATTCTCCCACCTTCACACATTTCCGTTCTGGAGCTACTGGGTAGTGATTATGACTATCATGGATTGAATATGGATATTCCAAATCCACCTCTAAAATGTATCCAATCTCATCCTCTTCATCCACTTCCATGAAGTTAATGGATTCTGGCTCGTTCACCCACATAAATCCACTTTCTGGCATACTTTGTGACATGGCCCAGCCGTACAAGTTGTTTGCGTCGAGGTACATCAGGTAATGGGTTGGTTGCATAGGGTCATACTCTGCTACGTAGGGGTTATTTGCTTTCGCATACTTGTGTGTGATGACAGATATTCCTCCACGTAGACCTTGTTCAACCATTTGATACATGTCAATGTCATTGATCAATTCCAACTTCACCTTTGTCGCTTTTAACATCGCATCCCACGACAGTCCTGGCGCTGTATAGTAGTGGGCAGGATCCAATTCATACGTGTTAAGACACACTTGACGAAAATTTTCAAACACGTCAGCCAACAGCAATACATCCGATTTCAGGTATAAGTCGTGGTATTCACCAAATGTAGTGCAGTGGAATGTCTCCCACACCTTCTGTGCATGCACATAATCCTCATCGCTAATGCCTTCTTCACTGAGCAGACTGTAAAACTTGTCCTTGGACGGCAGTTGTGTTTCAGCAAACTTGGATGGCTCATCCACGTAATCATAGGGGTACACTCCCTTTCTCAACAGTAACTCTTGCTGGTCGCTATCGTGAATGTGAGAGGTCATGTTATAAAAGGTATCTTTCCCTTCTGCCGCCAGGTTGGATACCAACTTCTGTAGAGAAGTACCCATGAACTGATAACTGTCTGTAAATTTCAGATTGCTCATGGTGAATGCAATATATTTCTCAACGGTGTTGGGAATAACCGTAAGCGTTTCATCTTTGAATTTGCCAATTTCCTCCATGATTAAATGGCTGTCATAGCCTCGCAAATTGTGGAAAAAGACAGGGATGATAAACGAATCTTTAACACCCTGCTGATCCTTTCGAAATCGGAATTGCAAATTGCATTCACTATGTGCAGCTCCACGGTATTTGCCATTGATATGGTCATGATCTCTCACACAATCTGCTCCTAGAGGCTCATGACAAATGTAGCAATCCACAGCAGTCCTGAAATCCTCTTTGTCTTCACGAGTCATGACCAACTTCTTTGGCTGCTGTAAACCCTGCACAATACGATCACGCTCATTCACCATATGGTCTAAAAAGACTTTCACAGCATTGTCTCCTCGATACACGACTGGGGCACGTGTGTCATACTGGCTCACAACCACATAGGCGAAGCTGTTTGGACGATGATGTTGGTACTTGTCTCCTTCTTCATGCTTTTGCGTGAAACATTCAAAGTCTGCATAAATCACAAAAGGTGCTCGCTGTTGTTTGGCTACATTCTTAAACTTGATAAACGGTTCCTTGGGGAATGATAAACGTTGCGCTCCATGCTTGCCACACACTTCGCGATGCTTATCTAACAGATCTTGTCGTATAAACCCGTGAAGGCAGTTGAAACAATAAAATGCACTTCCATTATGCTTTGATCGATAAGCCATCAGTTTGCTGAAATTCTTGATGAGACAGTAATGTCTTGTCCTGTCATTACTAATCAAAAGTAAGTTGATTTCTCTCGCGCTGTTGGCGCTGTTGGCGCTGTTGACGCTGTTGGCGCTGTTAGCGCTGGTGTTTCGACTCAGTTGTATCGGAACAACGACATCCTGTTCATATCCAAACACGTTGATGGATACATTATTCTCCTTTTCAAACTTTGGAATGGCCGTAATCGGTGTGGGAAATGTCATGCCTTCCACCTTTAATTCGTTCTCAAATGGCTTGTATCGATGCACGCGCTCTGGGTTTGCATCTGTTGAAGGGTGAAGGTGAGCCAGTACCGACCATAAGAAGCACTTGTTATCTTTATTCTTAATGTTTAATACAGCCTTTGTATTCTTCACTTTCTTCGGCAGGTCCATATAACAGCTTGCTTCCAGAGGTGTTGATGTAGCTGTATGCACTTCAATATACAGGATGTTATCCAACACCCAGCCAGAACCTTGTCGCTCATGTTCATCAAACTTGGTAAACAATTCTTTATAGGCTTCTGGCAAGTCCTGCTCAATATCCCCTGGATTGTAGGCTATATATGTTCGACTGCTGATAAAAGCATTATCCACTTGTTCTACCATCACCCCTTCAGCATTCGCTGTCATTTTCTTGAAGCGTGCATGTACGACAATGTACCATTTCATTCCATCATTTAACGTTTCTCGTAAATGTGCCTTAATCCGATTCTCTTGTTGCCGCATTTCAAGTAATAAATCCGATCCATCTTCAGGCTCAAACCGTCTTTCCTGCGCGTTTTCACCAAGACTCACTCTTCTCCCTCTCCCTACTTGCACTGTCTTTGGTTCTTTGCATACATGTGTGTCAAACGCATCCATAGATGGAAATATCTTAACACATCCATAGCAAAGGAACGGATCAGGTCTGATAATACTATCTTCCAGCGTCTTTTGTCTCTTCACTTCTATCTGCTGAATAAGCTCTTCCCGAGCACGTTTCAACCTTGCTTGTTTCGTAGCCATCCTTGTTGTTGCCGCTGCTGTCATCAACTGTTCTGATGTTCTCCCCTCCCTCCCCTTTTATACGCGGACGGACTTTAGTTACTGTAGTTAAACTACAGCGTGAGAAGAGAAAAGAGCTCTTTGAAGTTTAAAAAATCATTTTATTTACAACTATTTCATATTCATATATTCATATATTCATATATTCATATGCTTTCATATATACATTCGAAATATGCTATTCAAACACTAAAACACTAAAACACTAAAACACTAAAGTTAAAAGTTAAACGTTAAAAAAAAAAAAAACACTAAAAGTTAAAAGTTAAACGTTAAAAAAAAAAATACTAAAGTGAAACCACTAAAGTTAAATACGAATGATTTTCAGTCACCATTTTTTCCATGTCAAACTCTCCGCAGGGCTTTACCAGCACGCCGGCTCACCACAATCGCACTGGTAGCGATAAAACTGATTCATCGTGAATGGTCTCTTGGCACATTTAAACGGATGCATGTTGTAATATCTAAAGTTTTTCAATGATGCTCCACACCACCAGCAATCCAACAACGGTTCGGGTCCTGGCAATAATGCTGTGAAGTTATATGACAGCAGTCCGCCGCAGGTCTTACAACAATAACGCCTGGGTGCTTCATGCTTTACTGGACAATTATGCGACTGTCCATCATACTCCAGTAAGCAGAAGCATTTGAAACATTCCGTTGTCAGTGTGATCATGCCGCAGCCTTTCTTCCACACCCTGTAATTGTACCTCTTCTGCTCCTCCTCCACAGGTGTTACAGATGACGGAAAATGCAAAGTTTCCTCTAAGGCATACTTCATCTCTGCCTCCACCTTTGCTTTCTCTTTCTCTTCATTCAATGGTGTGCGAATCATCACTGCCTCATTTGGTTTGAATTGACTTAGATCATCTATGGCATCTGCTGACGAGTTCATCTTGTTTGTGTGTGTGTTAAATGACATCTCCTCGACTCACTTATATAGTGAGTTTTGGGAGGGGGGAGGGGGAGGGGGAGGGGGGAGGGTTAACTCTTCTTTAGTGATAGGGGAGGGGGGGGGGGTCGATACCCTGTTCTTGGGGTGAGAGCTGTCACTCTCGGGAGGGGAGGAGGGGGGGGGGGCTAGTACAGCGCTTCATCAACGCTTCGGCGGAAGCTGTTATTTTAAATGCCGTAATCACATCGACAACTGCACAAAATGACGTTTACACTACCATCCATTTCGTCAAGAAAAAAAATGAAACCTAACATGTTTCTTTTTTTGGGAAAAAAATGATTTTTTAACTCTTCTTTGGTTGTAGGGAGGGGGGGGGTCGTCGTCGACACGCTGTGCGCTGTACGCTGTACAGGGGGGGGGGGGGTCGTCGTCGACACGCTGAGCGCTGTACGCTGTACAGGGGGGGGGGGGGGTCGTCGTCGACACGCTGTGCGCTGAGCGCGCTGTGGGGGGGGGGGTGGTCTGACGTCGATCGGCTGCAGAGTATATAATGCCCTCCGCGCCTCTCCAACTTTTAAAAAATCATATTCATATATACATTTGAAATCTGCTATTAAAACACTAAAACACTTCAATCTTCATATAACTACTATCATGGAACTCTATTTTCATTTGGATTGCGAGAAGAATATCCAATCCGTTGAGAAGTGTGAATTTGAACCACGGCGCCTGCGAGAAATATCATACAGGAAACATTTTGCACAGATGCTGCCTGACCCCAAGAACATCGAAGTCGTTCACATACCGATCACTTTTGACCGTAGCATTACAATGGGAAAGCGAATTGAAAACATTGAAGATGGTAAATTCAACCACGCATACATCAGGACCTATATGCTGGGAGAACAAATACCAAGCACTACCGAGGAAGAGGAATACCCGGAATGGGCTGACTACTTTCTAAGACATGATTTTGCGACCTGCCCCGGATGTGATGTCTTTATGCTCTATGACAAGACCATAGCTCTGGAGTGTGGACATGCAGCGTGCCTCCATTGCTCCCTGATGGCGGCTTTCCTGGAAGCCATTGCAGGAAACTACACGATGCAGTGCCTCACCTGTGGTATCAAGTCGGACATCTTCGTGTTTGGATCCCAACAGGTATTTTAGTGTTTTAATAGCATATTTCGAATGTATATATGAAAGCATATGAATATATGATTTTTTAACGTTTAACTTTTAGTGTTTTTAGTGTTTTCTTTTTTAACTTTAGTGTTTTAATAGCATATTTCGAATGTATATATGAAAGCATATGAATATATGAATATATGAATATGAAATAGTTGTAAATAAAATGATTTGTTTGACTCTCAACAGATGGACCAATGCGGCCGGGAAACTTGCGATATTATCAAATACAAGTGAAACACAACTAAAACCATGCGGAGTGTGGGAACAAATGGTGACTGAAAATCATTGGAACTTCTTTTAGTGTTTTAGTGTTCTTTAACGTTTAACTTTTAACTTTAGTGTTTTAGTGTTTTAGTGTTTTAAAAGCAGATTTCAAATGTATATATGAATATGATTTTTAACGTTTAACTTTTAACTTTTAGTGTTTTTAGTGTTTTTTAACGTTTAACTTTTAACTTTAGTGTTTTAATGTTTTTAATAGCATATTTCCAATGTATATATGAATATGAAATAGTTGTAAATAAAATGATTTTTAAACTTTAAAGAGCTCTTTTCTCTTCTCTCGCTGCCACGCTGTAGTTTAACTACAGTAACTAAAGTCCGTCCGCGTATAAAAGGGGAGGGGAGAACATCAGAACAGTTGATGGCAGCAGCAACGAATGTCTGGGATATGCTTTAAAAAAAAAAAAAACCGTCTCCCCGCCTTTCTTTCAAGGCGTGGCAGCGGCGGCCGCAAAAAAAAAAAAAAACTCTCCCCAACCCCGTCTCGTTTCACCCCCCCCCCCCTCCCTCCCTCTCAGTCACCCTCTCAACATCCCCATACAACGTTTCACCGGAAACATCTTTCTTTCACTCGCAATCCTTCCAACTGCATCAAATGACGTTTTCTTTCGTCATCCACTTTCGCTCCCAAAAATGCAGTGGCTCATCCATTTTTCCGTGCTATGCAAAAATGCAGTAGCTCTCTCATCCACTTTTTGGTATCCAAGCAAAAAATGCAGTAGCTCTCTCATCCACTTCTTGGTATCCAAGCAAAAAATGCAGTAGCTCTCTCATTATATAACTACTAGTTTGGGAGTAAATAAAGACATAAGCGAACTCGATGTGCTGTGTAAACACAACCTGCTGGTCGTGTTGGCTTGCACGAAAGGGGTGCTGTTCTTGGCTGTGTTTTGCTCTTGAAGTGTTTTTAATAAATTCCAGAACTGGAATGCACGAAGGCTGTTTCCCTTCCCGTCCTTCCTGCAAGAGCGGCTTCACCCTCGTGTATGTTTCAATGGGAGTTCTTTTCTGTCCGATGTGTCGGTCTGTTTGTGTAGCGTCAGTGCAATCATCACATAATGAGGTTTTATTTCGGTAAGAAGTTTATGTTTGTAGAGGTTCATATCGTGCGCCAAATCTAGCCCTGTTTTTTTTTCTATATCTGTCAAATTGAGAAAAAAAACCACGAGAAAGGCAACTTCTCCCTTACTCCACAGTGGGTCGTCCGACCCCCCCCACCCCACCCCACCCCACCCCACCCCACCCCACCCCACCCCACCCCACCCCACCCCACCCCACCCCACCCCACCCCACCCCACCCTTGACGAGTCGTCATTGGCCAGCCTTGTAGAGTAACATTGGCAAAACGCCCACTCGGAGGCCAAGCGCCTGTAATACTTTTTCTTGCACTGCAAACAAATCAATGCCAATTAAAAGCGCCTCCTAACGTCAGAAAGGTCTTCGCCCATTATGAAAAATATGCACTCTAGGACTCTAGTGCAAAACTGTGGGAATAGCGTGACTGGATTTTTAGACCTATTTGTGGTTGGCTTCTAACCCACATCACAAGAGAATGCATGAAAGATTGTCATTTTATGAATTAGGGCGAATCGGGCGACCGAATTCTTATTCGTCCATCAACAGGGTGTTGTTCAAAGCTGCATGTCGCCTTCCTAACGACATCATAATCATACTCTCAAAGCAAACGCGGAGGGATTCTCGATAACCCAACATAAATGCATTCACCAATATTTAAATAAAGGTTGTTTTAATGTCGTAGATCACTGAGAGCAAAACTAAAATAGCTGAAAATGTGGTTAAAATTACAGACATAGCACAAAGATATCAGTGATTGTATAACACATAAATAAAATAATTTGGTTAATTTTCGTTCTCTATATTGACACTGCAGTTATTAACTTAATCAGCTGACAAAGAAATTTCTGGTTTAATTTTATCCGTATCTATTATTTAAAATATTAATTAAGTATCAGGAATCACTGATAACTTGATGGTTATCTATGCAGTTTGATGGAGTTAGAGTTTGAACGGACATAACAGCAAGGCATAAGATAGTAATGGTTTTGTAACCGCAACGTAAAAAACATCGATAGCAACTTAGACATTAATTTGACTCAGAGGTCTAAATGTGTGACAAATCTCTGAAGCTGCAAAAATGACAGTGCTTGTCTCACAATTTGAGTGTAAAGTAACTGATGTGTTTTTGCTGCTCGAGCTTCCTCTGCGCATTTTGAAAACAAAAGTTTTTTTTCATAGTATTTCATATATAATACAAAAAGACTTGACACATCATATGAGAAGCGGTGGAAAGCAACACCTTTTCGTAGACCAGATTTTGACCCTTCATTTGGGCATTCGAGGGCTCGTGAACTACATTATATAAAAATATATCCCGCATACAACACAGATAACCTGCCTAGCAGATACGTCTTATGGACATGATGCACGTTACCTACCGCTGACCTTAAATGGTAAATAACTGAACACATTTGACACATTCACCAGTCATACCCTTCAATATTTGTTTTAATTTATACATTTAAGATCCATTCATTAAACAAAAATTTGAAATTACATAAACCTAAAATGCACGATGACGTCATTCTATATGTAATATGTTATCTTTTATAATGCTTCCAGACGCTTCAGCACCAGATTGGCAATCAAATAAGCCGTACGTCTGTGTCACTTACTTGAAATAAAGCAATATTTTAAAATAAAAGAATGCAGAAAATTTCCGTTTGCACTGTAAAAGCGATGAATTAACAGTTGACATATTCGAACATATTGTGTCTTTGCGAAAAGCTTATTACATCTACATTCAGAAAAAAATAGTTCTAATGCGTATAATAAAAATGAAATGTAAATTAGGAATGTTTATCCTTGCTTTTTGTTTCATGAAGTTTTAAAAAGCGTAGCTTAAAACATTAAACCAAGTTCATGCAAGGTTTTTCTACTACCTATACCTGACTGATCTTCCCGGCCCTGGCTTACGATTCTGCCATACATCTTAAATAGTTCAACACTGTTGCTAAGCGTTATACATAAAGGGATCTGTGCATCTCAGTTACGTAACATCTAGACACCAAGTTTTTAACATTTGTGCTGGGTGTACGCCCTATCAGATCGTTTATTAGTTATTATCTATTGAGTGATTAACTTTCTTTTATTAGCTGCGATATCAAGATAAGAAGAGGATGTGTTAATACGTTATCCTAGCATATAATTTATAATCTTATCACACTAAAACATGCATTTCACCGGGCACTCGCAAACTTCCTAACGGTTAGTGCTCCTTAAGCGTACATAAGATTAATGTATCTTAAGCGAATATACTCCTATCAGCTTACACATGATGGGGCTCTTATATAAGGCAGGGAGATGGCTGGTTCACTGCCACTACTGCCAGGATTCCAACCCGTGTCTGTAAGTAATTTTGGAGAATTTATTCTTTTTATTTGATCCAGTTTGTGATATTATTCTAAATGTTTAAATGTTAATAAATGTAATTATATCACCAGTGATGTAAAAATTTAATTCTATGGATTACAATGCATCCCAGTGACTAAAATCGTCGAGTTAAAACCCAAAAAATCGATTGGCCGACTGTATTGTTAACAATTTCAAGAAAAATTATTTTACCCATAAGACAGAAAGAGTACTGAAAATGCTCTTTCAGAAGGGAAATTTGAGCGCCTTTGGTTTGCCTCCAGCCAGATCTAATTTTTTCGAGGAAAAATGGTGAAAAATCTATTTTTAATACAGAAATTACATATGGTTTTAATATAGAGAAAAAAATTAATAGAAAATTAAATCTCCCCTCTAAACAATAAAAACGCGCAAGATATAAACGTAAAAATTAAAAATCTAAAACCGTGCCAATATATCCATTTTTGCAATGTAATATTTGAATATATATGTGGCAAGATCGTTTCTGTCAAGAAGCTTATGGGTAACTAGATATGAAATGTTTTTTCAAAGCCATGAGAACTACCTTTCAAAGCTATATTAAAATAAGGCAAAAAGTATACTTCGCACAAAAACACTATTCTTCTATTAAGTGCTTGAGTTCTACAGGTCATCGCACAGCTCAGTCAGTAAAATCGTATTCAAACTGCACTACATGTACTGCTTCAGTGGCTTATAATATTTGCTTAAGCAAAGAAAAATGGTTGATTTCGTCTATTTGTGACTTCAACATTCACACCTACCAAGCATTTTATCCGTTTAAACAGCTAAATTAGTTATCTATGTTCGTCATTTAAGAGTTAAATTGATATGCATTTTAGAAATCCAAAATGTTTCCAGGTCAAATGAAAAATGTTATAAGTACAAATATAGTAACGTTGTATTGTTGTAGGAGGTACTGTGATTGCTGTTTATAAAAGGATAAAGGAAACCTTTGGTGGATTTAATGTAAGTAAAAAATAAAACAGTTATCGGATTATTATACTAAACTGTTAATGAAAATGGATTCGTTATTAAAAGGTAAAGATTAGACCATAGGTTTATGTCAGCAAAAACTCTAATAAAGTGATGTATAAAATAAAGATGCCAACTACAATATGTACATTTAATTAAAAAATCAGTAATTGGGATTAAATTACCAGTAAACTTCTGCAGATTTATTGCTTACATGCCCTCTTTATTAAGCATATTTTAAGCGTGACTTTTTATGGATGTTTAAAATTTCATAATTAGAACATATAATTGGTTACTGTTATAAAAAATAATGTCTCATCCTGATATTTGTGTTTTTTCAAAGAGTTTTTGATGAGTATAATACTGTGTGTGTAAATATTATGCCTTTGTATGAGGAGTAACTTCCGAAATTTCTTAAATTGGACAAGGAATTTCTTTTATACATAAGAATTCCTCTAATATATATACACTAAGAACAACCCAGTGTCTTAAATACAGACGGCACTTCTGCGATATTGTGCCACATCTTGACTGGGATTTTTATGTCAGAAAGTTACATAAGTATCACACATCAATCTTTTACCTCATTCAGCTGATTTAAAGGGTAATAGCAGACCTTAAGCAAAACTTAATTATAACATTTGATTCATTGTACTATTTTACATCTGATCATAGATCTTTTACAAAAGAGGATCGAAGTATCTTGTCAAAATTGTTCTTACAACCGAAGATTGGATGAGATAAGATATGTTTTCGTTTTCAGTAAATTAAAGCTGCTGTTGTTATATATGCTGAATTAAATTCTTTTATTTCTTTATCCAGCATTAAGGCCAATCTTGATAAACAAGAGATAAACAAGATAAACAAGAAGAGATCTTTCAGTTTAAAGGTTTGAACAATTCATATGTGATTATAAAAGCCACTTTATTTTTCTTATCCAACTTTACTATATTTTACTATATCTTTTATCAATTGTATATTTTCTTTGTTATACCTTTGTAAAAGCATCTTAAATATTGTTTAAATGGCAAATTATCTGTAGTGTATTTAATATTGCTTTTCGCGAATTCTGTCCATTCGTTCGGGCATCATGTTTTCAAGTGAAAATAGTTTCGACAAAGATTTGAAAGGATCATTACTTAAACTGATGACTAGTCTGACTAGTAACATATTACGACCTCGATTGCTTATTTAAGGTTACTGCAGGACCTCAAATCTTTCCTTCGAAACTGTCTTATGAACTTTGGACTTGTCGGTGGACTTTGAATTCATACTTTTAATACAGCCGTGTGTGAGAAGGGTTGATATCATGAACAGAATTCAAGCAAAGTCTTTGAGAAAATTTTAGTGAAAGCGATCTGAGTCGTCATATAGACGACCTTGGGGTTGGTTACATTTTCACTAATGGATCTTGATTTTCACAACTCAGTGTCATATGCGCCTTTGCAAAGTGATTTAACTTATGCATGTGACTGAATTTTAGTAAAACGTGAATGGTTGAATTCCTGAGTAAGCTAAATTGAGTGGTCATTCTACCTTATCATTAATTTCACTTTTAACACTGGTGTATTTCCACACACAGTAATATACTCATCAGAAACTTTTAACCTGGTGTGTGATCACGTCTGAAAAAGTCTGAAAAGGTTTTTGTAAAACTTGATATAATTTATTTGTATACATGACCTTTGGAGATGATTACATTTTGGTGCCATTGAGAGGTGACTGGAGGTCACCACAAGAAATTCTATCATTTTGTGATTGTACGGCTGTTATATTTATCATCATTTGCTACAGTTGTTTTAGCATTCAACGAATTAATAGGGTTGCCATGGGATTGATATTCTAGCTTCTTTTCTTTTGTTTTAGTAATATCGCTACGTTACAAAATTCTTGCGCTTTTCATTTACTTACAAATCAGTGATAGCTCTAGCATGGTTTTCGTATTTATTCTTATTTAAATTTGTGCCTTGTCACATCCAACATTTTAGTTGGAACTTTTTGTATTATTTGGTTTATCATTCTAGTATGGGTCACAGTGCGGAAGTGGAATATACCTGGGATGAAATAAAAAAGCATTGCACGGAGGATGATACCTGGATCGTACTTGAGGGAAAGGTGTATGACGTCACTGAATGGAAAAAGAAGCATCCAGGAGGGAAAATTGTAAATACCCTTATTTAATTGCCTTCGTTAACTGCAATTTATATTTAAAGGGCAACGCACGTTATTTAAATTGATAATTTACAATTTTAACTTAATTTTATTTGTAATTTAACAAAATATTTTATTTCTGTAATTTCATGTTAATAGCGCACGTCTTCAGAGCTATTTAGTTTTAATGAAGAACGATTATTTTATGCTGTTGTTCATCAGCTGTACATTCACTCGAGTATTAGACATTTGATTTAACCGTATATAATCTTAAACAGCTTAAATATATTCTGTCAATAAAGCTTCTCAATTGAAGTCACCATGGTTATCATCTGAAATTTAATATAGTTGCAAATGATTGCTGTTTCTTTCTAGATACTCGAGGACAATGCAGGACAAGATTGCACGGTAGGTTTAGCAGTGTTATGACACCTTATGACAATAGATGCTTCATTCTTCCCATGAACGAATGCAAGGGTTTCCAGATACTTCACGTCTAAAGGGAAAACCTCTGATCTATACAAGTGTTCACAATTTATCTATACTCACTTTATGAAATATTTAAACACCAGGATATATGATCAACGTGATCATCACTAGCATACCATGAAGACATAGCGAAATGTCACATTTCAGAACCCGTTCTTTGGGATGCACGCTGATATGAGCATTGTGCGCAAATACATGAAGGCCTATCAGAAAGGAGTGGTATCAGAACCAACCTACGTGTCCAAGAGGAAACAGGCCATTGAAGACGACATCATAGACTTGTATCATACGGCAAGAAGACTGGTAACTTCTCATCATATCACCTGTCTTGAAACATAGAAAACCTTACAACAATAAATTGCCTTATATAACTTGGAAAAAGCAGGCAAGGAATAAATATCTTTTGAAACTACTATTTTATCATAAATTGCATATATGACTGCTTCAATATCATTTTGTGTTTAGGAAAAAGAAAACCTTGAATATTTTTACAGAATCTGTTCGAGCCGAGCAAGCTTTACCATCTCTTTCAAATCACACAGATATTGTTTTTTGAAGTTATGGCATATGTAGTGATTTCTCAGTTTGGAATTAGCTGGATGTCATTTTTGGCTGGTGCACTTTTACTTGCAACTTCATGGGTTAGTTGATTCAGTAATTGATAGATCTAGAATAAATTTGTTGAATAAAAGTTTTGTCTCAGGGTTGCCTTTTGATACATAACTGTAATTGACAACCAAAATATTTGCTTGTCAATGCTCATTTAGAACCAGGGGTGTATTATACATCGACATCATGGGAAATAGTCTCCTCCCACTTATCGAGAAATAAAATAAGTTTTTGTGGTTTGGCCTTAAATGGAACTTTCTAGTTTCGCAAAAACAAAAAACAATTAAAAAGTTATTAAGTTGCTCATGTGCCGCTTACTCCCCATAAGTTGAAATTAGACAGTTGTGATTACATTAAAGGCTCTTCAGAATTATATATAATTTTGATTGTAATTTTAGAGCCAGGCTTCCTGCTCGACGCATGACTTTGGCCATCGCAGTATTTTCTACAACAAAAAAATTGACCAGGCAATCGAGATATTCTGCATGAATGTTGTTAGCGGTTATTCCGCTTACTTTTGGAACAGTGTTCATGGAAGACACCACGCAAAAACAAACATTGTAAGTATTTAAAGAACTATTGAATAATACTAATGAACTGCACTAAATTCTAAATATAATACACGTCGTATTTCTAAAACTACAAATTAGCATTCCTTGCAACGTATGAATGAAAATGAAAACTACAACGATGGGTATACTTGTATAAAAGGAATTTATGTTGTGTTATTTTTATTTACTAATTTCGTTTCATCTTGTCATTGTGGAAGCATTAATAGCTCCACTGCAAAAGCTCGCTTTGGTATTCTGATTTACTTTGTTACACCATAAATAAGTGAGCAAAACACCTTATAAAAGAGTGCTAGCAATAACATTCAGTAACAAAACCGTAGCTTAAATACTATCCATAAAACTATCCATAAATGTCATATAATTAGTCGTCTTTATTTATTTCAGTACAAAAAAGATCCCAATCTGGAGCTTCATGACGAGTTCATAGTCATTGGTGAAAGTATGGCAAAAGACAGGGCAGAGCAAAACGTCAAGGGAAATCGAGTTACATTGCCATTTCATTACCAACACATTTACTGGTAATCTCCGTTTACTTTTACAATAAATATATGACGAAATTGCACAATTTGCAAGTTATAAGTCAATTCCCAAAATTGAAGTGAAGACAATGCAAACTCTTAAAATATCATGAGATCTGGGGAGATCATTTAAGTTTAGCTTTCTCTTGCTAAATTAGTATTTTTATACAGTGAGTCGTGTTTAATATTACATATTGTTTATCATTCATTTGTTGCAAATGTTATGATTTACTTTACATCTAATTGTTCTGAGGTAAAATATATTTTGTGGATGCAACAATGTAAAAACTGTCCTGCAAAACATATGGGATTTTATAAATGCACATTCTGTATGAAATACACAATTACATGTACTGTGATTTACTTCGCTGGCTTTAATATGACGACATAAATACTTTGATTGCCTTAGGTTTTTCATTGGAACACCTATTTACGTTCAAGTCAAATTCCAGGGAGCATCAATCCTTCAACCGTTTAGAACTGGACGTTATGAAGTAATGTAAACCTGTATTTTCATAATTTGACCTAGTTTCTTATCACAAAATCTCGAAATGTAACGGTTTGCTCGAAAGTCAACAGTCAGCCTGCATACATTGTTATGTGTGCAACAAAATGCACTTTTAAAGCTGCTAATCGTTATTTAAATTATTTAACCAGTAGTATTCTATACTTCTGAGCATTCAGCACCTTGGATCGTGAAACGTAACGTACTGGAACGCATGCGATTTTTAGAGCAAAGATATCGGTTAACTTTGTGTATACGAATGTAATTTTAGATTCGAAGAATAAGCAATAGCTTTCAGTTAATCATATCAATTAAATTCAAGAAACGAAAGAAGTAGTTCACATTTATTTGAAGCTACATTGGCCTGTGCTATGACCCTGTATGTTTTTCATGTAGGAGCTTTTAGGTTTGGCATTGTTTTTGCTGAAGAACGTTTATCTATACGTTCCACTGATGGGCTTCTATAATTTCCTGCTTTTTATGTTTATCACCAGGTAAATTGAGGCAATCGCATGTAATCGAATGACAACAAAAATTCATTCTTACTTTTGTGTGCGAAATCACAATTTATACCTTTGCCATACTTCTCGGGAGATTGTGATAAAGTAAATAAGAATCTTTGCAATATATAAAGCACTTTCAGAACACCTACGAACTTGAAGCAGCCTCAAAATGTATTTAATTTTTACAAGTATCAGTACAGAATGTAATAAAGATGCTGTTTATTTCTGTTTATCTAAGTAATAGTTAAATTTGTTGCATTTAATTGGCAGGCAGTTACACACGCATTGGTTTATCTTCGTCGCTTTTTTAAACCACATGCCGCAGACACCATCTTTTGAAAATAAGGATTTGACGTGGGTAGAAATGCAGTGCAATGGTAAGCTTTGTTCCACAAACTTCAAAGATTTTCAACCATTGCGTTAAACTGTTAATTTCAACAATTTTTTAGTGAAATTATTTAATGAAATTTTGATGAAACCTTATTGATTAAAAGCGACGTTATTTTTATCCAAAATGAGTTTAACTCGGCAGATACTTTGCTTTTAATATATTGCACTGTCATCCTACATATGTAATTTGTTGAAAAGTGTTCTACACTTTTGTCATTAAAACGTTACTTTTTGTCATGTATATATGGTATCAGATTCTGAACTGTTTACTTTAATTGTATTTAATTTTACAGGTACGTGCAACTTTCCGGATTCCTATATAATGGATTGGATTAGTCTTGGGTAAGTGGAATCTGTAACTGTTAAGAGAAACCTTTGTATGCCTTATCTTTCTTAAGTGTTGGGTTGTGAAAGCAGCCCATTTGTTATCGTATGTGCTTGCCACAAATTTTTACTATAACTTATAGTTATGAATGATATGTAATATTGTTTCAATTGGGAGAGTCATACGACGTGAACTGTACATATATTTACACAATGCTTTGCTGTTTAACAGACATGAAATAAATTACTGAAGGCCGTCTTTTGTAACTAGGTACCCAGTTTAAATATCTCCAAGGTATATACAATTCCCATTTTATTGATTTATTGTTATGTTTTCATGTCTATCCATTGAATGCACCGGACTGGATAAAATGCAGACTTAACTTGCACGTAAGTATTTTGATGCGCTTTTTCTCAGTATTTTAAAACATAAAAATTCTTCAAAAGGGAACCACAAGCAGAAAAAATAGACAAATCACATCCTGTTATTTGCAAATTTTTGGAACTATGTACACATACAGATATTTATCCCACCGCAATATGATGGAACATGCCATTCCTCAATAAGCCCCACCCCCAACCCCACTCCCTCAGCAATAGGTCGTGACGATGAAACAGGAAAATGTTGGTTTCCAGTGATTAACCACAATTTAAGCAGAATGATTAAACTTCAAAAGGATACCTTTATGTTTACCGTTCGTATATTTCTGACCAGATTGAACACCATCTGTTCCCGAACATGCCTAGAGAAAACTACAGGAAAATTACACCTTACATTAAAGTACTGTGTGAAAAACATGGAATACCTTTCATTGTAAAACCTCTCACAGTGGCGTTCAGCGATATGGTTAAGTAAGTACAACTTTTCAGTCAAGTCCTGTGTACATTTTGCACTTGCCTCCTAGTTGATACGTTGTGTAGGCATCCTCAAGACTAGAGAGTAATCAAAGGTTTCCTGTCTAGTATGTGCCGTACGTAATACAAAATTGAAGTCAATAAAAAGGAAAGTGACCTTTTCAATATATGTTATGGTGCGCATACGTATTTATTTTTTGTTGTTCTAAATTATGTGTATGTACGAATTTTGTGGGTCTTACTAATATCCCACTGTTAGTATAAATTGCTTGGTACTGTCCTAATGAAGATGTCTGTTATACAATGGCATTGTTACGTAGCGTGACGTGCTGCTGTGGTTGCTGCTGTGTTATCTATTCGATTATATGTACTACAAAAATAATACTTTTACGTTGTACATCAGGATGCTGCAGAAATCAGGACAGACATGGCATGATATGTATTACACGGCGCTGCACCAGCCTCGTTAAGAACACTATAGGAGCATGACACCAATTTATGAAAAAAACCTTGTCCAAAGAAAGTACTGTTTGTCTTGTTCATGAAATGTAGCTCAGAAAAATAGAAATATTAAGTATAACTTCAAATACTTCCGCCATTCATCTAAAGTATTTCTATTTAATTATCTAAGTGCCTTTAGCCGCGAATATCAGATCTGCAAAATACGATTTGAAGTAAGATAAATATATGGTTTACTCTGCTGTCCGAGAAAGATCAAAATCACCTTATTTTAGAGCCAGAAGTATCCCACAAGTTCTGAGGTGAACTAAATATGATAATGGCTAATCGATGTCTAATGACTAATCGATACTGGCCCTATACCTCAAACTATACTGCAACTCGAACAACTTAAAATGACGTGTTTTTACTCGGTTACCAAAATATTCAATACCAAAAGATGTAATTTGTATTTGGCGGGGCTTTGAGTTATCCATTACCTACTGTCTTTGACTTATAATCTAATCAGACGACAAGACTCATATTTCTTATGTGTTATTTTATCTTTCACATTTAGCAAAACTTTTGAAACGCAAAAAGAGCTTCGTATCACAGACATAGCTAGATGGTGTGTAAATTTTATCGTGACCCGTAAACAGCCATTTTCTATAGGAAAATTTATTTTTGTATAAAAAACATGCGCCGCTTTTCGCAAAGTTTCACAAAGTGTTCTTTAGTTAGTTTAATATAATACATGTATCCACTGCAGACTAAATAAAACATAACTATTTTGTATGTTTCTTTCACTACCCGGATGTGCTCGGGACATCAAAATCAAGAGTGGGTTTCCGTTATCACCATTTTGCTCAGTAGCACAGTTTCGATGCCTTGTTTCCACCCATTAACTCGCATTTGTTTAATGAACTATGCAAACAGCTGGAGAAAGGCCCGATGGATCTGCATTGTGAAAACAACTAGGAGTAATGCAGATAAAACTCATGTCAGTGACCCGGAGTTTTTCAGTAAAACTGTAACATTTAAAGTTGTCACGATTTTCCCATAGATAAGGCATTAAAACTTTTGCCATTTTACGCGTTAACAATGTTAATCAAGCAATTTATCATTAATTATCTAATATAAGTGTGATATTTTTGTTCAAGTGTCCCATGCATGCGTGTTCAATACAACAGCGAGATAAGAAAAATGTTACACGTTTTGACCATGTGAAAAACAAGAGCAGTTAAGGTGTGAAGAGTCTTATGCTTATCTGACGTTCTAACACGCGAGTTTCAGATAGCATCACATCAGATAACCTGTTTATCTGATCACTTCAACGTCATTCTAGTCTCCTGCAGTCATTCTTATTTGCTATCTAATCTAATCTTATTAATTATAGCGAAAACAGGAGTTTACTGTTTGGCTTTTTATTGCATGCATATCCGTTTTTTAATATCATCAAAATGCATATTGTTAAAGTGAAGCAAATGAAATGTTACAGAATTTTACTTCCATGGTTATGTATTACGGATACCTGCTGGAAAAGCAATCACTGCTCATCAGTAGAAAGCCACTTGTACCACAAATTATCGCTTTGTTTTCAGAATGGAAATTTGTTAAGACATAAAGATTCTTTTTAAAGTAGAAATTCAAATACATAAAACTTTTGTGTGGTGAATACTTTCCTGGCAAGTTAAAATATTTATTATGCAGAGGTGAATTTCATAATTAAAAAGAAGTGAGCGCCATAATGAAAGTTTGAAATTGCACAAAAACAGCGTTTAATAATCAGAGGTTGTCATTAAGTAGAGGTTTAGCGATCACTAATTACAGGTTGTTTATGAACTAGAGCCACAGAGAGACACGATCCCCCGTGTAACATGGCTGACCTATGATATAGGTGTCAAATCTGGTTCACAACTACTGCCACTGTCATAACGTTTTTCACAATTTTAACATGTTTGCATTCTTAAAATTTTGACAAAAGCTAACTTTTCATTCAAAAATGATCCACTCTAGCGATTTTCAGTATCTATGTTATTCGTATGGAAAGCTTTAAAGAAATGGGAAAACTATTTCTGGAGACAGAGCCTGGAAGACTATGCCTTCAAGACCTTTCAGTTTCGCAGAAGACATTATGTCAAACGAGAAGTTTTACCAAATTTCAAAATACTTTGAACACCTTCCATATGTGAACTATCCTATCTAGATGCTCCAATAATCGAAAAATGCTGTAATTTTGATAAATACGAAAAAAGAGAAAATACCACGCTGCACACCGTCAATGTTTGCTCTTTTCGTGTGTGAAAGTTCAAAACAATCCTTCTATGGTTTCGGAGATGCAGCCTAGACACACGGGTGAACAGACAGACAATGTAATAACCATATCCTCTCGTTACTATGTGGGGGGGGGGGAATGGGGGGAGGGGGTGATCAGAAACTGAAAGACCAATAAACGTCAGATCTTAGATGCTCGGTTTACCCAGATAATATTGTGGCTACATAATTAAATGGTCCCTAAACACACCTTAAACAGGGTTCATACCAGGTGATAACTAACTGAAAGAGGCGGCTCAATATTACGGAATCGGCTACCTCATCAAAAACCCGTTAAATTGAAAAATAAGACGACGTTGCACATTTACAATATATATTTTCACTGCAAAAATATTCACAGCGTTGGATCGAATAGTTTCGGAGAATGCATCTGGACAAAATCCATCTCCGTGCAGACAGGTTTACATAAAAAATGTATATTTTTGAGAAATTGCATTTTTGACAATTTTTAGCCGATTTAAAAAATAATACAACGTTGCACATATATAATATACATATTTTCACTGCATAAAATTTCAGAACGTCGGATTGAACAGTTTCGGAGAACTCGTCTGAACAAAATCTATCTCCGTGCAAATAAGTCTCCATAAAAATATAAATTTTTGACAAGTCGTACTTTTGACAATTTTTGGCCGATTTCAAAAATAATGCGACATTGCAAATGTGCGATATATATATATTTCACTGCATAAGACTTCAGAACGTTGGATCTAATAGTTTAGGAGAACTCGTCTGGACACCTCCATGCTGACAAATTTCCTGAAAAACAGCCATTTTTTCAAATCGTATTTTTGAGAATTTTTGACCGATTTAGATGATGATGCCACATTGCACACCTTCAATATACGTCCTAAACGTATGCCAATTTAAAAACGCTACAAGACAAATACTTTTGGAGATATAGCACGAAAGCAGACAGACATACGGACAAGCTGAAACCTGCATCCCCTCGTTACAAGGGGGATGAATAGGGTGTTCACTAATCAGAGGCTGTTCATATAATAGAGGTGTTCACTAATCGGAGATTATTCGTTAAGGAGAGATGATCACTAATCAGAGGTAATTCGTTAAGGAGAGGTTTTCACTAATTAAGAGGTTGTTCATTAAGTAGAAGTGTTCATTGATCAGAAGTTGTTTATGAAGTAGAGATGTTCACTAAACAGAGGTTGCTCGCAAAATAGAGGTATTCACTAATCACAGGTTGTTCATTAAGCAGAGGTAATCCTTAATCAGAGGTTGTTCATTAAGTGGAGGCGATCACTAATCAGAGGTTATTCATTAAGGAGACGTGATCACTAATCAGAGATTAGATATCACTACGCTGATATGATTTTGCTGTAAGTAAAGCCTACTTACAGGTCTGCAACTTTAGTAGAGGATTCCATCCAAGTGGCCAATCTACCTTAACGGAGTAGTGTTCTTTTATTCAAGAATAGGCTTTTGTTGCAAAACTGGGCAATTTACAGTAGATTCGCTCGTGAAGAATCACAATAAAGCATTCATGGAATGCCATTCTAAAACTACAATGAAGACGGTATTATTTAAAAAAGAATTCTGAAGCAAATAAGAAACCAGATATGTTTTGGTAAGCTATTACCGAAAAGACTATCGATAATTGAAATGTTACAGAAAGGAGTAATGCTTCATTTTTTCCTATACCAAACGGTGAAAATAAGTCGAACAATGTGAATTCTTATCTTTTGGCGTGAGGAAAATAAAAAAATATTGGAAAATTGAATTCAGATTTGACTGTTTATTAAAATATCGACAGTTCAGGGGTGGATAACCTATTGAAATTTAACAGTTTTTTAAATTTATTTATATCTTCATTTTGTCATATTTTTCTATTTATAAGGCAAGAAAACAGTTTGTTTATATAGTCTCCAACATGAAATGATGAAATAATGAAAAAAAAAAACTTTTTTCTGTGACAGTCGACTTCTCGGTATTTTATTCCGGAATAGCCTACCAGAAAAAAATCTGGTTTCTTATTTGCTTTAGAATTCTTATTTTTAATAATACCGTGTTCATGATAATTTCGAAGCCGAGTTGCATTCTTCTGCAGTCACATTTTGTGCTCGAATAGACAAACGAATGATACAGAACAAACTTAGTCTTGAAAAAAAAAACTGAAAATAATGTCCAGGGACATTATGCCCAGTGGTCTTGTTAACAAAGATTTAATATCAAACTATCAAACAGCAATAATCACACCAAAATGGCCCTGGTCTTTTTTTTGCCACACCATTTCACTGAACGACTTGATGGAAAAGAATTATCCCACGGAGAATCTCCATGCTGGCTCCCCAGCAGCAATGAAAGGGGCAGTATACACCGCTTACTGCCACCCCACCATCCTCCTTCCTACGGGGACTGTTTTTCACAACGAACAGTTTTTTGGCACCGGCCAAAATGTGGATTATATTATTCACGCATGAGATCTGAATATCAAGGACAACTAGAGCCTTGGTGAGGCAGGATCCCCCGTGTAACAGGACATTAAAAAACCTGCTCCATTTTGCCTAAAGAAAAAGATCAAAACAGCATATTTTTCAACCTTGCACCAGATTTTCCTTTTTTTAATATTTTTCAAAAATAACCTGACGCTGCACATGTACAATTGATGGTCTTTTTAGGCCTACAATATAAAATGCCTCGGAGATATCGCGCGAACAAAAGTGCGGACAGACAGACGGACAAGTTCATAACTATATCCCACCCTTACACGGGGGATAATAACCTGCCGTTGCACAACTTCACTATATATACTTTCTTGCTGTAACATTTGGTTTGCTTCCGATAAATAGTAACAGAGATATAGCGCGAACAAAATTGATACTAAAACAACTAAGTCCAAAAATGTAAAATCGAAAAATAACCTGCCGTTGCACAACTTCACTATATATATATACTTTCTTCCTCTAACATTTGGTTTGCTTCCGATAAATAGTAACAGAGATATTGCGCGAACAAAATTGATACCAAAACAACTAAGTCCAAAATGTAAAATTGTCGAGATTTTCACATTTTTCTTACAAAATCGAAAAATAACCTGCCGTTGCACAACTTCACTATATATACTTTCTTCCTGTAACATTTGGTTTGCTTCCGATAAATCGTACAGAGATCGTGCGAACAAAAAAGTGCGAACAGACAGACAGACGGCAAGACGGACGGACAAGTTCATAACTATATCCCTCCATTACATGAGGGATAAAATGCCCCCTTAAAACGGAGTTCGGCTGTCAAAGTCTGTTCATTAATTAGAGGCAGTTCACTTCTGGCAGGTATTTCATTATTAAGTTTGAAATTTGAATGTTTTCCTTGTACTTTCCACACTGCACAAAAACTAACCCAGGTATTCGATGCCTACTGTATTTGAAAGGAATACATTTAATTTACCAAACGAGACCAGCTTTATCGAAACAACTGAAACAAGGTATATCAGTTATAGTAACTTTATTTTCCTACCTGGAACATTGAACAATACACGTTCTTTTGGTTTACTGTTTTAAAGCTTTTTAGTACACATATCAATAGATGTTGCAATTCCCGTTTTTCCATTTAAAGAAATAAAGAATAATTCTTCTTTCTGCAAATATACTCATAATGCATAATTCATGAAAAATTCAAAGAAAACATATCATTTTTCACAAGAATGGCCGTCAAGATAATTCCGGAAATTTGCAATATGTAATTATATGCAACTATATGCAAATTATTTTCTTATAAGATACAAACCAGACAAGGGAAATGACCCCTGGAAAAGGAATTCATTACGTAATATCACTACTCAGTGAGCCCCACACGAAAATGGCAGACTCGAGTCGTACAACATTAAACGATAGCTTTCCCGTGCTGTCACTGTTTCTAACTAAAATGTCTCAACAATGGAAGCATGACCCATAATCTTCTGGAAAACGCCGTACGCCCAAGCGCATTTACTAATACACAAGTTTACTCACGAAGCGTAGTTAAAAACAAGCATGTCCAGGGACATGGTGACCAGCCGTGACCTACAGAATATATATCCAAGAATCACAGACAAAATCATGATCAAATTGGCAGACAGCGGTTACGAAAAAAGCCGTAACTGAATGGAGAAAATATTCGCTCACTTGCTCGGTGTAGTTGTGGCTGATGAGGAGTCATTCTTTCAATTCTTTCATAAGGGGACAAGAATACCAAGCGTGTGGTGAAAAGACCAAACACAGGGAATAATTTCGGGAAAAGCAGTGGTAGAAGAGGGAAATGCAAGATCTAATGTCGTGTTAAGAGTGTGTGGTGGGATTACATACAATCTGATTAGTTGAAGGAAAATACTCTAATGTGTAAACACTCAAAGAAAATTACTTTGAATATTACTCTAATGTGTAAACACTCAAAGAGTGCAGTTGAAATGAACTCCTTGGACAACACTTCATGCATGTTTTTTAGATCAAAAGCAAGGCCATGCGATGATCGTCGACATTCTGTTGAAAGGAACTGGTCACATCTCAGTATGGGATGAAAAATTTTTTGTTATCATCGTCGGCTGTTAAACGGCTTTCAGCCAATGCGATAATGTCACACGCAAGATAGTTGTCATCACAGCGTACCAAATCAAAATGAGCGGCCATACTCAAAATTGTATGAGAAGAAGCAATTTGAAAATTAGACACAAAAAAAATGTCCCCCATTTGGTCAATTTTTTTCGGATCGCCAAAGTTAGTAATTTTTTCAAAAGAGGCCTACCTAGGGAGTATTCGTGAAAAATTTGAAGAAAATTTGATCAAAACTACGGAAGAAGAAGCATTTTGAAAATTGGCAACCACAAAATTACAAATGTCCCCCATTTGGCCAATTTTTGGCGGATCGCCAAAAAAAAAAAAAAAATTTTCAAGAGAGGTCTACCTTGAGAGCAACTATCAAACATTGGAAAGGAATCCGATCAAAATTGTGGGAGATGAAGCAATTTGAAACTTTGACACCAAACAATTAAAAAATGTCCCCCATTTGGCCAATTTTTGGCGGATCGCCAAAATAAGTAATTTTTCAAGAGAGATCTACCTTGAGAACAACTATCAAAAATTTGAAAGGAATCCGATCAAAATTGTGCGAGAAGAAGCAATTTGAAAATTGTAGACCAAAAAATTTGAAAATGTCCCCCATTTGGCCAATTTTTGGCGGATCGCCAAAATAAGTAATTTTTCAAAATAGGTCTACCTAGGGAATATGGGTGCAAAATTTGAAGAAAATCTGATCAAAATTGTGGGAGAAGAAGCATTTTGAAAATTGGCAACCACAAAATTACAAATGTCCCCCATTTGGCCAATTTTTCGCGGATCGCCAAAAAGAGTAATTTTTCAAGACAGGTCTACCTTGAGAACAACTATCCAAAATTGGAAAGGAATCCGATCAAAATTTTGGGAGAAGAAGCAATTTGAAAATTTGACACCAAAAAATTAAAAAATGTCCCCTATTTGGCCAATTTTTGGCGGATCGCCAAAATGAGTAATTTTTCAAAAGAGGTCTACCTAGGGCATATTCGGGTAAAATTTGAGAGGAATCCGATCAAAACTGAAGGAGAAAAAGCATTTTGAAAATTGGCAACCGAAAAATTTGAAATGCCCCCCATTTGGCCAATTTTTTGCGGAATGCCAAAAAAAAAATTTTTTTTAAAGAGAGGTATACCTAAAGAACATTCGTGTAAAATTTGGTGAAAATCTAATCAAAATTGTGAGAGAAGAAGCCTTTTGAAAATTGGCAACCACAAAATTACAAATGTCCCCCATTTGGCCAATTTTTTGGCGGATTGCCAAAAAAAGTAATTTTTCAAGAGAGATCTACCTTGAGAACAACTATCAAAAATTGGAAAGGAATCCGATCAAAGTTGTGGGAGCAGAAGCAATTTGAAAATTCGACACCAAAAAATTTTAAAATGTCCCCTATTTGGCCAATTTTTGGCGGATCGCCAAAATGAGTAATTTTTCAAAAGAGGTCTATCTAGGGCATATTCGGGTAAAATTTGAGAGGAATCCGTTCAAAACTGAAGGAGAAGAAGCATTTTGAAAATTGGCAACCGAAAAATTTGAAATGCCCCCCATTTGGCCAATTTTTTGCGGAGCGCCAAACAAAAAATAATTTTTAAAGAGAGGTATACCTAAAGAACATTCGTGTAAAATTTGGTGAAAATCTGATCAAAATTGTGGGAGAAGAAGCATTTTGAAAATTGGCAACCACAAAATTACAAATGTCCCCCATTTGGCCAATTTTTGGCGGATTGCCAAAAAAGGTAATTTTACAAGAGAGATCTACCTTGAGAACAACTATCAAAAATTGGAAAGGAATCCGATCAAAATTGTGCGAGAAGAAGCAATTTGAAAATTGTAGACCAAAAAATTTGAAAATGTCCCCCATTTGGCCAATTTTTGGCGGATCGCCAAAATAAGTAATTTTTCAAAATAGGTCTACCTAGGGAATATGGGTGCAAAATTTGAAGAAAATCTGATCAAAATTGTGGGAGAAGAAGCATTTTGAAAATTGGCAACCACAAAATTACAAATGTCCCCAATTTGGCCAATTTTTCGCGGATCGCCAAAAAGAGTAATTTTTCAAGACAGGTCTACCTTGAGAACAACTATCCAAAATTGGAAAGGAATCCGATCAAAATTTTGGGAGAAGAAGCAATTTGAAAATTTGACACCAAAAAATTAAAAAATGTCCCCCATTTGGCCAATTTTTGGCGGATCGCCAAAATGAGTAATTTTTCAAAAGAGGTCTACCTAGGGCATATTCGTGTAAAATTTGAGAGGAATCCGACGAAAACTGAAGGAGAAGAAGCATTTTGAAAATTGGCAACCGAAAAATTTGAAATGCCCCCCATTTGGCCAATTTTTGGCGGATCGCCAAAAAAAATAATTTTTAAAGAGAAGTATACCTAGAGAACATTCGTGTAAAATTTGAGAGGAATCCGATCAAAACTGAAGGAGAAGAAGCATTTTAAGTAAAAGTTTACACACGTACATACACACATACATACGTACATACGTACATACGGACGACGGATACCCCTCTATTGATAAGATAAGACCAGCCCGACATAGTCGGCTGGTCTAAAAAGAGCCCACAGATGGGGGAGGGGGAAGGAATTTCAGAGAAAGAAACCAGCATGTCCAAGGACAAGACCCAGCCGAGTTACCAAACAAGGAAAGAGAGAAAAACTCTGAAACGAATACTGTTAGGCCAAAAAAAAATGAAGTATGTAAAATGCATTTCATTCAAATTTCGAAGCTACCCGAAAAGGGATGTTGGAGAGGTTGCGTTTTGACGATCTACGTATTTACTGACATTTAGACAATTTTAAAAAAAAATTTTAAACTCCACCATTTCGGCATTTTTGTCACTTGCAAAAAAAGAAGCAAAGTCGAGGTGGAGAAGCACCTAAGAAACTTTCGATTAAAATTCTATAACTATTTGAAAAAGACTAAGAGAAATGAATGGTTTGACAATTCAGTTATTTACTATCATTTTTTCCAGTTTTTGCCAAACTTCAAAGTTCCGCCATTTCGACAGTTTTTGGCGAACCGCGAAAAAATAATACCCTGGAAGGCGAACCCCTGGGGAATATCCCTGCGTAACATCTAAATGATTTGTGTAAAACTGTAGGAGGAGTAGTATTTTAAAAATGGGTCAAAATGGGCACAAAAAGTGCCGCCATTTTGTCAGTTTTTCGTCAATCGTCAAAAAAAGTAATAGCCAGGTGGGGGGACTACCCAGGGAACATTCCTGCGTAATATCAAAACAATTGGAGCAAAACTGTAGAAGTAGTAGCATTTTAAAGAAAAAAAGTTTAACATACGCACATACGCACACGCATTCGAGCCCCCTATAGTGGTACGACTAACCCAGTCCGACAAAGTCGGCTGGGTTAAAAAAAAACATAAAATATAATTTTTTTACGTACTGACGTCATATCCCGTCCATTTATATCCCATACCCATTTCAAGTTTTGCAAAGCCGTTTGACTTATCCCCGGAAATAAGTCTATCAAGTTTGAAGTTAATTCCACTTTTCCTTTTTGAGATATTTTGCGCAAGAGATTCTGTTTGGAGCAGTCAACTTTAGGCTATGACGTCACATTCGGTCTTTTCTTGCGCAGTTTGCAACAAAATTCAATAGTCTTACGAACCCACCAAACAACAATTCCAACTCTGGAGGATATCCAACGCAGTCGAAAAACTTTGCTAATAAGATTCTGACGTAATGACCTCATACGCCTTCTTTAATAACACACCGTAAAACGTTGAAACAGCTCCCCGAATAATCCCAAAATTAACCAAACAGTTTAAAGTCGATACGACTTTCCATTATCGAGATATTGTGCCCACAAGACTTTGTCAAACATATATATATATTTTACTCAATGACGTCACATGCCGTACTCGTACGTTCTACTCGCCACAAAATTTTAAAGAGCTTTCGGACTTAGCGAGCAAAAATCCCACAACATTTTTCTCCGATGTTCAGGGATTGAGAATTTTGCACAAAAGATTTTTACGCAATGACGTCATACGCCTCCTTAATAAACTAACGTGCGTCAAAAGATGACAGAAAAGCCCGACCTATACAAGGAATAAAAAGACCAAAAATTTGAAGTTGATCCGATTTTCGTTCTTGGGATATCTTGTACAGAATATTTTGTTCACAAGACTGACATGCACATACACAAAACCTACAAACCCCATGTGTCTCCCCCCCCTGGGTCGGGCTGACATAATTACACCAGAGCAAACGCAAATTCTGATAGCTCGATCGATCAAAAGAGACCGTGTTTTTTTTTAAAAATAAATATGGACAATTTTATGAAGGCCAGTTCAATAAATTCATAAACATAATGGGGTCAACATGGCGGGCATCCGCGTGAGATTCAGTGAATGAGGCGTCTCTTGTGAATAACAATAATGAAATACCATAAAAATGATACATTCACAATAAGTAATACCCGCAAAAGGATACTTTCTAAAATATCTGTACCTTTCCGGCATTAATAATACTGGGACCGTGTCACAGAAATAGTTTATAAAACCAGAGACTCAATTTGCAACAACTTTGCAAAATGCACCTTTGCACAAAACAACAAATTGAGTTTCTCCACAATCCATAACAAAAAAAAAAAAACAACATTTCTGCAATAACAAGGTATTTATAAGCTATGAGTATTAGGCCCAAACCGGTACATTTATGACGAATGCAAAATCTAAAAATAAATTCCTCACTCTGAACTACATTTGAGAATACAATATAATCATATTACATATCAGATCGATTTCTATAATAATAAAAAACACATTTAAAACCGTGTGTACAAAGTAAAATAATTATGATAATAATGTGACTGCAGACAGGACAGCTCTAAGCATCGCGTATATATCAAGGGGCATCTATGACATGCAATAACGTGACACATTCCCTATAAAAACTTGATAATACTGTATGAACATCTGGCCCCTGGCCCCCCATAGAAAAAGTAACGACATGGCGTGTGAATTTCTAAACCAGAGGAGAAAGACCCGGAGTGATATCGTGATCCCACCAGCAACGGTCCCAATACGGAATAAAAACGATCTTGTTCACGATGCAACCCATGTATAATTTGTGCAGTAAGGTAAAAGTTTGCTACATTATTTGTACTGGGGAAGTAAATTGACGCGACAAATACATAATACTGTAAAACAACATTAACAGAAAACAGAAGCGATATGAGAATATACAAGACTATCACAGTCCCTGCCAATACACTTAATGTGTCTCAAAACTTAAAACTTATATCTGTTCCTCACTTTTTCAGTTTTAACTGAATAAAAATATAGTAGTTACAACAATCTGCATGAATAAACAAAATACATTTTCGAGGAAAGATATGCTAAAACATGACTTTTAATTATTGATTTTTTTCTATTTTTGCGGGGGGGGGGGGCACTGATCCCGATTTCCGGGCCACCTAGATCCACCATTGTATAGGTTTTAAGGCCTCGATTTGGCGAAAAAATTTCAAACAATACTAAGGCTTTCGATTTCACATGAAAAAAAATCGAATTTGAAGCATTGAAAACAAATGCACTTCGCAGTCCCCGACATACACTACGGTGTAGGCGGACGCCTTTTCATTTCTGTGTCAGACGCAGCACCCTTGTCGGTCTTGGGCGGCCTTAACTGACCCTTGGCGCGTACGCCAAGGGTCATGTGACGTGTCAGTGACGGTCTCTTCTCTTGCGGAGAGCTTTCAGCCGCCTCTTTCTCGAATAATTTCGCTCTGCGCTCTTGCGCGCGGGCGCGTATTTGTGACGCGAAAGACTCGGACGGGGCGACGCGTGACGTCACGTGTGATGACGTATCGGAGCCGTAGTCGTCCTTTCTACGTTTCATGGATCCCAATCTGGATCGTGCGCCCGATCCACGGCGCCTCAACAACGGGGAATCGGAGCTGTCAGTTTGGGTGGGAGGGGGAGGGGGGATGAAGGCCGTTGCTTGTGATCGCGGCAGGACTGTCGTCTGGCCCGAGCTGGCAGTACTTACCGTCCGCTGACGTGACGGCGGCACCTCGGTCGCTGATTGGTCACGAGACTGGTCACGTGCGTCCGATTTTTGCCTTTTGTGTTTTCGTACTTTTGCTGCCACGCCGCTAGGGGCGCTGCTGCGGCCACTGGCGTAACCTACACCGCCACCTCCCCCTTCGTCATCGTCGTCACCTCTTTCTCCACCCCCGCCCGTGTCTCCCCCGCCACCCCCGTCGTCATCATCACCACCGCGCGTCTCATGGATGGAGGAAGTGCGCGGTCTCCGGAATTTGCGCGCGTATTTCTTACGCCAGCGATCTTGCTGTTTCTTTTCTTTGCGGGTGCGTCTTAAGTCATCCTGGAAATAAACAGTTCGTGCCATTACCAAATTAAAGAAAACTGAGTGTCACTAAGTACGCCATTATGACAAACTCCACCGCGCTTGGAAGAACAATTCCGGGATTGTGAAAAGAGGTGGGAGGGGGAGGGGGGAAGAGGCAGCCTGAAAAGCTCTAGAAAACTAATTATTGGATCCTCAGGTTTACCGTTACGTGCTATGAAAAGCTTGCCAGGTGACTCATGGGTGTCACTGACCTTATAATGTGAGGCTCACATGCACATCGAACTATTGCATTTGAAATGCTTCAAAAATTTTGAAAAAGGTGCCAATTAGACATAAAGAAATGACTGAAAACCCATCATCTATAGTTCACCTGTTCCAACTTATTTTTCAATATTTTTGACATTACGGTGGTAAAATGTAACACTGATCATCAAGACCCCTGTTACACCACTCTCCAAATTAAAAAAATAATAATAACAGGGTTGAGATTTCGCGGTCGCCCGTGGCGACCAACTTTTGGCTCGGACGACCAACTTTTTCGAGTTGGTCGCCCGAGTGGCGACTAACTTTTTTTCTGAGTATTTTCAGGTACATTTTGCAAAAATTGCGTCGGGCGACTAACTTTTTAAAGTTGGTCGCCCGGAGGGCGACCAGGAAATTTTACGAAGTCTCAACCCTGAATAATAAAAAAATTCACTCGAATATCTAGCACTTTCTCTGTCTTCGTCAGCCCCTGCCTAATACTGATGGGTCTGTGCAAATCCTACTAAGCTCCAGTATTTACACCTACCGTTTCCCCCCACCTCACTTCACTGATCCCCGCCTCCCCTCTGCCTACCTCACCCTCTCCCCCCCCCCCCCCCCCCACCTCCCTTGCCAACCTCATGGTCGAGGCGTCGCACTTGCTAGGTGACTGTGAGCAACACCGAGTTGTTATTTGTGAATTTACACTAGGATCGCAGCACACCCCTTCGCGCTTCCCGCCCTCACCCCATCCTCGCCGACCACCCCCCCCCCCACCCCCGAATACCCGCCCTCCAGCCCTCCGATCAAGTCGTCGCACCTGCTGGGTGACCTTGAGCAGCACCGAGTTGACATCTGAGGCGAGCATGTCGAGTCTGTCCTCCTCCTCGTTCTCCACATAGAAGTGACTGAGCGACAGCGCCTTGTTCACCGGGAAGAAGTCGTATTTCTCCTCCATAAACTACACAACATCAAGCCTGGCATTCACTGACATGCGATAAAAAACATTGTTCGCATCTATACTATTAAAAAGGAAACAATCATGTCTGTCCGTGTTGTCCTTTTTATTTTATTTTATTTTATTTTTTTATTTGTTTAGTTTTTTTGCGTGTCTCAACAACCAAGCAGTCCTTACCAGCCTGTGGACGTAGCAGTCCAGTGCCGTGTAGTCATTGACGTTGGTATTGGTGAGATAGATGAAGTAATAGATGTAGGACCACATGTTATGCTCGTGCTGCACGTGAAAGTAGAAGCCGCGCGCGTGGTGCTCAAAGTCGTAGCTCGGCAGGCTGCAGATGAAGCAGCAGTCGCGCATGTCCTTCTCCGCCCGCCACTGACAACAACAACAACAACAACAATAACGCCAATCCACGCGGTATCGTTAAAACGCGAGAGCAAAAAACGAGAACCAGGACGAGAAAACGCGGGAACACATTTATCTCTTACACATATCTGTTATGCAACATAAACATTAACAAACACTTGATGAATATTCGGGTTAAATAAACATCAAACCATCGTTGGATGAGTTCGTGCAAATCGTCCAAGCAATTCACATATATGTGTGGGGGTGTGTGTGCGTGAAAATGAAAATGGCTTAGAGAACGAGAATATTTTCTGACATCACGGCGCACTTACAGATATTTTTGCGGTATACCCGTTCCTACGGCGTGTAAATTGTCAAACTCACCTTCAGATCTCTCAGTTCTGAAAATGTATCCACGATGATACCGAAGATAATGTTCAGTCCAATGGTTGTAAAGAAGATAAAGAACGTTATCTGATAAATGGTCAGGTAACCAAAATTTGTGAACGAGTTCTCCGCAGGGTGGCGCCTTAAGACCTACAACAAAAACAGCCCTGCTAAGTGCCAATAACAAGATCATGAATGATTTATGTCTTTACATATTATGGAGCACTTTGTTTGCAGTGATCACACAGTGGTCTTCGATGATTTCAGACTGTCTTGAAACTTGCCCCACAAGGCCCACAGCGCTTCTTTTTTTAACATTACTCTTTCTCACTTTGGGATCTCTATCATTTATTATTATAACCAAATTATATACATATACATATTAAATATGACATTAACGGAAATAAATAAAAAATGAGGGTTGTGTTTTTTGAGCTAAACAATGCTTTATAAAATAAGACGTAAAACATAAGGTCGGACTCCATTGAAAAATTTACGCCCGTAGCAGGAACGTTGAGCCCACTCGGGCACAAACGCTTAAAAAACCGCGCCCGAGCGAATTATCTACGCCCATGGCGCAAGGGCGCACCCAAATATCTTAACTGTAACACGTCACAGTAACGATTGGAGAGCTATACTCACTGGATTTTTGCTGTACATATGCATACTTCATGTTAGCATAAACGTTACCTCATCGATATCGCCCACTAGACCGTATCTAATTATAGTAACGGTGCACTGGAACAGCGACGCGCAGTATAGCTCGTTGACGGGGTCGAAGACGGAGCGAAACAGTCCGAAGCCGACTAGCGCGTAGATATACAGCCATATCACTCCTAACACCGCCACCCAGAGTAGTGATTTCCCTGGGTGAACACAACAATCAGACTGTGGCGTCTAACAACGGCAGAATGCGGAATAAATCCCTCAGCTAGTATCAGTTAGAGGTAAGAGTTCATAGCAATGGAAGGATTTGTGAAAAACAACACCGGAATATGTTGGAAGTAACTATCACTGCCTAATAATGCCAATTCCCTATATCTATGTGACTTTAGTCTTGACTTACTAATAGATACAATTATTGTATTATTTGTTTCTCTGACCATAAACAAAATGCAAAAACTGAGATATTGAGACTGACATTCTAATGTAACTCACCATTGAGCGTGACGGCCTTAAGGACGCTTTTGAGCAGCTCATTAGTATTGACAATATTGAGCAGATGAAATGCGAAGAAGTAGCCGTAAAAAAAAGTACCCAGCAACGAGAAGAGCAAAAGCAACTGAAATAAATAAATACATATCAAATATAGGGCTATAACGTCGTAGGCCAGAAACCGCACAAAACCGGAAACATTTGTCATACATCGGACCGGAATGCGGCAGGGTGTGAGGCCGGAGACCGCACAAAACCGGAAACAGAGCTCCTAAACATTGCTTAATTCACAAAGATCCTTAAAAGTCCTCAATTTGCTTAACTATCCATATATTTGTTTTTGATTCAATGAAACTGAAAAAAGGCTGCAAAACACGGGAAAAGAGCAAATTTTTGCTTTATTTCTTTCGAAAAGACTAATGAATTTCGTGTAAGTGAATTCGGTAGTTTTCGGTCATTTGGTTCAAGTTAATGCGAAGGAAAACGGGTTGTGTACGTTACCCCCCTCCCCCCCCCCCCCATCCCAACCTTGGCACCAGGACATGATGAGATAAACATTATAACTGCATAACTGAACGTCACTTACCAAATGGTAGAGGGTCTTGAGACTGAGCACGTAGGTGATTGAGTCTTTGGTTGTGTCTTTCGCTACGGATTTCCTTTTTCTGTCAATCGGAATGTCAACACTTCAGACAATCATTGAAAACACCACGGCATCTCAAAAAGTGGATTTTAGGCAAATTTTATTTGATATAAGTTTTGTAGTTAGCGATCAAGGACGTACTATATACCTGCAGATAAGGTCGATCTGACCAACCCGTTCCAGCTCTCACTGCAGTTCTCAATATAAACCTTCCAAATTCTATCTTTGGCAAGACTTTATTTTGCGGGTTTTTTTTAAGTTGGAACTGAGCCCAATGGAATTGTATGAACGGGAAGTTATAGTTTCGTATTACTGGTACTTCTCGGAGGTAGTAGTGCATTTCCTCACGCTTCCAACTGCATACTTATAGATACTTATAGATACTTATGGATACTTGTAGATATCAAACGCACCATTATAATACGCACCAATTGAACAATGCACTCCCGTAAAAAGAAAAGAAACGCGTACAAGAGTCACAAAGCCAATTCACAGAAAATCAATGGGCATGACTCCGAGATACTATGACGATGGCTTTGTGACGTAAAACGTTTTCCTCTGCATCGCGCAACTTGCTGTGCGACACTGTCGCAGGACAATACCATGAAAAATTTTCGAGCAAAATCTCGAGTTTTTATCTTTTTTCCGCTATCTTTGAATCGATTTTGCTTGTTTGTGTTATAATGGTAATAGATCCTGGTGCAGTCGTGCTTTGTATTTGATTCTAGCACTTGTGGAAGGCCAATGAAGTCACCGCTGCGCGGTTCGTTCACTGGCCTTCCACGCGTGCTCGAATCCCATGTAAGCACCCAGCCCCATGATCTATCCCTATATCAAAATATCTGAACATGAGATCAAAGGCGGCACGCTTACGCCACACAGTTGTTTACGTCATAATTGTGTACTTGACACGTCACAATCACATTGTGTCGATTGTTCTTTCTGGCACTCACCTAAACAGGCTGCTGAAGCTTCGGAGTTTGGGAAACTTTGGGTTGTCCGCGATGACAAAGGCACAGAAGAGGATGAACGTGAAGATATTGTGAGCCATGGCGAGTCCCAGGAACGTCCAGAAGTACGTCAATTCGTCCATGTCCGTCATCGGCCGAGGGCTGAAACAATGTGCAGACAATAGTCAGTATAGACAACAGCGGAGAGGGCGGCTAGATATTGTGTGTGTGTGGCGGGGAGCGGGGGCGTGGGGGAGAGTATAATGATGCATTAATTTAGAGTTTTGACTGTTCTAATCGGGATTTACCCCTCTTTCTTCACTACTACAATAAGCTAAGTAACCAGTGGGCCGTTCTGTTTGGTGAACGCCTTTCGCTGCCTCCACCCATCTTCCACACTGACTTCTCATACGAAACACGAATTCAAAGCTTCCCTCCTTCCACTTCTTCTCTGACACTTCGACACAACCATAAGCCAGATCGACACTGAAAGTGAGCGTGGGATGCTGTGCTTACCTGTAGAGCGAGTCGTTCAGGTCCTTGCGCTTGACCACGCCGTCGGGTATGTCGCGGACAGAGAAGGGAGCCCTCCACGTGGACAGCATGAAGATGTTGAGGACGAAGCTGAGGAAGATCACGATGTAGTTCCATATCATACTGCAAACAAAACATATCCGCTACAGCTTCCGGCGCGGGGGCGCGGGGACGCGGGCGGGGGATGCTTGCTTTTGATTGACTAATAAACTTTAATCCTTTCTGACACTGCAGCCATATACATTAAGTGAGAAACAGTCGTGGGGGGAGAGGGACGTTTACCACTCTTTTATTCGAAATAAGAATGTATGAAACAAATAAGAATTAAGTCGGTTTTACTTTTTCGAAACAAGGTACCATAGCAAAAGTTATTCTGTTCCAAAATAAACTTAAGATATTAAGGGCAATTCAGCTTATATGATTTTCTATATATTTCAGTTAGACTGCCCCTCAAGAGTCTATTCGGGGAGTCACTTTGTCGACAGGGGTCTAGGACAATTCCCCCCCAGACAACTCCCCCCCCCCCGAACAATTCCCCCCGTAGGACAATTCCCCCCGAGGACTATCCCCCCCCCTCCCCCACTTAATTTTTATATTATATTTTACTTTGAATGCCAAAGTCTTTATTTTTAAAATACCTTAAAATCAAAAAAGCAAAATTTTTCTATATGGAACGAAAGTTTTTTCTGCCATTTAAAACCTGGTGTTGTGGGCAATTCCACGCAAATAGTCAACAGTATGTCGGTTTTCGAAGTCGCGGACTGTTTGACGAATGCGTTGCGCAGAGTCGGCGTACCAGCGACGTGGGAGCTCGGGCACGCGGCCACCCATAATTTGACCAGATGCACCGCGAACATTACGGCGGATCCGACCGGTGTAACATGTAAAAAACCGTTTTTGCTGGCACTGAGGTGGCCAACTTAAAGTTCATTGGTTTGGATAAGGCATGTAAATTGCAATTGCGACAATGTTGAAATGAAAGGACAATTACCATCTCCAGTTAGAAGATAAAAGGGCAACAATTTGTAAAAAAAGAGAGAGAAAGATACAAAGAAAAGAAAAAAATAAGAATGGGGGGGGGGGGGGAATAGTCCTCGGGGGGAATTGTCCTACGGGGGGAATTGTTCGGGGGGGAATTGTCGGGGGGAATTGACTGGGGGGGGGAATTGTCTGGGGGGGAATTGTCCTGTTCCCTGTCGACAGTGCTAGTGATAGTGCCCAGTGTAACAAAAAATCTATGAATTCTATTTACTTCATATATTCTTATTTTAAATATGTATTATTTTTATATTTTACTGACATAGCCTCATTCGGAAACTTTACATTTGAGCTGTGCTCACTGATCTCTTTGAGGAACTTTACACTTAAGCTCTGCTCACACTGCTCTCTATGGGGAAATGAGCATGAATTAGACGTTGTGAGACCCGACTTAACTGACACCTAGTCTGCTAGGAGCTTTGAGCTTGTATTTCTTCATTCACATTTGTTCACGTTGGGTAAGGGTCAGACTTCACTCATATGGGCTCTGGGAGAAAATATGGAGTAAGGGTTCTATTTCACCCTCATATTTTTTTTCTTTAAAGATGGCGGACAGGGGTTGGATATTACCCACAAGTATTCCATGAGAAACACTTGGGTTATACTTTACTTACATGTATTCCGTGAGGAACTTTGAGCCTGGATTAGACTGTACTTTTTGTTGGTAATTAATGCTGGTCATAATGAGTTTCGACCACACCATGAAGTCTCGTATTTTCTCGGAGGGTGACGAGCGATCGATATTCCACTTGAGCGACTCCTTCAGCTCAGAGCGAATAAGATTCTACAAAGCAAAATCATGGGCACAGACTAACAAACAAGACAGTCCATGGACAATGCCTCAGCTCACGAATGCCAAACAAACAAGCACATTAACTCGGCAAAGTATAAGCCTTACTTCTATTAAGCCGAAACTGCTGTTCACAGAGGTAGACTGGGTTTGATTTTAGCCCTCCTTTCCAACGTTTTAATGTGATCAGGTTTAATATACGAAGTATTACTTATTTTCAATAAATCACTTACCTTTTTACTTCGGGACGACGGGAAGTATATTTTCTGCAGGTGTCCATCCTTAACTACCTCTATACTGAGTACATTATTACCGTAATACTCAATAGCACGCCCGCAAGATAATAGCACGTCATTGTCTGAAACAATAACTAAACAATAAAGATCCATTTCTATATCTGCTGTACAACACTGCAAACAACTGGTGACAATTCGTCTTCCTACCAGCTACCAAGCTGTGATTCTGTGACTCTGTATTCTGTGACTCTGTATTCTGTGACTCTGTATTCAGTCACCAATTAAAACCATTCCTCTGATTCACTTATATTTGGAACCGTCCGAGCAGTTAAAAGTCTTGCTCCAATATCACAAGTTCGCACAAGCCGGTGTTACATGATATCGCAAACGTATTAATTATACAACTCATTCATCAAGATAGCTAAGCAAAGCCACTCGATCATAAACTGTTTTAGTGACGGACGAAACTATCACAAAACAGTAGCATTCTCAGGTACGTACATATATTAAACATAAACGAGATTTTCCCACAACAGTTTACCACAACATCAGTATACAGAGGTTATAGTTCAATAGCAGACTACCGGCTACATGTGCCCACAACACGCGCAAACATTATATATAAAAGAAACATGGAATTTATTGAAAACTGATGGAACAGATGCTCTCTTTGACACTCGCAAAAAGCTTCCCCAATTCCTTAATATTACCTGAGAGAAAATAAAACAGACAAGCTCATCTTAAACCAGTTTTACTAAGCCAGATTGTGGTGTGTAAAATTCTCGTCAAAGAGAAGCAGTTAATGCGTTCAGACGATCACAAACTGCCTGGTTCATGGTTTTTTGGTGCAGCTTAATCTGGAAAGAGGCCTGGCGAAGGTTCTTCCATAAGTAACAGATGTGGTTTAACAAGTATATATATGTATATATATATATGTGTGTCATAATTTTGAAAAGAAACTAACTTCTTACATTTGTTTAAAAAAATTCAAAGCACGCAAAAAGTCCTACAGCGAAGATGCAATGTTGTTCTAAGAAAAAGAAATAAAACAACACTGCAAAAAGAGCGGTACACAGCACGCATCGGAGCGATTTATAAAGACGTGAGGATGGGGGAGGCCTATAGTGCGCATACGGGGTTTGCACCAAAATATCATTGCGGCCGTGGATCACTAAAGCTTTTTTAGATATATCAGATTTGGCGCCAATGCAGGGGGTGGGGAACGGGGAGATAGGGGTGCAGAGGGTGGGGGTGGGGCAGCAGGGAGCGGGGGCTTGGGGCAGCAGGGGAGATGAGAGAGCAGGGGTGATGGGATGCAGGGGGTTGGGGATGGAGGCGCAGGGGGTGGGACAGCAAGCGGGTGGGGGAGTAAGGCTGATACTAGTATCGCTCCCACGCGCCCACTGTCCTATAACAGTGAATTAGTTCGCCAACAGTGACTAACCGCTTCTACCCGCGCCCCCGCCGTCTTACAACAGTGAATTAGTTCGCTAACAGTGACTACCCGCTTCTACCCGCGCCCTCTGTCTTACAACAGTGAATTAGTTCGCTGACAGTGACTACCCGCTTCTACCCGCTTCTACCCGCGCCCCCTGTCTTACAACAGTGAATTAGTTCGCTAACAGTGACTACCCGCTTCTACCCGCGCCCTCTGTCTTACAATAGTGAATTAGTTCGCTAACAGTGACTACCCGCATCTACCCGCGCCCTCTGTCTTACAACAGTGAATTATTTCGCTTACAGCGACGACCCGCTTCTACCCGCGCCCTCTGTCTGACAACAGTGAATTATTTCGCTTACAGCGACTACCCGCTTCTACCCGCGCCCTCTGTCTTACAACAGTGAATTAGTTCGCTAACAGTGACTACCCGCTTCTACGCGCTTCTACCCGCTTCTACGTTAACTTGCCTAGCGCGTGTTTAATACTATGGTCTCCTAGAACGAAAATAACACAAAAAGCCATATTTTACTGCAATCACCAAATGCACGATAACTAAAAGCGAACGTCCTAGATGTCATTTTATCTCCTTTTCATCCGCAAAGAAACTGTTGTTATTTTACACTACAGTACATCATCGTTAAAGTGACATTGCTGGAACCGCAAAAATTATTCGTTAGATCCCACATGTCGTTCCAGCGAGGTTGCACTGCACCTGGTTATTTTCTACAAAGCGTTTACCGAAACCCAATAACGTTTCTTTAATGCATAAATATAGAAGTACTGTTAAAAAGCCACCAAAAGATGCACTCTTATTATTAACATATGAACTATGCCTTTTGAGTAAAAGATGGATTGAAACAATTCTGAGGAAGAACCACATTGTACGCACGCATATGGTTAGCCCAAATAAGGTGTGCAGTGAGTTCACAAAATAAGTGCTCACATTCAGCAAGCCAACGGGTGCTCAGGCGTTTTAACACACCAAAGACGCGGAATGCCCATAATGCGCGCGTATATTACCTCTTGCGAATCTGCCCTCGTTCACGTCCTGTATGCGCGCGTACACGATGTAAAACTTATAGCCGACTTTTTTCGCCAACTGACTCTGCCAAACAAAATGCAAAGCTTGTGAGTTTCATAAACAGTTTCAATGTTTATACACAAAATCGAAGTTTAATAACAAATTGCAGAAAAATTAGTGAAACTTGGTAGAGAACTTGCAGCAGCATATATTTTTTCAAGCTCTTGTCATTTTTGCTTTAAAACGCCTTTGTAAACTTGCATACTGCAAGAAATAATGCGATAAATAATTGAAAACGCAGCCGGGTTTTTGCTGTCAAGTCACCGTTTTTTTTTTTCTTCTCTTTTTCTGTATTTCTGTCTTTTTTTTTTTCGTTTTATTTTAACCATACAAAGTGAAATAAAAATTCGCAACGCTCACGACTTTCTTGGAGGAATGCACAGACTTCCGCAGCTCTATGTCGTCCTGAGTTGTGAATAGATTCCACCAGTACTAAACATACGGAAACTTGTAACAGCAACACTCGCACACTTAAAGGAATACACTGTACATTCAACCAATCATTATTTACGGGACTGATTTAAATTATGCCATACTTGCCTTTAGAATGTACTTATTTCGTTTTAAAATTTTTATCACGGAGTATTTTTATCTAATTTCTACAATGAAGCTCACCTGTCCCCCTCACCCCACTCGTTCCATCCGAACTCCCACTGTTGGGCAACACATCAAACCAGCCCATGCATTCTGTAATTCATTCGACACCTGATATGCCAATTGCTTTTATTGTTATTAGGACCAATCAAATGCAAGCACTTACGCTCTGGTAGTTATGGCACCTCATCATCGTCTTAGCTACGGCGTTAATATCTAACGTGCTTCCCACATCCTGCATTAATTAAGGTAGAACTGGTGTAAACTCAAATACAAACAGTCGTCCAGCACAGAAATATTTGGCAATAAGTGATCAGTTTCAAAGTCTGATAACATTCCACGATTTATGCTATTCGTATGCACACCGGAAATTTTCGTTATTTTGCAAGACAACGAAAACATTAGCGTTTTAAATGGATCCCTACAAACAATACGCTCCATATCCTTGATCCCGAACGTGCACCAAGTTCCAATATTCAGATCCAGGTTACCTTAGCGACCTTGAAAGCCTCCGGGCTGGATTCCTCGATCATGGAGATAAGTAGGTCAGAGATGGTCCTGTAGAGCTGCAGCGTCGACTGAAGGGGAACAGCCGTCGAAGCGTTCCATGCGCAACAGGAAGTTGATGTAATCCACCACCTTACCGTCCAGAATCACGTTCCGGTTTTCCTGGTTACCCTGGCGTAAAATGAATAAAATAATTAAAATCTGACCATAACTGGACGTTGATCCATAACAAGCAGTCTCAACGAACACGAAAGTACCCCCTATACACTGCACACGGCAAGAACAGTCGACTGTTTTCAAGTTCGAGTTTCCCTTAATAGAGAACAAATACCAGTTGCAGACAGGGAATACTCATTGTAGACAACAAGTACTGATGATTGTGTACAACATGTAAAAAACACGTAGGCTACTGATTGTAGATATTAAGTACCCGTTGCAGACAGCAAGTACTCATTCGAGGCAGCATGTGCTTACTGTACTCATGATCTTATTGCAGGAATGAAGTACTCACCGCACAGAGCTCATTAAGCGTGTCAAACACCTGTATGACGAGCTGTATGGAGTCCGCGTGCACGGACTGGAAGGACACCTGCAAGTACTCCGTGATCCGCGCTACTAAGTTGTACGATCTCGGATTGTCCGGCTGATGACGCAAGTAGTTCTAAAAAAAGAAAAGTACCAAAAAAAAAAAAAACTCATTGAATTCTCTTTCCTGTATTTTAACTTTTAAATTGACAAAACCATTACTCCAAACATGTGTTTTGACACAACTGCGCAACGAATCAATTTAATGTTTTGTTTGCTTATACACATTTTCTCCTGTAAAAGGGACTTTGTGCTGGTGTTTTCTCCATCAAACACTTTACCTGTTGCCCGGTGTGCTGTAAATTAACATTTTACCTGTAGTCCGGTGTGTTGTCCGTCACATTTTACCTGTAGCCCAGAGTGCTGTCCGTCATATTTTACCTGTAGCCCGGTGTGTTGTCCCTCACATTTTACCTATCGCACGGTGTGTTGTCCGTCATATTTTACCTATCGCACGGTGTGTTGTCCGTCACATTTTACCTATCGCACGGTGTGTTGTCCGTCATATTTTACCTATCGCACGGTGTGTTGTCCGTCACATTTTACCTGCAACCTGGAGTGTTGTCCGTCTCATTTTACCTGTAGCCCAGTGTGTGTATTGTGCGTCACGTAGCCCGGTGTGTTGTCCGTCCCATTTTACCTGTAGCCCAGTGTGTTATGCGTCACGTAGTCAGGTATGCTGTCCGTCACATTTTACCTGCAGCCGGTGTGTTGTCCCTCACATTTTACCTGTAGCCCGGTGTGTTGTCCCTCACATTTTACCTGTACCCCAGTGTGTGTATTGTGCGTCACGTAGCCCGGTGTGTTGTCCGTCACATTTTACCTGTAGCCCGGTGTGCTGTCCGTCACATTTTACCTGAAGTCCGGTGTGCTGTCCGTCACATTTTACGTGTAGCCCGGTGTGCTGTCCGTCACATTTTACCTGTAGTCCGGTGTGTTGTCCGTCACATTTTACCTGTAGCCCGGTGTGTTGTCCGTCACATTTTACCTGTAGCCCAGTGTGTGTATTGTGCGTCACGTAGCCCGGTGTGTTGTCCGTCACATTTTACCTGTAGCCCGGTGTGTTTTCCCTCACATTTTACCTGTAGCCCAGTGTGTGTATTGTGCGTCACGTAGCCCGGTGTGTTGTTCGTCACATTTTACCTGTAGCCCGGTGTGCTGTCCGTCACATTTTACCTGTAGCCCAGTGTGCTGTGTGTCACATTTTACCTGTAGCCCGGTGTGCTGTCCGTCACATTTTACCTGTAGTCCGGTGTGTTGTCTGCCACATTTTACCTGTAGCCCGGTGTATTGTCCGTCACATTTTACCTGTAGCCCGGTGTGCTGTCCGTCAAATTTTACCTGTAGCCCGGTGTGTTGTCCGTCACATTTTACCTGCAACCTGGAGTGTTGTCCGCCTCATTTTACCTGCAACCTGGAGTGTTGTCCGTCTCATTTTACCTGTAGCCCAGTGTGTGTATTGTGCGTCACGTAGCCCGGTGTGTTGTCCGTCACATTTTACCTGTAGTCCGGTGTGTTGTGCGTCACATTTTACCTGCAACCTGGAGTGTTGTCCGTCTCATTTTACCCGCAACCTGGAGTGTTGTCCGTCTCATTTTACCTGTAGCCCAGTGTGTGTATTGTGCGTCAAGTAGCCCGGTGTGTTGTCCGTCACATTTTACCTGTAGCCCGGTGTGCTGTCCGTCACATTTTACCTGTAGTCCGTTGTGCTGTCCGTCACATTTTACCTGCAGCCTGGAGTGTTGTCCGTCACATTTTACCTGTAGCCCGGTGTGTTGTCCGTTCACATTTTACCTGTAGCCCGGTGTGTTGTGCGTCACGTAGCCCGGTGTGCTGTCCGTCACATTTTACCTGTAGCCCGGTGTGTTGTCCCTCACATTTTACCTGTAGCCCGGTGTGTTGTCCGTCACATTTTACCTGTAGCCCGATGTGTTGTCCGTCACATTTTACCTGTAGCCCAGTGTGCTGTGTGTCACATTTTACCTGTAGCCCGGTGTGCTGTCCGTCACATTTTACCTGTAGTCCGGTGTGTTGTCTGCCACATTTTACCTGTAGCCCGGTCTGTTGTCCCTCACATTTTACCTGTAGCCCGGTGTGTTGTCCGTCATATTTTACCTGTAGCCCGGTGTGTTGTCCGTCGCACATTTTGGCGACCACTTTGAGCGTCAGCTCCACGGTGCCGTCGTCCTGGAAGTGCTGCAGCTGCTCTAAGTCATAATCCTTCTCCGGCTCCTCCTTCTGCGAACACCACGAAATCATTACACCTAACTCAGTCCTTCAAATGAAACTGAAGAGTGCCAATATTTCACAAGTGAATATAAACTGACTGCCATGTTAAAACGCTGTTGTCTATAAAAGTTTTAAAATAATTGATTCAACGTTTTAAGGCTTTACTGTCCGGAAGCAAAATACATTGATATCGTGGTAATTTCATGGGTCTCTAGTTAAGCAGGTAGTTTGAGAATTTGCCTGGAAATCAGTGAGCGCTTTACAGTAAGACAAGCAGACGACAAAGGGACGACAAACAGACGACAATTGGACGGCAAAAAGACAACAATAAGACAAACGGACGACAATCAGACGACAAACACACAACCTTGCAGATCCAGTTGAGTTCTTGAGGTTCATTTAATACATACATGCATGTGATTCGAGGAAAGGAAATAGATCGGTAAAAACAACGTGTTGTCCTCTCCGCATCAGGTAAATCACGGATAGAAGAACTGTTAACCAAAATTACTACTTCTGCAGTTTACCTTACTGTCTGCTTCCTGGGGGCTTTCTGGATCAATTTTTGTTGGTTTCAAAAATCTCAGGAATTTAAAACCTCCATGTTTCTAAACAAACACAAAATAATTTTTAGCAATCAATAGGATCGATGTGTTGACGCTGTTATGGCAACTGAATTTAGTTCTTAAAAAATGTCGTCAATGAAATCATCTTACAGTTCTGATTACAATTACTAAATAAAATTAATAAAAAAATATCAGTTCCCCTGTTATTCTGATGTTAAAATTGATGTCTCCCTTACTGATGTAAAACTGCAAAAATTGACAACGCTTACCTTTGATTTCTTTGTTTCTTCTTCTTTCACTTGGTGGCGCTGCATATGATGCTTAATCGATCGTCTGCCAATGAAATTCGACCATATCGAACAATCAACCACGCTAAAAATATGTCGATTTACTGGCGCCCACTTTGTGTGTAATTACACTTGTCACGATTATAATCAGGCTCTGACCACATATATTCCCGCATAGGCGTAGCCACCATAGGGGGGCGGGGGCTAGGGGCCTCAGCCCCCCTTCCCCATCCCGCTTTTCAGAGTGAGGGGCCAAAGTATCCTTCGGCCCCCCACCGTCACGAAAGTTTGCCCCCCCCCCCCCCCGTTGTAAAAACGTGGCTACGCCAATGATTCCTTAATTTCAACGAGGTATTCTTAAATGTAGGAATTACATGTATATTAAGAAGTATGTAACCATATATCCTCTCCACATCTGTTCGAATTACACACAAGTTGTCGTTCCAACATGCAAAATAAGTATAAAATTATCTCAAAGTTAGTGAAATTAGCGACAAATATTCACCGTTCTTTCGCCATCAGGGCTGCCTGTTTCAGAAAATCTTGCACTCGCATGAAAAATACTTCTTCTGATGTTTGCGTGAAAAATCGCAGAATCTCGTTTTGCACGATGCTGTTTGCTTGATACAACATGCAATTCAGCAACGCCATCACTTCCCAGAAAATGACGTCATTCTGAATATTCATGAGGTTCAGCAAAATGCTGACCAATCCGTGTTGAGTGTAGAAATTCTGCAATTCCTTGATGCGCTCTAGGCGTCTGAAAAATAAATAAATAAACAGTTTTAACACTGAAATTTCTTGTATTTAACTGTAATTATAGCGCAATGCATTGGAAATTTATTAGCTACATTTTACCTTATTTATTTCAAACCATGAAGAAAAATATACCATTTAGCTACATCCATAAAAATTTAAAAACAAAATCCAAACATTTTTAAAAAGCATATGCAAACATCATTACTTTTTTTTTTTTTTTTGCATTCTTTGAGTAACAGTTGTCCAGGTAAGCAGCCGGTATTTGATCCGAATCACTTACTTGAACTTATTGATCGGTTTTCCCACAATGTTCAAGTCGTCTGGCATGAGCACTATGTTGTTATACAGCGTCACCCTGACGATACGTAAACAACGCAGCTCCAGGCGCAAGTCATGCTGCTCCTCCCACCTCTCCTGCGCACGCGCACTGCGCCCTGCCGACCTGTCAATCATAACTCATTTGCATAATATGTGCAAATTTATACGATCATATGAAAATTCCACGATCTAAAACGCCTTTTATGTTGTTTAATATATAGATATTTTGTATGATATTAAATACTGAAGATGTGAATAATATGGAACCAATAAAATAAGTATAAAGACAAACTGACTCTAGTTTGCTGATGAGGACGACGATGTCACAGAATTTCTCCGGCACCGGGATGAATTTGGTCTCGGTGCGCACAAAGGCGCGAGCATGGCGCTGGAAGTCTGTGTGCAGCGGCAACCTCTCCGGCGAATTCTCCTCACAGTATTCTAATAACCAAAAAAAAATTTTAATTCTGCTTAAATTGTTTACCTCACTTTACGGTCACGAAAAAAGGTGTAAAAATATTCCCGACTTCGTTTACATGCACTAGAAAGTTCAACTTTATATGATGTAACTGTAATACTAATTATTTAGCGATAGACGCGTTTATTTGCTGAGTCTGATTTAATACATTGAATTTACTTACTTTTGTTCAAAATGCTCTTTTCCATCTTTGATGATACTTGTAACTGATCATTCACCGTGTTTTTCTTCTCAAACAACAGTTTGCAATTGCTGACAAAGTTGCGCAACTTCCGGTTCAACTTGTGCTCCACGCGTGCCGCGACATGGCGTTGATCGAGGCGCGGAGAGTCGCGCTCCGGTTCGAAATTGCGCTCACATTCCGCTATGACGTCATTGACGCTCTGGCGATCAAAGCTGCAGCAGGTGCCCCCGCTATGCAACGTCATGACCAGCTGGCGAAGTTGTTGCTTGCTCTGCAACGTGCGGGCTAGATCCGGGCAAAGGAGCATGAATTTTTTCATAAATCGCGTCAGGATTTTCACTTCGCGGCGATACTTTTTGACTTCCGGTACAAAGACTTCCGTGATGGCTGACATGAGCGGCACTATCGCATCAACCACATAGCAGAGTAGAACGTCTTCTAAATTTGGCTCAGACGCCAAACTGGACACAAATCGTCATCAATTTGGCGAACCTCAATTTTCAAGTTTCTCTGGTGTATTGCAGTATCTAGATACGTTTGCAAAACAGTCAACAGATGCGCAGTTTCCTCAATGAACGCCCAGAGTAAGTCGTGGTGCATGATGTAGGCACGCAGCCCCGGGTGCCCTTGCTAGGCTTAAATAAACCAAATACTTTATAAACGGCCGCCTCATATTATTACACAGATCTTTCTTGTTCAGGATCTGCAATATCTCGTCCTCCGGAATCAAGTCCGGGACTGGACCCTTTACTCCCTAAAAAAGAAAAAAAAAACAATACATAAAGCAACCTTTCTGTCAACAACTTTTAATATTACCATTTTTAATGTAGCTTATTTTTTTTCTCTGATTCTGTTTTTTACGTGCGTATGGTGAAGGAGTTGTTAAATTATGGGTACAAAATAAGCATTTTTCTAGACTCAAGTTATCAGAACTTTACTTCTGAGTAGATTAATTTGAACGAATGCATTTCCTGGATATGCAGCTGAACAGATACATAGCAATGTAGCTATAATTTTTTTGTAGCCCATAATTTCCTAATTTCAAGTCTCACAAATTGTCAATTTACTCTTATTAATTGCAGTACAACACACTTTTTACATTTAAAAGGAAATATAGATGTGTACTAAATACATTTTTCAAATGATTCTTTTCAAAAATAAAGCTTGAGATATGAGTCAAAGTCGAAAAATGCTAAGTTTTTACCCATAATTTAACTCCTCCTAAGCAACAGTATATTATATGCAATGCTTCACGGGAAGTATAAACCCAGACATTCATACCCTAGATGAGAGAACCGCCAGATTGACAGCATGAACAAAGTAGGCCTGAGCTCCGTGCCCATGTTCACCCGCGATGATCTTCTGCTTCTCGTCCACGGATAAGGCGAAGGAATACATGGCATTGGAGGCCGCTTCACGCTGTTTCTCCCAGCAAATGCGGAGTATCATGTGCTGTATGGCCCGCCGGAAGTGACCGTCTCCCACCGTTATCACGTACTGTAAGACCTGAAAAGTATCCCAAGTACCTAAGTAGAGGTATATGTGTTACAGTCAATGAGTGAAACCCGCCATTTCACGAAATGGCAAATCATTTTAGCCGTTTCGTGAAATGCCTGAAATCTTTGCCGTTTCATGAAATGGCAAAACATTTTAGCCATTTCGTGAAATGGCTGAAAATTGCAAGGCTTCATTACACAATATGGCAAATACAATCAGGCAATCTGTGAAACAGTTTTGGTGGTCTTTTATTTATTATATCAAGGGGTCTTTGAACTCTTTTTAACCACATACTACCCAGATATAAATAATCTACAAAATACTTTTGTTCTCTTTTAATCATAAACTCAAACAGGCTCAAAAGCTCTCCAATTAAACCTGGGGGTCTAGGACAATCCCCCCCCCCCCCAAAGACAATTCCCCCCGAACAATTCCCCCATAGGACAATTCACCCCGAGAACCATTTGCCCCCACCTAATTTCTATTTTTATTTTACTTTGAATGCCAAAACAAAAATGAACAATCAGGTATTTTTTTTTTGTAAAACACCTTAAAATAAAAAATGCAAAATACGAAATGATCTGTTCGGGTATTTCCTCGGTTTCCTTAGCCTTGCATTACACTCCGGATGAACAACACTGCTCTGGGATTGCAATTATAATGATCAAACACTCCAGTTACGGGTTGTGTAATTGCAACTGAGTACATGAAAGGCAAAGCAACATGATTAAAAAGTGCAATTACAAGATAAAGGACAAATTCCTGCAGTCAGTTGAAATATAAAAGGCATGTAAATTGCAATTGCGACAATGTTGAAAGGACAATTACATGGCCTCCAATTAGAAGATAAAAGGGCAATGATTTGTAAAAAAAAAAGGAAAAATATAAAGAAAAGAAAAAAAATGAATTGGGGGGGGGGGGGGGGCGGGTATGGATGAACTAAGCCAGGAAATCGTACACCAAGACAAACCAGTGGTTGCAACTAGTAACTTGGATATTGCCATAACTCACTCAGATATGACCGCCAGTAACTTGGATATCGTAGCCAGCAATTTGAAAATTAGATACCAAAAAATTAAAAAATGTCCCTCATTTGGCCAATTTTTGGCGGATCACGGGGGATAATAAAACTACGTGACTGATTGGTGGGGGGGGGGCATATCCGTTATTGTTTTAACAAAAACACTGGCCAGTCAAGTGTGGGGGCATATCCGTTATTGTTTTAACAAAAACACTGGCCAATCTAGTTATTAATAAGACAGCACCACTGGCTTTAGTCAGTATTAGGGTAACTGTTCAATTGCAATATTTTGTTGGTATTTGCGGAGAGGCCTTGAACGCAATCAATAAATATTTTTTGCTATTTTTATATCGACAAAAACACAGTTTTTTTTTTTTTTACTTATGGTGGGATTCGGTTTTTTTTCGGGTGCCGAGTTGGTATCACCGGGTGCCGAGTTGGTCACACCGGGTGCCGAGTTGGTAAGAATTTGGGTGCCGAGTTGGTAAACGCGGGTGCCGAGTTGGCAGGTGCCGAGTTGGTAAGGTGCCGAGTTGACCAAACCCCAAAAAAGGTTGTTTCTGTATGCTACACTGGTATTTGCGTGGTTATGGTGTCAAAATTTGCAAATAAAAAGTTCAAATTATTCTGTTTTTTACTTTCAAAGTCTGGTTTGCCTTTTCATGAAATGGCAAAGCGGAAATTTTAGCTATTTCACGAAATGGCTAAAATGATTTGCCATTTCGTGAAATGGCGGGTTTCGCTCATTGACTGTAACATATGTATATTTCAGTAGGTCCAACTATATACTTTTACTATTTTACTAAATACTTACGCAAACTGCCCTGACATTTACAAGTTCACTATACATTAACTGTACACCGCAAATCAGCTGATTAAACTAAATTACGCAAACAATTTTTACAAGACTTTGTTTTAATATAAAAATCAAATTTATTTATTAACTTTCAAAAGTTCTGTTTGCTTCATCAGCAGTAAACGGAATTGGTTAACTGCACAGTTAAGTTTTGTGGATACGGCCACCAGAGCTTCAAGCCAATATGGAACATAGTAAATATTTTGCCCTGACACCTGTCGTTCACTCGGGGACACACGATCAAATTGTGTTGCTATGGTACCAAACATGAAGTTATACCTGTACTAAGTTTGGCACACGGTCCCTATGTAGAGCAATCAACTGGAAGATTTTCTCTATGTGCTGTGATTCGACTTTCCAACAAAGGGTATCGTTGTCACGGAAAATCTGTAATCAAACATTTATCCTGGTAAATTTGCTGTAAAAAATCTGTTTTCCTGAATGCTGATGTCAGCCTCCTCCGGGACCATACACGTGTCCCTCCCTCCCTCCCTCCCTCCCTCCCTCCCTCCCTCCCTCCCTCCCTCCCTCCCTCCCTCCCTCCCTCCCTCCCTCCCTCCCTCCCTCCCTCCCTCCCTCCCTCCCTCCCTCCCTCCCTCCCTCCCTCCCTCCCTCCCTCCCTCCCTCCCTCCCTCCCTCCCTCCCTCCCTCCCTCTAAAACAATGGACTACCCGCCTCTTTAAGTAGCTCCGCCAGATGTTTGGTGGCGTATTTCACTTCCAGCAGGATGTTGAGTGAGTAGAACAGGATCTCCTGGACACGGTGGTTATTTCTCGACATCTCCAGCAGCAGCTTCAGTGTCTGTCTGATCAGGCTCTCATACGTTATACTGTCAGCCTGAAAATAACTGTCATGCGTTATACTGTCAGCCTGAAAATCAATGTCATACGTTATACTGTCAGCCTGAAAATCAATGCATACGTTAAACTTTCAGCCTGAGAATCAATGTCATACGTTATACTGTCAGCCTGAGAATCAATGTCGTGTGTTATACTGTCAACCTGAAAATCAATGTCATACGTTATACTGTCACCCTGAAAATCAATGTCATACGTTAAACTGTTAGCCTGAAAATCAATGTTATGTGTTATGCTGTCAGCCTGAAAAAAAAAACCAACGTCATACGTTATACTGTCATCCTGAAAATCAAGGTTATGTGTTATGCTGTCACTCTGAAATTCAATATCATAAGTTATACTGTCAGCTTGATAATCAATTTCATACGTTATATTTTTATTATGTCAGCCTGAAAATCAGTCTCATTGCTATTACTATCATTCCCCAGTTTATGACTGAATGATTGACTGATTGACGATGACAGACGATAAATTATTGAATGACAGACGGCACACATTTTAACTAACTGTCCTCGAAAGTGTAAAATTGATCTGTATAATCTTGTTGCCACAATTCTATCTTAAAAATAATTGAAACTGCTAAATGAAAGGCTGAAGGCACTGACCCCGTTCTTGCCTTGCTCCTCCATCTGTAATATGTCACGTAACACATCAAGTAGGCCATAGTTCACCAGCACATTTTGTGCCACAGAATTCCCAGCTTCTTCGCTTGTACAACAACTATAAACAAACCAATACAGGGAGGAAATGAACGAGATTTTTTTAAACATTTCCCATCAAATCATAACACTGACAGGTCAACAAATTTAAGTATTACTACAACGATGCACACGGAGTTGGGGGACAGTTTCTTACGTCTATCAATGGAAAACGCGTCACTGTAGATGCGGATACCTGGCCAGCTGATCAAGGACGTTACAAATGTGGTTGATGGTGACGGCATCGACCTTCACGGAGACGAGACGCCGCAGCTGGGCCGCCGTGTCCTTGACCGTGTCACGCACCTGCAGCGACTCGTCACACACCAGCAGCTGTAACACAAAAAGACCAAGAGGTAGGTGAGGACAGATGAATGAGTGAGGACAGATGGGTGGATGAGGACAGCTGCTTGGGTGAGGACAGCTGGTTGTTTGAGGACAGATAGGTGGCTGAGGACAGATGGTTGGATGAGGACAGATGGGTGGATGAGGACAGATGAATGGGTGAGGACAAATGGTTTGGTGAGGACAGATAGGTGGGTGAGGACAGCTGGTTGGGTGAGGACAGCTGGTTGGGTGAGGAGAGAAGGGTGAATCGAACCATACCTGAGCGTTGTGGGCCTCCTCCAGCATGAGTGTGTTCTCGTTACAGTACCTGTCCACCAGCTGTAGGGCCTTGGTCGTGATCTCGTCATGGTTCAGGCCAGCCACGCGCTGCAAATGACGTCATCAAACTAACACACCGTGCTATCGCGAATAACTCTACGAAATCACTAGGCAAATGTTGCCAAGTCAGATGGCTATGACGTCATCTATTACGTCATCTCGCAGCCCGTAAAACGGACAAAATAATTACGCAGTTTTGCTATGCACTCGCTCGTATTAACGATGATAAAATGGGATAGACCAAAAGGGCATCACCAGTTTCAACTGATTGGAAATCTGGTTATTTATAGCAGAGAAACAGTCATTATTAGTTTTTGGCAAATTATTCAATGCACATAAAAAAAAATAAAAAAAATAAGTTTCTAAAAATCAACGAAAATCAAGTGACTGAAGTATTAAGGGATAAAGAGGGCACAAACCACAAGCTGCTTGAAGTTCTGACGAATTTCCGTTATTTCCGTCCGCCTATTAATCTTGTCCAAACAATCCTGCAACTGCGTGGTCGGTGACGTCATCCACCTTGACAGACGACACATTCACTTCTGGTATTTGAAACGATTTTCAGGATAAATTCTTAACCTTTGTTATTCCTTACTGTACAGCGAACGACTCCCGCCACAAAAAATTTCAGCAACAGAAATAAACGCAGTGCCTTTAACAGTTTTGTGGACGATTTCTACTCGTATATTGTGAAGGTAACATAAAAATGTGACAAAAACTATCATGACGTTCTTGACCTTACCAGTGACCTTTGACCTTGCTACTGTCATCAATGTGGAGAAAGTCAGCCAATCTGTGTCGCTTTGCGTTCGGGTCCGTTTCTGACATTTCTATGCGCTTGAACTGACCCAAAAACATCTACAAAGTACAGGATTTGTTAGATGAAAATATTTTTCAATTTTTACTGTCAACTACACACATAATATGCCTTTGTCAAGAATTTGTCGAAAAGTTGTCGAACTGACAAGAGACTGACTAATTTGCCTTGCCCATTTGACAATGCCCAATTCAACGAATTCCAATAAAAAATTTGTCAACACTTTGTCATAAATTCGTCATTAATTCGTCACTTTATAGCTTGTCATTAATTCGTCATGCTATTTATTCGTCAATAATTCGTCAGAAACTCGTCATTTCGAACTTGTCAATTTGTCATAAATTAGTCAGAACTTCGTCAAATTTATTGACGACCCTAAACTCGTCAACCTGACGATGCCTAACTCAACAATGCAAATTTGTCAAAAATTTGTCTGTGTCGCTGGCTTGTCATTTTCTTGTCATGTATTTGTCAAATCCTAATTTGCAGTTTGTCAATATCTCGTCACAAATTCGTCAAAATATCTTTGACAAGTGACGAAATATCCGAATAAAGAATATTAGACATATATATACATATATATAAATATATATATATATATATATATATATATATATATATATATATATATATTTGAAAAGAAAAGTACCGGTTGGTTGGTTTTGCTAACCGAACCGAAAAAAACCGACCCGAACCGAAAATTTTTGCTGAACCGAACCGAATCGAACCGAGCAGGAGGTGAACCGTCACACCTCTAATTGTTACCAGCCCAAAACATTAATATCTAATTATACTAGAGTGGCCAGTGCACACCAACATCAGAATACCGGAACTCTTTTGTTAGGCAGTCAGTGCCTTTTGTTGTTGTCAACAAAAACAAATTTAGCCCATTCCCAACCCCTCCCCTGCCATCCATTACCACAGTTTGCCTCTCCTATTTACAAAACTAGCGTCAAAAAATTTGAATGTGCCACTTGATAATTTTGATGACGTCATAAATATTATAATGATATTGAGAGAAAGAGGATTTTTTACTCCTTTCGATAGCTGATTTTGATGTAATATTATATCAATATAATTCTTGTATTTTTTATTTATTAACTGATATTATTTATTTACTGATTTCTGAAATGTCGACTGAATTGGGTTTCTTTCTAAAAGAGTAAGTTTTGGAGGCGGAAGCATCGTGAAGCATGAAATTCCCACGTCAGTCCTTTCACATCAAACTGGTCAGGTTGACAAACTAGTGACAAGTTTCCGACAATTTTATGACAAGTTTTGCAGTATTGTAATATATAATATATTGCACATGGCGGTTTACTTACGCACGCATAAGCTGCAGATTTTGATATTTATACCATCAGTTTTTGTTATTTTGATAGTTATACCATCAGGTTTGTTATATTAAACACTAAAATAATCGAATCCATTCACCCTGTTTGATTACATGCCAGTAAGTACACAATATACATTATTCATTGGAACAGTGAGCGATAATACGGTTTTCACAAATTTCACAAGCATTTTACAAACATCACAACTTATTTTAAAACATGCAGAGAATATGATGTGTACGCTTACATCACGGTTTATCCTTTAAACATGTTTTCAAAAACGTGATAATTTGAAATTTCTAGTAATATTCATTAAAACCTAAGAAATCTCAAAAAGAATGTCCGCGTGTTTTCACTTGTTTTGAAAAGGATGTGACGTCATGGTGACACAATACTTGACAAATTTGTGACAAGTTTCTGACAAGATAGCGACAAGTGTTTGTCAATGTGTGACGAGGCATTGGTTAGAAACTCGTCAAGACCCTGACGAGGTCAAACTTGTCAAACTGACAATCAGCTGACAACTTCTTGATGAACTACTGACAAAGTGTGACGAGGTAAAATTATGTGTGTAACCAAAGGGGGGTAAAACTTTGAGGAATTTTTGAACAAGTGCTATTTTACTGCACAGCATTCAAAGTAATCATAGAAACTGAACCTCGTGAGCCGGGCTTGCTGTCAAGGATACCCGCCCCTCCGTCCCTACCCCCCCCCCCCTTAACGCCCCCTCCCCACTTTACCTCTAGCTTGAAGTGCCTGTGGATGTTGATAAGGAGCTCTAGCAGACACATGGCCTGGTGGCGCACCTCCAGCGCCGGCTTGTTGTCAAGGATACGCCCCTCACCCGCCCCCTCCCCCTCCCCCGCCCCCTCCCCCACCTTACCTCTAGCTTGAAGTGCCTGTGGATGTTGATAAGGAGCTCTAGCAGACACATGGCCTGGTGGCGCACCTCCAGCGCCGGCTTGTTGTCAAGGATACGCCCCTCCCCCGCCCACTCCCCTCCCCCGCCCCCTCCCCCACTTTACCTCTAGCTTGAAGTGCCTGTGGATGTTGATAAGCAGCTCCAACAGACACATGGCCTGGTGGCGCACCTCCAGCGCCGGCTTGTTGTCAAGGATACGCCCCTCCCCCGCCCCCTCCCCCACCTTACCTCTAGCTTGAAGTGCCTGTGGATGTTGATAAGGAGCTCTAGCAGACACATGGCCTGGTGGCGCACTTCCAGCGCCGGCTTGTTGTCAAGGTTACCTTTCTTCGTGGGTGACAGAAAGAAGGTGCTCTTACGGCTAAGCACTTCTAAAACAACACAAAAAATTCCGTTTTAATTTAACATTTTTAAAGACTATGAAACAAAAAGAAATCGCGCCTAGGCCATGACGTTAAACTTGCATTTGCCCAAAAAGAAACTGAAATGAGGTGTAAATACACACATTTACATATTTGAAAATTTTCTAAAATCTCGGCAAATTTCTTGGGCTATTTTTTAAATATTTACCTTGATGTAAGATGCTTAAAGATTTTTTTTGCATTATGAAGATTTAATAATAAGTTATCCTTTTACCATATAAGTTGAGAACTACTGTACTACTATCGGCAATTACCGATTCCAAACAACTTCAGGAGACTGCCGAATATCCCAACCTTAAGTCGTGTTACACTCTATTGATTTGAAATTATATCAACGGAGGGTTTTGTGCCATTATTTTTCACAGTTACCAATGCTGCTCACCACGACTATCCACAACTAAATTTGTTGCTGAACATTAATGCACCAATTCACACCCCTTACTTAATTTGTTGTTGAAGATTAATGCACCAATTCACACCCCTTACTTAATTTGTTGTTGAAGATAAATGCACCAATTCACACCCCTTACTTAATTTGTTGCTGAAGATTAATGCACCACTTCACACTCCTTACTTAATTTGTTGCTGAAGATTAATACACCAATTCACACTCTTTACTTAATTTGTTGCTGAACATTAATGCACCAATTCACCCCTTAATTTATTTTTTGCTGAAGATTAATGCACCAGTTCACACCCCTTACTTAATTTGTTGCTGAACATTAATGCACCAATTCACACCCCTTACTTTATCTGTTGCTAAAGATTAAAGCACCAGTTCACACCCCTTACTTTATCTGTTGCTGAAGATTAATGCACCAATTCACACCCCTTACTTAATTTGTTGCTGAACATTAATGTACCAATTCACACTCCTTACTTAATTTGTTGCTGAACATTAATGCACCAATTCACACCCCTTACTTTACCTGTTGCTGAAGATTACTGCACCAATTCACACCCCTTACTTAATTTGTTGCTGAACATTAATTCACCAATTCACACCCCTTACTTAACTTGTTGCTGAACATTAATGCTCCAATTCACACCCCTTACTTTATCTGTTGCTGAAGATTAATGCACCAGTTCACACCCCTTACTTAATTTGTTGCTGAAGATTAACGCACCACTTCACACTCGTTACTTAATTTGTTGCTGAACATTAATGCACCAATTCACACCCCTTACTTTATTTGTTGCTTAAGATTAATATGCACGAATTCACACCACTTACTTAATTTGCTGCTGAAGGTTAATGCACCAATTCACACCCCTTACTTAATTTGTTGCTGAAGATTAATGCACCAATTCACACCCGTTACTAATTTGTTGTTGAAGATTAATGTACCAATTCACACTCCTTACTTAATTTAGCCAGTATGAAGCTGTCTCGTTTCATGAAGTGTTTGCTTCCACTCTCCTTGCCAGTGATGAGCTGTAAGATGGCGGGCAGAATGGACTCGTACACTCTCCGTGCGTCAAACGGACTGCACTGTATGAGCGCATATAACAGTCTGAGCACGGACACCATCAGGCCATTTTCTTCCTCTGTTTGGAGAGTGACATAGAAGCATTCAAAACACTAAAAACATCATGACAAACACTCTTCTTTCAGTCTTGCATGACCCATAAAAAGTCAGTTTTATTCTTTACTATTGATATATTTCACAAGAATAACATTTTGGGCTCTGAACATTTTGCAGTGTAGATTAATCAATTCCCTTTTAAACCTTTACATTTAACATGATTCTTAAAACCATTGCTGCGTTTGTTAGTGTTTAGACATAGGAAATACTAGTTTCACGCCAAGCCGCTCTTAAATCACGTGATTTCTCATTGCAAACTACACTAAAAGAATGGTATTGTCTATTTTCTGTTTATGCAATAAGCATTTCAGTGGTGCCAGAGCTTATAAATAACTGTTCCTAACCTTGTCTTCCCTTGACAAAGGCGTTTTTCTTCACATAATCCAAGACCCAGTCCATGACCTCGGCTGTGAGGAGCTCAGACGCCTTATTATCGCCCATCAACTCGCCCATCCACTCCTGCAGGTCCTTGTCACGGCTCACTTTCTCATACACGTACACATTGGCCAGGCGCTCCAAGATGGACACGTTACCGCTGACATTGATGTACAGAACTGAAGTTCCCCCAAAACAGATGAAAACAAACCACTTGTTCCTACGGAAATTAACCTGCCTTAATTGAGCCTCAATTTCACATTTTGTACAACCACTTAAATCAAAGTTCGAAAGTTTGCTGAAGAAATTAAATTTGAGGCAGTCAAAAGTCAAGGAAACTGGACTTAAGAGCGAAGACCTAGACTAACGAACTGCAAACACAAAATATCATTTTTCCAATAGATTTGCTTGTGCGATACTGCAGAGTACTTTAGAAATTATGTAAACCTTTATTATCGCTAATCTAGTTTTCCCGCCAAAATATACTGGTTCTGATCGTGTTTCGATTACAATTCCAAACGAACGACTGTTCTAGCAAAAAAATCCTGCTAAGGTCCAAAAGAATACATGGCTTGTTTGTTTGTTTGTTTGTTTATTTGTTTGGTGTTTAATGTCCCGTTCAGCAAGTAGAATTACTATATGGGACACACTTGCTGAAGGAAGAAGTAGGGAAATAGAAGGAAGAATAAAGAATAGTAATAGAAGAGCCAGAATGGTAGAAATTCCGATCAGTCATCTCCTACGATATGCAGAGAACAGAAACCGTGGGCGTATTCTTAAAATCCTCCCCCCACCCCAACCCACAGGGGGAGAATACATGGTAAGAATACCCCAAAAATAGAGAGTTGCTGTATCGCTCGCTGGCAAAAAAAAAGTGGGCATACATACCGATAAGAATATCGCAGAAGGTAGCCCTAACATCTGGCGGCATTTCATTGGACTGTATGATTGAGGAGATGACCTCCATGCTTAGGTACTCCGCAGTGATCGCCTGAATGCACATCTCGTTACGACCGTGACACAGCGCGAGAAAAAAACAAAGCTGTTCGCGAATAAACAGCGCGTCGTCGTATTCGTCTTCCGTTAGGTTCTGTCGTAGCTTCTGCAAAGAAAACGTATAAAGCAAAATATGCATTTCCTACAAAAGCGTAATGCTCATGAAAATAACATTTAATAACAATTAAGTTAAAAAGAACGATCATTCTCCTGTAAAATATAATTTTAATTTTGCGTACGCCACCCCCCCCCCCCCCCCCCCACCCTTCCTCCCAATGCAATGGGTCAATTATATCCTTCTTAGGGCTACCTGCACAACAGACAGCAACGTAACAGCGTCTTTTGTTCTTCGCTTCCACACGTACACCAATCCATCGCCTTTCAACTCGAACCTGAAACAGCAATGATGTATAAAATACGTGCTAAACGGATTCTGGTTTTTCAATGCAACCGCAACGTCCATTAAGACCAACTTTATTTTCAAATTCTCTCCTCTTAATAAATATTTATCTTCATATATTTTTCCATATTCGTTAACACTTGCCACAAAATGGGCTAAACCAACTTTCCCTGACCCCTCCAACACTGATCCCCAATCAATAATTTGCGTAGCTAAGAATGGACAGTCAACAAAGCACGTACTCCTGATGCACATACAAAGTATCAGTACTACCTGAAGAGGAAGCCGCGCTTCCGGGAGACAAGTGCTTGGCACAGCTGGCTCTGGTGCTCAGGTATCGCCACGCCATTGCAGACACACAAAGTACTCAAGAACTGCAGGTACACGCGGTGCTGAAAGGAAAGTACACTAGCCTGCTAAATACTGGAACTACTCGAGCTTTTTTACCGTTGTGCGTATCTCTTCCATTACGGGGCAGTGGGAGGCGTATATGTATATATATATTCGCGGTAGATTTTTTTAGATAAATTTCAATGCATACTCAAAACCGGACGATTCCATTTTACCTTGTACTTGCGGAGAAGCTGGACAGTGTTTACCTTGTACTTCCGCAGGAGCTGGACAGTATTTACCTTGTACTTCCGCAGGAGCTGGACAGTGTTTACCTTGTACTTCCACAGGAGCTGGACAGTGTTTACCTTGTACTTCTGGAAGTAGCTGGACAGTATTTACCTTGTGCTTCCGGAAGGAGCTGGACAGTGTTTACCTTATACTTCCGCAGGAGCTGGACAGTGTTTACCTTGTACTTCCACAGGAGCTGGACAGTGTTTACCTTGTACTTCTGGAAGTAGCTGGACAGTATTTACCTTGTGCTTCCGGAAGGAGCTGGACAGTGTTTACCTTATACTTCCGCAGGAGCTGGACAGTGTTTACCTTGTACTTCCGCAGGAGCTGGACAGTATTTACCTTGTACTTCCGGAAGGAGCTGGACAGTATTTACCTTGTACTTCCGGAGGAGCTGGATGCTTTGCTCCATCTGTTGGTGAGTCATGGAACTCATGACCTGCTTCTTATCGCGGTACAGTTCCGTGATGATCCGTGTCACGTAAAAAGCGTGCGATGCCTGTCAACAAGTATCCGGACCCCCCAGTTGTCACTGATTATAAATACATGCAGTACAATCTTGTTATAACGACGGTGGTTGTAACAACATAGCGCTAGTAATTTGTGCTCCACGCTTTTTGCATTTTAAAAGTAAGGCATACCACAACATATTGGAGAGAATGACATAATTTCTCAGTCCGGGAAATGTCGTTAGAACGGCGGTGGTACGGTGTCGTTCTAACGACATGGCACGGTGCCGTTATAACGGAGGCGGTGCGGTGTCGTTAGAACGAAGTGGTACAGTGCTGCTATACTCGACTGATCAATTAGGATGACCGTTATCTCAGACTTGGACATTTCGAACTTTCTGTAAACACAAAACCTTTTCGATGTGCCTTTCTATAGGGTATGTAAAGTAAGGGTATTTAAGAGAAGTTGACCTATTTAATTGTTTCCTGACAACCCAAGCAAAAACAACACTTTACTCGAACAGTTCCCATTTAGAGAAGTTTAAGTGTTAATATCATTGTAATATAATCATAGTAACTGCTAAATATTAAACAATAGTAAACTATTTATAAGCAGCAATATGACAGGAATATACTTTGATCTGTATGTGTTTCTGCAGGAAGTCCATGTACTTGGTGAGGTAGAGCGAGCTCTCCATGTCGTTGTCGGTGACGGTCGAGTAGAGCACCTCGTAGATCATGACGACAGGGCTGTACTCGGCGTGCTCGTCCCTCAGGCCGTACATCATGACGATGCGCATCAGGATGTCAATCACCTGCATAATGCAATCGGTGTGTCAGTCACCTGCACAACACCATCAGTATGACAATCACCCGCACACCGCAATCAGTATGTCAGTTACCTGCACAACACAATCAGTATGTCAGTCACCTGTACAATACAATCAGTGTGTCAGTCACCCGTACAACACAATCAGAATGTCAGTCACCTGTACAATACAATCAGTATGTCAGTCACGTGCACAAAAAAATGAGTACGTCAATGTCCTGAACAACACACTACGTCAGTAACCTGGACAGCATAACCAGTGCACCAATCACATGCACAACACAACCGCGGTGACAAGCCAACAGTCGCTGCATCAATCATCCGTACAACACAATGCCAGTACCCCCTTAAGCCATCGCCCCAGGTCTCACTGCACACCTACACAACAAAATACCAACAATACACCATCCGTTACTCTTTTGCATCAGTGTGACAAAGTGACCGCTATCACAAATCCGCCTCACAATCACAACTCGCCGCTCACTTCTTGGCATAAATATATGGTACCCTTTTCCTCAGTACATCAGATCTCATTCAGTGTTTTTGTGGTGGAGAATAGGATAGCAGTTTTACAAGAAATTCGGTTTTGCGTAGATTGATATGTTTTGGGTGCGTATGTACTTTGAATTCTCGCAGATAACGCCGCCGTTCTCGTTTTTCCTCGACGAAGTCTCGGAGCTCCGTGAGAGACAACCGCGCCGTGATGACCTCTTGCTCGGACAGCTCCCCGCCGACATGGATCTGAAACATCCCCCCAAAATAAAACGTCATTTAGTCAACAATGAATTAAATCCAAAACAGTTGTAAACCGTGCAAGAGATTATGACGTAACACAGACATGATGTCATAATACCAGTAGTGCGTTGGTAGCTCCATGGTAACACCAACGTAAGAGGACAATAAAAATTTGACACATGAAGACACGACGCTACATTTTGGTTTTGTCAGTTTTTGTGTACAATGAATAGGTTACCCATCTCCATCACTAAACCAACTTTCAGCCATTTATCTATTACAGAACATCAGTTTAGTCAAAATTAGAATGTATCATGCAAATACGAATTCAGATATATATTATATGCGAAAAAACGCACTATTATCAAAGTGAGTTTATTACGAAATAGGCTAAAGTTGGCCAACGGCAACCCAATTTCTACGATACTTTATAATTCATCGAGACTGGACATCGCGAGTCTCTCCTGGAACGGACTAACTTTGTCTATAATGCCTTAGTTTGTTATAATGATCATAGCGCACTGCACTGTAAATGCCACAGTTCATTGTAAATAGCAACACATCCACGACCATCACGTGACAACTTTCACTTCACACACAACCATCACGTGACAACTTTCACTTCACACACAACCATCACGTGACAACTTTCACTTCACACACAACCATCACGTGACAACTTTCACTTCACACACAACCATCACGTGACAACTTTCACTTCACACACATCCACGACCATCACGTGACAACTTTCACTTCACAAACAACCATCACGTGACAACTTTCACTTCACACATAACCACGACCATCGCGTGACAACTTTCACTTCACACAACCACGACCATTACGTGACAACTTTCACTTCACACATAACCACGACCATCACCTGACAACTTTCACTTCACAAACAACCATCACGTGACAACTTTCACTTGATTCCTTCTATTTATAAACACCACTCGGGTGAGGTTACCCCGGTGATCATGGCCCTGAAGAGCGGTATAATGCCAAGTATATAATGGATGTCCCTCATGTCGCTGTAGTCCATGCGGTGCATAGAGAAGGCGTCCTCGTACTGCATCTCCTCGCTCGCACTCGCCTGCAGATGGAAACACGCAGATGACGCATGTCGCACTCTTACGATGACGTCACCATGACGTGAGCGTCATGGGGGGGGAGGGGGGGGGTTGGAGGACAACGTTTCTTGTGAAACGCTGCTGTGACTAAAACACGCCACACTGTTTACGAGCCTCACAAAAGGAAAGCTTTCATACTGCCACTGATCAAAATTTGCTCAAAAAAAAATATTAATCAAAATAATTTTAAAATATATTTTAAAATAATCGCTCGTGAGTATACATTTTTTTTCATCAACACAAAATATGTTCAGCACGTTCGGGGCCATCTACAAAGTTCCTACACGCAGAGTGCTGCAGAGCGGGGGGTGGGGGGGGGGGGGCAGGAATCAACTTGCATACAGGGGAGGAGGTGGGGGTGGGGGCGGAGGATCACGGCACGCGCGTACCTACTTCACGAACAGTTCTTTACTCTTAACTTGTGCGTTTGACAAGTTTGCGAATTACCTGGACTAGCTTCTCTTTGTGCAGGAGTGACGCCATTTGCCTGTGATATGGCACGTCCTTGTCGCCATGGAGCCAGCGTCCCGTGACGCAGTGCTCCAGACGCGTGAACATCCCGTCTCTTATATACAGAGATTGTGGATCCTGTCAACACCAAAACACAGCCCTGGATTTCTGGATTCAAATACGGAAGTTTACTTCACTATGGCAGCGTTATACCAGTAAAAAATTCTGAAAATTGTTCGTAAAATTACCCAAGTTTAAAGTAGTCATATCTTTCGTAAAATGTGAGAAATTCAATGATTCGAGAAAGTCTCCCAAAAGTTTCACAGAATTTGGTGTACATTTAGGTGCAAACTCAACGGCTTAGAGTATTTTTTTAATGTTCAAAGTAAAGATCTTCAGTCTTAAAAAACACCATGTGTAACTTAATATTATCTATCCCTATGTTTACCCAACCCAAAACCGGAAATGACGTCACCAGCCTGACCTCGTACATAGGATGAAGCTTGAACACAGTATAGGGGTGCTTATCGTTACACAGCGCTACACTTCCGTCCTTGGCATTGATGTACAAGTAGTTACGTGACTGGAGATGACGTAGGCGTACGTTACAGCCCCAGCCTAACGGCTCTCCTGCAAATATTCAAAATACACTAACTTAAATGACACGAAAATAACGGCATACTCGTAAACACAACACGCTTAACTGATTAACAAGCCATCATCGAGAGCACAGCCCTCAGCCGGAAACGGCGATGAGTCAGTTTAAAATTAATGTACGATCCGACTTTGACACTGTGAATAGTATAAAATGATTTGGTACAGCTCAACCCAACGGTGACTCCGGTCGGGACGGCAACTTAAACCAAAGGTTTAAGTATTGCCTAAACAGGCCTAAACACTAGGTCCATCGTCAAGCTTTTTTCATTCTTCTTATAGCATTGACTTTTGAGTAGCAAAGTACGAAGTACGTGTCTCTGAGCAACATCACACCTACGTAATACGGGACCGCAGTTGCCACGCTTCGGTAGCATTCGGAATTCAGTTTGTATCACCGTGACGTTGACCTTTAACCCAAGGCCACGCCAACCTAGTCAGGTTGTGACAACTTTTTCTTCAAAGTTACAGACAAATTTGTTGTTGAAATCCGTCCAGCCAACCTTGAGATATAGTGTCCAAAAGGAACAGATGTGCAAAATTTCAGTCTCACAGTGACCTTGACCTTTGACCCAAGGTCACTCAAAGGTAATCAGGTCACGACCCTTCTCAATACAAGCCACATATGAACTTTGGTTGAAATCCGATCAACTGAATTTGAGATATCGTGTCCACAAGAAAAGCTTTACAGACTTTACAATGAAGCTACAAAATTTAAAAAATTCGCAATCCAATTTTTAACGAACCGCCATAAAAACTGGCGTGCATCAAGCTATGACCATGGGGGTGAGTCCTGTGTACTATCAAACCAAATGGCCCACACATCTAAGAAGAACGAGTGGTAACGGACGGCTCGACAGACAGACGGACTGATAGACAGACCCCAATCCATAAGCCCCCCTCCGGGCCATAAAGCCCCGCTTGGGTGCTAAAAATCATTCAGCCAGCTAATAAACGAAAGCATCAGAAAGTAGGATGTGTACACTGAGACTATCTGCACGTGACTGGCACACGTACGATTGACCTTCACGCCCAAAACGTGATTAGCCAGACGTGACTAACAAGTGCACCCCATGACTAGCGACACGTGAGTGACACGTACACGTGACTACTAACACGTGACTGACACGTGCACCCATGACAAGCGACACGTGACGTACTGGTACTGGTACGTGTACTTGACTAATCGCACGTGATTGGCACGTACACCCCGTGACTAGCGACACGTGACCGGTATGCGTAACCCATGACTAGCGACACGTGACTGACACGTGCGCCTCATGACAAGCGACACATGACTGACACGTGCCCCGTGACTAGCGACGTGACTGGTACGTCTACTTGATTACCCGCATGTGATTGGCATGTACACCCCATGACTAGCGACACGTGACTGACACGTGCTCCCCATGACTAGTGACACGTGGCTGATACGTGCACTCCCTGACTAGCGACACGTGACTGATACGCGCTCCCCGTGACTAGCGACACGTAACTGACACGTGCACCCAGTGACCAGCCACACGTGCACGTTACTGGCACATGCAGCCCCCTCATGACCTTACCTGAAATGATGCTTTTCTCGTGCTCTATCTGCCAGTAGGTGGAGCTGTAGCGTGGCCGTCTCATCGATTGCGGTTCGCGGGCATTCGACTCCCGTATCATGAAATGCACTGTTCACATACAACACGCAAATACGTGAATATTATGTACAGCAGTGGCGCAACTGCATTCATTTGGCTTAAAAGACCTTTACTGCATGCTCTGTAAGTTTAACACTTAGCGCTTCAACACCAGTTAATTCAACAGCACGGCGCTATAACTAAAATTCAACAATACTAACCATCTTCCTGTAAGGCGTCCCCAGGTAAGCCGACAGCTGTTAGATAAGCTTCTAAGTGTTTATGATGCAGCTGAACTATAACGCCACCCTAAAACATTTGCAGACAATTATTTCGCAACTATTTATTATTATTTATTATTAATTATTAAGATCGTCTGAAAGGATGAGCGAATGAACAGGCCTTAGGTTTGATTCTTCAGAGGGCGAAACAATCCGGAAAGCAAACCGGTGAACGAGCGTCACTTTTCAGACATGATAATGTGGTTATTTTTGTGAAACTCCATGAATGCGTTCACTTCAAGCATTTTAGAATATACTGATATATAGTTACTGCTTTTTACTCCAGCATTACAAAGCGAATGTGCACCAAAACATTCCGCTCTAAAACAGAGCCGTTATTGCGTGAATGAATACATTAACACCAAACACATCTGCAAAAAAAAAAAAAAATACACAAGCACTACAACAATCGAATTCTAAAAGCTCAACACACAAATAATCATTTATGTATTGATTTGATTTAAATATTTACACGTTCATCATTCGGTATTATAACACGTACCGATTGGCGTGTAAAGAGATGATAAGTAAATTTGGCGTTATCTGTCGCTCGCCACATTCACTCCAACGTCATAGGTAAGCCAAAATGACGCTGACAAAGGCTTTGTGACGAAACCGTTTTTGTTTTGCGTAACGAGAGTTGCCATGTAACAACACAGTCGGCGTCACAGGACAGGAGAGTGACGGAAAGGTAAAAGGAGTTCCTTTCTGTTTGGCGATCTAAGGTATGGTTATGTGTATGTGTGTTATAATAGCGATAGACCATGGCGCTGGTATGCTTTGTATTGGATTCGGACACTTGTGGAAGGCCAATGAACTCACTGCTGCGCGGTTCGTTCAGTTTTCCACGCGTGTTCGAGCACCCAGCCAAACGACATATCCCTATATCACAAAGAGAAAGTATGTTAATGGTTTGAAGCAGAAGATAGAAGAATCGATTCACTAAACACAAATAGTAACTCCTGGTATTTCATTAACTTTAGAACTATACTAAAGAGATGTACCAAATGCCAGAGATCTCCAACGTTCATTTCGTACGGCCAAGTGTTTACTACAGATTTCAATAGATATTTTCGTTAACAATACGAATGGGAGAAATATCACAAAGGCTTGAACATTCAAAACTCAGCACAATCAGATTAGCGATTTTAACGTTATCACGTAAAATCTGGTGGCAAAAAAAATTAATTGTGCAGTCAAATTTTAGGCGAGAAAAGGAAATAATTTAGTTCGCGCAGTTGCATAACCTCTAGCTTTAGGATGCAAACAGCGTGTCATGTATTCAATATTACGACACTAAAAGCTACTGAGCAATGAGCAACAACATCAGAAACTGTAAGTGCAAAAAGTACACATGTACTTTGCAAACTACGACTTACAAACAACGCCCCTTTTATGTCAAACACGGCTCTACTCTCATAACGCTAAAATCAAATTTAGTAAAAATGATTAAACTCTCTTCTCATTTTAAAATAAAACTATTTTTAAACAATCCAACAATCACAGACTGTCAGTTAATAAAATTATATTAGTCATGCCAGAAACGTAACACTTATGAACTCCAAATTTCTATAGCAAACGAACCCGAAGCAACAATGATATTTAATAAAATATTCACTGAACAACGCTTAATTTTGAGAAGAGCCTCTCCGTTTGAACCTTTATTATTGTTTTCTACATATCACATTTAATTGGTATTGTCTGGATTTTTAATCATGTTACTTTCAATATCTTTTAAAACAACCCACAATCGAGGGTAGGGGCCACAACCTGACTCCAAAGTCAAAGATGGTGGACAATGTGACCTTGAAACTGGTCAAGGAAAAAAAACTGAACTGACGTGCACCTAGCCACTATGGCAGATCAACCATAAACACAATATCACAGGAATGGATTATAAGAGTGAGAGTAACAGCCGGCGACGGACGGAGGGAAAGACGGATAGCACCAAATCTAAAGCCCTGATAAGGTGCTAACTAACGTGGTGATGAGAGGAAATGGGCTAACCCATATGTACCCAAGGTAATGTACACAAGTTACTCCCACATAGGTACTCTAGGTACTCATTCAGAGGTACTAAAGGTACTTACCCATAGGTACTCAAGGTCATCTGGCACGTAGCGTTTGACCATTGTGAAAGTAGTCGCACTTGGCCCCAAGTTTAACTCGGATCTATAAATAGCAACAAAAAACTAAAATCAACCAACTGAATAATGTTTTAACTGCAAATCCTTAAAATTTTAAGACAGAAACTATGATGATGCGATCACTTAACAGCAATTTTGCATTACTTTTGTTTCAGACAATGACTCAGGTACTTATACTGGTTGGTTATCTTCCCTCAGGAAGGACTTGCTCGCGTATAGATAATGACTCCGGTACTTACACAGGTTGTTTATCGTCCCTCAGGAAGGACTTGCTCGCGTGTAGATAATGACTCGGGTACTTACACAGGTTGTTTATCGTCCCTCAGGAAGAACTTGGTCTCTTGTAGATGACTCGGGTACTTACACAGGTTGTTTATCGTCCCTCGGGAACCACCTGCTCGCGTGTAGATAATGACTCGGGTACTTACACTGGTTGTTTATCGTCCCTCAGGAAGGACTTGCTCGCGTGTAGATAATGACTCGGGTACTTACACAGGTTGTTTATCGTCCCTCAGGAAGGACTTGCTCGCGTGTAGATAATGACTCCGGTACTTACACTGGTTGTTTATCGTCCCTCAGGAAGGACTTGCTCGTGTGTAGATAATGACTCCGGTACTTACACTGGTTGTTTATCGTCCCTCAGGAAGGACTTGCTCGCGTGTAGATAATGACTCCGGTACTTACACTGGTTGTTTATCGTCCCTCAGGAAGGACTTGCTCGTGTGTAGATAATGACTCCGGTACTTACACTGGTTGTTTATCGTCCCTCAGGAAGGACTTGCTCGTGTGTAGATAATGACTCCGGTACTTACACAGGTTGTTTATCGTCCCTCAGGAAGGACTTGCTCGCGTGTAGATACTGACTCCGGTACTTACACTGGTTGTTTATCGTTCCTCAGGAAGGACTTGCTCGTGTGTAGATAATGACTCCGGTACTTACACTGGTTGTTTATCGTCCCTCAGGAAGGACTTGCTCGTGTGTAGATAATGACTCCGGTACTTACACAGGTTGTTTATCTTCCCTCAGGAAGGACTTGCTCGCGTGTAGATACTGACTCCGGTACTTACACTGGTTGTTTATCGTTCCTCAGGAAGGACTTGCTCGTGTGTAGATACTGACTCCGGTACTTACACTGGTTGTTTATCGTCCCTCAGGAAGGACTTGCTCGCGTGTAGATAATGACTCCGGTACTTACACAGGTTGTTTATCTTCCCTCAGGAAGGACTTGCTCGCGTGTAGATAATGACTCCGGTATTTACACTGGTTGTTTATCGTCCCTCAGGAAGGACTTGCTCGCGTGTAGATAATGACTCCGGTACTTACACAGATTGTTTATCTTCCCTCAGGAAGGACTTGCTCGCGTGTAGATAATGACTCCGGTACTTACACTGGTTGTTTATCGTCCCTCAGGAAGGACTTGCTCGTGTGTAGATAATGACTCCGGTACTTACACAGGTTGTTTATCTTCCCTCAGGAAGGACTTGCTCGCGTGTAGATAATGACTCGGGTACTTCACGCTCTCTATCACTACCTTGTCCTTTGTTCTCACCTAATTAGCAATTCAAAAATCACAAACCATTAATATCATACTATTGAGCCGTGTGGGCTTCCACTGGCATATTTCAGTTATTTGCCAAAGAATAACCTTAATTATGTATTCGCATTCTGTCCAAGGGCCATAAAAGAAGTTGTGGCTAATAAAGTGAGATATTTTTGAAAAGATCAAGCACATTTTCACTGAAAGGTCACTGCATTTTCCCAGAAATCTTCGCTCCGTAAATACTATGAAATGGTTTGAAACATTCAAAGAAGCATTCAAGGACAGCAAAAAATCGTCGTTTATACCGTATGGCCGCTAATGATGCTAGAAATTGGACAATATTCGTCAAATAGCACCCAATCGCATTTTATCAGAACAATCTATCAGACCCGTTTTTGTTCCAACACAAAACATCCAATAACCTTGGAATTCAATGAAAAATTAAAGCGTGTAAGCGCGCTGCAAATGGGCCCCGAAATAAACGATGCTTACTCAGTGCACTCGAGTTATAAAGTCCTATTCATGTTTATAGCTGTTATTTGGACAAAGAAATGGTATTCGGTACGTATTAACATTTTCAAGATCCTCTATTTTTGGTGGAGGTCTGTTTATAGGGGTACGTCACAACGGTACCAAAACACCGATATTTTTATGAAACTTTTTGACTGAAAAAAAAAAACAACATGGAAAGGAAAACTCATGAAATACAAAAATAAAAAATAAAGCTCGTCGTATTATTATTGTTATTATTATTATTATTATTTATCGTTTAATTATTATTTCATGTATTTTTTTTGTTGGTTGAAAACCTCGGTGCTGCATTAAGTGTACACGGCACATACACAAAGTAAAAAAAACTGAAGGACCCGAAAATTGTCAACAAAAGTGTTATTTGTGTTACTTGATCAACACACAAATAATAAGACGAAAAGAAAACCTTACGAATTCGCCCTCAATGTTGACCTTGTACTTCGGCAACACTTTGAACTTGGTCTGCTTGGCGTCGTACGGCAGCATTAACGTCTGACAAATCCCAGAAATACATATACATATATTTACGACCATTACACCGAAAATCTGTGTTATAGCATCGAAGGGCAGAGCTAAGGCATAACTTTACAGATATGAGTGATTAACGTACAAACCGGGGAAGGCTTGGGGTGCGAGTGGGGTGGGGGACGGGGATGTGGGAGTGGGGTGGGGGACGGGGATGCAATGTAGTTTGTTTTGGCAATGGAAACTGGTGTTTTTAAATAAACTTACTGAGAAAACGTAAGAAAATAAAAAATAAAACTTTAATTTTTTTTGCCTTTTTTTTTTTTGGAGAGCATCTACGATAATTTGAATTGCACGAACACGAAGGGGAGAGGTGGGAGGGAGGGAGGGAGGGAGGGAGGGAGGGAGGGAGGGAGGGAGGGAGGGAGGGAGGGAGGGAGGGAGGGAGGGAGGGAGGGAGGGAGGGAGGGAGGGAGGGAGGGAGGGAGGGAGGGAGGGAGGGAGGGAGGGAGGGAGGGAGGGAGGGAGGGAGGGAGGGAGGGAGGGAGGGAGGGAGGGGCAGTGGTGTCTGTAGGTGTTTGTGTGGGGGGGGGGGGGCTGTTGCACTGACCTCCAGGAAACTCTTGTCTTTACTGCTGGTACGGTCCCTGTGCACGTGAAGGTACTTCTCCGTGAACAAGTGCCGAAACTACAAACAACAACGCCAAACGCCCATCCCACCGCTGCAGGGTATTTTAAAAATGGTAAAGGGTATACAAAAAATCTTTTTCAATAAACACTGTTTTTACTTTATTTATTTATCTATTTATCTTATAGTTTTATTTTTGCTCACAAGTAGTCCTATATAAATGTGTCCATGAACAGGGCAATTTCTGAAATTTCAGACACATATTTACAAAAAAAAATTACAAGAAGCTATCAAACAAGTTTAAATTCAAAGCAGAAAGAAGTTGCGACCTGTATGACGTCACCGTACTTGAGGCGCTTGCCGTTGAGGCGCTCCTGCTCCGACACGTTGTCCTTACTCTCCGCCTCAGCTGCCTCCTGCAACGTCAACTTGTTACATCTACTTTTGCTTACTTCTTTTATTTATTTATTTATTTATTTATGTTTGTCATTATGTTTTTATTATGCTGGATTTTTATATCTCTGAAAGGATGGTTTGTTTTGGACCGGATTCAACACAGCGTTTTAAGAATCTGAAATTATTCTAGTAAACTACCAACGTTCAAATATATTATTTTTTTTTTAAAACGTGTTAGTCTTTTCAGAAGATTTAACCAGTTCTACACGCTGGCAAAAGTCTTCGTGCACTAGCGCAGGGGATATAAGACCTTACCAGAGCATGCTCCACAATCCGGACATTCTCAGGATCATCCGGATTCGTGATGCTCTCTTTGAGCTGTCGCAGGCGCTTGTTGAACTTGTAGCGATTCTCTATGCAGATCTTAAACGTAACCGCTGTAATCACACAACACATCCATTGTTTGCACTTTTGAAAATGGTCCGGGAAGAAATTTCAAGCGTTTTCGCGTTCAGATTTTCGGACAGCCAATGATGCAGCCGAATCTGAATCGAAAACCACTGTGAAACCAGTGAGGAGATGCCTTTGCGCATGCGCGTGACTAATGTTCAGTTGCTGTGTATCAAGTGATTAATCATTTATATGGAATTTATGAAAGCAACTTATAGATTTTACTAAATGTACGGAGACTAGTATGGAGTATAAAGCTGCGAGACTCAAGGCGGGAATGTGGTGTTTATGTTTATGTGAGCGATCGGCCAAGTACCTCCCAAACAGAACAGCTGGCGACGAGATACAAATACATCCATCGCTTGACAACTTGTAAATCAGAGATTTCATTTTATTCACTATTCAACTGTTTTATCTCATCAGTATAAATTGTAAGTGTCTCTAATATATAAAGATTCCATTTGAAGTTGGTTGCATGATGTTTAAGTTAAGAAATGAAGATTGTTTTGGAAGTTTTGGACAGCAGCAATTTCTATTGTGTTTCAGCCGTGAGGCTGGTGGAGGTTTTACGGTACCGGTTACCTTGTGGGTTGACCACGTGGGAGGGGTTCTCTTTATCCTGGCCATGGTACAGCAGCACACCATTATCCGAACAACTACAACAGAAAAGTAAAGAGCCAAAATGTCATGGAAACAGAATAAGAGGTTATTTCCAGAAATGTCGTCTTTACAATCACTCACTGAAGACGAAATCAGTTAACCGCATAAATGGGTTAATTGCACACTATTTTTAAATCTCGCGTCATTGTGTCGAATTTACATAAACCGGTTAATCGCATAAACCCGAGAAACACCTAAATTTCTTTGGAAAAAAGTATATGTATTAAAATTTCTTTCGATAACTGAGAAAGTAGTCTGGTTGAGGGCAGGTCCGAAATTAAAAAAAAAAACGTAAAAAAAACTCTGACGTGAAAAATTCGCACATGGGAATTTCCAGGTTCGTAAATATTCCTATCATATTTCACTTTAACATTCCTTTTTAGACACGAATCGAACGGTTTAACTGAATCAGGCGTTTCTAAGAACTTGATGGAACCCACAATACAGTATATCCTGGATCTTCTATACGCAAGTAACCGAATCTTCTTAGAATTCCTGTGGGTTATTCATATGACAAAACCAATATTTTGACCAGGCTTTTTGGCCGCTCAGTGACCTCTGTTGTCATCAGCAAAATAGGATATCCATTTCATAATTTATTAAGTCCAAGAAGCTTTTCCAACAATCTATTGTACCCAAAGATCTTTTTTCTCCACGCCGTCAAAATCAATGATCACAAAGTCATGCAAACATCCTGGACCTAACTTTGCAACAAAAAACAATCGTCACTTCTCTGCCATAGCAGACTGTAAACTGAATGTTCAATAAAAAATACCACAAAAAACGCATGTATTTAACTAAAACAAATCCCTTACCTCGAATTTTTACGAAAATTCAGGTAAAAACGAAAATATCACTGAAAACTGAGAGGACATGCAAAGAACAAAACTGATATGGCGTACCTGGTGCTTTCACAGAACGTGTATCCCTGCGTCTCCGCGCAGTACAAGCACACGTGGTCACCGATGCGTACAAACGGGTCGTGAAGATCCGGCAACGCACTTCCGCTCTCTTTCATCACGCCTCATCTGACAATTATTACCATAATTTAAAATGATTATGAAATACTCCACAGGAGCTGAAAACGATGCCTTATATTCTAAATGACCACCGAGCACTTTCTGAGGTCATTTGAGGTCCACGACCCCCGATTAAGATCAGGGATTATGCAGATACAGCCTTTTTCTCTCGCTTCGAAGTGAATATCCTTTCTGGCTATGACAGCGTTCATTGGCGTTTATTACGCATAAACTCTTCTTAGAACTCACCTACATAAATGAGTTTCACTTTGATAGATTTTGAAAACCTCACTTTAAAATATATTGAAATTCCAATGTAACTGTCTGTTCGATAACATTTTCCCGTGGTGTATATATTACGTAAATTTAATTTAAGGTAAGTAAAATAAATGGTGTGATGTATTTTTCAGTGTTCGCGTTCACGCCGTTTTCGCCCAAACTCGCACATTTTTTTAGCCACGCACGCAGGTTTTCTTCTACTCTTACTACACCGTTTTCTGCATATTTTCAATTAGACGCATTTTGTTTAGCGCGAACACTGTTTTTGTTAATCTATGTAAGATACAGCAGCAATGCTCATAATAAAGGAAACAGTAGAGTGATTTGTGGGAAACGCGGCGAAATAATAACTGTTCTTAATTAAGTTACGTGACTTATAAAGGAACATAAACCACGCAGGATTCATTATGACTCTACCCGGGTTAATTATAGCGGTCTCTAGTCTCATTATAATTACGTCATAATTAACACGTGCAGTCTGAACATAAGAATCAAAGGCAGATATTATTATGCTGAACGAAAAACAAAAAAATGTCAATTCAATCTGTGGGGTTCGAAAAAAATGGAACCTTTAATTTTTAACCGACAGGATTTTGGTGAATCACCCTGTTAAGGCCATGGACCTGAGGTGCTTCTATTGCCTAGCCAGTCACCAATGAAGTAACACAGTCCTACCCGTTTGTCACGACACGCCACGGAGAAGACTCACGTTTATCGCGATATCCCGTTAGGTGAAGTCAACGGTTCGAACCGTTATCACACGAAAATAAGTAGGGTATTCTCAACGTGGCGACTGCGGCGGGATATCGACATAGACGGGTTCGAGAATAACGGGCAGGCTCTAGCGGAAGTTGGCGAAAAAACCCACACCAGTTTTAATAAAAAAAAATGACAAATTGAGTTTGTTTGAAACGCCCTTAAAAACATGGGATAATACTGCTTTGGTTAACACGAGTCTACTTTAGTGTTTAACATAATTCATCACATTGTATGTCAACAAAATGAAGCAATCAACACTACATACCTGTAATCACTTTATAAAAAGTGTTCAAATTTTTAATAAATCTAGTTAATGCTTTTTAATATAGGCATATATTTACAAGCAACAAAATACTACATATCCCTGAAATTGCACCAAAAATGTTATACCGTGTACTAGAAATGTACTTTAACACGAAATAAGGTAAATGCTATATACAAAGCTTTGTACTTTCGGCTTCCACTTCCAAAGAGCCAAAATAGATTAACTATAAGAGGGGGGACTACCAATATCAATAAACCAGTCATTGTTTGTTAAGCGGGCATGTTGACATGGATCCCTCGCTTCATGCACTGAATATTCATTAGCTATTGGATAACTCATGAATGCCTTGAGAAGACCTTCCAAGTCATAAAAGCTCGGGTCACGGCATTCATAGGGCACACAAGTAGGGCAGTTATATAGCCGCGATAAAACTGAAAACAAATACACCCCATTACCCACCCTTTAAGTTAAACATTAGCAACTGCAGTCCATAAGAGCAGCCAGGGACTTCATTTCCATTTTTTTTTCAATTCAAAGAAAACCTTAAGGCTACTAAAATTAATAGGTAAACGGTGTGTGTATACGGATACATGACTTATGTGTGTATTTTTAGTAATACCACTATTACTCTCTCTCTCTCTCTCTCTCTCTCTCTCTCTCTCTCTCTCTCTCTCTCTCTCTCTTTTTTTTTTTTTTTTTTTTTTTGGAAGTTTTTTTTTAATTCCGAAAGCTAACCCGTAACCTGAAAAATATCGCTCTTTGTCGGAGGTACAGAAAAAGGAAACAACTAGAGCGGCAAAAATATAACCAAAGCATCAATGTAAACCAACACATGCTCATAAGAACACAACATGAACATCAGAAGACCACACGCATACATTCCCGATTATTAATTTTTTAGTTACTAGTCCCCCCACCACCGCGGTACGCGCGGAGTGGGGGATTTAATAAAGCGCTCGTTGTCCGTCCGTCTCTCCCCCACCAGTGCCCCCACTATCGTACGCGCGATTACTCACTCACGTTTCACCGCAGGCTTTTGATTTTTTTTTTGCTTGAAGTAACAACATATGTTGGACTGTGTCACCTGGGGTTATTTTTGAATTTGACCAAAAATTGACGAAACTGTGAAACTTCAAACTTGACCAAATTTTTGTTTGTAGGGGGTACTGTGGGGGCACTTTTGTACGCGCGATTTCTCAGTTATTCTGCTAGGCAGCCTTTTGAACTTTTATGGAGCGAAAGAACATATATTACGACTGTGCGACGTGGGATTGTTTTGGGATTTGACCAAAAATCGACAAACTATGAAACGTCCAACATGACCAAAATTCTTGTTTGTGGAGGCACTATGCTTCCACTTTTGTTCGCTGACCAAAATTCCGTCCACCACCCTCACGATGTGATACTGAAAAAAAAATCCGTTGTACTGCTCCCCATTCATGTATCTTTCGGCGGGGGACTATGATCAGTTTCACTGATATACTGGTTTAATTTGTACTGATTTGATTTTCACAGAAGTTTTAATCTTTCTAACGGACAAGCGCTTATTTTAGGACAAATTTCGGAAAATTCTGACCTTTTATATTCACAATATTTCAGATCCACCCGGGCCACGTCTTTTTCATTTTGCGTCAGTCTACCGACCTGGAGACGAGAAGCAAGGCTCTTTCCTCCTCCCCTCCCAACCCCCCCCCCCCCCCCAATCCTCAATGGTTTACTTTCCACAAGGCAGTGTCTGCCGAGACCCTTACACTTAGATCTTATGTCCATTTGAACGGATAGCGAAGTTTTACAATACATATGGCTTAGGTGGTGCGAACGGAACCTGGCACGGTAGTTACACGTGAATGTCCTTCGTCTGTAGGAGCAGGTTTCCAGGAAAATTCCATGCCACATGTTCGCGGTCAGTTTTTCTTAACCTAAATGCTCCACAAATTAAAATATTTAGGACGGCTTTCAATTATTATTTCATGTTCAATCCTCCAAGAATATAATATACTGAAATTCGAATTATACGAGAAATTCGTTGTTATTACAGTGAGAAAAAATCGGCCATAAGATAATTATCACTTGACTTCCCCTTGGCTGTGAGACTTAAGAGTTCCCAAATTTCGGTCATTCGGATGCTGATACAGAGTTTGCATTATTTAGAGATGAAAAAAAAACACACACACACACACTTCAAGTGTTGTCGAGTAGAGAATATAAATTAACTCCACATATTTTGGACTCTCTTACAAAAACTTGTGACTTCTGCAAATGAATGCAAAACAATAAAATTATTCTTAGTTTCTAAAATTCAACACAAGTTCAAATTTTTATGCATCTTAACACAACTCGAGAGCCCAGTAGAGACGAAAAGTTCTCCGTTTGTTTTGTGGAAAACAGAGGCCACTATACAAAAGTCCAGGGAAATGTGATCAAAAGCTTCAAAATCAATCCCCACCTACAACCCAATGCTCTGTATTGCGGTGAAGAAAAAAAGAGGAAAAAAACGTCCTTTAGCAAACGGAACTCGGACAATCGCCGGGATGGATTCTAGATAAGTCGCCATCAATCCAACTCGCCATAAACCCCTATACAAAGTCACCACAGCCAACTCGCCAAGAGTTGGGAATTGTGTGCCAACTCACCAACACTACTGCCAAGTCGCCAACAGGTTTCCGGGTCAAATTTGCAGACACCATGTCCTCTTGTACGACTTCACTAATAGCTTGGATAATCGCTATATATATGCAAAATTGAATGTGACGAAAAATGGTGTGTAAAATATAAATAAAAAAACAATGTATGTTTACATTTTACTGAATAACAGTTATTGGTCCTCCGTTTGCACCATGAACGCGTTATTGGTTCAATGAATTTCAACGAATTGCAATCATATTAAGTGCAATTACCATAAAGTAACTTCTTTCTTCTTATTTTTGTCAAAACAAATTGCAATCTATAGTTGGATGGAGCCGAATTAACGAAACGTTCACAGCACAAGTGATGCAATCAGAGTGCGCAATGTGTTAATTTTTCTTTTCACAAATAATTGCAATTGAATTTGTATTCGCTAGACCATTCGTTCAATTGTGTTCTATTCTTTCTTTTAAGTGTAGATTACAAAAAAGTACATTGCAAACCAAAAACCTTTTAAAGAGCTTTTTAACTTTCGGAGAGATGATAATAATTATTAAGAATGTACCCAAACGCAATAAAACTTGATAACTCCACTTATCAGGAAAATGCACTATTACCACCACGGTATTTCTTGGCCTCTTTTCTATCACATATGTAAGTCTTACATCTCAAAACCGATTAGAAATGGGCATTTTTTAGTAAAAGGCGATGGGAAAAACCTATGTTTGTTACTAAAATTTCAAACTTTAAAAGCGTTCTTCTCCACTGTTGATAACAGCAGTTATCAGGTTTATGCATGGACCCCTTCAATTAGCTGTAGTTGTGGTGAGTTGGCACAAAAGTAGGCGACTTGGTTGCCAAGTCGCCTGTGGCGAGTTGGTAGCCAAGTCGCCTGTGGCGAGTTGGTAGCCAAGTCGCCTGTGGCGAGTTGGTATACCAAGTCGCCTTATGGCGAGTTGGATTAATGGCAACTTGTCCTGACACCGCCGGGATATGGAAACAACGCTTAAAGCTTATCATCTTCACTAGTCCGGAAGATAGTTTATTCGTGAACAAGTAACATGGTAAAATGCAGTATATAAAAACATGGCAAATCAAAAGCGACATCTATGTGTCATCCACATAATAACAATGCCCCATAATAATAATGCACCACAGAACTAAATAAATTAATACAGTGTAAAATGCAAATGTAACGGTTTCATAATTTAATGTGAGATATTTACACCAATAAAACTTTAACTTACATTAACGTATTCGGACACACGTCCGCTCGTTAAACTATTTCTACTGAAAACCATTGCAATTATTTTCGGCGAAAAAATCATTCCCGTACATGCAAAAATCAATGGCCTTCAACACAGAAACAGCAGCGGACAAATTACTCTAGTTTCAACTCAACAATATTGCAAGTTAACAAGTGCAGCACAAGCCCCTCTCACCTGCAAATTACCCTCCATCCCAAACAAAAAAAAATAAATTATTAAAATAAACCAAAAATTTTAAGTTTGACTATTCAAGAGCTAAGTGTCTTAGTTGTAGCTGGTTACCTATTTGACGAAGGTACCCCGCAAGATGAACAGATAACGAGACTGCTCTGAAAGTGCATCAGTTATTTTTTAAACTAAATATTGAAAACGAAAAAAAAAAACAATAGAAAAATTTGATCAATCACAATACGAATCACGAGCATTCTAAATAAATGTTGCCCTTGGCAACGCGCTCGACTCACAACTAAATGCATGGCTACTGAACAAATACAGGAATAACACGTTACCACTGACGGAAACAGAATCGACTCGCCCCATACTCTCCTTACAAAATTAACTGCGGGACTGAGCTCTGTAAATACGCATATAGATATTAAACAGAATACAAGTTCTGACTAAGAAGAATGAATTTTAGTCGTTAATTTTCTTCTTTTTTTTCGTTTTGGTCTTTTATCCTATTGGAAATATTGGGGCGAAATTCCTCAAACAGTAACAATAAACACCACCGGAACATCCATCCAATTTCACACAGTCGATGGTGCCAAATAAGATACAATTACAATGTTTTACGCCTCAATAAATAAAAAAAAATGCTGAACGAAAGCAACTGTGACTAATTACACTGAAACAAATGTACAGGAGTTGAACGGCACGAGAGCAGCACAGAAGGAAGCCCGCAAATGTTATGTATTCAATTGACAAAAGCGAAGCGGGGTGCGAAAAAGTAGTTAGGCGATTACCAACTACAATGTTGGTGTCCCCGTGATAAATTTGACAAGTGAGACTTTCTGGATGACAACAAGGCGACCGCTTAGTCGTACAAAAACTGTGAATGCCCACAGCCCTATGGCAGATCATGATGCGGGTTGTGTACAATAGCTTTTTTACGCAGCAGCCAACGCACAAGTATGATGTAATTAAGAGACGACAAATATCGAACTACTTTGCTTTGCAAACGAAGTTGATAGAAGAACACGACAATATGTCGGCCACTGGACGCGAAAAGCTCCGGGACAGCTAGCCGCTGGTCGGAATCGGGTATCACCGCCACACCTCGGCCTTTCTCGGGACGCGAAAAGCTTCGGGACAGCTAGCCACTGGTGGGGCTCGGGTATCACCGCCACACATCGGCCTTTCTCGGCTCCCGGGCAGATGGCGGGCTCCATAACGTATTCTCACTCTGTCGGGACTTGTGCTTCGTCTTGTGACATATCAGCTTCTACGGAAACAAGTATAACGCACACATGTAGTGTGCGAAAGACGCGGTACCGGGGAAAATGCAAAGGTCACTCGACGCACGACGACAGTACATGTGTGCTGCTTCACCGACACTTAAAGTTGATTTAGGCCTGCAGCACTGGCCAACAAATTCATCGACACCATTAAGGAACTGCTTTTCTTTTCAATCTGTTCAAGTCTTTTTTATTTAATATATTCGCCACTATGTATTTCGTAGCTCTTTACAAAACTGCGATTTTGAAATGGGTTTGCAAAAATCTTTCAGAGACCAAATGTACTTCTTACAATCATTCCCCATAAATTTCTTAATTTTTTCTTGCATAAACAAGTATTTGAAACGGGTCTTTCCCATGATAATATAGATACAGATATATAACTAACTTATTATAAACACCACAAGAAGAGAACTATGGCCTGTAATAGCATGACAATAGCTTTCTTCTAGAGCAGACCTGGCTTCGGCGGCGTGCTATTGGTTGACGACGTGACCTTGTCCTCTTGGCTGTTGGCGGCGTCGCTCTTCTGGCAGTGCGTCTTACTGTGCTTTGTTAAGTGGTCACTGCGCATGAATTTCTTGAAGCACATTTGACACGAGAATCGCTTTTCACCTGTAACAATATATTATAGACATACATTTTAAATCAAGTGGCTCGTCCGAATCCAACTCCTGCAATACCCTTCCGGACCGACGCAAGCGCCACCTGTATAACTACAACACCACCGACAGCAGCACTTTATCACGTTGCGAGTCTCCGCTGGAACTAGTGTGGCTGTGTGATTTATTTTGTCTATTCGACACTTAAAATAAACACGCATCAGTTATCAATGATGAAAAGTAACCTAAACATTGCTGAAGTTTTTTCACTCAATTTGGCCTTCAAATCAGTCGCTAATGTTATTTATTTTGGCCGCGATTGGTCCCCGCTACACCAAATCACTGAGAACACTTGGATAGGGAGTTGGACACCTGTGTGGGTGCGTTTATGCCGCATGAGCTCGTCTGAGCGTGTAAACTTCTTATCACAGTTGAACCAGTCACATACGAACGGTCGTTCTCCCGCATGCCACCTGAAAACGAAGAATACCAAAATACAGCGCCTCTACGCCCACACTATCTCAAGACCGCATTAACACTCTGCGCGCCTCTACGCCTAAACTATCTCAGGACGGCATTAACATTCTGTGCGCCTCTACGCCCAAACTATCTCAGGACGGCATTAACATTCTGCGCGCCTCTACGCCCAAACTATCTCAGGACGGCATTAACATTCTGCGCTCTTTCTTCAACTTCGCTTTACTCACATATAATAAATCATATGTAACTATCTTTTCGAAACGCGCCATTCCGTTCTAGGATATCAAGAGTGGGCTACGCCTGGTGGAAGTGTCGGATTTTTCTCAGCTGATTACATTCACTGCAATGAGGCACGTGATAACCCACTATTTATTTCTCATTTAGAGGTTGGTCGGGTCAATGGCTTTTCTAATCGGTCAGCAAAATTGTGTCCGGTTTTCTATTTGCCATAGATACTAAATGCTCCCTCTTCAGTGGTTTGGTCTGTTGTTAATAACATCTTTTTACTCCGCAGACCCACTGGGGATTATGTGCAAATAGCACTCATAAACGCTGGGTACTACTTTTTAAAATATACATCAGCTCTGTGTTTATAAATAACAGCCAGATCTCAGCTGTTTAAAAGCAACGCGGCTGTTCATCTAATTAGCCTAAGGACAAAGACTTTCTCCTTCAAAACAGACCGTAAGATTAGACTACTTGTCAGGCTGACCTCAAGTGCGCCCGTAAGTGCGAAGTTTTGCCGTACGTCTTCCCACACTCCGGTATATGGCAAATGTGAATGCGTTTTCCGTTTTCGCGGTGTCCCCTAAAACACAGACGAAAATTATACTCTCATGAAAATGGAACCCATTCATTCAAAACAAATCCAGCATCTCTCAAACATATGGTTTATACTGTCTTTCCATTTCATTCAATTGTTTTTTCAAAACAGACGGATGGTAATTTTTCACTAAACGATACGGCTGAAAAATACACAACTGTAAAACTGTTATAATATATTAGCAAGGTTACTTAATCTATATCTTTCAAAGCCCAAACTTTGAGCGTACTGTATACTCACACCCTAGTATAAACCATGATTTAAATCAACGTAAAAAAATCATGATTTTTAAATGATTTAAATCGTTTGTCAGTAAGCCTTTCTGTGCAGCAAAGACACTGAGGAATCGTTTGCAACCCCTTTTGTTTAAACAAATCATTGCACATCTTACGCTTATCAGTGCACAAGAGCTTCGGAGGTGGGGTAGGGGGGGGGGGGGGCTATCAGCACATTACGATAGAGCCAGTACCGGTAGCTGCAACTACTCCGGTGTTTGTCAAGTATGTTTCAACCCCCCGTGCTTGCCAACAAAGCATTAGTGTTACGCGCCGTGCCAGGTTTATTTAAAGTCACCCAAATGGCTGCTTCTTGAATTTTTAATTGAGAATGACAGCAAAAATCACTTAAAGCTCCGAAGTGTCTGGGAGACGTCTTGCTCCTGTGCGGACATACCTATTAAAGAGTCCGCAAAATCCGAGAGGAATCTGTACAACTGAATTTGCGGATAGTTATCTGAACAATTGGATCTGTGGATAGTTATCGGAGATATTGTCAAATGTTAAATTACTTAGAAATGTCTTACAAAACAGCGTTATGACGCCTGCATTAAATGGTGAAAAGTTTGGTGTTTTTTTGTTTTTGTTTTTTTTTTATATTTTTTGCTGCTTTCATTTTTAGAATTTGATTTAAATGAAAAATCCGATTTAAACAAAAAAAATCATGATATGAAAAAAAATTTCCAGCCCTGCTAACACCAGCAAGCACACCCCCCCCCCCCCCCCAAAATACACACCGAAATATCTACTTGTGTCTCGGAAAACAAAAACTGCAACTATTTAAAACAGTCATTAAAACATTTGTCATCTCTTCAAATCAAAGAGGACACGAAAATTGTATCACTTCATAGCAATTCTTACTTATCGCCCATGGCACAGTTGGGGCATGTGCATGCAATCCTTTTATTCCTCTTTAGGCTCACAAAACTGGCGTCAAAGCTGGAGTCGTCCTCTGCCCCGACCCCTGTCCGAGCAGAATGCAAACATGCCATTACTGTTATACACTTCCCAGTAAGCTTAAATGAAGACATTTTACGCACAGAAAAATACTTAAAACGCAACTCATAAATGTAGTTTAACTCAGATCAAACATCGCTATTTTGACTCGATTTTTCAAAATGTAATTTCAAAAACTAATTGCAAATATATAATGCATCATGCTCACCCAAATACTGTCCAACGGTAATCGTTTGACTTTGTTGACCATCTAGAATTTGCGCGCCTTGTATGACTGGCTGTATAACCTGACAAAACGCCACAAACATTTACCGACATCAATGAAACTTAAATTACTCAGATAACAACGAGTTGATTATTCTGCCGACTATTTTTCATTTCTTGAGCACTTAATTTTTAACTACTATTTTTAGTATAATTACTTAGTCTGCATTAATACACGTCATATCACGCGTGACGTATTCGCTGTTACTCCCGCACAACTGAACCAATTCTTACCTGCGTGCCCTGTGGCCCCTGCAAAATCAAAGGCGCTCCACCTGCATTCTGCACTACACCAAAGTTCTGACCATCACCTCCTCCTAAAATCTGAACACCCTGGATTGACTGCAGCCCCGCGGAGGCCAAAACAGTCACCGGATTATTTTGCTGTGCGGAAGGAATTATTTGACCTGTTGGTAGAACAACATGCTGCGACGGCTGAACACCGGACTGGATTATGGCTTGTTGTAGAGTGTCTTGGGCACCCGAAGACCGAACTGTCACGAAGTTGTTACCAATATTCACAACGTTTGAAGTAGCACCTTGAGTTCCCGTGGCACCATCTGCGGTCTCCATTTTCAAAGTATTTAATGTAAGTTGTTTTGGTTCCGTACTTTTTCTTTTTGACTTAGATTTTTTGTCTTGCCCTATAGCATTGCTAATATTATCCGACTCGGATGCGTCGGGATCTGGTTTTATTGTAACCACTGAATTATTCACAACAATTTGATTATGAGCTTGCGAAACGGTCGGTGTCACTTTGGTTATGGTTGTTGTATTTGCCGCCGTTCCAGACATAATGGTGTTCTGTTGTTCTTGTCCAGAGACAACCAGCTGTGCCGCATTCTGGGCACTCTGCAATATGCTTGGAATGTCAACAACATTTTGTTGCGGCAACAGTTGAACTCCGGTACTGGATGCTTGAAGAACTGGCTGAATACATTGCACTGGAACCTGAATTGCTTGAAAAACGGTCTGGCCATTCAATGTTCCGACTGGAATTTGAATGGGGACCGTTTGAACCTGTGGACTCTGTTGGATCACTGGAATGGTCTGGATAGTATTTCCCTGCTTGACATTCATATAATTGACCACTGCACCATTTGCCGAGTTTGACAAGTTGATGGACTGTGCATTTGGAGTGGCTGAAGCTGTTTGCACTTGGCTGCCCGTCCCAACCACTTGTCCATTCTGTATGATTATTGGATTCGCATTCGCAGTATTTTGGCTAAGTTGAAACACTGGCTGGGATATCTGGGGCGTTTGGACAGGCGTTAAAACTGTCTGTTCCTGACCATTTGCACCTTGAACTTTCACAGCCATCATTTGCTGGGGCTGCTGGACAAAATTATAAGCAACGGTACCACCAGGGCCAGACACTGGCGTAGCAACAAGTTGTGCGCCACTGTTTTGAACAGGAAAATTTTGCAAAACTTGGCCCGCTGTCAAAACATTTGTCCCTCCCATTTGCTGAAGTCCGCCTGTGATCTGAGTGGCGACACCCGTGGGTGTGGTCAGCATTCCGCCCCCGCCTACCAGGGCAATCGGCTGAGGCACCGCAGGCTGTTCAGAACCATGTCCTATTTTACTGCACGTTGCGGCAAGCAGTGCAAGGGGCGATGTTTTGGAATCCTATAAAATGAAAATGTTCACTAGTATGTAGTATCTGCAATAACAGGATGTTTACCACATTCAATACTGCCGTCAAATAATAGTACTTTGTGCCCATCCTTTCAAAAATCACTCGAGTTGTAAACCAGGAAGGATTGTTTATGGGTGGAGTCCTCGGGTGGAGTCTACGAACAAAGCTATTTATGTGCTTTTACAACTCACCTGAACCGTTCCACTCGGCTGTAAATATCCTTCTTTATTAGAACCACTTTCTTTTGACATTTTTCGTGTTATTTGCTTATGTCATAGTGTAAATTTTCAAACAAAACTACTTGTTGAATCTTTCCTCAAGATGGTGGAGACGTGGCTAATGTACCAAGTGACACTTCCTCCACCCATCGTAAATTGTTGCTAAAAATAGTCCTAAATTTATGTTGTTTTTTCTTTCAATTTAAGGCCTACAACAACAAACTAAGTCCTCAATAATATCACACCATATTATATTAGCATTATTAATCTGTGAATTAAACATTTTATTGTGTATTTTTAAATACAACACAATCTAAGCTCAGAAATTAATACGCTGACACCTAAAATAAATCACTTGATTGACAGGCCCATGTGCATTTTCATAATCATACAGACCAAGCAATCGCACAAACTGTACTGGCACCCCCAACCAATAACCAAGCACTGAAGTGCTTGGTTGTGTACTGCGGCATAGAAATTCAGGGAATATACACTTCGTAATGTTGGAAATAATAACAGCTAAAGAAATTTGAGGCATACCATAGTTTGCGATACATCTTAACCAGATGTGCTATATAGTATAAAGGAAAGCACCCAAAGAAATGTTTTTTGACAAATTTCTTCCTCACATTTTTCAAACAAGATGCAATTCAACAGATAAAAACTGCTGTATTATTATATCTCAGCTAGCAATACTGTGGAAAATGGTTATCCTAAAATCTGTAAGTGAACTAGCTAGCAGAATGCACATTTAACTAAAATACTTGAGACACAACAACTTACGAAGAATTTGAAATCGGTTTTTCGTATGCAGTACACGTGGGATATAGTGAAGAATGATGATTTTTGTGAAATGAAAGACAGAGGAGAATGCTGTAGATTTAGAAAAAATTAGTATTTTGTCCCAGAGATAAAGAAGGATGCATGGTAAAAAAAAATGGATAAGTTTTTGGAACACGGCTTAAGTGAAGTATATAATCTATATCAGTAAAATATATTGTAGACGTAAAAGCCACCACTAAGGTTTTTCAAATATAGTAATATTGGTTATAGCTATATAAATATGTTGATAGGGTTTTATCCGTTGCTGTTCTTACTATGGCATGCCAACCAACCGACCAAGTGTCAGTCACTTGACCGATACATACACAACTTATCGAAAACTAATTGATGGGGAGGTAGGCGAGCATAATCCGAATGGCGGCTTCTACGTCTGCATGGTATATTTTTCATAAACTGAGCATTAAGAAACGAAATACTTCAGTTTTCATTTAGAGAATATCGTATTGTAGACTCCGAAGCCATCGATATGGGAGACAAGAAGCAAAGGTCTAAATTGATCTCCGAATGCATGCGAACTTTTTGACAAGCCGTCTACAAGGAATTTTTTTTCGGAAAAGGAGAAATAAAAGGAAAAACCAAACGCATTCCATAAAAGCAACGCAATTAAGATGGGTCTCACCAAGAAATGCACATTTATAACTACGAAGTTTGAATGCTAGAACTCATTGAGGAACCGACGTATTAGTGTCCAACTTGGGTTTTTTGACCTGCGGCGTTGAAAGTGTGGAAGGCACAAGTAGCTTTATGGTGGCTGGTGTCGACGGCATGGATAACTGATTGCACAGGCCGATTGTGTTACGGCACCAAGGCTCTAAGCATAAATGAGTCCTGCGATTTCACTCGAGCCGCGTCGATTGCTTTGTTTAACAACTCCACTGATAAAAAATTTGGACTGGCCGTCTATTGGAGCAAAGCGCAGCTAATGGGCATTTTTCAAATTGATATTTGTGTGTGGTAGAGCCTGGTTACCCTCAAAGAACATCAAAGACGACACCAATTAAGCGTTAAGCTTAAGTAAGTGTGACGACACTGCAACTACAGACTTCAGAGTGAAAACACGATCAAAAACAAAGTAGTATCTGGCTGAAAAAATTTGTGCTACGTGTGGAAAGCGCATGAAAAGACAGTGTGCATAGGCTCTTCGTCATCATCTCTTCTAGAAACATGTAGTCTCTTTCTGATGGCAGCACGTTTGACCGCGAGTTGAGATTCGGAAGCCACGGACCCATATTGCAATGATCGGCAAACAACAGAGTCTGCCACACCTCTCCATTGGACTGATATATGGAAGCCTTGACGTATAGAAGTCTGGAGGACAGCGGACACGGTTTCTAAACTTCAAGCGACTGCAAATCCTCCATCCTTGCATGCAGCGCATTCACTGCGCTAGGTGCCGTGGACAAGCCCAGAAAGTCTTCCTTGAGATTGGCCAGCGGTTGCGATTGGCCAGCGAGACATGGGACAGCCTCCTTTTATGAGGATTCGACGTCGGAAGTGAGGCTGAAGAATTATCTGCTATGAACTTGAAGACGTCTATAAACGGGTAGTGTTCCGACGTTAAATATACAGTAGACGCATCACCCCACTCATCGACGCATCGTTTCTGCCATGTGAACGCTTGGTGGCGTGGGCGTGCGTACTAGTCTTCGCTGATGCAGCAGTTGAGGACACGTGCGGAGCAGATAGCGGCGGTGGTACAGGCGTCGTAACCGCAGAAGGCGTCGATACCGAAAGCTGATGTTCCGCACAAAATGTGAGTTTGCTAACGTTCAATCAACTTCTCTTGTTCTCATTCGGCGGAGGACGAGTGCTCGATGGATGATGACGAGGAGAACCCATACACTGAATTATCAGCTGATTGCTGTCTTTCCATTGTTCACTTCTGTATAGGGGCTATCAATGTTAGAAGAGGCGGTTGTAACACGGTTGGCGAATCCGGTTTTGTGGTAACCACTCGTGACCCGCAACAGTTACGAGTGGTTACAGTCACGATCGGTTGCATATATAGCCGTGACAGCGACGACGACTTATCACTGCCACGGGTCTTGAGAGTCACATCCCGCTGCAAGCAAGGGGAGTGATAGGGATGATACGCCACAAGGTCGACCTGCCACAGCCACCGGTTGTGTCAGATACGACAACTGAATGAGCAAGCATGACCACAGATCACTTGACCGTGACATAGTCAAGGCGACAGAACAACGACACAACAACGAAGCAATCGACGCATTTCATGCAAAAAAGTACACCAACCCATATTGAAGCTATATACTGTTGGCAAAACACGAAAAAACTTTGCAGTGATACACAGGCGATGCAGTCACGCTGTAAACCACACAACGGCCCGACAGTATCGAAATGGCGCACCCACGTACGCTATCGTTGCGATAATCACATGGACCCCATGCCAAGTGGACCCACTATTCGGCCCCGAGTCAAGTTGCCGCGACACGACAAAGCTTGCTAGGCTAATATAGAAATGGATAGTGTTTGCAACCGTTCCACAAGGAAAAATCAATGAAAAGTTCAAAATCACCCCATTGTGAATGCCCTATAACCCACACTAAGTTCTTGATGGCCGGAAAGCATCTGCCGAACACAGTCTGGTTTGACAGAACCCACAACTACGATTTGCCGGAATCAGCAAAGGCAGCAAACCGTAGTTCATAAACCAACAAGAATGAAACTAACAGCATGCAAACACATACCAGCAAAGATAAATAATATAAAAAGTATACGATTCACCTTGAATTTGTTCCGTCATGATAAAAAAATGAAAGGTTAAACATTCTTTTTTATTGCATCTCGATAAGTTTCGGTCAGGTGACTGACACTGGACCAGGACTGATTCGTCGGTTGGTTGACATCCCAGTAAAACACAGCCACAGGTGAAATGTTTACATTTGCAGTAATATCCTGCAAAATTTTTATTGTGGATCGCGATAACCTATGGTACCGGGAGTTTCCGAAAAGAAGCTCCCCCCATATAAAAGCCCCGGGGCTCTTATTAGGAAACTGTTTCCCAATAGAAGCCCCGGGGCTTCTATTTGGAGTTAACATAAAGACCTGAAAAGAAATCGTTTCCTAATAAAAGCCCACTCCTTCCCTGCAAGTCTTTTTAGAACTCGTGTTTACTCGCAATGCAGACACGGTGCCCTTAATCCTTTGATATTAGGCACCCCTAGACATGTTCTGCGTCGTTGCTTAATCCTGTGCTTTGCACAAGGCGAACAGAAACCCCCCTCCCCACTGCCATCTTTACTCCGGAGTATTACTGGAAATATAACGGGCCGAGTACTGATAAGGGCGGCGTGATGTTTCCCCTCCTTCCCTGCAAGTCTTTTTAGAACTCGTGTTTACTCGCATTGCAGACACGGCGCACTTAATCATTTGATGTGAGGCAAACCCCTAGACACGTTCTGTGTCGTTGCTTGATCCTGTGCTTCGCACAAGGCAACCCATCCCCCCACTTTACCAGACTTTATTAGCTACTGTTGTTTTTGTGTGTTTTGTTATTTTTTGCGGATATCCGCAGCCTGTAGTGCTTTAATAAGAGATTGATGGTGAATTTTCCTTTTTTCCAGTAAAAACTTATCGACAACCCCCCCCCCCCATCTAAAAAATAGAAGCCCCGGGGCGCTAATTAGGAAACTGTTTCCTGATAGAAGCCCCGGGGCTTCTATTTGGTTTCTAAATGAGCTCCTGAAATTGGGCAGTTTCCAAATAGAAGCCCTGGGCTTTTTTTCGACAACTCCCGGTAGCACATTTGAAAATCCATAATGATGACTTCATAATCTACAATCCGAAAAATTTTTAAACAGAAAAAAATCATCAAGAAAAATAATTTTAGGATGTCTGTCACAGAAAATCGATCTAAACACATCACCAAAGGAAGTTATGACACATATAATTGGCACAATTTCGATCACTGCCTTTGGAAAACTTGACAAGAAATGACTTTTTAAGCGGGAGACAATATAAACCTTCTGCCCGCCCCCTTCCCCCCCCCCCCCCCCACCACGCACACCTTTACATATACTTAAAGAGGAGTCTCAAAAACCCACCGAACCTATGAAATCCAAGAACGGAAACTAAAATTGTCAGATATAATTTGCAGTTTAAAAGCGTGTCTTTCGATGACAAACCACCATACGACAAACTCGCCATCAACCTCATATTTCTTTTACATCAGACAAAAAGGAAATTGTGTTTTATTAGACATCGTCTTATCAGTACGTGAGAGACAGAGGGTAGAGGTGATGTATTAATATTTTGGGTCTGTTTTTTTTCAAAACAAACATCGTTACAAAATCGACAAGAGCAATCAGTAAGAATATTTCACGATATAATTAGTAAGGTGGATAATGCCCAATAGATGAAGAATAAAAGCCAAGATTCCGCCACTGAAATATCGAAACAATCAACCACACACCATAGAAGATACATAGGCTCTTTGTTTATTACGTATATCAAATGCTAATGCTAAAATAAATATTCAGGTCTAGTTATTTTTGCGTGTATCTCACTCTTCAGGTAGTTGAAAGACATAGTCCGGGCAAAATCTAACTTTAAAATTTTAAAGTACTACAACAGATCTAGATTAGGATTCATACAATCAAAACTTTGGAAAACAATATCCGAGTATGTTACATTGTGAAAATGAATTGGTTCCGTCCAATAGTTTCAGGAATATTGCATAGATAAAATCAGAGAGCTGATATGAATTCGAATTTGGATTCAACCTGTCGAAAATCCCAAAGGGCCTTCTCAGCATGATAGTGTAGCAGATGTTAATCTTGTGTACGGTGTAACATATATATAATATGTGCACTTCATCCGTCATGTAGTGCCCGATGTAAAGCATGAGCAAAGAATGAACAAATTCAAAGTATCACAACGGACTCGGATCCCGACAATAGAAAACTAAAAGACACTTCTAGGTCTGGTGGTTTTTTACGTATGTCAAATATGGATTTGATTCGTGAACTAGTTGCAAAGACAAGACGTGGATGAAATGTGGCAAAGGCAGAATGAGAAGGATATGGACGGACACGGTACGTTTTTATATACCACTGACAGGGTAGCGACTGGGGATAATTAGTGACATAAACATAAGCAGTTCATCGTTCATACATATGCGATTAGATTAGTAAGGCCTTAAATTCAAGCTGGCTAATGCGTCGAAAATTAAGCAGTCCAAGGGTAATTTTCTTGTATATCTCCATGGAAACTAGTGAGAGTTCAGTTGCTGAAAAATAGTAACGAGAGGGAACAGTGATGACAACCAATAAATAAATAAATTTTCTCGACACTTAAAACGTCAGTAATGCGCAATTGCGCTATGCATTTCAGTGAGCCCCCTCTTTACGTTCGTTGACTATACTACTGTGTGCATGCTGATATTAGAATCACTCAGTTTTCATTTTTATCTTAAGTTAAAACCTTCGCAATGCTAATTATTTCAAAATTGTCATTTATCAAAATTAGCCGGGGTTAGGGCAAACAAATGATAACAGGAACCTCGATATTTTATATTCACTTGAATTATTACCAGAATATGACAACAACTTAGTGCAACGGTGATATTACGTTAAAAACTGAATTGCAGAGGTATATTTTTGGCTTTGTAAACGAGAAATGTTAATTTAAGTATACAAAGAAGATTATTGCTCTGCATTGGCTAATTCTAGGCCTGGTTGACTTGTATTCTCGGTTCACTTGAACTGGGGTGTGACACATGGCTATATCGCGACATTCTGTCCGTTTTGCGGAGTCTAGGACAACTGCCGCATTGACTATTGCCGCATGGACGTGTGCCGCATTAGAATTAATTTTTTTCTCTACTCTTTGTAAAAACTACGATCTTCTCTACAGATTTTATTTAAAGTGTCACCGTTCTATTCTGCAAAATTTTATTCTATTTTGTGCATCTAAAGTAATAAGTTAACAGTATTTTTACTTTTAAACTGTCAATATTCAATATCAGCTGTGAAATTCTATTACATGTCCAGTATCAGCTGTAAAATTCTATTAAATGGCCAACTTAAAACTACAGTCCCTGGCTCCTGAAATACAAATATGCCACCAATTTCCAGTACTAACTACTCTGAACTACTCTGAAATACAAATATTTTACTTTATGAAGTCACAGTTTTGGCCTACACGTAAACAATGTGTGATAAACCAGGTCGGAAATCCAAGATATGCCTATTTGCAAAGTCATCCATAATTACAGAAATGCGATGAGCGTTTTGTCTTGATTGTGGCGTATGGTGACCTCCCAACATTTGGGTCATTACTACGTTTACCATATCATGCTCCTTCAAGACATCAAAAAATTTTCACAAGTTGGAGTTGCAGGTAGTCAATGCCGACAACATCTATCGATGCCAAAACTCAACATGATAATTCGTCTTCATAATAGATAAGCCCTTAGCCTATTATATAGGTAACCATCAAGCAATACTTTATGTTTCCTCTTTCAGACTGTATATACATTTCATTGTGATTGTGTACTCAACATATCTTTTTGCCCATTTTATATATCTTACCGTATTGCAATCGTTACAGCTACCCCGAACGTTAGGCTATTTACTCCGAACGGCGAGTCTGTCAGCTACAGACGTAAACCTAACTACTCCAGAAACGTAATTGCAGTTGCTGTTAATTATATTTAACCACCAATTGCAATTTTCGTAGACTAGTAGATTGCATTTAAAGATGGACAATCATTCCATCATTCCAGCACCATTAATCGCTCTAATTTACACACATGAAAGACACCTGTCAAGTTCTTTAATCTTGGAACATTCGCTGAAAGAAAAGGAAAAGAAAAAATAAATAAAAAATATTAAAAAATATATATAAAATTGTTAAACAAGCGTGTCAAGGGGAGTATTTATTTTTAAAGCCGTAATCGTGACGCCATGCATTGTCTTTACGTGACGATTTTCAGCCACGAAACCCCTTCTGATGACGTCAATCTCAGCTCACCATCTCACAGATGTCGAGGGTTAGTACCTCTATCTGCATCTTCTTTACCGTGGCGGCGCTGCCTCATCACCGCCGTTGGACATCTTAAAGACTGAAAATTTCTTCTGTTCCTGCCAGTTTGTGTCCGTATTACGTGTTCACAATCTTGAAAACCTTTTAATGCCAAAAATACCACTACATGTACACTTTAGCAACTCTGTCTAAATTTTAACAGCTATTTCCTTATTTTTGGACATTGCCAATTATGGTTATGTAACAGACCCTTTTGAGTTTCGTTGATCAAACACAACAATCATCACAGCTTTTATTGATATTTTCGTTATGTAATTGATTAAGCTCTATCTGTAATAAAATTATGTCACAAGAATTACCCAGTTCAAAATTGTCCATTACAACTAGATTTTCCGTTTCGCTGAATTTAAAGTATTCAACTGTTTCCTGTAAAATTAATTTATCTTAAAATCATATTATTGCTTCTCCCCCCCCCCCCAAAAAAAAAAGAAACCTGCGTCAAGTTTCCATCAAATATTTCGCAAATTATTAACTTCAAGATCGTGAGTACTGTTCGAGCATTCTAGAAAAGGATTCTTGGTCACTATGGAAGTGGAAGTAAACGGCATCTTCAAGGAAAAGGTTTGTTTTTGGATTTCTGGTGTAAATTTAATCTGTTCTCGCGGGACCTAGGTTTTAGGGATGAAACCAGTATTATCCAGAGAATTTGTAAAGATATGATGAGATCCTGATTGGGATCCCGATGGTGAAAATTTCAACAGAATCCGATTGGTCCGTTAATATACGAAATTCCGATATTTTGTCATATTGAGATCACTACTGGCATCTTGAACTTGTTTTATCTAGGTTTGTCCACAGTTTTGTGTAATTCTGAGCTTTCTAGATACTCTATATGGTTATGTTCTTTTGCGTTATCAGAAGGTGATTTTGACACATTTATATTACGGTGATCAATATGCATGGGCTCTTGACCTAAACTGGTCACTTATACGCAACATTGTTCTCCATAGTTAAATGAATTCACACGGAGTGGAAAGGTGTTTCCGTATGCTTACTTGTTTCTGTCATGAGCTTGTCACGCAAATTAGAGACCATTAGAGGAAGGCTGACCAAATTTGGCAATCTGTGGCATGTCTAATTGGTCAAACTCAATGTTTTAGAAATTTGATTACATTTTATATGCAAAAACGGACATTGAAAGTTTGCCTTGAAATCCATTATAAGGGAAGGACACGCTGTCATATTTAACAGTACAAACTACCAACAAATGGTGAGCAAATTTAGCGAATGTTCTATGAGCTGTATTTTGCTGTAAGGCTGAACACAAACAGGTCATCTGGGATGCTAATTTCGAGTTGTCTTGGATTCTCAAGTCCATACTCGCTATTAAGTTGTATTAGCATTATATATGCCATCTGGAGTTTCCTGAAATTGTTACTAAATGCACTATACGAGAAGAATGATATTTCCATTTATTACAAAACTGTTACAACGTCACATTAATGTTTATGAGATTCCTTATAACATTTCTCAAACACCGGTTTTCGTTGATTATGGAAGTCAACATCGCAAAACTCCGGGTATAGCAAATAGCAAAAAATACGTCTATATCAAGTGACCACCGGTCAAAACAGCACCTGTCAAAGGACTACTGAACATAACACCACAGGCCATATGACCACCAGCGAAATGAAAAAAAACCCGACCATTTTATCAACAGCCCATTTTTATTATTTTAATATAATTTTCTTGGGGGAGGGGATCTGCAGCCATATTTCTCACGGTGGTGGTTTTATATGCAGTTACCTAAATAACGGCTGAGGGACTGCACCCGCAAATTTCACAATGTCGGCTAACCGACCTTATCTAGAAGCTGATAGAGTGAAGCATAGACGTCGCATTAATATTAATCGCATAACAGTCTAGTCAGTGATATTCATGTTAAATAGTGGTCACGTACCCTTGGATTACCCGGTCACATAAGATATGCATGAAGTCACTTTTCATGAACATATTTCAAAAGGCGGTAAAAACTGGCTTATTTCTGAGTACCCCATACTTTATGTGCTGATTGTCGTCAATTTTCTAATTTATTTCTGAATATCCCATACTTTATGTCCTGATATTGTCGTCAATCTGATAATCTTCTACTTCTCCAATGTTCTAAGCAACTTATCATTACCATAACCAGTATCAGGTATACATTTTCTATGAGCCTTACAACGACTAGGCTTTTTTCTTTACGACGTGCATTTTTCATATCTTCATAAATTGTTGATTCTTAAATATATTCAATGTTGCATCATAGATGTTAATTGAGAGTTGGAAAAAGTTGTATTATCTGCAGCGAAAATCAACGTCACGTATAAAGAGCGTTTTTATTTAAAGTATGTTCAATGGCTGATAAGGACATTGAGTAGGTGTTGATACTATAGTCGTACATAATCACAACTAAATTAAGACCAGATTTACTGTTTCAAAAGTGAGTTTCTTGCGAGCAAATTCGACGTCAACACATCGTTGCTTGTCCAGCGCTTATTTATAATCGTGTCAAAGAGGTTGATCTATAGTATCGACCAATCAAACCACTGACTTTACAAATATAGTCAATGTTGCGATTGGGCCTGGTCACTGACGCAATCTGAAATCGACGTTTTATCGATGTCGGAATGCTAAGAGGATATAGCGTGTAAAAGCGATGCTAAGTAAACTTTTGATACAACTGGCATGATTTTTAACAAAGATTTAAAAAGAATTTGGATTTGTTAAGAGTTCAGAATCGTATTTTTGTGGGTCTAAATGTAATTGTCGCTAATGGTCTAATTATACAATTTAAAATTTCATATTTTATTGGAACTGTGGTTTGGAACTAACAAACGTTTCACATAGATGGGTTAGTGGCGAGAAACAAACTCGTGACGCAGTAACTTCAGTTTTCTCAGGTACCACCCGTGCTCAGGGGGTCTATAGGATTGCCCTCTGTCCGTCCGTCCGTCCGTCCGTCCTATCGTGTGTCACACGTTGTATGCTGTTTTGTTTCCACTCAAGTTCTCAGAAACTATTTACCCTAGGCATATGCAACCTTGCATAGTAAAATATATTACTGAAGTTGTTAAACATCGTGTTATTTTTCAAATCGGTAAAAAATTGCCAAAATGGCGACTTGTCAAAAATTGCCAATTTTTTTAGATAACTGAAATGTAAGACTTGGGTGCTTTCCACGCTAATTTTCCGAAACTATTTATCTTAGGCATATGCTACCTTGTACAGTGAATATATATATATATATATATATATATATATATATATATATATATATATATATATATATATATATATATATATATATATATATATATATATATATATATCGGCATTGGACCACCTCCCTCTTGGGACCACCTCTGAATTAGGGCACATTTTTTTCGGTCCCGAATGCGCTCCATAGACTTTAATGGTAAAGAAAACTCCCGAGCCCTCAAAATGCCTAAGATCGGACCACTGTCAGTGGGTGGGGAATCCACTGTATTTTTGAGGCACATTACTTACAACACTGAGCATGTTGCTGTCTTAGATATTGTTGCTAGGGATTATAGTAGCAAGTGTGTAGCCAGACAGGGGCTTAGTTTTTTTTGTACCTTGTCTAAACAATAGCGGCTAACAATATACAAACCCAAGACATCTTAACTTATGTGGTGCTTATTCTTTTATTATTTAAGCCGACCCAAACGCCACCGAACGTGTTTGGACATCAAACTTGAATATACGGTCAACCCGCAAAATTTTACCCAAGTAGGACCAAGTCTCCCAAATGGGACCACCTCTGAAATAGGGCACATTTTATCCGGTACCAAGGGTGGTCCGATTTCAGAGGTCCACTGTATATATATATATATATATATATATATATATATATATATATATATATATATATATATATATATATATATATATATATATATATATATATATATATATATATATATATATATATATATATATATATATGTTGTATTATTTTTCAAATTGGTCCAAAATTGGCAAAACGGCGACTTGTTGGGTCCAGTTGGGGTCTGCGCCTTCGAAGATGGCTTGTTTAAAATTAGAAATGGCTGCTGATGTTCTTAACGCTGCAGTAAAGCAGAAGAGGGAAAAGATGTAACTTTATAAATCCATACGTCGCCAAGATGGAATGTCATACAGTGGAAGGATAAATGGCATATAATATTTCACACATATTGGTTTAGTTATTAACTGTGTATTTACAGTATAAGAAGTTTGAAATTTGATTTCTAGTCACCTGTCCTCTGGCCACTGTGACAAGTGACCACTTGTTCGGTGGGTTGTTGTCCTACACCCAGAATGAATGCCTGTTTTAGAAGGTGTATAAAACTGGGGCGGGGAATTTTGTCTGCCTGGCGAGGCTCGTTTGTGTTGATAAGAAAACATTCGGATTGTTTTCTCTGAACACCGGTCGTCCAAACGTTTGTTAAAAATCTGTCAATAAATACCGAATGACACGGAACGAAACATGTAGGATCACACGGGATGACCCATCATGCCGTTCAAAAATGTGTGGATGACTAGGGTGAAGCTAGAGTCTGAGTTGACCCTTAGTTAAAACTTCAGTGCAAGCCCATACATTGAAAGCATTGCAGGAAGCTCTAGCCACGAAGGGGGTTACTTGAGACAGTGATCCTGAAGCTGTGTTGGAGTTCGTATCGGTGGCTGTCTTGCATACAGCTAAGATGGCAGCAAATGGTGCAGTTGAAGAGAGATGCGTTCTTGCTGCACTGCTGCTCATAGGTAAACGGGGCACGTGAACTGAGGCAATCAAGTATACTGAGCCAGACCGAGTTATTCCTATCAAAAGAGATTGAACAGGTAAACTTCAAGAAATGGTACAGCCGGGTCGGGTTCAAGAGGCCAGATAGAGGGAAGGGAGTCACCTTGCAGTCGCTCCACTACTCTCCACCTGCCAAGAGACAGAGGAAACACGAAGATAGCACGTCCAACCAACAAGCCTCGAACCACGATTATCTGTGGAGATAGGGACTCATCTGCAGGCAAAGTCGTAAGAGATAGAGGAGTTACTGAACTGCACTATTCTTGGCCCCGTCGGATGAAAGATGGGGCAACCCGTCGAGTAGCCAAGTGACTCCGACGTAACTACCCCTTCCATTCAACATGAATAGTCGGTGCAGATGCCCTAAATCATTTAGCGACGTCCTACAGCAAGTGCTCCGAGCAGAATCAAACTCTTCAAAGCATGATTCAAGAACTGCTGAAAAAGAACATACAAGAAATTCCAAACTACGAGCAGCGCTTTTTCGGTCGGTATTTCTAGTAACCATGAAAAAAGGGAGCGGAGAATGATTATAGATATGGCAGAGTGAACTCAGTCTCTTTGGTCCACCACAGTGCAAATGGACATTGCCGAAGGGATAAAAGTGATGTTGTAACTGGGCAGCTGGGGTACCCCAATAGCTCTGTCAAACGCTTATCTGCACATGTCCATAAATCCTGAAAGTCACAAGTACCTATGCTTCCAGTAGGGGTAATAGCTAGTGATTTCTGATGAAAGTACTAAAAACGTGGGCCAAACCTCAGGGCATGTTGGTCTTTCTGTATCTGGAGGACTGGTTTCTGGCTCACATGCTAAAAGCCAAGACTTAAAACCCTTCTCTTAATAAAAACAAGCACTGCGGTTGGGTCATTTGATCAATGTGGCAAAATCTACTGGTAAAAGACCAAATGATCTCTGGGAGAGAAATTGGATTGGCCAAGTCTTGGAATTTACAAAACCAGTCAAGTGATTACCTTCCACCAACGAACGAGCCCTTACTGGACTTACTAGTAGCCACAGGAAAGACAGTCCACTTAAGCAAGCCTCGCCACAGAAGGTTTCAAAGGTTTCGTGCGAACGGTTTGTCCTCCGTATGAGCACCATATGGCGTGGTATATTGAATATCTGACTAAAGGCGTTTTCACAAAAATCACAGCTGTAGGGTTTTTCACTGGAGTGGCAAACAAGTGACCTTTCAGAATTCCTTTCTGTGCAAAATTCGAATTGCACTTCGCATACCTATGTTTTCTCACTCGAGTTAACTCGCAGATTTTTCCAAATCGCATGGATTTAAGAACTTCCTGTCACAAAGCTCACTTTTTTTGGCATTTATGGGATACGTTTTGTCGGGGACTTGTATTCGATGCCGACTCAAATCAACCCTCCCCCCGAAACTCTTATGACAGATATCACAGTGTATAATTTCCGCCCTGCATGTTTACCCGAGTGCTGTTTTAAATGCGCCTTTTGAAGAAAAAAAATGCTTCTCCTAGAAGTCACACCTATGGTTCTTTGCTACGTCATGCACAGTCTACATTTCTGAGAAAACCCCTATTTGCATATCTTACACAAGTAAGGCTGTTTGCCCGTATGCAACCGCAAATAGCGGTCAAGAAGACTTAGTTTGGCGAACGCTTTTTATCTTTCTTTTCGGGCATCTCCATATTCAGTTTATTAAGGGAATAGGCAGTAGTGGATCAGGAACGATCTCTGTCTGTTCTGACGGTTGAAGGTGAGAGTGTTTGCGAGCTTTCTCTCTGTAACATACAGCGCAAAACTATTCAATTTGGGAAAGTGGCCCAGTTTATAGGCGATCCAGCGATATTTTTCTGAGAGTGCAGTACACCAGGCCAAGGAGCAGCGAAACCAAATACCCCTTTCTATTTCGCAAAAGTTCTGTTATCTCTTATCTCTACCTTTAGACGGGATTTGCCTTATTCATAAATTATGAATTGAACTTTTCTGCACGTGTAGGTGTACAGTGTACATAGACATTGTCAAAATTTCGTTATTGGGTAAAACCGGAAACACTGAGAGACAACACATTATCTACATTCCTACATTCATGTGCGGAACAGTGAAGACATATTTTTGGAAAAGAAATCTTTTTTTAAGAAGTATCCATGATAAGAAGTACTTACTTGGTTTTTGGTTATATGATGCTCACTTTTGTAGTGTTTGATGTCGCAACAGGATTGTCTGAAGTGGTTTAAATGCCAAGCTAAATAGCAACAGAAATCATGATGTTGGCCACGAATGAGCAAACTCTGTGTTTATTCCATAAGGTATCCGGGGAACGCCCCGAGGTGAACTCCACCGAGGTGCATTCCCATGAGGTGAACTCCCCCGCGGTGAATTCCCCCGTAGGATAACTCCCCCGCAGGGGAACTCCCCCGAATTTTGGTATATTACATTTATTTTAAATTTATATTTGTAAATTTTTGTCAGGAGTTGTCACTGATTGTCAGGAGTGTCCACTACGGAGTGACACATACCAGTAGCGCAGTCACTTACTGCAAGGAGTGTTCGCCCCGGAGTAACACATGCCAGTGACACATTCACTGATTGTAAGGAATATTTACTCCAGAGTAACATATGCAAACAACATATTCACTGACTGTAATAGGTGTCTATTCCGGAGTACCGAATGCCAGCGACACATTCCCTGACTGTAAGCAGTGTCTATATCGGAGTACCGAATGCCAGTGACACATTCACTGACTGTAAGGAGTGTCTATTCCGGAGTACCGAATGCCAGCGACACATTCACTGACTGTAATGAGTGTTTATTCCGGAGTACCGAATGCCAGCGACACATTCACTGACTGTAAGAAGTGTCTATTCCGGAGTACCGCATGATGGATAACCAACTTTGTTCAGACGTTGCTTTTGGTTGCAACCAAAATGCCACTTTCTCCGACGTCTAATAAACGTCTTTCGTTCAACGTTGAATAGGTGTGGGAAAATCGATGTTGGATAGACATCGTCCTCACAACCAAAAGACAATCGTGTTATCGCTTTCCGGAAATGGTTGCCATGACAATTTACTTCGGAAACAGGCCCAAATGAGGACGTAAAATGTGAGAATTTCAAGTGCGCGTAAGTTTTCCCAACCTACTTTTGAAGAATATTCATGGAAATCGATTTCATATAAATATTCTGTGCGACCTGATGAACGAAGGGTCGGGGTATGTGGTGGTGGGAGTTTTTCTCCACTATATGATTGTTGCTGTCTTGATGCCGATTCTTGGTCAATAATTTCCCGACGTCTGTATGATGTCGTTCTTTCGACTTACATTTGCAATCTTTACACAACGTTGATTAGACGTCAGAGAATCGACGTCTTTCCAACGTTGGAATGTAGACCTTGTTTCGACTTCCAAAAACAACCAATAGCCGGCGTTGATGTCATACATCGAACGTTGTTGGAGCCGGGTAGTTTTCAAATGGATGCCGTATTAAATCCCTTCACATCAGAGGCCTCTCATGTAAAAAAAGGTCTCCTGGAAGGGTTGAGATGGGCTCACGATGTTCCGCACCTGGTGGGGTGTTGCGGTGTTGCTTGAGAATTTGCAGTTTGGGGTGGATAAAGTATATTTGAGTATGTGGTTTATAAGTACAATAAGAGGAGGCAAATCTGTATATATGAGAGAATTTCATATATGCATACTTTAATATAGTTTCTATAAAAAATTGAAACCATAGTTTCATTCCAGTTATTGCAATCAAACTATGAAGCACAGCACATCATTGGCTTGTGCATATGCGCTGCAGTAACAATCGCAACTACAACAGTTATAACATTGGGCCACTCAATCTTATGATAAATATGATCGCTAAACGGTAAGCTGTCCAATGCCAAGAGCACCCTACGTGACGTGTACCGGGCAAATCGGAACAATGGTCAATGCCCTACTTACCACCCCCCCTCCCCTCCCTGCTGAATTCATACCCGGTACCTTTTCATTACTGGGCCAACGTTCTTACTTTATCCTTCGGAAATTGGAATCCCAAAATCGAATATCTTCCACATAATTCCATATTTAATATGTATTTGCCCCCCCCCCCCCCCAGTTAAATCACAAGTTTTTGACGTTTTCTTTGAAGATTGCACGCGTTAATCAAGAACAAACAGGAAAAGAAATACTGGAAGCTATTGTTGGATAAAATTGCCTTAGCCACCAAAAGAAAATAAGGGGGGAGGGTGTAACATTACCTGGCAAATATTGGGAAGGGGCTCTTTACCCGGTGTCGCAAATCTGGGAAAAGATGTTAACAGGGGCAAGGGGTGCTCTGTAACTACAATCAAGTACATTTGTATTACATTTTCCGAGTATTTTGGATAGAACTTTATGAATAAGTAAACTGCGATATTGTCCAGGTTGCTAAATTTTCACTCCCCGCTTTTCGTAGGAAAAGGAAAATTTCTTAATTTGTGAAAAATGAAATAAATAAATAATAGAACATAATGAAGAAAAAAGTTTTATTCAGCCACAGATGAGACAATAATCCTACCCGCTAAAACACCCCATAGGCACCATTTCTTGGTTTGGAAACGGTAAGCAGTGATCTGCCCCAAATGAAAACCTCCACCCTCAAACTCACATACCGGGTAAGACACCCTCACAGTCCGCCATATGTACTCTGCCAGCCACATTTTCTTTCGGGAATAGAGCAATTTTATTCATTCTCTGCTTTCAATATTTAATAATTTTTATTGACCATTAATAATTGATTTAAACATAAACCACATTTAAAATTTAGAACTTTCTTCTGATAATTCTTCCACTGATATTTCTTCTCCGATGATTCTTCAACTATTATTTCTTTCTCCGCTTATACCTCTACTATTATTTCTCCTCCGATGATTCTTCCACTATTATTTCTTCTCCGATAGTTCTTCCACTAATACTTCTTCTCCGATGCTTCTTCCACTACTACTTGTTTCTACTCCGCTGATTCTTCCACTATTATTTCTCCTCCGATGATTCTTCCACTACTATTTCTTTCCAATGATTCTTCCACTATAATTTCTTTTCCCGCTTATTCTTCCACTATTATTTGTTCTCCGTGATTCTTCCACTATTATTTCTTCTCCGTAATTCTGCCACTATTATTTCTTCCCCCATGATTCTTCCACTATTATTTCTTTCTCTGCTTATTCTTCCACTATTATTTCTTCTACGCTGAATCTTTCACTATTATTTCTTCTACGCTGATTCTTCCACTATAATTTCTTCTCTGAAATTCTGCCACTATTATTTCCTCTACGCTGATTCTTCTACTATTATTTCTTCTCCGATGATTCTTCAACTAATATTTCCCGATAATTGCCACCACTGAATTGCATATTACAGACTTTTACCTGTAAACTGTAGAAAATAAAAAGACAAAGCAAAATAAAGACACTCAATAACGGGCAAGGTTGATTTAATGTGGGAGAGGGAGCGTCTTTACACTTAAAAAAGTGGTAGTGCAGTGTTCGAATGGGGCAGCATTCCAGTTACCTTTGAAACCAAATCTGAATTTTGCTTCCAGTTCACAAAGCAAGATTTGCAAAACAAAGCAAAAAAAAAAAACAAAAAAACAAAAAAAAAAACAAAAAAAAAACAAAACAAAAAAACCCGCAGGATTTCAGGCTGACCATACGTACTGTGCTTCTTCTGATTTAGTGCGTAAAACACCTTGCAACTAATTAATTTCAGCAATCTCATAAATTCAATTGATTTGTTTCTTTATTTATATATTTAAGATTCATTGCCAAACCAGGTCCAGAAACGCGGCATAGATTAGACAGGGGTTATAGAACCAGGTACAGAGTTCTTAAAACTCTCCCAGATTTTGGCTTTGGCATTTAACGAGTATTCTGATATTTTAAAAAATGCCGAAAAGAAGGTCAATGAACCTCAATCCATACACTTATTTATTGAAAAATCACCTCACTTTGACAGGTTAATCTAAAAGACTCTGCATTCTTATAGTGATATAAATGTTTTGAAAAATAAAACGTTGATAGCTTCTCCAAAATATAAAAAGACCAACGTTTCGGTGTTTTGTTTCTTTTATGACCAGTTGCCGTATTCAAAAAAGTTAACTGCTCCATTAACAAGCAGAACATTCGAAACAAAAGAAGCACATGTAAAAATTACTTGCGTGATACCGCTAGAACAACTGTATTTCTCTTTTGGCAGTACAGTTGACTGTGCAGGGAACTTTTTGTGAATACCGCCCCAGGCAGTAGTAAGTCATGCGAGGATCACATTTCTCACGGTTTTTCCCCTCTTGCTAGTCTTTTATTGATGTCGTCGCATACATCGGGTAGTTCGTCTATGTTATCTATGACGTAATGGGCGCCACTCTTGTACAGAATCTCACGTGTTTTCTCCAGCCTCTTCTGTATGTCCTGTGCGGAGAGTGTTGCTTCGTGCTCCAGGCTGTCCACATCCATGTAGTTACTCCAGCGTGCTATGCCGACACCCCAGCAGCCGGCGTTCTGTGCCTCTCCTATCCCAGACACCGTGTCATCCACCTGTACATATAGGAATAACAGTGTCGGTTATAATCAGATGCCGTGTCATCCACCTGTACATATAGGAATAACAGTGTCGGTTATAATCAGATACCGTGTCATCCACCTGTACATATAGGAATAAACAGTGTCGGTTATAATCATCGGTATCACACGCACCGTGCCATCCACCTAAACAGTGTCTGTTATAGTCAGATACCGTGCCATCCATCTGTACATATAGAAATAAACAGTGTTGGTTATAATCGTAGACCGTGTCGTCCACCTGTACATATAGGAATAAACGGTCTCGGTTATAATCAGCAGTATCCCACAGACCGTGTCATCCACCTAAACAGTGTCAGTTATAATCAGATACCGTGTCGTCGATCTGTACATATAGGATTAAACAGTGTCGGTTATAATCATCGGTATCACACGCACCGTGCCATCATTCTAAATAGTGTCAGTTATAATAAGTTATAATCACTGTGTCACAACTCTATGGTTGAGATTAAACGATCTTAAGATGCTTAAAACGAACTGCCCGATACATAGAACAGCTAATTTTCGAGTTATTTTTATGTCGAATTACGTTAAAATGGAGAGTTAAAACTGAGACACAATAATTTTTCATTTTCAAATTGCCAACAATATAAAGAAACCGAAGAAAATATACCTTCACCACAGACTGAATGGGAGTGACTCCTAGCATGTCTAGGTTCTTATAAATCATGAAGGGGTTAGGCCTTGCGCCGTGAATGACTTGGTCACCGGCGACAGACGAATCCGGCTCATAGCCTTGCTTCTTTGCCTCCTCCAGCAATATATCAACCATGACCTTGGTGAAGCCTTAACAAGAATAAATGACGTAAGCTATACATGGGCACTGCCGATAGTTTGTTCGCAAAATGTTAAAACAAAAATGCAACACGAAAAGGCGGAAAACATTGATGTTTTATAGTATGATTTCGAAGACATCGTTATTAAGGAAATCACTAATATATTTTTTATTGTTCAAAGCGCGAACTTTGAAACGAATATCTCAAATAATCACAATAACAATCTCTACCAGTGGTGCTTCCTATTTTCAAATGAAAATCTTGCTTAAGTCTCTTGATCGTGTCAGCGCAGTTAGGAAGTAATGTAGCATATTGCCTCAGGCACGCCAACTGCATAGGAACGAAATCTTCAAACATCTTATCGACATCCGCTTGAGTCGGGAAGTTTCCATGTACATCTTTCCACCTAATGAACATCAGTCGTGTTTATTTACAAAGCAATACAGCAATAGCACATTTTCTTGTAGGTGCAAATAAGTAAATCTTAGTTCAAGACCTCATTGATGATCAAAGTGTAACAGGCTCTAAGCACAAGTAATTTAAATAGATTTCAAAGTTTATATGATAAAAAAGAAGCTAAATGCAATAAAGACACAATTAACAAATGATTAAATTTTAAAGTTTCAAAATAAATACTTTAAAAATAACAACTAACTGCTACACTTTTAAACTAAACAATAATTGACAAAAAAGAACAAAAACTACATCACTAACATGAGCTCAGTAATCTATCGTTTTATTTCGTAAAACGAGCTTTTACGAGTAAAAGCGCAATTCGCGTTCTCCACTTTTAATGGGATCCCTTCCAGTAATATTTACCACGCAAAATAAAAAAGAACTTTTTGAGGTACTGTTCAAGATACTCTAACCCTTCCATCCATCCTTCGGCCAATCAGAATGCCCGAGACGTCGTCTGCTAGTCTCGTATAAACGACATTCCCTTTTTAGCCAAAAAGGCGGAAAAACACGCCCAGGCTAGTTGGGGATGGATGGGACGGGTTAAAATCAAAGTTAAAAGTGGAGAACGCGAATTGCGCTTTTACTCGTAAAAGCTCGTTTTACGAAATAAAACGATAGTTTTACTTCGCAAAAGCTTTGAATTCGCTTATCTCCACTTTTAATGGGACTTGAGTCCGGAGCAGGGGAGCCTGCCATTCTTGAACTGCCCAAAAAGGTCGCGAATTACACTATGGCTTGTAAAAGCTCATTGCATGTAGGCGATGAGTGCTGTGCACTCGACGCAAAAGAAGAAATAAAACTTGTCAGCTAAGTTTCAATTCTTTAATGATTTCCTAAATAAAGTCCGGAGGCGCACCATTCCGGTCTTTCAACATAAGGTAAAATCGTAACAAAGTAAAAATATCACAGCAACTGTCAGTTGAGATGAGAAGGCTTCCAACCATGCCATCATCTTTTTTTTGAGAACTTTCACCATCCCCCTCCAACCGCCCACCGGATGGATCCCTTCCTCAAGTTCTCACTATTCACTTGCTATGTATTGATGAACAATTAGGTTTATTTAGAAGTACTACAAAACGATCGTAAATCCATAGGAATTACGCAAATAAACTCTTTGACACTTCTAGTAAAGTGACTGAAGTGTCTTACAAGACATGCAATTCAAACTTGAAAAAAAGAAAGCGAGTCCGCTGTCTAACTTTTCTTCTTCTCATTTGATAAATAACCACGTTTATTTGAAATAAACTCGTAGCGATTGACTAGATAGTACTAAAACTACTGTAAATCGTCATAAAATGAAAAACAGAAAATTTTGCTTATTTATGACTGTTTTCCTATATGGGGCCGTGATGGTCCCATAAGCCCATAATGACACTATGGTACCTCATACCATGAACCATAAACCGGCTTTCGGCCTTCCGGCTACAACGGGTGTACGGTCACTGGGTACGTCTGGGACCGACATGGTCCCCCCCCCTTTCTTTCTGAAAAACATGAAGAAAGGAGATCAAAACTTAAGCATCCGAGTAGCCGTAAGACCGAAGACTGGGCTGTACTCATTACACATGCGATCCTGAACACTTCGGAGTAAATAAATGCTTAACTAAACATAACCGTCCAGCGTTCGTCCGTAACTTAATATAAGCAGGGACCGAAATGGCCCGAAGGACCTGAGCGAAAGGCGAAATGTTCAGAGTAAGAAGGAAAGACCTTCTTGTGGGTTGTTACTTTCGTGGCTTGTTGTTGTTGTTACTGTTTCCATTACGGCCCTTGGAGAAGTTACTCTTGTGCTTGCCCTTGTTCTTAAACTTGGGAGAAGCATTCCTACAACAGAAACACTCAGCCTGTAATGGTCGTTTCTGAAGCCACGAACGGTCCTAATGAATATAAGCCAGACAATTCATCTTGAGAAAAATCTTTCAGATAGTATTTAACAAACGAGTTGGGGGAAACCCAACAACCTGTTTTTAATATATCCGAAAGGGAAACGTTACGTACCGCCCTGAGGGAATTGGCTACTTGCCTTACCTGATGGGCTTTGATGTTCGATTCCCCTAACGGGTTAGGGTCGATTTGTGCATCGTCATAGGCTGCCAAAATGATCCTTTTAATATAATTTGAGATCGACTGTTTCGAAAGATCTTTGCTAAATTTCGGCATAAAAGAAATGATGAGAGCCTTCTGATTTTTTGACCTGTAGGCCTCTGACATTTCTAAATACTGTTGCAGTGCTTTGACGGGACACAAAGAGACCAGACCGTCTGAGTCGGGGTCATCTGGTAGGGATGGGAGAGTAATGTGATCGAACGTTCCCATCCCTTGGGTCATGATGTGGGTTTTTCCCATGAATCCTGCTCTAGGGACTAGGGTGACCTTCTCCCATGTACCCTTATCTTTATTTACCTTCCTGTCCAGGGCATGGATTTCGCCTCTTCTTTTGCCCGAAGCTAAAGCCAATAAAAACGTGAATCTTAACGCTGCGTTTTTTGCTGAAATCACGTCCTTACTAAAAACATCTGGGCGCTGAAGATACTGTAAGACTAACGATAAATCCCACTGCGCTATGTTGGATGGGCAGGGTGGGGAGTTTACTTTAAAATGTCTTACTAGCTGTGATAGGGATGTATCTTCGCCCGGGTCGTAGCCTGTAGACGCTTTGAGTCTTGACCCTATAGCGGCCCTATAGCCCTCGATGGAACCTACCTTTAATTTCACATCCGTGAAAAGGTGATCGAGGAAATCCGCTACCACTGCTGGGCTAGCCTGAAACGGATCTAGCTTAGAAGTGCTACACCAAGCGGCAAATTTATTCCACTGCGACCTGTAAACTTTGGCCGTCGAACCCTTGTGACTGTTTACTATTTTCTCTCTCACCTGCTTAGAAAAACCCTTGTTTTTCAGAAAGGTCTGGTCAGACACCATAGGTGGAGGTTCAGTAAGCGAGGGGAGGGGTGGAAGTGATGCCAATGTGGTTGTGATAGCAACTCGTTGTGGCATGGGATCGGTATCGACCTTACTACCTTGCAATGGAGTAGGAGGGCGAACCATGGGGCTTCCGGTGTCCATGGAGCAATGAGTAATAGGAACGGTGGTTTCAACTCGATTACTCTCTGCAAGACTTGCCCTAAAATCGCTTGTGGGGGAAAAGCATAAAGTACCTCGTCCCGTGGCCACTGGCAATTGAGGGCGTCTACTGCCCAAGCTGCTGGGTCCGGGCAAGGAGACACGTACCGGGGAAGTTGGGTGGTCATAGCGTTTGCAAACATATCCAGAGTCGGGGCACCCCATGGGGATTGGTGTGTCACCCACTGAAAGGACCGAGGGGATAGGCACCACTCGGTGTTGATAACTTGACCCTGTCTGGAGGCTAAGTCCGCTAGGACATTTAATTTCCCGGCCAGGTGACGGGCGGAAACGGTCACCTGTTCCTCCCTGGCCTTTGTAAGAATTTGGAATGCAAGTTTGGACAGGGACCGTGATTTGGTACCCCCCCTGCTTGTTGAGGTAAGCTATGACTGTGGAATTGTCTAACCGAAAGAGGACTGCCTTGTTTCTGAGTTGGTTGGTCAGTTTGGTTAGGGCAATCCAGACCACCCGAAGCTCCAGCCAATTTATGTGGTAGGACTGAAGCGAGGGTGGCCATTTGCCCTTCCATACCTGACCATTCCAATAAATTCCCCACCCCGAATGGGACGCATCGGTCTGAATCTCTATCTCCGGGGTGGGGGGCTGAAATGGCATTCCTTCGGACATAATTAGAACGTCGCATCACCACTGTAGGGCTTGTAGGGTTACCTGTGAAACTTGCATCCTTGCTGCGGGTGAACGACCCTGATGCAACGCCCATCTTACCTGGCTTTGAAATGGCCTGTAATGGAGACGGCCCAGGGGGACTGTCTTCTCTGTCGCCACTAACAGGCCAAGGAGAGATTCCATGGCCTGTAATCTCACCTTCTTTCCTGGGGAAATACCTTTTATGGCATCTGCAATTCTCTGGCGGCGTTCTGACGTAGGGAACGCCCTTGCTATTGCCAGATCCCATAACTCCCCTAGAAAGGTAATTGACTGTTTGGGGGTTAGTTCGGACTTGGCTAGGTTTACTACTAGACCTACCTCTAGTGCCTTGCGAACTAAAGACATTGTATGATTCTCGGTTACCTGCCTGTCTTGATTCGCCAGAAACCAGTCGTCCAGATACTGAAAGACTAACATCCCTTCTAGCCGTGCCCATGTTTTCAGTACTTTCATGACCTTGGAGAAAACGTACGGGGCCGTAGCCAGACCGAAGGGAAGTGCCAGAAACCAAAATCGTCTTTTCCCTACTTGAAAGGCTAGGAATTTTCTTGCGGAGCGATGAAGAGGGATATGGAGGTAAGCATCGGAGAGATCTATGGAGGTACCCCACATCCCTTCCCGTAATGACCCTTTTATCACCTGGGCTGTGTCCATCTGAAAGGTGATCACTCGGAGAAAACCGTTTATGGGGGAGAGGTCGATTACTAGCCTCCACCCTCCGGATTTCTTGGGAACCAGAAAAACCCTGCTGAAAAAGCCCATTTGATTTTCTGGCATTTCCTCTATCGCCTGTTTTTGAGACAAGCTCAATATTTCTTGGAGAGCTCGGTCTTTTTCTGACCCCTTGGCGTAAGAGGTGACTAGTTGTTTTGGCGCATGGGCGGTTAGGGGAATAGGGCACCTGAGCCCGTTCCGGTCTCGTTTGAAAGGTAGGGAGTAACCTCTCTTTAACCAACGTACTACCCTTCGAGACGCCCCCATTTCTGCCCATTGCTGCCAAAACTTTCCTAGTCTTCCTCCTACGGGCAAGGAGGCGTTTAAGGAAAGTAAATTTTCCAAGTCTCTTAAGTTTGCTAAAGTATCGCCAGGAGATGAGGGAATCTCGTGACGGTACTTTGATTGGCTGCTACCTGAACGACTGTGGAGCCGGACCCTCTGTTTTGCTGCCGGGGCTGGGTTTCGGTTTCTTGACAGGGGGCTGTTGTGGCTGCGCACTCGGCTTAGACTGTGCCGGAGAGGACTGTTGTGGTCTCTTCCTCTTCAGTGGACGTTTGAAGGAGGAGCGAGACATCCAGGACATCAGGGCATAATCTTGCGAAAGCGAACGACTTTCCTGGTTCACCCTCTCTATCTCGGCGGGAGGAAATAGCTCTCGTTCCTCCAGTATAGGGGCATGACGCAGATCCCGTAAACCTTTGACACTAGACCAGCAGTGCTGGAGAAAGGCATCTCGACGTAGGTAGACCATTGACGTCATCAAAAAGGTGGAAAGTTTGACCACGTCTCGGGTAGCTAAGGCCAGGCATTCCATCAATTTAGCAGACACGGGATCACTAAGGCGAAGTTCTTCCCAACGCGACTTTAGTGCTTTAAGTGCATGATCTTGAAATGACATAATGTTCAGGATGTGGCGAGAAGATGCCTCGATGGTCTTGGCGTCTTTCTCCACTAATGGAATGTCTGAGTCACTACGCACTGTGGGCATCCAGACTGTACGCTTCACGGGCTGTTCCAGTGCCTCTAGGGGAATTTTTTCATCCGCTGACCGATATGGGCCTGGTCGTACTAGGCAATGTTTAGATAAATGGAAACGCGACAGTGTGCGACCCTCACCGGCGTCCATCTTCTTGAACTCTTTCGCGCGGACCGTGACAGCATGAGCAATGCCCTCGCTGGTGGCTAGTGCGATAAAAGAGTCCTGTTGTGGTGGAGCGGCCTGAGATGTCATACGAATGGGCGGATCCTCCTTATCTAAACTTGGGGAGCCACAGGAGACCTCTGCTAAGCGGGCTATCTCTTGAATGGCATCCCTCAACGGCACGTCTTCTGGTGCAATCGTAGAAGCAGAACTCGAGGGGGCCGCGTCCTCGACCGATGGGGCAAGGTCTGGTGGAGAGGGAGTACGGATGGGCCGTCTGCCCGCTGCCGCTGGATCTCTCCAAAGTCGATGCCCTTGGCCGGGAGAACGCACCTGCTCCACTGCCCGTAACGGTAAATGACAACGGGAATGTACTGACGTACCCTCGGATTCTTCTTCCCCGTCTTCCACCTCCGACTCCTGTTCATCAGATGCTGCTTCTGGGAGTTGGGATTGTGGAAAATGTGACATGTGGGGTTCCCCTACTGGGGTGTAAATTTCTTTCTCCCTGTTGCTCGGGACTGCTGCTAGGGGAGAATTTTCCATCGGCCCGATTTCCTCATCATCAATGCAGAGACTTGGCCCGAAAGGGGCACGCCCACGGAATCCTCCTCGCTGATGGTGACCGTTTCGGGAATATCCACGTTAGAGTCCAGCGGGAGGTGAGGTACAGGCGAGCCCGACATCGCTGCCACTGACTGACTCTCCGGAGGAGGACGAGAAACCGTAGCTGATGGTTTAGGCTTTTGTCTTTGACTAAGCAGACTCTCCTGCTTCTGAACTTGATTCTGTAAATCCAAAAGTTGCTTTGCAGTTGCGATTGCATAGACAAGAACGCTGAAAATTCACTCGGGAGACGCTGTAGCTGAGGAGGGGGGGATAAGTCCTCTCGCGGGGGAATGCCTAACTGGCCTGTAACCGCCGAAAGCACTGTTCCCGTATCCTTATGCGTTAAAGTCACTTGTTGCTCAGACGGGGACTTAAACGCCCCTCCTGGACTGCCACTGGGTTTCACTCTAGGAGGTGAGGCCCATGCCTCGCGGAGACGATCCCGTTCTTGCCCTTCCGGGATGTCCAGTTCTGCTACAGTCTCAGAAAATGCACGTCCTTTACTCTTGGACTTTTTATGTCTCTTAACTGGCGTAGCGGATTCCGATTCTGCACCAGTCTCTACGTGTACGGGGGTGGAGACCTGGCCCAGAATAACGGAGCTAGCCTTCTTCATGGTATCCTGAATAAATTCACGAGTCACAAACGAAGCTGACGAAAGGAATTTGCGCTTATCCCTCCTGCGCTCGTTCTTGGTCCTATTCCGTAATAGGACCTTCCAATCTTCTGGAGTAAGGTGTAGGCACTCGCCGCACGGGCTGTCTGGCTCATACAGAGGTATTCCACTATTCCGTCTACAGCGGTCGCAGATGGAGTGGGGGTTACACGCAGTTGGAGGATGGAGACACTGAGGCAGTAACGGTGGAGAATGTAGACTGGCCTCTGTCATATCTGAAATGCAAGCAGAGAAAAACAACGGTGAGAATATGTAGTATAAAACAACGCACAATACTACATTTCTCAGTGCTTTGCTTCAACTGCAAGCTTTACCCTCCAAGCTGTGTTTACAATTGCTTAAACACCGCAATAACTCGCTGGGTCTAAGGAAAAGACGAAAAGAGATGCTTCCCGGAACGGTAGCGTTCCCGGGCCGTAACGGGCTGGACCGTAATGGCACTACCCGTGTCGGATATGGATCTCTCTTGCCTCAGATGCACCTGGGACCATCGGACCGTAACGGGTTTGTGAATCCCGTTGGACCAGAATGGTCTTCTCGCACCCGTGACCGTATGACCACAATGGGCAAACGGTCCTGGCAAAGAAAATGACCCTCAGACGTCACAGAAAACGTCTCTTTTCGTCGGAGAACGCTGCCAGACTTGCAGAACCTGCTCTACGAAGACTGAGAAGCAACCCATGGAGCAAAGCTTAAGCAAAAACTGGCCATTTCCGCGATGACACAGCTGGCTGGTAAAGCTTGGAGTCTTATCAGGTCCAGCAGCCTGAAAAGATCCTACTCCTAGACGAACTGAGGTGGAACTGGTAAGTTCCTCGATCTGAATGAAAGTGGAGAAAGAGGCGCACTTCTCGGGACTAGGAAGTGTCTCCGTGATCGTGCAAACCCAACCTAATCAGACCGAAGAGTAAGATGTCGAATTAACACACTTCGGCTCCATAAATTTATCCCAACGCACAATAATAGAAAAAATAATCCATAAGGCAGTGAATTAAGTAAAAAAAATGAAGCAATTCGCACCTTAAACCAGTTCCCTTGCTGCAAAAAACCGGCAGCACACAGAATGGCGTGTTGTACAGACGCCACGCAAAAAGGGAATGTCGTTTATACGAGACTACCAGACGACGTCTCGGGCATTCTGATTGGCCGAAGGATGGATGGAAGGGTTAGAGTATCTTGAACAGTACCTCAAAAAGTTCTTTTTTATTTTGCGTGGTAAATATTACTGGAAGGGATCCCATTAAAAGTGGAGATAAGCGAATTCAAAGCTTTTGCGAAGTAAAAACAACATTTAAAAGGACAAACATTTTAATCTACAAATATAAATGAAGTTAAGTATTGTGTCTAAGATCTATGGCATAGATGAATATTTTATAGTTATGACTTAGAAAATAAGCTACGTACAAACTAGAAAAAAATATGCACGACATGACGCCGCAAAAGTGTTTAGCATTAACATATATGATGTACTCAGATGGGATGCCCCACTTACACCCATCATCGCCTGAGGTCTCTTGATCCCCGGGGTACGCAGCAGGGCAATCACGTGCAAGTAGGTGACCACACGTGCAAGTAGGTGACCACTCGTGCAAGTAGGTGACCACACATATATGATGTTTTAAATGTCCCACTTACACCCATCATCGCCCGAGGTCTCTTGATCCCCGGGGTACGGGGGCAATCACGTGCAAGTAGGTGACATTTTAAATGCGGAGTGTCAACCCCTCCCCCCTTTTTTTTAACCAAAAGCGTATACCCTGGTAAATTTTGCCCACGTCACTTCTTTTGCCCAATTATATACATGTGAGTAAAACCAGAACACACGCCACTTTAATCATAGAACGAACAATTTTTTTGGGCCCACTTTTCCGACGGACGCAGAAGTTCCGGCAGAACCTACCTTTTTTGTGGGAAAGATAGAGTAGCAAAAATACCCCCCTCTTCCCCGCACGTTAAACGAAATTAGCGCTCCGTCTGATCGCGTTTGGCCTCCAGAATGACCCCCTTTGTCCGCACTCTTTCGGACACGTATGGCAGCAGATACGCCGCCAAGTGACCCCCCCCCCCCCACACTCACCAACCCTCCAAGGGTCTTTGACTGATCATGCCGTACAGGATTATTTTATTATTTTATGCTCACCGCTGCCTCACACTCTCGTCCTCTGTGATAGCTTTGATGTGTAAATCTTTTCTCAACCCCATTGGCCCTCTGGCTTCAGCCATTGTAATTGGCACCTGTCAATCATTCATGACATGCTCAATACACTACATCACACTCAGTTACAACAAACAGAGGCTGCTGTGTTTTACTATAATGAATATGTAATAGCAAACATAGAAATCCAGCCTTAAAACTGGCCTCGTACTAACCCTCCTTTCTTGGTTTTTTTTTTCGGAAGGGGGGGGGGGGGGGACTGGGGCGGGGCACACATGGTAAGAAATATGACACCAATGTCCCTTCGCCCCCCAACCCTACGCAACAATCCATGGAATTTACACAGAAACGGTCTACCCTCTATATTGCTTTCTGGGACAGCCCTTACAAAACCAGTCAGTGTGCTTTATCACCACTTGACAGGAATTCTAGATACGCATTCACTTAGAGATTAGAAGCCCCTGATATAACAACTTCACGGCCTACATGTGACAGTCAGTCAATGAACATTTCAAAAGAAAAAAAAAGTAAAAGGTGTAACCCAAAGTACATTAAATACACTCTAAATGAACATTATTCCAGGTTTAATCACAGGTTTTCAACAGTCTTCTACATTTTAAAGTTGTGCTCATGGGGTTGGGGGAGGGGGGGGTGAGGAAGGGGCGACTTGGCATCGTGTATTAGCATGCGTACCCCCCCCCCCCCTAAAAAATAACACGGCGAAAGGGGGACAATTTTGAAATTATACGCGCTCCAATTTCCAATTACCAATTTCGTTCAAAAGGGGTGGGGGGTGGGGGGGGGGGTGTGTGTAATTGTCATTCAGTACTCCGCGTTTCCCACAGAAATGGGTTTTTTTCGGAACACTCCGCGTTAGGTTAAAAAAAGAGGTAATATTTTAAAATAAGCACTCCACGTTTAGGCGTAGTTTTAAAAAGTCATGAACACAAATGACAACCAATTTGTACGTGAGTGACTCCCCTCTCCCCCCCCCCCCCCACACACACACCCAGGTGGTGTGCCCCCAAAATAAGTAAATAAAATAAATGTAATTCAGTGTTGTAGCTTACTTTGTGCTTTTTAAAGACATCGACAAAGACGACAGCGGGTGCCAGTACATACTTGTCGGCCGTGGTGCCACTCCAGTCCAATATGGCGGCCCGCAGGGGTCCGACGTAAGTCCTCAGGTGCCTGAATGGGTAACTCATGTTACGCGTTTATCCGTTTTAATTGAATTATTTGTGTGTTTGATATTAACGACTGTTCTTCTGTGCAGAAGATGATTTGCTTTTCATTTGAAAGCCGTCTTTAAATAAGGCTGTTTTTTGTACTGAAATGTAGCACAATACTTGCCGTATCATACAGTACCATGGGACACATGTTTAATCAAACTGGCAGCAGTCACGTAGAAGCCGGTGTACTGGGGCCACCTGTTCCCCACGCGCTGTCAGAGATTTAACATGGGGTTGTTTTACCTCATATTTTTATATTTTCCACCAAGGCGGTTTCGATACTACTCCTCCTAGACGACTTGAGCAAGGGAAACACGTCCTAACTTTGATGAGAACTTAGAAAAATGTGTATTTAAAAAGTTATCTCCAATAATTTTGAGCCCATTTTTGAATTAGTACTCCATACGGAGTAACCCATTTCGTGAATTTGGTATTTTGGTTTAATATATATTATATAGGAAACTGAAAGGTTGGTACATGACTTGACTATAGGTTAAAGTCACTGTGACCTAGACTTTCAAGGTAAAAGGTCATGCGGCTAGTGTTATCTCGGAAATCGTTAGAAGCAGAGCGATTTTGACCTAATTTTCGGATTCCAAACTCACATGAAGCTATTTAGGGGTAACTTCGTGATCCGAACTTTGAACTAGACCTTTAAGGTCAAAGGTCGCATATCTTGGGAACCTGTTAGACATAGAACAATCTCGAACTTATTTGTATTGATCTCGATTTCAAGGCAACTTCTTAGCGTTGACTGCGACTGTGGATGCATTATTCACGAGGGTATGTTCCGGTACGAAATGGCGAAATCGCTCTTGTTTACCACTTAGCATTGGGTTAAATCGTCAACACATGCCCGAACATCCCCAGTGTTTCAACCGGTTTTATTGACCTAATTTTTGCAACAAGGATGTGTCTCTTTATATAGGTGAAACTAAAGGCCTGATAAGTATTGTGTGTTTGCTGATATACGAATCAAGAGCTAAATAATCCATGAATAAAGCCGATCTTCGTTCACAAAGTAATCTGATAATGATAATGTGAGGCAAGAATGGACCTGGTTCAATACAATTGTGATGAAATTCTTGACAAGATAGTTTGTCTCCCGCCCCGAACAAAGTTCGGACTGAGAACTACAAAACGTTGTGCGTCCGTCAGTCAGTCTGGCAGTCCGTCTGTCAGTCCCACAAAGTTACGAACGAGTTCCCGAAAGCAGTCGTGCGTAGAGTTCTGGAATTGTATCCTTTAAAATCTATAATGTTGCAGATGTGCAACTTCTTATTATTTTTCAAATCGACCAAAAATTGACATTTGAACGATCCGGTGTTCAATTTCATGGATGTTCATTGAGTGAAGACAGTGGTAGATAGGATTCAAGATGGCTGCGCCCATGAATAAGTAATACGATAGGCTGGAAATGGTCACATAGTAGAAATTGCTAACAACAGCATGAATATAAAAAAGAAATAATATTATACAGTATTTGATATAATGAAAGAGGCGAGTTTAAACCATTCTATTCAAACCCGTCAGGTGATTATTGGAAATATAAAACAAAATATGAGTGCACTGAAATATAAAATCCATTGCAAAACCCTAATACTTGATCAAAAAGCCCCTGAGTATTCATTTTAAAATAGTACAAGTCCGCACGTTTACTGCAGCATCGGAGAATCCTCCCACCGTGGCATGTTTTTAAAGCAATGGGCAAGCAGATCCTACAGTGGCAAGTAGAATTCTACATGCACCTCCACATGCACAAGTTGGAGCCACATTTCCTGAATCACAGTAACACAGTCATTCTGCGAGCAAACTTATGGTGCAAAGATTAAAATCAAAGTCATCAAAAACGAATTATCACCAGGAACCAAATTATATCGGTTGTTTTATTGTCTGGCCAAGTCACAAACATCATGATGGTATTGCATTAATCATTGCATCTCATTTCCGTTGTGATATTTTCATTTCCATCCATGAAATGAAATGATCGAATTTTTTTTAATTTTTGTCTGCAAAATGTATTATTTTTCACCTTGAATATACGACCTCAAGCTGGTACAATATTACAATTCACAAAGTTTAATGCAAAATGCACGGCCAGCGCAAGAGCAGGACCACCACTTTGAAGGAGTTTGAATCGGCTTTGTTGGTTCACAGTCCGGTATTATGACGGCAAAAACATATATGTGTCGGAATTCGACATTTTGTTTGAGTTCTTGCTGACTTTTAATTCCTGCAGCTTCTGTCAACAGTAATTAACATTCAGAGATTCGTGTTCACCTTGTTGTTATTAATAACGGACTATCAATTTGCTGTGGCTTGAGTACGGGTAATGCCTGGTTGACCAAACGGGTATAAAAAAAGTTTGTCCAAGGACAAAGTCCCAGCTTACGAAAAGCGATAAGACCAATTCTAGCGTGCATGGGCAAGGGAATTTCCCTGAAAATCTGGGCTTCAAAAGACGAGATGGCAAAGAGCTAGCTAAATAATTAATTTAGAAACGGACCCGAACTGATAGACTGATAAACACATACATAAGATTTGTTCCCAAGAAAACTGCTAAACAAATCTTGTGTATCTCTGGTAGAGTGAATAGTTTACCAGCGATACCTTCGAGCAACGTATCGAAATTATATCCACACACGTGTAATGTTGGTCGGACACACACAACTATTGTGCGCTTCGCATTTCAAAAAAAGTGCGCATGTTTATGTAACCTCCCTCGATGCGCGGTTCTTATTCAGACCAGTGCGCATGCTCATTTAACTTGTGTTGATGTGCGGTTCTTTTATGGACCAGTGCTCATGTTTATTCAACTTGCGTTAATGCTCGGTTCGCAGTTCAGACCAGTGCGCATGTTTATTCAGCGTGCGTTGATGCATTTGCATTTCGGACCAGTGCACATGTAACTTGCGTCGATGCCCGGTTCGCATTTCTGACCAGTGGGCATGTCTATTCAACTTGCGTTGATGAGCGGATCGCATTTCGGACCAGTGCCGATATTTATTTAACTTGCGTCGATGCGCGACTCGCGCTTCGGAGAAATGCGCATCCTTATTCAATAAGCGTCGATAAGCGGTTCCCGTTTCGGGCCAGTGCGTATGATTATTTAACTTGTGTTAAGGCGCGGTTCGCATTTCGGACCAATGAACATGTTTATTTAACTTGCGTCAATGCACGATTCGCGTTACGTAGAAATGCGCATGCTTATTCAATTTGCGTTGATGAGCGGTTCGCATTTCGGACCAATGCGCATGTCTATTTAACTTGCGTTGATTTTCGACCAGTGCGCACGGTTCTTAAGGTCGCGTTGATTAGCCGTTCGCATTTCGGACCAGTGCACATGTTTATTTAACTTGCGTTGATGTGCGGTTCGCAGTCGAACCACTGCGGATGTTTATTTAACTTGCGTCAATGCGCGGTTTGGATCAATGCGTACACTTTTTTAAATGGAGTTCTTTTTTTGGACCTGTGCGCATGTTTATTGAAGTTGTGTTGATGCGCGGTTTGCATTTAACCAATGCGCATGTTGTTTTAACTTGCAATGATACGCGGTGCTTATTTTGGACCAGTACGATGCTTATTTAGCATGTGTCGATGTGCGGCTCGCATTTCGGAGCACTGCGCTGGTTTTTTCTAACTTCGGTTAATGCGCGGTTTCCATTCCAAACCAGTGCGCATGTTTATTTAACTTGCATTGACGCGCGGATCGCATTTCAGACCAGTGCGCATGTTAATTTAACCTGTGTCGATGCGCAACTCTCAATTTGGACCAGTGCGCACGTTTCTAAGGTTGCGTTGATTAGCGGTTCGCATTTTGGACCAGTGCATTATGTTTAGCTAACTTGCGTTGATGTCCGGTTCGCAGTCGAACCAATGCGGATGTTTATTTAACTTGCGTCGATGCGCGGTTCTTATTTCGGATCAATGCGTATATTTTTTTAATGGAATTGATGTGGGTTCTTATTTTGGACCAGTGCGCATGTTTATTGAAGTTGTGTTGATGCGCGCTTTGCATTCCAAACCAGTGCCCATGTTTATTTAACTTGCATTGACGCGCGGATCGCATTTCAGAATAGTGCGCATGTTAATTTAACTTGTGTCGATGCGCAACTCTCAATTTGGACCAGTGCGCACGTTTCTAAGGTTGCGTTGATTAGCGGTGCGCATTTTGGACCAGTGCATTATGTTTAGCTAACTTGCGTTGATGTGCGGTTCGCAGTCGAACCAATGCGGATGTTTATTTAACTTGCGTCGATGCGCGGTTCTTATTTCGGATCAATGCGTATATTTTTTTTAATGGAATTGATGTGGGTTCTTATTTTGGACCAGTGCGCATGTTTATTGAAGTTGTGTTGATGCGCGGTTTGCATTTCGAACCAGTGCGCATGTTGTTTTAATTAACAGTGATACGCGGTACTTATTTTGGACCAGTACGATGCTTATTTAGCATGTGTCGATGTGCGGCTCGCATTTCGGAGCCCTGCGCTGGTTTTGCTAACTTCGGTTAATGCGTGGTTCGCATTCCAAACCAGTGCGCATGTTTATTTAACTTGCATTGACGCGCGGATCGCATTTCAGACCAGTGCGCATATTAATTTAACTTGTGTCGATGCGCGGTTCGCAATTTGGACCACTGCACATGTTCTTTCAACTTGCTTTAATACGCAGTTCGCATTTCGAACCACTGCCATGTTTATTGAACTTTTGTTGATGTGCGGATTGCATTAAGGGCAGTGCGCATGTTTATTTAATTTGCGTTGATGCGCGGTGCTTATTTTGTTCCAGTGCCCATGTTTACTTAAATTCCGTCGATGTGGGGTTCTTATTTCGGACTAGTGAGCATTTTCATTCAACTTGCGTATATGCGCGGCTCTTATTTGGACCGGGGCGGATGTTCATTTAACTTGCGAAAAAAATTAAAAAAATTCCATTTCACTCAAAAGACCCAAGACGTATGCATGACCCCATAGAGACGGTTCATACCAAAAATTAATGACATCTGATAAAAATGTAGGACAAAAATACATCTTGAGTCTTGAGTCTTTTTCTTCAAAAATTTCCCGATCGACTCAAAAAGCACAGGCCGTATTCACGAACGCCTAAAGCATAGCTCACACCTAAAAATGATATCGAATCAAAACTGTAGGAGAAGATGCATTTTGAGGTAGTTTCTTCAAAAATTCGACCAAAAAATAAAAATTCCCAAATCGAGCCAAAAAGCATGAGCCGTATGCCCTACCCACCTAGCGATGTCTCATTCCAAAAATAAATGATATCGGATAAAAACTGTAGGAGGAAATGCATTTTGAATATTTTCTTTAAAAATTCCCCAAAAATCCCCTTATCAACCCCAAGTAAGTATTTGTTTAATTCTATAATTCTATTATGAAAGTGCCTATTTCGGAAGCATCGACATGAGACTTCAACGCATGAGAGTGGTCAACAGAGCATGAAACATTGCAAAGATATTTCCAATTTTTGGTGTTAATACCCTCGAGAACAATTCAATGAACAAAGAACATTCAGACGGCATGTCCAGTGTATCCTATCATATTATTATAATTAGAAGCCACAAAGTCATGTCAATGTACTCTCAATATAATTAAATATAATAATAAATATAATATTAAAACGTTCTTGTAATACTTGCAATACTACAGATTCAATACTTATTACGATTTACCCTCCCCTCCCCCTCCTTTCGCAGCATTTTGCAGGATTTAGCAAAATTACTATCAGCCATCAGAGGTTTGTTATAAAACCTTGAGAAAGCAGTGTGAGATCTCCAATTTGCTGCTCTCATAATGATTTTAATACTGACAACCCTAGACGCTGCTGAAGCAGAAGCACCTCTTGTGCTATGAGCCTTGAACTTTTTAATATCTACCCCACTTATGTACAATTGAGTCTTGATCCAAGAAGCTATTGTTCGTTCTATTTATATATTCATTCAAATAATGCACAACACACACCGACTTATCCAGAAACGCTAAAACACTAACGGTTCCTGGTTTTCCCAGGTTTGAAGTCTCAAGTAAATCAACAAACAGACTGTACAGAAAAATCATCAGTTGCGATTTGATCCAACCTAAGCAATTGTAAACTTTGCATTCTTTGACCAAATAAAATTGCAGTTAATAAGACTGTTATCAAAGTAAGCTGGTTTAGCGATAGCGTTTTTGTAGGATCGTATTTACTTAATTTCTTAAGTGCATCATTAGCATCCTATATAAACGTGTATCTGGGTAAACTGGGTTTGATGTTAAAAATTCCTTTCATGAACCGACACGTAAGTGGATGATTGCCCGCAGGCATCCCATCTACATAAAGTAATGTACTGATAGTGCTTCTTGCCATATTTAACCCACTATAACTTAAGCCACTATTGTGTAATTCATAAAGAAAATCTAAGACGGTTCCTCACAATACTTTTCCTTTCGATGGAGAAACGTTCTATATTGTTCTCTGTTTGACTTTCTCCAAGACTGCATGATGATTTTCCGAGCCTGTCTTGAAATGAACGGATTTTGCAAGTTGAACCTGATCTCTGCGTAACGATGAATCTTGCCTTGATGTTCTCCGCGTCCCTTGTGACTGGAACATTGGGTTATAAGTTCCTTAACCTTTAGTATTTTATCCTTGGTTGGTCTCACCGTCATGTTAATTGCATTCAACACAAAACCGAGATATGTTAAAACTTGAGTAGGCCATAAAGCTGACTTTTCATAATTCACTACAAATCCAGCCTTGGTACTATTTAGAACAGTAACAAGCATATTTTAAAAGCTTTCAATGAGAAAGCTATCATCAATATGATAAAAGTTTTGAAACCCAAAGTTTTGGAAATTTTTGTGAAATCGCGCGGCCCTGACGAAAGTCTGTTGGATAAAACTAGGAATAGGTATTTTTTCCCTTGAAATAAAACCGAAGAAATTTTTGATCGGATTCCCTAATAGGTACAGAGTAGTAAACATCCGAAAAATCTACGAAAACCATGTATGCATCTTTAGATATAAGATATATTGCGGTTTGCAAGCTATGTAATTTAAAGTGGCTCTACATTCTCATTAAAAGCTTTTAAGTTGAGAATGAGTCGTATGCCACTATTTTTCTTTGGTTTTATAAAAATGTTTGAAATAAATTCGTACTCTTGTGGTGTATCATCAATGGGAATAATTACTCCCTTTTTAATCATTTTTTTGCAGTTCAATTTCTATCATATGTTCTTCGGTATGATTGAATTTGATTTCTCTAGGCAGAACATTTTGAAAAACTTCATTTTCAAAACAATTTCTAATCTCAAAACCGAGTTCAGAACCCAAGGATCTTTTTTGAAGTTGTTCCAAAAATGTGCATGATTTTTTAACTGGCCCGCTTGAAAATTATTTTGATATCTTTTACAAATTTTTTCAAGATGTTTTAACATTTCGTATGAGTTTTCATACCTGCTTATTTTGGCGGTTGATTTCTATATTTGTTTAATTTCTTTGGCCCCTGATAATTCTGCTTAAGTGGCTCTACATTCTCATTAAAAGCTTTTAAGTTGAGAATGAGTCGTATGCCACTATTTTTCTTTGGTTTTATAAAAATGTTTGAAATAAATTCGTACTCTTCTGGTGTATCATCAATGGGAATAATTACTCCCTTTTTAATCATTTTTTTGCAGTTCAATTTCTATCATATGTTCTTCGGTATGATTGAATTTGATTTCTCTAGGCAGAACATTTTGAAAAACTTCATTTTCAAAACAATTTCTAATCTCAAAACCGAGTTCAGAACCCAAGGATCTTTTTTGAAGTTGTTCCAAAAATATGCATGATTTTTTAACTGGCCCGCTTGAAAATTATTTTGATATCTTTTACAAATTTTTTCAAGATGTTTTAACATTTCGTATGAGTTTTCATACCTGCTTATTTTGGCGGTTGATTTCTATATTTGTTTAATTTCTTTGGCCCCTGATAATTCTGCTTAAGTGGCTCTACATTCTCATTAAAAGCTTTTAAGTTGAGAATGAGTCGTATGCCACTATTTTTCTTTGGTTTTATAAAAATGTTTGAAATAAATTCGTACTCTTCTGGTGTATCATCAATGGGAATAATTACTCCCTTTTTAATCATTTTTTTGCAGTTCAATTTCTATCATATGTTCTTCGGTATGATTGAATTTGATTTCTCTAGGCAGAACATTTTGAAAAACTTCATTTTCAAAACAATTTCTAATCTCAAAACCGAGTTCAGAACCCAAGGATCTTTTTTGAAGTTGTTCCAAAAATGTGCATGATTTTTTAACTGGCCCGCTTGAAAATTATTTTGATATCTTTTACAAATTTTTTCAAGATGTTTTAACATTTCGTATGAGTTTTCATACCTGCTTATTTTGGCGGTTGATTTCTATATTTGTTTAATTTCTTTGGCCCCTGATAATTCTGCTGCTGGTTTTGATTTGGGTAGCTGGGCCTGTAGGATCCGGGCCCCAGGCTTGCGGGAGCTCCCCTGCCTCTTTGGTATAAAAAAGGCTTTGCCCTGTACGGTGGGAACCTTTGATCTTTCTTTATTAAAGACACGATTTTGTGAGATTCATCAGTATCTTTTAAAGTTGCAGCCATATTTTCACAGAAAAGCTGTTTGACAGACGTCTATATTTTGGATGCAAATTGTACTTTATTTGCTGTTTACGGAACACAGTGATGCTTTTGCAACCAATTGTCCTGTGATGCTTTTGCAACCAATTCAGTCGAAGCAGAGAGATGTTTGCAGAGAACTGAAACAAATTCTTGCTTAATGTCCTTTCAATTCTGTAGCAGAAAATCTAACGCTCTAACATTTGCGATGTTCGTTTGTATCACTTTTCGTCAGAAATCTCTTTGCTTCATGTATTCCGGTAAATTTCGATATATTTCTGAATTCATATCTTTACCGGAAAGTTTCTCAGTATTACTAGCTTCCTCATATCTTTCCTTGAGTCACAATCTTTGCTGAATCAGTTGTATACTAAATCCTTAGACTTAGAATCAAGGGGTGGACCTTTCAACTCGTTCTGAACACATTCATCTATAACTGCATCTATATCAAAATTAGATTCCGGTTCGGTTGGGTTTTGATCCGGGTTAGGCAAAAGGAGCATGTGGACAAATCATGAATCTGGCGAATGATTTGCTCCGGTTCGAGGAACTGGGGGCTCTTTGGATGTAAGAGATATTCCCAAAAGAGAAGCAATACTTGATGTTGTTATTTTTATCGGCCATTTGCCCTATGGAATTCATAATCTTCCCTTCCTCAGTGGCCACAGAGGGTCGCAAACAAAACGATACGTTTTCATCCCTAGGCTTTGACAAGGCCTCAAGTACTTTCCTCAGGTTACCAGCTCGATGAACCTCCTCGGAATGTGCCAGAAACTATCTGTAAAAAGTATTTTCTCTGGATCTCTCGCGAGATTGAGATCGATTTGAGGAGGAACGTCTTCTCCCCAGGTGCTAGACGCGAGAGTGATGTCTCGATTTTGACTTTTTATGTTTTGATTTGTGTTTCGATTTCCTACTGTCTCTGGACAGAGAGCTATCTCTTTCTCTCTTGATATTAGATCTCTCACGTGATCTCTCTCGCCCCACTTTGGTCTATCAAAGAGCCAGACACTGGATAAGTGATAATTTGTTTATATAATATGTATATAATAGCCAGACACTGGCTCAAAATTATAGCTAGACACTAACCTGCAGACTGTCAGACACTGACAAGTAATATTTTTCCAAGGGACACCCTTAATTTGAGCGATAATTGACTAAATAAGTTATGTCAACATAAAATGAGCAAACTTCCATTCTTATTTTGCCTGATTAGCTCATGATGCTAAAGATATTTCAGGATTTAAATAATGTCGCATGTATTGTTTTGATTTAACCGGAAGTAAATACTCAATGACTACGGAAAGCTAAACACTCTTTCTCGTGTCGATACTCCCGAAATAGGAATTTCCGTAATAGAAGTCAGTATTTCAGGGGTATCTACGACGGCTTGTTTTTAAGTTGGTTTTAGAGAAACAGAGACAGAACAGGCGAGGGACATTTTCTCGATCTAATTAGGGCTCAAAGCTCGAATTTTATACGTTAAGCTTGGAACACAACAAATGCATGAGGAATAACGGAAAACAATCAACTGAGCTTTGGCATATAACTACAAATGGATACCAGTTATTTCATTTTTCTTATTAGCTAGCAATCAATAGGGCATTATTTTGCCAAACTGTCAGAAAAGAAACAGCGTTGTTGTAGTTGTTATGGAGCATCTTCCTACAAAGTACACAAGAGCCTGAATCATTAACTTTGTCTCCGCATATCGAGGAAGTAGGCGCCCTTTTCCCCTCACCCAGGGGGGTAACACTCCATGGTTATCATGGATCACTTTCAAAAAACGACCGCAAGACGCAGAGTGCCAAGTTTGCAAAACACCTCTTTTCCCTGTCAATATCACACTCCAAACGGGAGTGTTCAATTTGATTTAAAAATATTCATTTCAACCAAAGACATATCTAGTTACAAAACATGTGTCTGTGATCATGGAACGATCTCTCGATAACACAAACACTTGAGAAGTACATACACAGTGTAGTTCCGAAACATCCCTCCCAACGATCATTGTGGGAAAGCGCGGAAGACGGAAATAAAATTCCCCCTGTTTTTAATGAAATTGGCACTCCCGCGTCGACCGCGTCTGGCCCCTAAATTACCCTTCCCCTTCTCTGAGTTGGTTTTCAGATAAAGGGTATCACATATGATACCAAGTACCCTCCCCGGGCTTTTGTAGACGCTCCTTTTCTGTATTTCCCATATGTCTTTCTTAAGCGGAGTACGGCACATCGCAGTTATTATTATTATTATTAGCTCCTGTTCAACTGTCTGTCCAGCACTCTCCATTGAGTAAGAATGATATTGTTTTCATTTAGGAGCCATGATTAAACATTACTTAAACAGCTTTTGAATTTCCTTTTACAACTTAAAATTCATTGCATAATCCCGTTATGCACAGGCAAATAGATATAAATATGTCGATCACATCTATTGAAGAGCCATCTTGATGATTTTCCCAAATCAGAAATTCTTGTATTTCCAGAATTGCTTGATTTTGGGCCATAATTATCTAGAACCGCATTCCGCAAACGAAATCTTAAACACTTGACAAACATTAAAAGTTAGAAATATTTCTTTGAACGGCTTATTATTTCTTAAACAACATGGAGTTTTTCTACAAGCCGCATATTCTGTAATACAACTAAGTAGAGAGCTTATGGCGCTTCACGTATGCGGCTTATAAGGTTCATCTGGTTGGTTATGTTGGCTCAACGGCTTTATTGACTGAACATACTGGCACTTTTTCTCTATGCCGACAGAGCTCGCGTAACGCCAATAAGCTGTGCAGTTCTGCTCAACCGTTACTTTGCTTTTAGATGTACTGTATTTATTGATTCTAAAATCAGCTGTGTTCGCATGGCATTTTAAGCATGAAGATGAAATCGTAGACGAGAAAAGGGGGATGCACACCCTCAGATCAAGTTCTAGATAAGTACAAAGTTTTGTAGTCCTAAGACAAGAAAATGAAGTTTCACTGTTAAGAAAAAAATAGCCCAACGGCTGCCCGCACAAATTCATATGTGCCTTGACCAAGTCAAAGACTTGTCAAGTGTTAAATATGTCCTATTTGAAAATGGTCTCGGAGAATTCAAAGTGCAACAGGAGAAGTCACTGTAGTGCAAAGCTTGATAAGGAAGTTGTTTGTTTTGTTTGTTTGAATGATAAAGGCTTTCTTACGTTTCATTTCATCTTAGAACAATTCGTTGAGTATTCTTCTTTATGCTTTCATATTTGAAGTAAAGTTGCTTGATAAATGCATTTAAAGGTAGCCTATAGGTTCGATGTTTGGACAAAAGCTCAGCCCAATTGAAAAAATGTTATGTCAAATGGTGCAAGTTGAGATTCAGGATAAATTTATGTAGATTAACCCCAGAGGGGCCGCTCAAGTGCCAACTGGTTAAATGTCAAGTGCTAATTTTGACAAAATACCCCCTTTTTAACCAAACGCCAAAATAATTCCCTTTGTTGTGGAAAACACTGGGTACTTAATAAAAAATACCTCCCCCTTTTCTTAACGAAACTGGTACTCCGCGCAGACCGCGTGTGGCCTCAAATGTACTCCCCCCCTTTCTCCAAGTTTTTGTTTTGTTTTTTGCTTGAACAGGCATGGTAACAATGACTTGAGCAAATGTTTGCAAGCAGTGTGAAGCAATGCTTGCTGTAAATTTATGGTATGTGTTCAGGAGCGTATAATGGACATCTAAAAGGAAGGAGGGGGTTCTTGGAAGGCAAGGTTAAATGTTGGTCAAAAGGGAGTGGTTGCACTGAACTGGTGCCGCAATCTGCAGCAAGAAAAAAGGAATTGTTTCCATGACCCTTCACGAGAAAATAGTTTCAGAGAACCAGTCATTCAAAACAAAAGTTCTCAATCAGGTTATTTGTCAGAAAAACGCAAAAAGCAAGGCCTTATTTATTTAACATAAAAAGTGTTACGCAGACGCTTGAAAAGCAGCAGATTTTACATTCAAGGGTTTTGGTTGTGTTTTAGCAACCACCTCCGTAATAAGCCCCTGCATGATATAGAGTGTCATAAGGCAGCAGATGTGCTGACGTAATATTTACACAATGCCACGTGATTAACAATTTCACTTCGTAAAAGCTCGGAATTCGCTTATCTCAACTTTCATACGGGTTTTCTCGTTATCTCTAAGAATCACGCAACTTTGTAAGTAAACTTTTTTCTCAAGGGATCTTATAGTCCCGGTTTGGGCATTAGCAAGTCAGCTTCGTTGGTACCTCGGTAGCAGACCTGGACAAGCGTTTCTGGACAAGCGCAAATTTTACTTTGCTGACTTCAGCTAAAAGGTGAATTTCTCCTCTTTTATTGTTTATTCGTTGGATGATATGTTCTATTATCTGGGATATTGAGCTAGTGTAAGTGGCTGGCAAATATTGGAGATTTCACTCCCTACGCTCTCTGATGGTAAGTTTGCATCACTTGGTTTTTCTTTCCCCCATAAGTGTCACTCGTAGGTTCTTCAGCGTTTACCAGTACTGGTTGACGACCCACAATGGAGTACAGGTCATTTCAGATTGCTGATGTCAGTCCTGACCTCAAGCTACCGACTGCATCTTGGTCACCTGTGGCCTAGCCGCCTAGCTTGGTGCACCCTAGAAGACCGCCATTAAATGCCAGAGTTGACTTAGACTATTTGGTAATGTCTAAACGCAGAGGGGTTGGTTTCGGACCGAGTCGGTCAGCGCAGAACTCTGCGGGCTCAAGACCAACGTAACCAACGCGAGACACATACCAAGCCTTGGTTGCGCTCTGTAACTGATACCAAGTACGCACTACTGCTGGGTTAGGCCTAGGTACAAGGCACCCACTGGATATCGGAGTCTGGGTGGGTTTGTGCTGAGTCGAGATTGAATACTCCCCACAAACCCCGGCATGCACTAAGTACTGAACAGACGCACAGGCCTTGACTCGTGATCAATCCTTGGGGCATGTTGGTCGGTGCTGTGTCAAGTACCAATCATACGCACAGCAGACCTTGGTTCATGACCAAGTCTTGGTGCGTCTTGGTCGCGTCTTCTCCAAGTACCAAGCATACACACAGGCATTGGTTAGCTACCAAACCTTGGTGCGTCTTGATCGCGGCTGCGTCAAGTACCAAACATATGCTCAGGCCTTAGTTCGTGACCAAACAATAATTGTGTCTTGGTTGTGACCAAACCGTGGCACCTCTTTGTTGCGGCTGCACCAAGTGCCAAGAATACGCACAAATATTGGTTCGTGACCAAGCTCTTGTACATCTTGGTTGCGACTGCATTGTACGAAGCATACGCACAGCTCTCGGTTCTTGACAAAGCCATGGTGCGTCTTGATCGCACCTGTGGCAAGTACCAAGCATACGCATAGGTCTTGGTTCATGACCAAGCCTTGGTGCGTTTTGGTCACGGCCACACCAAGTGCCAAGAATACACACAAACATTGGTTCGTGACCAAGCTTTTGTGCTTCTTGTTCGCGACTGCGTCAAGTATCAAGCAAAAGCGCAGGCCTTGGTTCGTGATCAAGCCTTGATGCGTCTTGATCGGGCCAGCGTTTAATACCAAGCATACGCTCAGGCTTTGATTATGATCAATCCTTGGTGCGACTTGGTCGGTGCTGCGTGAAGCATCAAGCATACGCACAGACCCTGATTCATCACCAAGCTTTTGCATGTCTTGGTCGAGGCTGCGTAAAGTACCAAGCATTGGGGTTGGGACGGGTCCAAAATTTTTGGACTCGTGGACCCGAGGCCTGGATCCGGACCCATACCCGATTTTTATACACTTTATTTTTTTGTAGCTTTTAAAAAATGATTTATTCTTTTTGTTCAAGTTAATAGAAATTATCGTAAAGCATAATTCTGATCATTTAAACTGCAACTGACAATACTTATTACTCGATCCTCTCGACTTACCACATGCTGTTTAGGCATTTTAATGTGGACTCTCCCCCATTAAACACAAATATAGCGCAGTGGCACCTTTCCTTGGACCTGCGCTACCTCCAGAGAAGGAAATCTTTGGGGGGACAACATGATCACTTCCAAAAGTGCAACGGTAAGATTCACGTTCCTATTAGCGCTGGCTTCAAGCAAGAGAAGAGGAGAAAGTCTATCTTAGACCGAGAGCAGGGTTCATGGGTAAGAACCACATGCCAACGCGGGTCTTGATATCTTTGAACAGATAACGCAGCCAGCCTTGGCAGAGAGGGACGAAGAATCTGGTTTGGTCTACCTCTGCCAGTTAAGGCACTCCGGAAGTATCTCCAGATGTCAGAGAACTATAGGAATAACGACAAAAAGCTTTAAACATTTCCTTTAAGCCAAGTTCAATAAAGATCTGTCTAAATAGATTATTTCTCATCAGAAATGTCATTTTGTAAGCTTACAAAAAAGTTCAGACAGAGACCTATGTAACGTTAAAGCCATCAAGTAAGACAAGTAACTAACTCAATTAGGGCTCTGCGTAGTGTGTCCTTAACTAACATATTAAAGTTGGGTTGTTGGTCATCTCCTAACTCGCTCATTAAATATTACTTTAAAAACTACTCTCAAAGCGAACTATCGGGCTTATGCTCATTAGCAGCGGAGGCAGTAATCTCTAACTAACCCTTGTCTGTTGCAGTGAACCCTCGACCAAGGGCAAAGGCAAGTCCAGCCGCGCAAGCAGACCGTCTTTCAACGTTCTGGAAACGGCACGGGCAAATACAAGAAAGGCAAGAACCAAGGCCGTCGGTAACGGCTACCGGAAGATCCCCCTCCCGCACTTGGGATAGGGACACCGGGCACTCTAGTTGTGGCGCAATATCCATGGAACACAGCTGCTCTTGTGCTCACAACCAGGCGTTAGTGGTGCCTAGTCTCGGTGCTTTACCCCTGGAGAGCCGGTACTCCACTTCCTTTGGCAAAAGAGGGTGTAGGTGCGTACTTAGTACACAGACACATCCTCCTCGGTGCGTCCTTTGAGGCCACTAGAGTCGGATTTGCGGGGATCAGGCACCAACACTAGCCCAGGTCACTTGGCGGTACCTAACATAGCACGTTATAGTGCGTTTACAGTGTTGTAATAATGTTTGGCCATGCATCAGATGAGCGCATTATAGAGCGGCTATCTGTTTATATGAATACCACACATCACCAGTCACTGAAGTATTAGATGGATGCATGATAGTGCGTGTAAGTGTCAGGTGTCAGGCGATAAATTAGGCTTGTAGGAGCGCATGATGAAGCATCCACCTGTCTTTATCGAGCAGCACCCTGTGCTTTGTGGTTACGTGGCGTACCTAGGCGTCCAAGCACCCCCGATCTCAATGATGTAAACCGATTAAATTCATGTAATTGTTTTTACAACGAATCCCTTTCTGTATTCTATGTAAGCGTCCAACCAGTTCATCAGAACACGACTTGCCTAGTCACAAGATTTATTTACGTGGGCTCAGCGTCACGATCATATTTGTGAAGTTAATATTAGTCTCGGCCCCTGTTATAAGGTTGGGCTATCATCTCGTGGGCGGACGAAGGGGCATAGTGTTACAAGGGTCGTAAGTGAGAAGCACTTGGTTATCGGCGCATCTTGTCGATTTCTCTCTCTCTATCTTTTCTTTATTCGTCCTCCCGTGTGCGAGAGTTGTTCATCAGGCACATTAAATAAGTGAACTGTTTTCATTGGTGTTATATTTAAGCCTCTCGTCGTTCTCACGCAACTCGACAGGTTCTTACGGAGTAAAAGCTAAGTTCTTGAAATTTTTTTTCTAAGCTTACGGCTTACAACGCAGGCCTCCCTGACTTCTGTGTTAGTCCAGTATAAAAGTGTAATTAAGCGAATTTGGAGCTTTTACGAGGTAAAACTGACGTTTTATTTTAATAAAAATGCTTTTTCACGAGTAAAAGCGTAATTCACGTTCTCCACTTTTATCAAATCCTCCCTCCCAACAAACCCTCGCACCTAGGTATGGTTTGTGCTTGAGGGCAATACTGGAATGAGGTTTGGTACCGAGGTACAAACGAAGCTGATGTGCTAATGCCTAAACCGGGACTATGTGATCCCTTGAGAAAAAAGTTTACTTCCAAAGTTGCGTGATTCCTTGAGTTAATGAGAAAACCCGTCTAAAAGTGGAGAACGCGAATTATCCTTTTACTCGTAAAAGAGCGTTTTACGAAAATAAATGAAAATAAATTACTTTAATAAATCAGTTTAATTAGGTATTGTTGCTTCACCAAAATATGTTCTAAGAACATGTACATATATAAAAGAAAAGGGAAACACATAGACACACACAGGAAAACGTGTATTCTTATACCCTGAAATTTAAGGAGACCTGTTTACTCTAAATACGACCTTAACATCCCGAGCGCAGGACACAGATGTATATGTGACGGCAAGCAAGTTGTGACCCGAGTGAAACCGAACGGCTGAAAACATAACTGACGCTTTGTGTAATTACAGATATATTTGATAAACTCTTCATATGTTTCTGCCCTTTATATGTGATATTAGATAGATTAAACATGTCTTATAATGTTAACTACTACCACAGTGGTTGGGGTGGGGGTTTCTTGGAATGCATACACTACTCGCTGCTGATGGAGACATAGAAATCATTCGTAAAGTACATTTGCACTTAATTGGGACTTGATATCAGACTTATCATCATAGTAGCGATATACCACCTCCCATTTTCTCTCCCTTAACTGAACTTGAACATTTTAAGACCAGATCCTGCTATACTTTGTGGAATAGTTAGGAAGATAAAATGCAACAAGAAAGTCCAGAGACATTGTGGCCAGCTGAGATCTAGCGAATAAAGTATCAATGTGCTTGTATGGTCGACAAAAAGTGGTAGTCACATTTTAAAAACCGGTTTTCAAAATTTTTTCAAAGCACTACGCCTAAAAAATGAAAGCATTCTGACTTAAATTACTAGCAGAACTATTTTTTTAAAAACGTGATCCCCAAAATATTTAAACGGCGCCACAATGCCACAATGTACAAAAAATTTATAAAGAAAATATCACATGAATTATTAAAGAAAACATCGCTGAGATCTAGCGAATCAAGTATCAAGTTTTCTAAAATGCCCCCTTCCAATTTAGCCGAATTAGCAGGATCGCCAAAAAGTAAATTTCCGGACCGTCTAGTAAACATTTATGCAAAACTTTAAGGCAATACAATCAAACCTCTGGGAGAAAAAGCACTTTGAAAACTGGCAACCAACAAATTATAAATGCTGCCATTAAGCCAATTTAATCACAAAAAGGTAATTTTCAATAGAGGGCAGCCAGGTGAAAATTCATGCAAAATACAAAGGCAAACCCAATCAAACCCGTGGAAGAAAATCCTTTCGAAACTGAACTACCAAAACCTTAAAATTGACCCCTATTTGACAAATGTTGGAGGATCGCCTAATGAACATCTCTGTAAAACATGAAGGTAACTCCACGGTAAACTGTGGAAGAAGCAGCATTTTGAAAATGGCTACCAAAACTTTATAAATGCCCCATTGGCAATCGGGAAAAAGGTAATGTTTTCACCAGAGAACCATCTAGGGAAAAATTGTACACATTTGGAAAGAAATCCAAAAAACCGTGGAAGACGAAGCACTCTGAAAATTTTCTACCAATAAAATTAAAACATCCCCCTGGTCAATTCTGGCCAATTTTTCAAGAGAGGCCTTCTTGATGAACATTTATGCACAATTTGAAGAAAATCCAAGCAAAATATGAGACGAATTTTTAAAAAAACTGGCAACCAACAAAATAGAAATGCCCCTCCCCCCAGTTGGCTATTTTTGGTGAATCGTCAAAAAATAGAGATATTTCTCAAAAGATAAGAACCTAGGACATCCGATCCAAATTGTCAGAGTAAAAGGATTTTGAAAACTAGCTACCGCTACATTAAAAATACGCCCATATGGTCAATTTTTGTTGGCTCCACAAAAAATTAACTTTTTAAAATACGAGAGATTACTGAACATATATGTAAAATGTGAAGGCAATCCGACAAAAATTTGGAAGAAAAGCCTTTGGAAAATTGGCTACCAAATATTAGAAAATGCCCCCTCCATTTGGCCAGTTGTTGGTGGATCGCCAAAGATTTTCGGGACAGACCTCCCAAGCAAACATTCATATTAAAAATTTGAAAGGAGTGCTATCCAAATTTTGCACGTAGAAGCATTTTGAAACTTAGCTGCTAAAATATGCCTCTATTAAGCCAATTTCCTTTTGGTTCACCAAAAATTAATTTTTCGACAGAGGACAGCCTAGAGAGCATATATACAAAATTTGAAGGTAATCCAATTAAAATTGTAGAATAGTAATAATAATAATAATAATAATTATTATTATTATTATTATTATTATCATAAGAAGAAGAAGAAGAAGAAGAAGAAGAAGAAGAAGAAGAAGAAGAAGAAGAAGAAGAAGAAGAAGAAGAACAAAAGTATTGTGAAAACTAGCTACTAAAAATTTATAAATGACTCCTATTTGGTCATTTTTTGGCGGAGCACCAAAAATGTAATTTTTCAAGACAGAACTATCAAGAGAAGAATCGCACAAAATTGGAAAGGAATCCAATCAAAATTGTGTGAAAAGCAGCATTTTGAAAATTGGCTATCAACAAATTAAAAATGGCCCCCATTTGGTTTAGTTTTAGTGGGTGGCCAAGAGAAGTAATATTTCAAAAGAAGTTAACCTAGAGAACTTTCGTACATAATTTGAAAGGAATCTCTATAAAAATGAAGGAGAAGAAGGATTTTAAGCAAAAGTTTGCATACGAACATAGGTACACAGGTACATACGTACATACAGACTACGGATGCCCATCTACCGATGTGATAAGTCCAGCCGACGAAGTCCGCTCGTCTTTTAGTAATCCATAGCAAAAATTTCGATATGTAGTTCTGACTGAAGCACGTTTAAAATTATAATAAAATGACATATAAAATCACAGTACGTAGACAAATATACATGAGCACTGATAGTTATCTGACAAAATTACAATACCATAAATTATAAAATATCGGTATAATAACAGCAAAAAGGAACTAAAATATTTTGTACAGTTTTAGATATACAAGCGAGCACCATGAGGTATTATTGATAGACGGTACAGCCAATATTAGACTTGCTTAAATAAAGCATTATCAATGTTTTCAACCTCAAAATTTAATACTGTATTATCTCTAAACAGCTTTAAAACTGAGAGATGTAACAGTAACTAACATTTCTAATGACTTATTGTAGATAATTATGTTCTTTCAGCTTTTCAGATAACACAGTAAGCCCAATATTAACCGTTTCAAACAATAATGTGATATAGTAAATCTACTTAAATGTACACTTTGTTCTGGTTTGAATGTTGCTAATATGTCAGTTTTTGTGTCAAAAGAAAGATCTTCATGTGCAAATTCCCTCATTTTTTGTGCCCGTTATGTGGCTAATTAAATGTTGTTTCAATGCAAAGACAAAATAAGTCAAATGTCAAAATTCGAGTCCGTAGTGTCTGAGGCATGATCAGAATAATCACACTCTGCCCTGCCCAGTAAACACGTTTTTTAACAGCACTCCCAATGCTAGGGTCAGAATGTACATGGCCAAGGCGTCCAGACGAATCCAGCTCCCAAGGGAGCCTAGTAGAACCACAGGTGGCGCCTTCCGATGTCCCTGGAATTTGTTGCTGCCCTGTTGGACTTTGTTGGGAAGTGATATTAGATGGCGCCGATTGCGATTTTGTGAGAGTTGTTTGATTTTGATCACGGTGTGTTTCTGACAGGGTGTTTTCAGATTTATAACCTGAATCCACGCGAAAGAGGTGATCCTCTGGAACATAAAACTCAAATTCCTTTGGTTTATGATATTCAAAAAATAGCCACAGGGGCAAAACATATGTGACGTGGTTGTAAGTTTTCCCTTCGTCATTTGTGTATGGCCGCAATGGACTTCCCCATACCAATCCGAGAGCATAGTAAATGCCGTTTTCATCATCGTAACAATAAACAAGGTTTCCACTGTGTCCTTCTCTAGCAAAGTTTTGTTCTTCATGACCATTGGCTAAGGCGACAGCAAATGCTCCTTTCCCCTGTTGTTGCCACTCTTCGGGCCAGGACTTAGCAATACAAAGCTTGACATATCCCACATCCGGGTTGATTATCGTGCCTTCTACTTCTCTGCTTCGGTACTGAAAGTCTATCATTTTTACCAGAAACTTCCTGACCTCTTTGATATCCCCTGTATATATCTGCATTCCTATTTTCTTACCGCTACAATCTCCCCTTCTGAAGGACAAATCCAGAAAATCTTTTTTAAGAATGTCATTGGAAAGTTCCACAAGCAGCGAATCAATGACATATCGCGTCTTGCCAATAACCTTTGTACCGTAGAAGCCATTATATTCTTTACTTAACGGTTGCAGACGGTAGCAGCGTTCCGTAGGATGCCAACGACCACACAAAATAAACCCTTCACCTCGCCTCTCTCCTAAACCCAGATCATGACATGCAGAGACAATGCTTATCGTCTTCTTTCCTCCTCTGTCCTTCACAGCAAAGCCAATCTGCCCCAGCGATCCAAGCTCTATTAAAGCACTTTCTGTAAGTGGTCCATAGGAGCCATCACCCATTGGCTGTGCGCTTTTGCTGTTTAAATATTGTTCCAATTCAGTCTGTGTCTTCTTAGTAAGCGGAAAACCTGGTTGGATAGATAACCTTGGATTGCCAGCGAAGGTCTGAAATCCCCGTGTCTCTTCAATATGCCATTTGGTGGCTGGCGTACCGATTTTTTCCAGGAACCCTTTCAGTCGCTCTGATCCTGGTTTAGTTGTATACACTGCAATCTTCCCCAAATCACGCCTGAGACTGATTTCGTCCACGCAGGATGGGAAAAGTCTGAAACGAGACAACCCACATATATAAAGCATGGGAATGATTCACTTGTTTATACAACAATTTGTAACACTTGACAAGGCAAAGACTTGCAAAGGGCAAGTATTGATACTGGGCAAGTATTGATACAGTATCAAGTATTGATAATGGCACGCTCTATTCTGTCGCCCTAGGATCACCAAATACAGTGAGTTGCATAAGTCTGGGGAGGGGAATTTAGGTGAGTAGAAATATGGGTACATTTTTCTTCGTCAAAGTGGGTGATGTTTCATGTTTCTTCTACAAGTTGAAACCATAAACAATGAATTCGGTTGTGAAACAAATTTTTCACACCTTCCTAAACATGAGGGGGTCAAAAAAGAAATCTTGCAAAATGATCGGTATGCTAATTGTTTGGCAAAACTTAACCTAGTTAAACTTATACGCTTATTAATACACTCAATACATTACCAATTACAAGGTTATGCATCATTTTTTGGCACGTTATTTCGATTAAAGCGACAATAATCATGAAATAAAAATGTCTTTGCTTAAAAATGATACACATGAGGCGAAGCCACGAGATGGGGGGGGGGGAGGTGAGAGGGGAGTGGGGGCAGATGTGAGATGCCGCTTAATAAAGTTAGTAGCAAGGACAAGTTTAAAACTCGCAAAAAGTGTTTCAAAATTGCCGTGTCTGTTTTGGAAAATGAAATGCAAACAGGAAAGTATAAAAAAGCCACTTAGAGAATTTCATTTACTTATATTTAATGCCAAGTGTTCCAGATTTCACTTTTACGCAATTGGTTCTAGTATTCTACCGTATGTTGATGTAGTGAGGTAATTGCAATTATATGAAAGGAGAAAGATATTAGAATTTTATAAACATGTAGCGTGTTAAAGAGTACTTTTGCTAAGGCTTAAGTTAAATCTAAGACGATTTTCATGTTTTTCTTGGTTCACTTTCGAAATTTTGGCCTAGAGCGACAATTTATGAATGATTATGTCAAGATTTATGATACGCATGTATAACCTGCAACCAAAAATGGCATATGGCCAATATAATCGCCAATTTTTGACGAATCGTAAAAGAAAAACAGGCATGCGTTTCGGCTAACTTTTTAGGAATCACAAAAAAGCAACAGCCAGGTGGATATATATATATACCACTCCCTTCAATCAAAACTTTACGTTACCATTTAAATCTTAAGAAAAGGTACGTTTTCATCCTCAGATATTAAGGCCAAGTACTTAAAGCCAGTTGAGTTTTCAATAATGTCTTTTGGCGAATCACCAAAAAAAGTTATAGCCAGAGAGGCACTAATTTCCTCTTCCATCATTCAAATTGCCAAGGAGGTAAGACTATATTCCTATATTATATTAGTAACGATTTTAGAAAGAACTGGTTCTTCGTCAATATTTCCGCTGAATTACAAAAAAAACAGCAATAACCAGGTAAGTACCAATGACCACTTTCTTTACTCAAAATTTCAAGACAGTAAGGCCATTTCTCTTGTGTGAGTTAAGATTTTTCTGATTTTTGTTGTTTTTCTTTTTTTTACGAAAGATTTCACGTCAATAACAAAAAAGTAATTGCCATGTACGCAGTAGTATCTGCCACCTATGCTTAAAGTTTCATGGGAGTAAGGCTATATCCTGGAGTGGATTCAGATTTTACAAAAAACGTTTTATCAGCAATACTTGAACGAATATTTGGCGAACTGCCAAAAAAATAATAACCAGGTGATCACTTATGTGTATGTTTCCATTAAAACCACAGCCGGAAAAATGTTTTAAAGGAAATTGCGTTTTGACCAATATCTCAACCAATTTTTGTGAATTGCCCAAAAAAGGTAACAGCCAGTAATGTAGGCCACTATTATATAAAATTACAAGACAATGAGGTTATTTTTCTTGCGTTAGTAAAGACTTTTCGAAAAATTGCTTTTTCACCAATATTTCGGCCAATTTATGACCAATCCCCTCCAAAAAATGAGAGAGAGAGAGAAAAAATAGCGAAATAGGTACTAACATCAGCTTCCCTAATTCAAAATTTTAAGACCGTAAGACTGTATAACTAGCGTTAGTTAAGAGCTTAGTAAGAAATTGCTTTTTCGCCAATATTTCAGTCCATTTTTTCCTTTTTTGCTCATATTTCCGCCGAATTTTGGCGAATGACCAAAACGGGTAATAGTCAGGTGGACGGTTATGCACCCTACCGTCCACCATATTTTACGACGCTTTAATGAGAACCCTAGGAGGTACGTTTCAAGAAAATTGTTTTTGGTCAATATTTCCGCCAATTTTGGGCAAACTGGCAAAAAACAAAAAGAAACAGCAGATAGGTAGTAATGTATGCCAATACTACTTAAAATTAAAAGGCAACGAGGCTATCTTCCTGGATATCGTTTGGACATCAAGATTTTACTGAATTTGTTTTTTTCTCCAAAATTTTTGTCAATTTGTTTTGGCCAATCACAAAAAATTTAATGACCAGGTAATAACACCTGATACCTTTTCTTACATTTTCAAGACAGTAAGACTATTCTTTAAAAGTTATTTAAGATCTGGAGTTAGTTATGATTTGACGAAAAACAAGTTGGTTTTTCTCCAATATTTCCGTTGATTTTTGGCAAATCGACAAAACAAGGAACAGCCAGGTGAAAATCTATGCACCCTACCTTCCACCAAAATTTGAGAACGCTTCGATGAAACCCCTAGTTGATACGTTTTAAAGAAAATTGGTTTTGGCCAATAATTCTGCTATTTTTTGCGAATTGCCAAGAAAGTTATAGCCAGTTAGATAGGAATGTGTGTAACTGTTCTTTAAAATTACAAAGCAATGAGGCTACTTTCCTGGAGAACGTTAAGATTTTACTGAAAAGTTTTTTGTTTTTCGTTATCTTTTGGGTCAACCACGAATAAAAGTAATAGTCCAATCAGGATATATGTAATACTCTTTTCCTGCAGCTAGTTAAGATTTTATTCAAACTTTAGTTTTTTGTCGCCAAAATTTCTGCCAATTTTTGGCCAATCAACAAAAAAAGTCACAGCCAAATAGGAAGAAACACCTGCTACCTTAACGACAGAAGCAAGACTATTTTCCTGGGGTTTCTTCTAAAAATATTTCTTGATTTTAGCCAAATTTTTTTGACTAATTAGCAAAACAGTAATAGTCAGGCAGGTAGTAACGCCTGCAACTTTCACTTAAAATTTCAAGATAGTAAGACTATTTTCCTGGAGTTTCCTGGAGTTCAGATTTTACCACTTAAGCAGTAATTGGCGCTACTTTTACTTAAAATTACAAGGCAATCAGGCTATTTTCCTTGAGTTTGGTAATATTTACTGAAAATTTGTTGGTTTTTCGTAAAAAATTACGCCCACTTTTCCTTGAGTTCATTAAGATTTTACGGACTTGTTTGTGGCGGGATTTCGCCAATTTTTAGCTGATCACCAAAAAAAGTAACTGCCAGGTATATAATAACGCGTGCTATATTACTTAAAATTTCAAGTAAGTAATGTAGTTTTTCTGTAGTTATTTAAGATTTTACTGAAAATTTGGGTTTTTGACAAAATTTTCGTCAATTTTTTTTACCAAACACGAAAAAAAGTACCTAGGTAGGCAGTAACGCCTGCTACTTTCACCTAAAACTTAACACAGTAAGACTTTTTTCCTAGAGTTTCCTATATTTAGAAAACAAAATAATTTTTTCGCCAATATTTTTGGCGAATTGCTAAAACAAGTAACAGACAAGTGGACAGCTACGCAGCCTACCTTCCTTCAAAATTGTAGAACGATTCTATGAAAACCCTAGGAAAACCGCTTTAAAGAGAATTGGTTTTTGGCCAATTTTGGCGTAATTGCCAAAAAGGTAACAGTCAGGTAGGTAGTAATGTGTGCTACAGTTACTTAAAATTACAAGGCATGAGGCTATTTTCCTCGAGGTCCTTAAGACTGAAATTGTTTGGTATTTCGCCAAAACTTTCGTAAGTTTTTGTCCAGTAGTCAACAAAGTAATAGTAGATAGGAAATAAAGCCGGCTACCGCTACTTGAAATTTCAAGGCAGTAAGAGTACTTTCCTGGAGTTAGTTAAGTTTTTACTGATTTTGTTTTAGTTTTGCGCCAAACTTTCACAATGTTTTGGCCAAACACCAAAAATTGTTAGAGCAAGGAGGTATGAAAGTCTGCTGCCTTTCGTTAAAATTTTGAAACAGCAAGGCTTGTTGGCTGTGTTTGGTTACGATTTTGCTGAAATTCCGGCGATTTTTCAGCCAATCACCGGAAAGAGTAGCAGCCAAGTAGCCTGCTACCTTTACTTAAAATTTCAAGGCAGTAATACTATTTTTAAGATTTTACAAAAATATGGATTTTTTCCAATATTTTGCTGCAATTTTTGGCCAAATCGCAAAAACAAGAAATTGCAGGGTGAAGACTTATGTACTCTACCTCATACCAAAATTTTAGACCATTTCTATGAACACTCTAACAGTGACATTTTAAAACGTTTTTGGCCAGTTTGTCTGCCAATTTTTGGCAAATTGAAAAAAAGTGACAACTTTAGATAGTTACGTGTGCTACTGTTACTTAAGATAACAAGGCATTGGGGCAAGTTTCCTGGAGTTCGTTCAGATGTTATGAATTGTTTTTAGTTTTCCGCCAAAATATTTGCCAATTTTTGCCAATCACCAAAAATTGAAAGGCTAGGTAGGTAGTACGGCCTGCCACCTTTCTTTACAATTTCAACACAGTAAGACAAATTTCCTGATATTCGTTAAGATTTTACAGAAGAGTTTTTGGTTTTTCGCCAAAAGTTCCTCCATATTTTGGTCAATCATGAAAAAATAATAGCCATGCAGGTAGTAACGCCTGCGACCTTCACTTAAAATTTGACCAGCAGCGAATGAAAAAGCAACAATGTGACCGCTAGTTCATATTTTCCTGATTTTTTTAAATTTTCTTGGCGGGCGGAATTTGTAGCAAAATTTGCATAGAGTTCGTCTGTTTTTACAGTTGCTTAAATAAAGGGCGAGAAAGGGGCTCCTGCCATGAGTTTCGCAACACCCGCCTGTCGACTTATTTAGATGCCGGGAGAGTGAATATAAGCGTTGAGAAAATATTAATAACATCACCGTCTGGACAGTGACAGTATAAGGAATGGTGGTCATCGCTCCGGCAAAATCTCCTTTGTGTCATCGGGTAACACAGGATATGCATGAAGCCAATTTCCATGAATATATAGTGTCCAAAAAGTTAAGCCCCCCCCCTATCTTCACCACAGACATATGCAGTAAAGCATAATTTTTGCACACGATTTTCATTGAAATAAAAATTGTAATGCAATGTTGAGCGCAAACTCTTACAGTGCGAGGTGTGAAGTCCATTCCTTGCTGGTTTCGGCACAAACATGCTGATTTCAAGGTGTGGATTTCGTAAGCAACTCAGAGTAACTCTGTCGCCCGTTAGCATGTTTTGTCTGTGGACTGTCTACATGTTCCCTATAAAACAGCAGTGTCGAGGGAACGCAAAACGCATGGTCTAAAACATGGTTTACATAAGAAAACACAATCGACCAACAGCTAGGCGGCGGGCAAAGCGAAGCAAGAACGGCGGCGAATCGTTTCGTTGTCAACCGATGATGGATGGTCTATTCATCGCATTTCCGTGCACATGGGTAGAGACAGAGCGATCGTTCAAAGGTGCCTTAACCGCTGCAATCAAACAAACGATCATCGTCCATAGTTCCGAGGGAAGACCGTGCAATCGCCAAAAAGGCGCGACAGAATCCGTTTGGTAGCTCCACATAGATTCAGAGTCATCTCCGACGTAACCTCCGTCTTTATCTCTCCGAGCAGACCATCCGAAATCGAATAGCAGAAGCTGGAACGAGAAATTATAGACCCGCTACTTTTCCCATTCTAACCGAAGCCAACAAGCAAGCAAGACTACAAACGAGCACAGAGATTGGGGTCTGAACAATTGGCGAACAGTGCTGTACATGGACCAATTTCGCTGTAACGTCCGTTTTTTCTTATGGAAAAATCGGTGTGTGGCGTCTAACCAGGCAGCGCTACATCGACAGATTCGTCCCTCAAGTGGACAGTTACGGCGGTGGAAGCGTCATGGCTTGGGCTGGAATTTGTTATCAGGATAAAACACAGCTGCACATCGTGGACGATACCCTCACCGCGCTGAAGTATCGAGATGACATTCTACGCCATATTGCCATTGCGATTGGTCAGCAGGCACGTGGTGCCCATTTCCGTTATCTGGATGCAATGCAAAAACGTCAAAGAACCAGAGTCGTCAGGGAATTCATGGCACAGCAAAACAGTGTTGAATGGATGCCATTTCCTGATAAAAGTCCTGATTGCAATCCAATTGAACATGTCTGGGATGTTCTCGGAAGGAAAGTATTATCAAGAAATCCTCGACCACAAAACGAGCAGGATCTGCACGTTGCGTTGCTGGAAGAATAGGAAAACATAACGCTCCAAGCAATCAGAGGGCTCATCCGTAGCATGCCTCGCCGCCTGAACGAAGTCATTACAGCTGCCGGTGGTCCCACTAGATATTGAACCATGCTTCCCAATCTCTACCACATTATTGGTCTCCAAGGAGGCTAACCAAAGAATTATCAATGCCTGCTCTTTCTTACCTATATTGCTATAAGTCTAAAGTCCATACATAAAATCAGGTGGGCTTAACTTTCTTGGACAATACATTTAGAAAGTAGGCAGGCTTCTGAATATCCCACACCTTATGTCCTGATTTTAGTCAGTTTTCAAAGCAACCAGTCATTACCAGTTCCAGGCTTAGATGTTCCTTTCAGTGTTAATACGACTATGTGTTATGTTTTTTCCGGTTGTGACCCCAGCATTTTTGAGACGTCTATTTTTCGACGTCTACGTTAGTCATCGTTGATGAAAATTTTCAGAAATATGTTCAACGCTGCGTCAGAGACGTCAACTGAGCATCGGGAACGGTCGGTCGTAACGATCCGACTATTCGTTTTTGAGATATCTTGCACATAACATTTTGTTCAGAACAGATCCACACACATACACACAGAGAAAGTACGGAGAGATATCATTACAATGCTATAAAGGTACTTGCTTATTATTAGCTCTGAAGGATGTACACGAAAAAGAAACAAACCCTTCGAAATGTTTTTCAACGTTAAGCATTAACAACTGCAGCTGATCGTCAAGTAGAATTTGCGTGTCAGTTTCCTCCTCCGTTGTGAGGGTTCCTGGAAATCACAACAATCAGGATATCAGGATGTGCGAAATTATGTTTACAATTATGCAAATGAGATCACAACAGTCATGAACAGTAAGCTCTGCTAATCTATTTCATCAATATATATATATATATGTATATATATATACATATATATATATATATATATATATATATATATATATATATATATATATATATATATATATATATATATATATATATATATATATATATATATATTAAAAGGAGTTCTTTAAAACACTATACTGACGTTTTGTATGTGACGCAGTCAAGATCCACATAACAGTAGAAGCAAGGTTTTAACGTTAAAGACCTGAATAATGTGAACCTTATTACATATCATTGTAACTGACGTGTTTGGCATGAAAAAAAATATGCAATTAAACAATGCAGGTTCTTATGATCAAGCCATCATAGAGAGCATAGCCGGAATTGAAATCAAAGATGGCGGCCACAAGGACTGTGAAATCGATGTCAAGGTGGAAATATTTGAAGAAAAAAACATGCACCTTCGCGCTATGATAGGTCATCTATGTTTCAAATATCGGATTGTCAGGGTGGAAGTAGGAACCGCTGATTAAGGGATGGACAGACGGACAACCAGGCAGCTTGTGAGAGACGATGTCTTCTTAAGTCATACTTTTGCAAAATCTCATACTGATAAATAACCTACCTGCACTGTTTAACGCGCCGTTCCGTGTCCCATTCTGAAGTAATTTAGGTGTTTCTGCTAAAAACCAGAATAATAATTACTTGGAATTGCAAGCTTAACTAAAAGTTTAAATTTCAAGCTGTATTCAGGACAACGTCGTGAAAGTATTTGTAAAGGTTTTTGAATATATTTAATGCTATACACAGAACCTATACTGTATCCTAAAATTAGAGTCACATCATTTTTTATTGTCTTGTTAATGTTTCAGAATTAATCTTCAATAAAAAAATGAATAATAATCCAGTGAAGAAAAATGTAAAACTTAAATACAAGAAACTGAAAGCTTAATGCTAAAGCCGTACCTTTGTGTGATGTACGCTTCCTGCGTTTAGAAGGTAGTTCGTTCGGACGAGGCATCACTTGCGTATATTTACCCATGATTCGTTCCAAGTCACCAGATATTTCAGGAAACCCACGCAGTTCTGATTTTTCCTTTTTGAAACGTTCGAGTAATTGTGTGGCCATTGATAGTTTAACGCTTTGTTCAACTAACTGCACGTGAGATTTTTGTGAGATTCCGCTGACAGTGTCCGCTGCGTAATCGATGAGGTCTGCCTGAGACAGAAACATCCACCACAGTAAAATCGATCTTTCGAGGGCGAAAAATTCGCCGCCTTCGTTGTAAAATGCTTGACGTGCTCGATCTAAGTCCAAATATAAGTCACGTTTGTGGTGCTGAAATGCGGACTTCTTCCGTAGGAATCTCAGTCTGTAATAGAACCGTGCAATGAAGAACCAGGCTGTCCATTCGCAAGGCTCTAAAAACGATACAGTTTTCTACGTGGCGGAGTCTTTTTCTAGCTTTTCCAAGTTTACCCTTGGAGGTGAAGTAAATCGATCGAATGCTTTCAAGTTTTGCTTCAAAATATATCTGACAGTTTGCATCAAATGTGTACGATTTGCTTAACACTTGTTCTATCACTTGCAAGTTTTCTTCTACGTTCCTTTTACTAAAACTGAAACCGACATTTCCAAATTTGATATCAGGTTGAAGTAAGTTCAATAATATCTGAAATTCTGATTTTAAATAGATATGTCCTCGTCTTTTATCTCTTAAAGATAAAAAATCACTTGCGCTAAACCGGTCAAAAGTAAAGCACTCCTGTTTACGGTCGAAACGAAGACTTTTCGCTATCAAAAAACAACGGTAGCTGTCTGACTGATTCGGTTTGGCAATTTGAGAAGGAACTGCCAGTAGAGGAAACTTGTTAGAGCGGATCGCGTAACTGGAAAGTTGGAATATTCGATGTCGTTTACAGATGATATTTCTGTCGTATATCAGCAGTTGTTCTCTTTTAACAAGTGAATTTATAAAAGAATCACTTTCATGTACGATTCTGTTAACGTGTTTAACTTCCTTTCGAGTTGAGAGATACTGGCATTCGTTGAAAAGTTGTTTATTTTCTTGCTGTAAGCACACTCTTGGTTCCTGAGTATACTTTTGATTTCTTACTATACCAAGTTTATTAGCTGAGTCGTCTTCAGTTTTTAAATCGGTACATTTATTTTGATAGGGATTAGGATATAAGTCCTTGGCAACTTCGGGAGAAGGATCGGTATTCTGGCCAACGCGCAGAGGTAGTACTGTAGGCTCTTGTAGATTTTCATCTGTTATTTGGTAAGACTGCCTTCCCATCCCGAATCAACCCAAGTGGGTTACAGCCGCCATCTTTCCCGTACGTTGCAGTGAGCTTCCGCTGTGTGACAAATGAAACAAATGATTCTAATTACGAACAATAAAAATCTACTCAGACTTATCCATTTACGTTTGATTTTAACATAATATAAAACGCTCTATAGATATTTATTCCCAGCGCGGACGTTGTTGTGCAACAGCCAACCTCTTTGGCAGTTCGGTCTGTTGACATATATGGCCACATTCTTTTGGACCTCTCAGAAAACTGAGAATCCACTCTCCAAACAGCCCAGAGAAGCTCCAGAGACACCGTCCAAAAGAACACGTCTCAAAAAATCGAGAAATAAAAAACACAAATCTAGTTATTTTGTGCTTATTCCAGATAAACATATAATTCATATGCCCCGAAATATATCCTGTGACAATCGTTTGTTGGGGCATTGGTTTAAATGTGATCTGTTTTACCTAATAATATCCCTAGCACTTCAGCAACGATGTTACGGATTCGACCTCAGCCTATATTAATTGAGGTTAAACCTTTGGGTCCTCTTGTATTTCACTATACCCAGTGCAATCACGTCTGAAATCGTCCTTGAACTAAATTTATACTCTTAAATGTTTATAATTCATACGCATTTTGACAAATAAGTTGTTGAAATGCCTTTTTTACATTTCCGCCATCTTGTATCTGACCTTCTCCAGAGAAATTTTCCGAGACAAAAACTATCTCAAGATAACGAGTAATTATCCACAAGAACACCCATCGATTTTCCGGAGTCTCTTGAGTTTTCGAGACGGTCCCTAAGAATGTTATATAACACCTTTTCTACTCCGCAGACCCAATGGGGATTCCTTGAAAATAGTACTTAAAAAGGTAGAAGCCACTTTTAAAAATATTTATCCGCTCTGCATTTATACATAACAGATAGATCACCTCAGAGGTCAGCTGTTTTATAACAACGAAGCGTGGTGGGTTAGTTGTGACCACGCTCAGGGATTTGAGTTTTTCATCTTTTTTTCTACTTTCAAATGCGTTTGACCGTGGCAACTGGCAGCGATAGCAACGCGTAATTAATGTATCCTTAGAGTGCAGAAATTATGGCGAAAGTCATTTTTTAACTGACTGTCCGTCCATATTAGGCTCAAATACACAGTTTAGGTAAAAGTGTCCCGTTGTTTCAATATTCGACACTTTGACCAGGATAGATTTGCGATGGGCAAAGCCTTGTTTTTATTCAAATTTATATGAAAACTACCAATTTAAAGTCATCTATTTGACTTACGGGCTAAGAGTTGGGGGATTGGGGAGGGGGCATTTCAAGTTTGTATAACAACGGTCTCGATGTACGGTATCGATTGCATGTTATAATATGTAGATATTTCAAGACCCTGACAAACATTTACATCAAGTGTTGGTGGACCAGGAGGAGGGGCGAGTCTCGGGAGGGGGAGTTTCCGCCTCGAAGATCCGAGTGGGACTAGTATTTGTATCCAACGTGACCTTGAAAATTTAGTCTTTAAGAGCCAGTCAAAGCCTCACGTATGTGGGTGGGTGGGTGGGTGGGGGGGGGGGTGGTAGTGCTTCGGTATTCCCATTTTTGACTAAGTTATGTAACAGTAAAACTGGCAGACAAATCGTTATGTACTCACATAACCACAGGCAGAAACTAGAGCGGCACTTCACTTCTGAACCAAATGATACACTTGGAAACGCATTTATACATAAATCAAAACGTTAAGCGGATTAATGCGCTTGAAAATTAATAGCAATAAACTAAACCTAGCTTGGGTGCGGGGAGGGCAGAAATAGCCACCCCACCCCAAAAAAAAAAATTAATACATAAATAAAAACTGCTTAATTTGGAAACGTCTTTCCTAAAACAGCGATCTATTTGAAAAATAAAGCACTTGAAATGTCATTTAGGCTTAGCAGTTCGAAAAGCCCGCTGATTTTTTTTTATTTGAGAAATGGTCTGTGGGTGAGTATATTCAAATATTCTGAAACGAGCCAAAAGAGGAGAGAGAGGGAGTTCTACCTATAAAACACATAATCGCCCTGGAGCTGGCGAGGGTGGCGGGGGGGGGGGGAGGGCAGTCACGTACCAAATAGTTGCCATCAGTGTCTATGACATTTAAAATGGAGTACTTATTTTTAAATAAAACCCCCGTTTTTACCAAAAATTGAGTGCATTTCTGAAAGACCCCCATCCCCCCCCCCCCCCCCCCACCTTTTCAACGAAATTGTCACTGCGCTCGGACCGCCTCTGACCTGAAAATACAATCCTTTCTGCGTGTTTTTTGGACACACATAGTTATACATATCATGCCAAATGAGCCCCCCTCCCCCGGGCGGAATCGCCAGTATTTAGAATCTGTCGCTTTACGTATTCCTGCCTTGTTACTATTGACTCTATCTCTAACCGTTTTCGAGATAACTGCCCACTTCCGGTTTTTTACTTTGACCATGGCCGAGGAGATCAAGGTCACCAAGGACCCCTTACATATCGTCTTTTAGGCCCAAAGAGTCGGAAATAAGCCCAAAATCGCTATGTCTCCAACCGTTTTCGAGAAAATGGTCAACTTACGATTTTTCTACTTTGATCATGTCCCAGGAGGTCAAGGTCACTGAGCTACCTCTTACATATTGTCTTTTAGGCCCAAAGGGTCGAAAATAATCTCAAAATCAATCTATCTCTAACCGTTTTCGAGATAATTGTCCACTTCCGGTTTTTTTACTTTGACCATGGCCGAGAATGTCAAGATCACCAAGAACCCCTTACATATCGTCTTTTAGGCCAAAGGTTCGAATAGCCCAGCGACATATAGCCCAGCAACATATAGGCCAGCGACATATAGGCAAGCGACATATAGGTCAGTGACATATAGCACAACAATATATAGGCCAGCGACATATAGCCCAGCAACATATAGGCCAGCGACATATAGGCCAGCGACAAATAGGCCAGCGACATATAAAACAGCGACATACAGGCCAGCGACATAAAACCCAGCGACATATAGCCCAGGAACATATAGCCCAGCTACATATAGGACAGCAACATATTGCCCAGCGACATATAGGCCAACGACATATAGGTCAGCGACAAATAGGCCAGCGACATATAAGCCAGCGACATATAAGCAAGCGACATATAGGCCAGCGACATATAAACAGCGACATACAGGCCAACGACATATAGCCCAGTGACATATAGCCCAGGAATATATAGCCCAGCGACATATAGGAACAGCAACATATAGGCCAGCGACATATAGGCCAGCGACATATAGGCGAGCGGCATATAGGCCAGCGACATATAGGTCAGCGATATATAGCCCAGCGACATATAGCCCAGCGACATATAGCACAGCGACCTATAGCCCAGAAACATATAGGCCAGCGACATATAGCCCAGGAACATATAGGCCAGCGACTTATAGGCCAGCGACATATAGGCCAACGACATATAGCCCAGCGACATATAGCACAGCGACCTATAGGCCATCGACATATAGGCCAGGGACATATAGCGCAGCAACATCTAGGCCAGCGAAATATAGCTCAGCGACATATAGGCCAGCGACATATAGGAAAGCGACATATAGGCCAGCGACATATAGGCCAGCGACATATAGGTCAGCAACATATAGCCCATGACACATAGCCCAGAAACATATAGCCCAGCGACATATAGGCCAGCGACATATAGGAAAGCGACATATAGGCCAGCGACATATAGGCCAGCGACATATAGGCCAGCGACATATAGGCCAGCAACATATAGCACAGCGACATATAGGTAAGCGACATATAGGCCAGCGACATATAGCCCAGCGACTTATAGCCCAGCGACATATAGCCCAGCGACATATAGCCCAGGAACATATAGCCTAGCGACATATAGGAGAGCAACATATAGGCCAGCGACATATAGGCCAGCAACATATAGGCCAGCGACATATAGGTCAGCGACATATAGGCCAGCGACATATAGCACAGCGACATATAGGCCAGCGACATATAGGGCAGCAACATATAGACCAGCGACATATAGCACAGCGACATATAGGCCAGCGACATATAGCACAACATATAGGCCAGCGACATATAGCCCAGCGACATATAGCACAGCGACCTATAGGCCATCGACATATAGGCCAGCGACATATAGCCCAGCAACATATAGGCCAGGGACATATAGCACAGCGACCTATAGGCCATCGACATATGGGCCGGGGACATATAGCGCAGCAACATATAGGCCAGCGACATATAGCTCAGCGACATATAGGCCAGCGACATATAGCACAGCGACCTATAGGCCATCGACATATAGGCCAGCGACATATAGCCCAGCGACATATAGCACAGCGACATATAGCACAGCGACCTATAGGCCATCGACATATAGGCCAGCGACATATAGCCCAGCAACATATAGGCCAGGGACATATAGCACAGCGACCTATAGGCCATCGACATATGGGCCAGGGACATATAGCGCAGCAACATCTAGGCCAGCGACATATAGCTCAGCGACATATAGGCCAGCGACATATAGCACAGCGACCTATAGGCCATCGACATATAGGCCAACGACATATAGGTCAGCGACATATAGGCCAGCGACATATAGGCCAGCGACATATAGTACACATGAGTTTGGTGACTGATCTTAAGGTTACTAGCGTTAAGGACACTGGCCTAGATGTATGATTCATTTTAATTGAAATCCCAACTCCATTTTTAACAAACAAGATTTAGTTCATTATGGTAGTCGAAACGTCAACCCCTTGACGTTTACTAAACGTCGGGAGTGGGGGGGGGGGGGTGGCGTTGAATAAACCTAATCTGGTAACCCGCAATATTATGAAGTCAATTTTCATGGGCCTGACAAAATTTGGTCGCAACTAAAATACAAGTTCAGATGCACGGAGCAGAAAACTAGTGCTTATTTTTTTGGTTTGACGAGCCGACGAGATTTGGTTCATTGTCAAAGACTGGGGGGGGGGGGTGGGATTTGTTGAACAGACAATATCTGGTAACACGCCACATCATGAAGTCAATTTTTCATGAATATGTTCCTCAGTAGGCCTGACAAAATTTCGTCTCAACTGAAATGCAGGGATTCACGTGGCAGAAATGATTTATGGTCTAGACCAACAGCAGCAAGGTTCCATCCAGATATAATGGTGCGTCTTGGTTGTGCCACTGTTGCGACCGCAGATCGACATCTTAATGTTTTCTGAGAATAAGAGCGTTACAATAATGTCTAATTATAATTTATAAACATTCTGTAAAAGTCGAAATATGGCGATTTTTCTCTCTCCTTGTTTGATTTCTAAATATGGCCACGTTGTGCCTTGCTTTCGTTTTCGCCTAAAGAAGAACAAGTGGGTGCCGAAAATAGAATTTAGCTGTGGTTATCTGAGTACTGCTTCGTGTCGGGGTGTCTAGATACTCGTTTTATGTCACTTGATCGGAATGTGTCAACAAACGCTCTGAAACGTACTGAGCCGCCATCTTGGCTTCAGCTGAGCATTGATCGATTCACCGATCTTAGGGGTGTACTTTAGTCTTGAAAGGATCTACACGCGAACTGCTTAGTTTAAAAATATACACTTTTTAACAATACGTAAATAAAAAAACCCTTTCTCATCGGTTTTCAATGTCACAATTTTTCCCCTTTATGTCTTTCCTGAATATTTGTAGTAATTTAATAAGCCTTCTCAAGAGAACCTTTTTATTGTCCTCATCCACCCGTTACGGCGGGTGTGGAACTAAAACAGAAACCGATTGATTTCATTTTATGAAACGGAATCTCGCGACGCGCTTGGCCAAGGAACGATCCTAATCACCATGCGTCACGATTACATTTTCAAACGACCTCTAATCACAGTCAGTATCAAGTATAAAATAGCCAATTTTTTTATCTAACGCGGGTGGGTGGGTCGTTCAGGGTCTCCCCGCTGCCTCTGGTCACCAAATAAATCGCATCAAATATACTAATTTACTCCAGTTAAGTATCGCAAGAAAACAATTGCATACCTTTCAAGTTTCTTTGTACCAATGGAGCGTGCTAGATGACCAGCACGCCGTCACAACAATGAACATCTTTACAGCAGTTGATGGCAATGTATTCAAGAAAATCCATCAGGGACGATTTCTAGACTTTTTTCCCTTGTAGCCTGTATCTACCTGCTGTAAATTAACTGTCTTTTTCTGTGTTATAACCAAGCAAGCGAGAGACGTTGTTGCATAACAGCCAACCTCTTGGGTGATTTGATCTGTTATGTATTAACCATGTTTCTTCCGCCGAAACGCTGAAGATTCCACGAAAAAATACACTTTTTAAAAGAGCTGAACTACTTTTTGTCTACATCGGCTTTGTATTTATACGTAACGGATAGATCTGTCTAGAGGTCAGCTGTTCTATAACAACGGGTGCGGGAAATCTCAAGGTAAAATTACTGGAATTTTTTCGCATAGTTATATTATGTAACTGTCGTGTTCGATTTGGTTTAATTCTTAGCAGGATACTAGTCTAAGAACTGAAGCAAAATTGAAGCAAGCAAATACAAAAAAATATCTTTTAATGAATTTCACTCTCTAAACGTTGGCTGTTGAATTTAAAAAACCCTTTGCCCTTTACTCAGTTATATATTTACGAATCACCTCATTATATATTTATGACTGCAGTAATAAAGCGAAACCCCACACTTGACAAGTATAAACAGTTTTTGCACATTTCTTTCTTTTCTTTCTTTTCTTTTTTTTTTTTTCTTTTTTTTTCTTTTTTTTTTTTTTTTTGGTTTGTTTGTTTGTTGCATTTCCGGCAACGGTCGCCGGCAAAGTAACAGCACTAGGATGAGCCGCCAAGACACATGGTGCCCGCCAGAGCAGATAGCAACTAATGTTCAGATAGCACTGCGGGCTGTTCACGCAACCACTCGCACGGTTGAATAACTCTTCCTTCCCCCGTCGCTCCGCCCACACTCTGCACAGACATTTGGCCCGTTGGGGGAAGACTGAAACATTTCTGGACAAAAAGGAAAAATCATGGGGGCTCCAAAAAGAGTGGAAAATGGCTTCCTTACGGTTACCCCTTCCCGCTCATCCCTTCCCCAGACGTCTTTCACACTGCGTCCCCTCTCGGCCTTGCGACCACGTACCCGTAAGGGCGCGAAAAACACACTGCCTTGAACACTATGATTCAAAATGTGTTGACAAAGGGGGCAGTAGTATGAAAAGAGGGGTTCTGGCTCAGGTTGGTCCAGAACCCAAAAGGGGTTCTGGCTCAGGTTGGTCCAGAACCCAAGAGGGGTTCTGGCTCAGGTTGGTCCAGAACCCAAGAGGGGTTCTGGACCAGGAAGTGACGTCATACTGTCTGGACCGGAAGTGACGTCATAGGCGTTGTCATGGCAACGAAGTGTTGTAGTCATGGAAACGAAGTAAATAACAGTTCTACGCCAGGAAGAAACGTCTGGACCAGAAGTGACGTCTGGACCGGAAGTGACATCTGGACCGGAAGTGACGTCTGGACCGGAAGTGACGTCTGGACCGGAAGTGATGTTATAGTGACGTCAGAGGTGGACCAGATAGAGCGCGCGCGTGTTGTGATGATTTTTTTCCCACTCTCTCCCCACACACCAACAGCAAGACTGAGCATTTCGTAAGTCGCATAGGTATTTCAACCCTGTGATGGCAACTTTTTCCCCCACACTCTCTCTCCACACACCACGACTGAGCATTTCATAAGCCGCATAGGTATTTCAACCTTCTGATGGAAACTTTTTTCCCCACACTCTCATGCATACATACCAACACCATGATAAAATGTTTTACTTATGTTGCTCTTTGTACTCCATTATTCGCTTTATTTTTTTATTTTTTTTTTTTTTGTTTTTGTTTGAAATACAGTGTTTACTTAGAAAAAAATGGCATCCTACAACCTGCAATCATCATCAGCAGCATTTCGTCATCAGTGTAATCAGACTGTGTCATCTATAGCCAGCGTAATCAGACTGCGTAATCAGACTTCGTCATCAACAACGAAGGCAGCGGTGTTTGGCTTTTTTTCTTTTTTTTCTGAGGCAGCAGTGTCTAGCTGCTTGGAGTTGCAGTGTGACCCTATAGTAAAAAGTGTTATACTTGACCGATTTGTCTGAAAATTTCACTGTTTGATTCAGTTCTATATCTAGTTTTCACATAGTCATGGACTGGTTGCGCAGCTGGCTGTATGTATCATGAATTCACCTTAAAATGGTAAGTTAAAAGTGGAATAACTTTTGTTATGATTGACGGATTTGCATGAAACTTTCACTGTTTGATTCAGTTTTATATCTAGTTTTAACATTAAGTGGTTATAGGCTATTTGCGCAGCTAGCTGTGTGCATATTTACCGCCATTTTAATTTTGTAAAAAGTGGGATAACTTTCGTTATGATTGACGGATTTGCATGAAACTTTCACTGTTTGATTCAGTTTTATATCTAGTTTTAACATTAAGTGGTTATAGGCTATTTGCGCAGCTGCCTGTGTGCATATTTACCATTTTAAATTTTGTAAAAAGTGAAAAAGTGGGATAACTTCCGCTACAGTTGACGGATTTGCATGAAAATTTCACCGTTGGATTCAGTTTGATGTCTTAGTTTACAGTAGTTTGCATAGATGGTTGTTGGAATGGCGCGCACCCACCATTCAAACATGTGTTTGAATTATTTTTACTTCAAACTATTGTTCAACAAGTTGTTTAGCAATTGTACAACAATTGTTCAACAAGCTGTTGTTCAACATGTTCAACATGTTCAACAACATGTTCAACATGACCGTACAGGTCAAACGCTTTATGGAATTCCTCTAACATATCCTGGCAGCCTGGGACTTAGGTTCAACATGTTGAACATGTTGAACATGTTCAACTTGTTCAACAACATGCTGTTTAACAAGTTGTGTTCAACAAGTTGTAGTTCAAGCAAAGAGAAAACAAGACATAAGGTGAATAGGTTTATTAAATGATTTCGAAGTATAAGCTATCATAGATTATGGTTAAGAGGGGAAAGACGATCCCGAGAAGAAGTTATACCTGATCAATTGGAAGGACTGGAGTCATGAGCACAACACCTGGGAAACCTAAGTCCCAGGCTGCCAGGATATGTTAGAGGAATTCCATAAAGCGTTTGACCTGTACGGTCGTGAGGGTGTAAGACGCCTCAACTACCAGCTGTATAACACGAAGGAGGGTACGAAAATAAAAAAACACTAGAACTTGAGGAGTTTATTGCCACGTTGTGGCAATGTGACTACATGTAAGGAGTGAACTCATTGTGCAGCCATGGAGAAGACAAGCAGCTTGGAAGAGTGAAACATGCATATGAATCAGTGATAAATTCTGCTGACTCAGCAATTTTGAACAAGTTTGAATAAGTTACACACCATTTTTTGATTACATCTAACCAGAATAAAAGGAAGAGTGAAACATACGAATCAATGTTAAATTCTGCTGAGTCAGTTTTGATAAAGCATGTGCCTGTTCGAATGACGTCATCATGACGTTATAATAAAGACGTGATGACGTCATAATGACGTCATGGTGACGTCATAATGACGTCATGACGTAAGACTCTGCTAAGCGGCATAACCCTAACCCTCGGCGTAGACAACATGTTCAACAACATGTTGAACATGTTGAACTTGTTGAAATGTTGTTCAACATGTTGTTCAACAAGTTGTATATAAGGCTATGTTTAAAGGTTTTTTCATCATTTGAAAAGTGTATGTTGAACCGAAAGGATGTATAAATGCAACATTTGTTTGAAATCTTACAATTGGCCACAAAGTCTTAAAAGACACTTAAAGAATGCTCACACTTCAGAAGAAGAAGAATTGGAGATAGATAGGGAAAACCCTGTAAAACCACCTATCACTGAAACTTTAGATACGTCTTCTTTGGCAAGTCAAAGCGTCAACATGACTGAAAAGAATGCACATGCTTGTACAGAATGTGGTGCGTTATACAACAGTCAAGAAGCTTTGTACAAACATATGGAACATTGTGGTGATGATAACAGCAGCTCTTAAAGTGAGTCAGAAATAGACCCTGAAAGTGAGTTAGAAACAGACTCTGTTTGGTATGATATGGTTCAAGAAGTCTACGATGAATATGATTCCAAATTTCAAGAAAAGGTTTCAGAATATGAAGAACAAGGGCTTGAAGATGCGCGTGACATAGCAAGTGATGACTTTCGACCCATTTATAAGCGTCGACTTAAACAACTGTTTATGAGACTATTCAAATATACCCAACGTCTAGAACAACACGAACATTATCAAACCATTTTAGAAGACTTTATTTACTTTGTTGATGAAAAACATTACGAGTATTCAAAGGCACTAAAGGCGGCTATAAGAAGAAACGACGCATTCTTTGAAGAGCTTCTAGATGAGGAGGAAGATGAAAGCAGCGACGAAGAAAGTGATATGGATGAGAGTGAAGCAGATGAAGAAAAATAGACTTATTTGACTAAACTTTATAATAAAGACTTTGTAAATCAACAAATATTGTAATATTGTTATAGATTTAAGCTGTATGTATTTAAGTGTATTTAAGTGTACTAATAAACCTATTCAACATATGTCTTGTTTTTTCTTTGCTTGAACTACAACTTGTTCAACAACAACTTGCTAAACAGCATGTTGTTGAACAAGTTGAACATGTTGAACATGTTCAACATGTTGAACATGTTCAACTTGTGCAACAACATGTTGAACATGTTCAACTTGTTGAACATGTTGTTGAACATGTTGAACATGTTCAACAACATGTTGAACATGTTGAACATGTTTAACAACATGTTGAACATGTTGAACAACAGCTTGTTGAACATAGACAGACACCGCTGTCTATGTTGTTGATGACGAAGTCTGATTACGCAGTCTGATTACGCTGGCTATAGATAACACAGTCTGATTACACTGATGACGAAATGCTACTGATGATGATTGCAGGTTGTAGGATGCCATTTTTTTCTAAGTAAACACTGCATTTCAAACAAAAAAAAACAAAAAAAAACGAATAATGGAGTACAAAGAGCAACATAAGTAAAACATTTTATCAGACGTCACTTCCGGTCCAGACGTTACTTCCTGGCGTAGAACTGTTGTTTACTTCGTTTCCATGACTACAACACTACGTTGCCTATGACGTCACTTCCGGTCCAGACAGTATGACGTCACTTCCTGGTCCAGAACCCCACTTGGGTTCTGGACCAACCTGAGCCAGAACCCATCTTGGGTTCTGGACCAACCTGAGCCAGAACCCCTCTTTTCATACTACTGGAGGCTATTGCAGAGGTGCCAGACAGCGAGCCAGGTTTCTACAGCCGAGTGTTGCTACGTCCGGGACTGATCAACGATTTGCCTGCCCTTAATCAACTTCTCCTCGTACCGACGTTTCAGACGGACACCAACCATGTCATCCGTTAAGCACTACGCAAGAGTATGTAGACAACGTCATTCGATCTCACAGACCCCTATTTTCACATACCCATGCATCGCTCCAGCTGGTGGTACCTCTGTTTCAGCGTCAACGGAAAGCAGTACCGGTTCCGCGCTCTGCCATTTGGCCTCACCACAGCACCATGGGTCTTTACAAAAGTCATCGCTGTTTTATCCGTCTATCCTGCTGTTTCAATACATCGACAATTGGTTGATCGTAGCGCTGTCTGGTGACCTGGTCGCGTAGCAAATTCAAGCTACTGTCACACAATGCCACTCAGATCATTACCATCATTGAGGATGTCTTCGATTTCTATCAAGACTTGTGCTTCCCGTCAGAAGACCGAAACCAGAAACTGGGAATGCAAATTCGGGTGATACTCAGCCATGTCCAGTCTTCTTCGGCTCAAAAGTTTGCTGGATTTACTCACCGCCACAGAGAAGACAGTGACTCTGGGCCGCCTTCACTTCAGAGAATTCCAAGCCCTCGTTCGCCGGACATTGTTTCAGGGTCGTGCCAGAGGGCGTCGTCGTGTTCGTCTGACGAAGGAAACGACAGCCGACCTGCCATGGTAGAGCGACGGTCACAACCTGAGCAGCAGTCACCACGCCGACAATCGACTGCCAGGTTCAGACCGATGCGTCGACGACGGGTGTGTGTGTATTTTTCAAAAGCCAGACGCGGTCAGGGCTCTGAGACGACGACCTACGCGAAACGCACATAAACGTCAAAGAGAAGTGGGTCGTCAAGCACGCCTGCTCACTGTGTGTCGGGGGGGGGAGAGTTATGCTAAGTGATAAATACGGTGTGCTTGTTTTTATCTGTCCGTACAAGAAACCAAGCAAAAACGGCTTGAATCGTTACAACGGAAATGGCCGCGTGAAACAAGCTCCCAGATCGATGGCAGCGCAGTAACTTCGTACAGAAGAGTATAACTGGCGTGACATTCTCACTAGTACCACCATTATCACACCAGTGGACGTTATGTAATGACAGAAGGTTCAGGGTTTCATAATGCACCAAGACACTACAAGCAACTGTGTACTTGGTGCGACCTGTCGTCGTTTCGCCACGATTGGCTACACTGCTACGTAGTGTCGTGTTATTGACGTGACGAAGTCTAGTGGAACTTAAATTTGCGTGACTGGACAAAATTCGCTTCAAAGACACCCACCTCCGGTTCCACATCTATCCACATTTGGCAGCATTGCTGGTTTAAATCAGCTCCAAAAATACATTAAAAGTGACGTTTTAGGGAATTAAAACTCATTGTTATTGGAGTTAAACCTAAGCAATGTTGCCAATGACCAAAAATACCCTCCCAGCCTCCGTCTCTCGTCTTTGGACTTCACTTTGGACCTTTGGACTTCACTTGCACTTCGGATATTAACAATGGCAGCATTGCATAGGTTAAACTCCATTAACACATAAAAATGAGTTTTTATTCCTTAAAACGTCACTTTTAAGAGCTCAGAATCGTATGTTTTGTTTTTGCGGGAAAAGCGTCACTCACGTGGAAACCGAAATCCCAGCACAACGTCACACAGTGAGTTAATTTAAAGCCGGTGTACGATCGTTCTAGATAGTCTTTCCACAGATCGAGAAATTTCGACAGCGTGCTGTGCGTTTAGACTCATTGAAATCGAGTTACGTATAGGTAACGCATAACACCACTGGAACACACGTGTTACCACAGAGTAATACAAATGCGTAAATACAGCGTAACGTATTTATTACCATAACTGTTCACCTAATTGCGTGCCGCTTCTTACCACTCTGTTGCAGTAATGCCAAAACGTTATGGTGAAGAAGCGCATGACTTCTGCCGAGATTGCAGTTTAAGGAGTGTGGCCTGGTGATCATCTTCGTTGACAAGTGTGGAAAGCTTTAAATAGAAAACACAACAAACAGTTATAAGACTAGTAAGTAAAGGAACTGTGGTCTAGGCAAAGGATCCAAAAACACCGTGAAATCCTCGACGTCATACTCTTCACAGGAATAAAAAACCCGAGTCAACAAACGGATGAAAGACACGACCCCGGCACTCACATGGATTAGTCATCGGATTCCTCACTATTGCAACGTCTAAGACACCAAAGACAGCAAACGGAGACAACGGTCACTAGCGAACCTGTTACCAGCGACAACGACAACAACAACAACAACAACAGCAACATAACGGCGGAGGCACAAGGCAAGAATTCTCGATGCTATTCGCATAAAGGACGCTGAATTCAAACCACGCGACGTAAAGTGGACTTTCAGTGGATAGTGGATAGCCAGGACGGCATACAGACCCAGCGACGATGCATTTGACATCGCTCCTCTTATATTCCTAACACGCGCCCTCATGGCTATCATACGCACCACCAGAGGACAAAATGGCAGTGCGGGATAAAGGCTTAAGTTACATGGAGAGCCTAACCCGATGATATTCGGAAACGGAAATAAGGTACACCAGAGTCCAGAAACCTATTAAGCATAGGTAACAGAGAAGCACGAGGCACTAAATGAAATGATAGACAAAGTGGATCAGAAAAGAACGAGGAAGAAATTGTCTGAAAATCAACATGGGTGCATTAAGAAGGTATTTCTCAGGCAAGAAACAATGGCGATTGGCGCGTAATTATAGACCTGAAGCCACTCAGTGACAAATTGGTAATGCCAAATTCAGATGGACACGTACCAGCTCATACACAATATGGTCAGTCGGGGTATGTGGTCGACCTCTATAGATCTATCCGATTCTTATATGCATTTCCCAACACGACTACAGCTCTACACAGACCTGTGCTTCCGAGTCGGGGGGGCACAGGTATTGTGCGCTACTGTTTGGACTGGCCCCGTCCCGTGGGCCATCCGCAGAGCGCGGAGATGACGTATAATGATGTACTCTTTCAATACTTGGACGACTGGCTGAACGCAGATCCGGACCGGGGAAAGTTGGCAAGAGGTCATTGACTGGATCCTGGCATCCCTCATGAGGGATCCATGGATGGACCTGTTCCCGACAAAGATCAGTGCGACTCTCAAAAGATTCATATACCCCTGCCCAGCCCGGGGGGCACAGACAGCGACGCACTGAGCGACGCAGCTTTGTATGCATTTTCTCTGGTAAAGAAACTGCATTCTAGTGGTAGCACCAATGAACCCCGTGTTGCCTCAATTTCCGTTACTGTAACAGTGGCCATTGGCGACACATCTGTGACCGCCCTTGGGACCCCATGAGTTACGTCAGCCGTATTGGGAACTTTGGCACCCAACCAACAAATGCTGGAGTTTTTGGTTCAATGAAAGCTGAAGATGGTTTTGGATTATTTGATACCCTCCTGGCATCCTGACGGGAGCCAACGAGGAGATGATCCAGAACTTTCGTATCCGGAGATGTTATGCAGGTACTGCAAGGCTACGACTAAGTCTCTACGACTATAATAAGTTCCAAACAGTAGATACCCAAAAGTTCGTCTTGGGAAAATCTTTGATATAATACATGATGAACGAGTTGGGTGAGGCCAAGCATCCCGTTTTGAGTACATCAGAGAGAGACACATTACGTAAAGCCCCAAGAGAATTCTCAACTTGCCTAACCTGATGGACTTTAAAATTTAACTCCAGCTGAAGGTTTGTGTCTGATCATGCCCTTTCATAAGCAGCCAGAATTACCTCTTTTATATACTTAAAAATTGTTTGTTTCGAGAGGTCTTCATTACATTTTGGCATATAGGAGATAATAAGGGCTTTTTTTATTTTCTGACCTATATGCCTCTAAAATGTCCAGGTACTGGTGTAGTGCTTTCACGGGACACAATGAGACTAATCCCTCAAGAATTTGCTCTTCTGGTAGGTATGGTAGGCATATGTGATCGAAGGTGCCCACCGAATGAGTACTGATATGGGTCTTACCCATGGAGCCTTTTTCTTTGCTTACCTTTCTGTCCAGGGCGTGGATTTCGCTTCTACTCTTGCCTGATGCTAATGATGGTAAAAAGATAAACCTCAATGTAGCATTTTTGGCTGATATTACTTTTCCTTAAAAAATGTCAGTCCGTTGGAGATAACGAAGAACCAAAGACAGATCCCATTTTACTATGTTGGGTGTGTTAGGGAAAGAGTTCACCTCAAAGTTACTGATCAGTTGTGACAAGGCCGAATCTTCTACTGGGCTGTAGCCCGTGGATGCCTTGAGTCTAGACCCAATGGCGGCTCTGCAACCCTCAATGGAGCTTACTTTTGGCTGCTCATCTATAACGAGATAATCTTGTCCGTTACTACCGGCGGAGAGGCTTGAAACGGGTCTAGTTTAGATGTGGAACACTACGAAGCAAATTTGTTCCACTGAGCCCTATAAACCTTTGCTGTGGATTGCTTGTGGCTATGAACCATTTTATCCACTACCCTCTCGGAGAAACCTTTTTTCTTTAAGGACTGGCTAGGCACCACAGGTGCAGGTTCAGTAGATGAGGACTGGATGGAAATGTTGCCAATGCGGCTGGGATAGAAGATTCTTGTGGCATGGGATCGGGAATGATTTGGCCACCGTGAACTGTAGTAGCACGGGCAAACCATGGAGCTTCCAGCATCCATATAGCTACTAATAGAAAGGACCATGGCATCAGCTTGGCTATTTTCTGTAAGACTTGAAGCAGTATTGCCTGTGGGGGAAAGGCGTAAAGTACTTCTTGAACTGGCCATGGACATCTGAGGGCGTCCACTGCTCAGGCTAATGGGTCTCGGCAAATCTGGGTAGTTGTGTCATCATGGAGTGGGCGAATAGGTCTAGGGTAGGCGTCCCCATGGAGACTGGTTCACCAACCACTTTAAGGATGAGTGGGCTAGGCACCATTCGGTATGGATGATTTGGCCTTCCCTGGAGGCCAGGTCTGCCAATGCATTAGCAGTGCTAAATGACGGGCTATGAGCCATTGCTTGTAGGCTTATCTTTTGTCTCTAGGAATCCCTCTTATGGCCTGAGAAATTTTGTGGTGTCTTTCTTCGGTAGCCGGCACTCGCTTTTTCTAGATCCCATCTCTCTCCGAGGAAGACGATGTCTTGCTGGAGAGATATTTCTGACTTGGGTAGATTGACCACGAGACCTACCTGTAGGGCTTTGTGCACCAGTGTTAGAGTCTGTTGATGGGCTATTTCTCTCTCCTGGTGAGCCAGAAGCCAGTCGTCCAGATACTGAAAGACTAACATACATCTAGACGACCCCATAACTTTAGCAGTTTCATTACCTTTGACAACACTTACGTAGTCTTGGAGAGGCCGAGGGAAGTGCCCGAAACGAAAGCCGTCCCCGACCTACTTGGAAACCGAGAAACGTTTTGGCTGAGTGGTATAATGGGATGTGGAGGTGTGCATCGAACAGATCCATGGAAGAGCTCCATATCACCGCCTGTAGGCTTTCTTTTATGATTTGGGCAGTGTCCATCTGGAATGAAGTTACCAGTAGGAACTCGTTAAGGGAGGAGAGGTCTACTTCTAGTCTCTATCCCCCGGATTTTTTGGGGTACAGCAAGGCCCTGTTGAAGAAGGCTGTCTGTTTCTCTGGCATTTCCTCCATGGCCTCTTTTTCTTTTAGAGTCAAAAGCAATTCTAGAGGGACAGGTCCTTTTCTGACCGTCTGGGGTAGGAGGTGGCTAGGTTCTCCGGGCCCTGCGTTGTTAGGGGAATGGAAAATTTGTGACCTCTTGGGTCCCGTTTGAAAGCGAGGGAGTACCCATTTTTGAAACACCGGGCTACTCGAAAGGGCCCGGCTCCTTCCCATGCCTGCCAGAAATAGCCTAGCCTTCCTCCTACGGGCCAGGATGCGTTGTAGGATAGCAAATCTTCTTAGACTTTCGAGTTTGTTGAAGTATCGCCGAGAGACTAAGGAATCTCTGGGCGGTACTTCTGTTTGCTGCCACCTGCTCTGTTGTGGTGATGTGCCTCCAACTTGCTGCCATAACTTGGTTTCGGCTTTTTGGCATAGGGTGGTTGGGACTGGGTGAAGGGTTTGTCTGCTCCGATCCCTGGCGACGGGGTCTTTTGCGTTTGAGAGGTCGAAGGAAGGATGCGCGGGACATCCTTGACATGAGCGCAAAGTCTTGTGACAGGGAGCGGCTTTCTTCGTTTACCCTTTCAATTTCCACGACGGAAACAGTTCTTTCTCCCCTAGGATGGGGGCGTGGCGCAGCTCCCTTAACCCTTTCACACTCAGCCGACAGTGCTGCAAGAACGCGTCCCGTCTGAGGAAGGCCATGGATGCAATGAGAAAGATAGGCAGTTTGACTACGTCCCTGGTTGCTAGTGCCAGACAGTCCAGTGATTTGGAAGCCACTGGATCATTAAGATGTAGGTCAACCCAACGCGTTTTAACGCTTTCAAGGTCCTGATAGGACATAAAGTTGAGAATATGTCGGGAGGAGGCCTCAATGATCTTACGTCCTTCTCTTCTAGTGGGATGTCCGAATCACTGCGGACGGAAAGTATCCAAGCTGTCCGCTTTGCACGTTGTTCTGGTGCTTTTGACGGAATCAGTTCGTCTGATACGGTTCATACGGGTCCGGTCTCACAGCGCAGTGTCTCGAAGCGTAAAAACGGGATAAGGTACGGCCTCCACTATTGTCCATCCTTTTAAATTCCTTGGATTGCACTGCTATGGCATTGGCAATGCCTTCGCTGGTGGGCAGTACGATGAACGGGTCTTGGTGCTGAGGAGCGGTTTGAGAAGTCATCCGTATAGGGGGGCCCTCTTTGTCGAGGGTTGATGATCCGACGGTGACGTTTGCCAAGCGAGCGATCTCTTTAATGGCGTCTCGAAAGGGCACACCTTCCAGGACCAATGATGACGTTATCAAGGAAGTGGTATTCTCACTGCGAGGAGTGAAGTTAGGGGGGAGGGGGTCCTGATTGGATCACCAGGGACTCTGTGGAGTCCCCATCGCTGATCACTTCCACCTATGCAGGTTGATTGCCTGGGCTCAACGGAGGGGGAGTGGGGAGGAGGACTGGGTGTCAGGTGGAGGACGAGAGGCAGTGGCTGACAGTTTACTTTTTGTTCTGGTTTGCTGGCCAGCACCCTGCCGCTGTAACTGTTGCTGGAGTTCTTGCTTGAGTTGTTTTTTGTAACTGGGACTGCAAGGAAAAAAGCTGATAACTCGCTGGGTAAGCGTGAAATCCGTGGAGAAGATAAATCCTCTTGCGACGGGATCCCCAGCTGGCCTGCCCCTGTTGGGTCTGAGTCAGATGGGAATTCTGCCCCAAACGGTCGTTCCATGCTGGAGAGGCCATAAATGGGACCTAGGGTGCCATTGACGGCACCCGAGTGCCATCGATGGGATCCAGAGGTCCCATAAATGGGCACCTGGCTAAAAAAAATTGCCAAACATTGCCCAAAACCCCTATAAGCGTTTCTTTCCGCCTGGACCGCAAGTAGTCGCGTCTACATTACCTGACGCGTCTAATAGGTCCCGCAGCAGTGTAAACCACAGCAAAAAACTGGCCATCTCCGCGATGACTCAGTTAGCTGTGACAGGCTTGGAGTCAATGCAGGCAATGCGGGCTGTGAAGACTCAATCAAATCCAGGGCGTTGTGTGCAGGAACTATAACATTATTTTAATCCCGTGGTGTCTGTGTGGAGAAGAGCGGCACACTTCCCGGGACTAGGCAAGGTGTCACCGTAACGTGTAAACTCAACAACTACCAGCCCGAAGTTAGAAGTGCCGAAAATTGCTTGAGTCTTAAACTAATTTATCCAACTTCTTCAGAGAATAAACATCAATCCTTAAAATATTAAATAAACTGACTTAAAAAAAATTCGCACCTTGGACTACTTCCCTATTTCCAAAAAATTGCGGAGCACAGAATGGCGTGTGTTGTAAACACCACGCTTAAAGGGAATGACATTTGTCTTCATATGACGTAATGCTATGAATTCCCTCGTTCGCATTGGTCGATGGATGCAGAGTGGAATAGGACCATTCTAACTGCAAGAAAAAACTTCATGTTTTGCGTGGTAATACACAACCAGAAGGGAACCCATCTAAAAGTGGAGATACGCGAATTCCAAGCTTTTACGAAGCAAAAACGAGGTTACCTTTTATGAGGAGATCGCGGAACCGTGAAGCTGACTCAGTGGTAACACAATGGTGACTAACACGCTGGCGGCATAGTGGGATACCAGGATTGCTAACGCATCAAGATTGCACAGCGGTTACCAAGAGGGCACCGCATCGTATCGCCCGCGTTAAACAACAGGTAAAACGGCGCGATAAACGACGTTTTTTTTTTTCAATGATGAAAATTGTCCCTGTAGGAATACCTGGTAAGAATTATTTTTCTGGTGACTTTCCTATTAAAATAATTTGTGGACCATAATTTTGTTCGCAGTATAGCCGCTCCACTCAACTAGAGCAGTGTGCATAGCCCACATATTCCCCACAGGCCCCCCATCAGTTAAACACGGCCATCAATAGTCAATCAAGACCTGAAATTTTCTAAGTCCGGTTGATGCATTTTCCTTGGACGAACCTGGCCCATTTACGATACCGATCTGTGTTTGCTCTCATAGAAGGTACATAACAAGCTTCATTAAAATCCTTGCAGCAGTTTTTAAGTTATCGTGTTAACAAGATGTTGATGACAGGACCGACAGACTGAAAGACCGACAGACCGACACACGGTCATATACCCCCCCCCCCTGCAGGGAATAAATTATGGAAACTAGAGCGTGTACTTGGCGGTGCATTCGCCGTATTTAGTCACTGGTAAATTATTGATGGTTACTGGCAAATTTCGTAAAAAAGGAGGGGGGATAATTTCATTCAGTGCTCTGCGCCCCCTCCCCGCCCCTACAAAGGGGTTCCTTTAGAACAGCACTCCAAACGGCATGCCAAACAGTTGACGCATGTGTGCCCCCCCCCCCGCCCTCTCTCTTCCAGGGATTGCAATAAACATGCTGAGTTGTTCAGTTCTAAAAAAATGCTCAGATGCTTTTTGGTCGGCCAGTTAAGTGTTCAGATTTTAAGATTTCACTGGAGCTACATTTTGCTATGAGTATTCCGGTGTTTCCCAATTACAAGACGCACAAGAGGTGACCTACACTTTTCATCCTAAAGCTCCACGAGGAAGACAAGGAAATTCATTCCAGTTCTGAAGTTTGTGCTAGTCGACGAAGGTTGGGGGGGGGGGGGGCGAATGCAGGTGAAACCTGTACAGAAAGGGCTGCATTTTTTCCACAAGGCAACAAACAGAGTCATTGCTTTGTATGTGTACATTATGCAATAAAAACAGTCACCACCGTTCTATTTTCAACCAAATCGGAGTATGATTAACCATTTTTGACGATTTTCTTTGAAACTACAAAAGGGTGAGGGTGGTTGGGTATGGCACTGGTCCAAAAATTGTCTTGCAATGCATACTGAATGAAAATTACCGCTTTCCTTATGAATTAATTCGGCCCTCTTCGCGGACCGCGTCTGGCGGCATAATGATCCCCTTTCTCCGCCTTTTTTGGCGAGGATGTCCGAAACAAAAAATAAAAACAACCCCCCTCCCCCCAAATAAAAACGGGGAGAGAGGGGGTAATTTGAGGCCAGACGCTACAGTGCCAGTTTCGTTTCAAAGAGGAAATTGTCTTTCCCACAAAAAGGTTGATTCTTTCGTAGCCGCATCCCCCGCGCAAAAAAAAAAAAAAAAATGCATGCACCACTTCTCAGTGTAAGTGTCTGTCTACTTTTCGTTTTTGTGATTGCATTAGGGTGCGTTCTAGCTACACCTGTACTCATAAAAATGTATAATTTTGGTGAAAATGTTTTTTTATGCTATTTAAATTAATTATTTCATACTTCGCGTTTTGGGGGTGACATTTGCGAGGGCATATTAAAAAGGGAGAGGATATTTTTTTAAGTGTGGAACTCCGCGTTTTGGGGGGTCGTTTTGAAATGTTATGGGAAAGCATAGTAACCACTAGTGCCCAACTCCCCACCGACTCCATCACCCCCTAAACCCCCCCTCCTTTTGTGGTACAGATTTACAGTGATTACCCCGCTACATCGGTATATACGGGTGAAGGGTTCTTTTGAGACCCAGGGGTTGGGGGTGGTGAGGGGTGGTGCTCCTGTTCGTGAAGATATAAGGCAGTTGTTTTAAATCAAATTTTCATCTAGGATCCCAATGTAACTGTGGGAATTATAAGCCAGAAAATACCATAACTGCGAAGAAAAAAAAATGTAAAATTAATCAGTCGATATTGAAAGAGTGCATGAGATGTAATGACGTGGAACATCAAAACATGATGTTTATCTGGTTTTCAGCTGTCCGCCAGGTGGCGATGTCGTCCTGCTGCCAATGTCCATCGTATACTGTGTCAGGGCGTGATAAATAACACATCACACAGTGACGTCGACAGTTCTTGTAAAGGGTCTTAACCTACAAGTAACAAAAATCAACAATCCATTGCCCCATCCTCCTGTTAAGTGTTTCATTATTTCGCAGAACTATTCTCGATCAATTTGCGGTCCATTTTCAAAGTAAGTGCCCATGTGTAAACATTTAATCTTGCTGACACGTACGAGAGCACAAAAAAAAGAGGTAAGATAACAGCCTGGTACGTTATCACTCCACCCAGTTGAAGGGTATGCTTGAAATAATAATGGCAAAAATATCTAATGAGGAGGTGACTTAGATCTGCACGGAGTACCTGTTGCTGCTCTAGTTTTGAGAAGCATCCTATAAATAAATTCCTTCTTCACAAAGACCTTGTTTTTCTATTTTTATGTGCCCTCTTTTTTTTTCTTTCATCAAACATGGTGAAATAATTCTTTAAAACCTGACAAATAGGGCACTTACAACAGAAAGCAGGCATGTGTCGCTTGGCATTAAAAAATTCGATGTTGTTTTCCCTTTAAAAAGTGGTTTTAATAAATCTGAAACGGTTTGTTTGAAATGTTGTTCAGAAAATTGAAAATTGGGATTCATCAAAAGTGGTTTTAATTTTAATTCCAGGATGTTTTTAAATCCAGGGTGGTCTAATTTTCAGGGTGGTCTTATTTCCAGGGTGGTCTTATTTCCAGGGTGATCTGCAGCCCCGGGGTCCTGGTGCAAGCGACTTGTCCTGACATCTAATCGATAGTAAGAACTCAAACCAAACATTTAAAGATATTCTAAAAAAGCTTCTTTCAAATCATATTAGCGTTTGCTGTTTTGACCAATAACCAAACACACACACGACCCAGTACTACTTGTGCACAAAAAAAGACTTTAGTTCCCTACAGGTACACTGATAATAAACCACTTTCTGGATTTAAAAAAATCTGTTTTATTTAGGACAAACACCCATTGAGTTGAAGCTGGTGACACTTTTACAGTGGTTGAATCATCTGGGAACTATAAATCACATACAATCAATGGCAACCGTACAATTTCACAGGCAAACATAAGGAAACTTAAGTGGCCTTAATAGTCAAGTAAAAACTGATTAAATAACACTCCAGTAACATTGCCTTTCCTTAAGCTGATCTCAGCTCTGTTCCTGTTAAAATCGGACCGTCATTACACAAACAGGAGCTTTCCAGAGACCAGAGCTTATAAGATACCTGGGCAGTGATTCTTTGTTGGTAGAGCCAATGTTCCTGCCGTTTGTACTTACTGTCACAAATTTACAAGGACGTACAGTAAGAGTGCGGGTTGGATTACTAACAACTGGACCAAGTCCCTTCATGATATGATTGTAACAGCGCCACTGTTTGTCCTTTTATGGTGTATAAGAAATTTTGCTTTCTCTTCAAAATTCTTACCACTTGCATTCCATTAGCGACACCACAGTAACACAAAGGAAAATGCCTGTTTGTGATTGGTTGCCAAAAACGATTGTCAAACGAAAGTTGTCCCTGGCGGCCGCTGGATTTAATAAATGCATTAGAACCATAAAAAGCTTTAGTTTGTGAAAATTTTAGCACCGCAGAAGTAAAAGCTGAGAGCAAACTTTCTAATCATGTAGTTTCTTTACGAAAGAGAAGCTTTGAAATAGAACGATGTGAAAAAAAAAAACCAAAAGCTAATGACGGAGACATTTTTTTTGTCTCATCCATTAGGGGAAATATGTGCATAGCCAGCGACTTTATAAATATTCTAACACTCATGTGGGCGCATTGAGAGATGGGTGTTTTTCTCAGCGGAAGGGTGGTCACTAGAGTTTGGCGTTCTCCCGCCTTCTCTACAGGCCATATCTTAAGGCTCACGTCAAAATAGACATGAGAAAGGAATTGTTTCGAATTTTACTTCAAACCTGTCTGCGACATCAATTCGATAACGCCTATCCAACATTCTTCCAATTTTTTTTTTTTTTGGGGGGGGGGCGGTGGGAGTTAAAAGATTTGTAAGGAATGCTAACCCGGCGAAAGGGCGAGATGTTTTTCTCTGAGGCGTCAAATTTCCCTCCTTTTTTCGAAGTAGAGCCGTTTTCTCTACAATCTCCAACAGAACAGGAAATTATGACCTTAAAAGGAAAAAGATTGGAAATATTACTAAATTTGTCTTTTGTATTTAAATGTGTAGCTTTGTATGTTATAGTTTTTAACCAGTGCAGAAACCTAAAATTTGTGCATCAAATGAAGCAGTAAGTCTTAGGAAAGTGTTCTATATTTTGATACTCCCTTCACGCGAGTGTAAACATCGTAAACAAGGGGGCAATCAGTTTATCCGACTCAATTCTCTGAGTAAATATTTTTGAGCTTGCAACAAAACACAATGTTGTAAACTAAGATAAAAAAACACGAATACAATAAACGTCATTTTTCCTGCGGATGTTTTTGCTGAAATGATATTACTTTCTCAATGGCTCTTTTAGCTGAGGTCTGGCACACATACAGACTCATTGTAAAAATTCGTGGAAGCTTATTGAATTTAATTGTGCCCATGTTATTCATTAATTTCCTCCAATAACTCATGAAAAATATTGACAAAATATTGATAAAAAATGAAAAACAAAAATGTGGAGCGTTCGCCTGAGAGAGGAACAATCCATCTCTCCATCAACAAAACAGCGACTGTTTGCTTGAAGTACAATGACGTGTGCTCTGGTTACTATTATTATTATTATTATTATTATTATTATTATTATTATTATTATTATCATGTCATTTGGTTTTGGATGTTAGAGCAACTTGATGGTTGCCCTGTTTCTGGGCCTTAAAACAGCAATCAATGTTAGACCATAGACAAACAGCGAATCGTACATTCGAAAACAAGAGAAAGGGCAAAAAAGGACGGCCACCCACCCCCCCCCCCCCCTCACCTCCGAGACAGTGGCGTTCATTCCAAGCAACAGCCAGCCAGCTATTCCTCAGTCGAAGCGATGTGCTCCAGCCCAACTCACTGGTGGCCCTTTTCTATGTGTCGACTTCAACGTCTCAACACCTTGTGTGTGTGTGTGTTTGTGTGTGTGTGTGTGTGTGTGTGTGTGTGTGTGTGTGTGTGTGTGTGTGTGTGTGTGTGTGTGTGTGTGTGTGTGTGTGTGTGTGTGTGTGTGTGTGTGTGTGTGTGTGTTTGCGTGCTCCTGTCTTCACGGCGAAGTCAGAGCCTGTGGTCGTAAGCTCAAAGTGAAACTGGAGCTTTTTTGTGAAACCGGACCCAAAACCCAGGGTCTACATTCAAAAACCGAGTTATGATAACCATGATTTATATTGAGAGATGGGCTTTCATATGAGAGGGGTGTCCAGAAACGCCTGGTGTATTTTTGAGGCAAAATTTTGGTTTTTTTTAGTTTATACACTTCCCAATAGGGGGAGACCCACCGTGAGCGAGCACATGGCAGGTTAATTAAAACTTGGCCAATCAAGTGGTTTCCACATGGTTTGAGCCTATTTTCTCGACCAATGAATGAAGAACACTTGAAAAAGCACGTGTTGGGCGACTTCATGAGATATGGGGGGTGTCACCTTTTTTGTTTACAAAATTTTCCAAGTCCTAGCAGCTTGTTATCCCTGTAGCAGCTCATAAACGTATAGCAAAGTGATAAATGGTGTTTATTTTTCTGTAAAACAGTGTTTTTTTACAACCTTTTACTTGGTTTATACAAAAGCATATTTTACAATAGTTACATTCAAGGCTTTCACCCACATTGGGAAATGTCCGTTTTCACGGTGTGTGTGTACCTTTTCTATAACTTTGCATTGTCCTCCTTTTTAAACTTCAAATTATCAACAGCTTAAGCTATTTCCATTGTACTTTCTTTTACAATATATGTTAAAAATATTATTTTATCTCCATTAGAATTAGCTGTGTTTGGCGGTAATTTTTCTTGGAATTTACTTTTTGTGTTTGAACTGATGATGGGTCCAAAAATGCTTGACTGACGGCATCAATTGTCCTTTATGTAAGTGCCGATCTGAATATATTTTTAGGTTAATGTTTTAACTTGATTTGTTTTAACGGTTTCAAACTGTGAACTTTACTTTCTCTTTATTCGAGTAGTGATTTTTAAACACTGATATTAAATACCACTGTGTTCATACCTGTTTGGTATGCACACAGTGGTATTTTTTTTGTCAATGTATGGTGGCTGGATTCGACTGAATTTTAAATTCCTCTAATGATTTCTAGAGGAGTGTGGATACACCTCAAAACATGAAGAGAAATGGCTTGCGTTTCTCATAGATTGCTCTTTTTCGCCTGAAACTGCGGTCCTTATAATTAAACATTTATTTTCTTTTGTCTCTATTTCTCTTAGCTCAGTTTGTCCGTAAATTTGGTTAGAATTGCTTTGCTTTTTTTTCAATGATAGATCTAATATCGCTTGTATGACTGCCTTAATTTTTTTTGTACTTAAATATTAAACATTCGTCAACCTTAGATGTTTTTTTATGTGAGGAATAAGATAGACTTAACACTTTTAATGTCATGCAGCGGAAATTCACAAACCGCTTGAGAAAATGCTGGCTACACCCGTTATTAAATGTTACTGTTAGAGTAATATTGTAATAAAAAACTTTTAAGATCTAGTTACAAGGCTACAGTTGGCGTCAAAGTCTCACACCTTTCAAATTAGCATTTCTACAATTGAAAGAAAACTTTTTATGCTTGTAATTCCTGGTAAATTTGGGTTTTCCGGTTTACTTTAATAGTTTGCAGACTGTTTCTCATATTTGTATGCTATTTTTCACAGTTTACTTGTTATTTATCTGAATGTGCTGTAGACGACATCATACATTTATTTTTCTCTTATCTCTATTAAAATTAGCTGTCTTTGCACATGCTTTTAGAATCTTCTAATTTTCCTTTTGAATCGATGGGCTCAAAATCGCTGCGAATGACTGTCTTTATTTTCTTTTCATTGGTGGTATGATCTTAAAACGCTTCAATTTTCTACAACTGCGTGGAAAAATCCCTTATATGTCCGTTTTATTATTTGTTCGTGAAGAGATAGGGTTTGTATACTCTGGTATGTTACATTTCTCTGAAGTTTTTTGTTTGGACTAATTGTAACTGCGAGATATATTACCATTGTTTTTCTGATTGTACACACCAAAGTCTTCTGAAAGTAGAAATTGTTATTGTTTATGATATAATCCTTGAAGCCACCCCGTCTCCTGTTGATATTTCTGCTTTTGAGAAAGAAAAATATATTCTTAAAAATCGTGAAAGCGGATCCTTAGAATAAACAATCTTAGGTATCGCAACATTAATATGGGCTGCCTTGAAAAAGTGGGTCAAATATATTTTAAATCCACCCCCTCCCTACTCCCACCTACCCCAAGAACCAAGTTATTTATGCGGAGACATTTGAAACAATACTTTTAATGTCACGCAACGGAAATTCACAAACTCCTTGAAAAAATGCTGGCTACGCCCGATATTCCATGTCGTACTGTTTGAGTGACATTGAATTAAACAAAAAAAAAAGAACTTTTAAGATCTAGTTATAAGGTTTTAATTGGTATGAAAGTGATACACATTTACATTCAGCATTTATAAAATTGAAAAAAAAAAGAGAACAACAACTTTTTATGCTTGTAATGTGTGGTAAATTCCGGTTTTCAAACTGGGGAAGATTACTATAATAGTTTGCAGGCTGTTTCTCATATTTGCATGCTATTTTACACAGTTTATCTGAATGTGCTGTAGACGACGTCACACATTTATTTTTTCTTATCTCTGTTAAAATTAGCTGTATTTACACATGCGGTTAGAATCTTCTACTTTTCCTTTTGCATCGATGGGCCCAAAACCGCTGCGAATGACTGACCTTATGTTCTTTTCATTGGTGGTATGATCTTAAAACGCTTCAATTTTCTACATTTGCGTGCACAAATCTCTCATGTGTGCGTTTTATTATTTTTTTCGTAAAGAGATAGGGTCTGTTTACTCTGGAATGTTACATTTCTCTGAGGAGTTTTGTTTGGACTAAGTGTAACTGCTCGATATATCGTCATTATTTTTCTGATTGTGCAGACCAAGGTCTGATGAAATTGAAAATGTTATTGTTTATGACATAATCCTTGAGGCCATCCCGTCTCCTCTTGATATTTCTGCTTTTGAGAAAGAAAAATATATTCTTTAAAAAATCGTGAAAGCGGATCCTTAGAATGAACAATCCTAGGTATCGCAACATTGATAAGGGCTGCCTTGAAAAAGTGGGTCCAATTTACTTTAAATCCACCCCCTCCCTACTCCCACCTACCCCAAGAACCAAGTTATTTATGCGGAGACATTTGAAACAATACTTTTAATGTCACGCAACGGAAATTCACAAACTCCTTGAAAAAATGCTGGCTACGCCCGATATTCCATGTCGTGCTGTTTGAGTGACATTGGATTAAACAAAAAAGGACTTTTAAGATCTAGTTATAAGGTTTTAATTGGCATGAAAGTGATACACATTTACGATTCAGCATTTATAAAATTGAAAAAAAAAGAGAACAACAACTTTTTATGCTTGTAATGTGTGGTAAATTCCGGTTTCAAACTGGGGAAGATTACTATAATAGTTTGCAGGCTGTTTCTCATATTTGCATGCTATTTTACACAGTTTATCTGAATGTGCTGTAGACGACGTTATACATTTATTTTTCTCTTATCTCTGTTAAAATTAGCTGTATTTATACATGCGGTTAGAATCTTCTCATTTTCCTTTTGAATCGATGGGCCTAAAACCGCTGCGAATGACAGATTTTATTTTCTTTTCATTAGTGGTATGATCTTAAAACGCTTCAATTTTCTACAGTTGCGTGCACAAATCTCTTATGTGTACGTTTTGTTATTTTTTTCGTAAAGAGATAGGGTCTGTTTACTCTGGAATGTTATATTTCTCTGAGGAGTTTTGTTTGGACTAAGTGTAACTGCTCGATTTATCGTCATTATTTTTCTTATTGTGCAGACCAAGGTCTGATGAAAGTGAAAATGTTATTGTTTATGACATAATCCTTGAGGCCATCCCGTCTCCTCTTGATATTTCTGCTTTTGAGAAAGAAAAATATATTCTTAAAAAAGTCGTGAAAGCGGATCCTTAGAATGAACAATCTTAGGTATCGCAACATTGATATGGGCTACCTTGAAAAAATGGTTCAAATATACTTTAAATCCATCCCCCCTCCCTACTCCCACCTACCCCAAGAACCAAGTTATTTATGCGGAGACATTTGAAACAATACTTTTAATGTCACGCAACGGAAATTCACAAACTCCTTGAAAAAATGCTGGCTACGCCCGATATTCCATATCGTGCTGTTTGAGTGACATTGGATTAAACAAAAAAAGGACTTTTAAGATCTAGTTATAAGGTTTTAATTGGCATGAAAGTGATACACATTTAGGATTCAGCATTTATAAAATTGAAAAAAAAAGAGAACAACAACTTTTTATGCTTGTAATGTGTGGTAAATTCCGGTTTCAAACTGGGGAAGATTACTATAATAGTTTGCAGGCTGTTTCTCATATTTGCATGCTATTTTACACAGGTTATCTGAATGTGCTGTAGACGACATTATACATTTATTTTTCTCTTATCTCTGTTAAAATTAGCTGTATTTATACATGCGGTTAGAATCTTCTCATTTTCCTTTTGAATCGATGGGCCCAAAACAGCTGCAAATGACAGATTTTATTTTCTTTTCATTAGTGGTATGATCTTAAAACGCTTCAATTTTCTACATTTGCGTGCACAAATCTCTTATGTGTACGTTTTGTTATTTTTTTCGTAAAGAGATAGGGTCTGTTTACTCTGGAATGTTATATTTCTCTGAGGAGTTTTGCTTGGACCAAGTGTAACTGCTCGATTTATCGTCATTATTTTTCTTTTTGTGCAGACCAAGGTCTGATGAAAGTGAAAATGTTATTGTTTATGACATAATCCTTGAGGCCATCCCGTCTCCTCTTGATATTTCTGCTTTTGAGAAAGAAAAATATATTCTTAAAAAAGTCGTGAAAGCGGATCCTTAGAATAAACAATCTTAGGTATCGCAACATTGATATGGGCTACCTTGAAAAAATGGTTCAAATATACTTTAAATCCATCCCCCCTCCCTACTCCCACCTACCCCAAGAACCAAGTTATTTATGCGGAGACATTTGAAACAATACTTTTAATGTCACGCAACGGAAATTCACAAACTCCTTGAAAAAATGCTGGCTACGCCCGATATTCCATATCGTGCTGTTTGAGTGACATTGGATTAAACAAAAAAGGACTTTTAAGATCTAGTTATAAGGTTTTAATTGGCATGAAAGTGATACACATTTAGGATTCAGCATTTATAAAATTGAAAAAAAAGAGAACAACAACTTTTTATGCTTGTAATGTGTGGTAAATTCCGGTTTCAAACTGGGGAAGATTACTATAATAGTTTGCAGGCTGTTTCTCATATTTGCATGCTATTTTACACAGGTTATCTGAATGTGCTGTAGACGACGTTATACATTTATTTTTCTCTTATCTCTGTTAAAATTAGCTGTATTTATACATGCGGTTAGAATCTTCTCATTTTCCTTTTGAATCGATGGGCCCAAAACCGCTGCGAATGACAGATTTTATTTTCTTTTCATTAGTGGTATGATCTTAAAACGCTTCAATTTTCTACATTTGCGTGCACAAATCTCTTATGTGTACGTTTTGTTATTTTTTTCGTAAAGAGATAGGGTCTGTTTACTCTGGAATGTTATATTTCTCTGAGGAGTTTTGTTTGGACTAAGTGTAACTGCTCGATTTATCGTCATTATTTTTCTTATTGTGCAGACCAAGGTCTGATGAAAGTGAAAATGTTATTGTTTATGACATAATCCTTGAGGCCATCCCGTCTCCTCTTGATATTTCTGCTTTTGAGAAAGAAAAATATATTCTTAAAAAAGTCGTGAAAGCGGATCCTTAGAATGAACAATCTTAGGTATCGCAACATTGATATGGGCTACCTTGAAAAAATGGTTCAAATATACTTTAAATCCATCCCCCCTCCCTACTCCCACCTACCCCAAGAACCAAGTTATTTATGCGGAGACATTTGAAACAATACTTTTAATGTCCCGCAACGGAAATTCACAAACTCCTTGAAAAAATGCTGGCTACGCCCGATATTCCATATCGTGCTGTTTGAGTGACATTGGATTAAACAAAAAAAGGACTTTTAAGATCTAGTTATAAGGTTTTAATTGGCATGAAAGTGATACACATTTAGGATTCAGCATTTATAAAATTGAAAAAAAAAGAGAACAACAACTTTTTATGCTTGTAATGTGTGGTAAATTCCGGTTTCAAACTGGGGAAGATTACTATAATAGTTTGCAGGCTGTTTCTCATATTTGCATGCTATTTTACACAGGTTATCTGAATGTGCTGTAGACGACGTTATACATTTATTTTTCTCTTATCTCTGTTAAAATTAGCTGTATTTATACATGCGGTTAGAATCTTCTCATTTTCCTTTTGAATCGATGGGCCCAAAACCGCTGCGAATGACAGATTTTATTTTCTTTTCATTAGTGGTATGATCTTAAAACGCTTCAATTTTCTACATTTGCGTGCACAAATCTCTTATGTGTACGTTTTGTTATTTTTTTCGTAAAGAGATAGGGTCTGTTTACTCTGGAATGTTATATTTCTCTGAGGAGTTTTGTTTGGACCAAGTGTAACTGCTCGATTTATCGTCATTATTTTTCTTATTGTGCAGACCAAGGTCTGATGAAAGTGAAAATGTTATTGTTTATGACATAATCCTTGAGGCCATCCCGTCTCCTCTTGATATTTCTGCTTTTGAGAAAGAAAAATATATTCTTAAAAAAGTCGTGAAAGTGGATCCTTAGAATAAACAATCTTAGGTATCGCAACATTGATATGGGCTACCTTGAAAAAATGGTTCAAATATACTTTAAATCCATCCCCCCTCCCTACTCCCACCTACCCCAAGAACCAAGTTATTTATGCGGAGACATTTGAAACAATACTTTTAATGTCACGCAACGGAAATTCACAAACTCCTTGAAAAAATGCTGGCTACGCCCGATATTCCATATCGTGCTGTTTGAGTGACATTGGATTAAACAAAAAAGGACTTTTAAGATCTAGTTATAAGGTTTTAATTGGCATGAAAGTGATACACATTTAGGATTCAGCATTTACAAAATTGAAAAAAAAGAGAACAACAACTTTTTATGCTTGTAATGTGTGGTAAATTCCGGTTTCAAACTGGGGAAGATTACTATAATAGTTTGCAGGCTGTTTCTCATATTTGCATGCTATTTTACACAGGTTATCTGAATGTGCTGTAGACGACGTTATACATTTATTTTTCTCTTATCTCTGTTAAAATTAGCTGTATTTATACATGCGGTTAGAATCTTCTCATTTTCCTTTTGCATCGTTGGGCCCAAAACCGCTGCGAATGACAGATTTTATTTTCTTTTCATTAGTGGTATGATCTTAAAACGCTTCAATTTTCTACATTTGCGTGCACAAATCTCTTATGTGTACGTTTTGTTATTTTTTTCGTAAAGAGATAGGGTCTGTTTACTCTGGAATGTTATATTTCTCTGAGGAGTTTTGTTTGGACTAAGTGTAACTGCTCGATATATCGTCATTATTTTTCTTATTGTACAGACCAAGGTCGGATGAAAGTGAAATTATTATTGTTTATGACATAATCCTTGAGGCCATCCCGTCTCCTCTTGATATTTCTGCTTTTGAGAAAGAAAAATATATTCTTAAAAAAATCATGAAAGCGGATCCTTAGAATGAACAATCTTAGGTATCGCAACATTGATATGGGCTGCTTTGAAAAAGTGGGTCAAATATACTTTAAATCCACCCTCCCTCCCTACTCCCACCTACCCCAAGAACCAAGTTATTTATGCGGAGACATTTGAAACAATACTTTTAATGTCACGCAACGGAAATTCACAAACTCCTTGAAAAAATGCTGGCTACGCCAGATATTCCATATCGTGCTGTTTGAGTGACATTGGATTAAACAAAAAAAGGGCTTTTAAGATCTAGTTATAAGGTTTTAATTGGCGTGAAAGTGATACACATTTACAATTCAGCATTTATAAAATTCAAAAAAAAGAGAACAACAACTTTTTATGCTTGTAATGTGTGGTAAATTCCGGTTTTCAAACTGGGGAAGATTACTATAATAGTTTGCAGGCTGTTTCTCATATTTGCATGCTATTTTACACAGGTTATCTGAATGTGCTGTAGACGACGTTATACATTTATTTTTCTCTTATCTCTGTTAAAATTAGCTGTATTTATACATGCGGTTAGAATCTTCTCATTTTCCTTTTGAATCGATGGGCCCAAAACCGCTGCGAATGACAGATTTTATTTTCTTTTCATTAGTGGTATGATCTTAAAACGCTTCAATTTTCTACATTTGCGTGCACAAATCTCTTATGTGTACGTTTTGTTATTTTTTTCGTAAAGAGATAGGGTCTGTTTACTCTGGAATGTTATATTTCTCTGAGGAGTTTTGTTTGGACCAAGTGTAACTGCTCGATTTATCGTCATTATTTTTCTTATTGTGCAGACCAAGGTCTGATGAAAGTGAAAATGTTATTGTTTATGACATAATCCTTGAGGCCATCCCGTCTCCTCTTGATATTTCTGCTTTTGAGAAAGAAAAATATATTCTTAAAAAAGTCGTGAAAGTGGATCCTTAGAATAAACAATCTTAGGTATCGCAACATTGATATGGGCTACCTTGAAAAAATGGTTCAAATATACTTTAAATCCATCCCCCCTCCCTACTCCCACCTACCCCAAGAACCAAGTTATTTATGCGGAGACATTTGAAACAATACTTTTAATGTCACGCAACGGAAATTCACAAACTCCTTGAAAAAATGCTGGCTACGCCCGATATTCCATATCGTGCTGTTTGAGTGACATTGGATTAAACAAAAAAGGACTTTTAAGATCTAGTTATAAGGTTTTAATTGGCATGAAAGTGATACACATTTAGGATTCAGCATTTACAAAATTGAAAAAAAAGAGAACAACAACTTTTTATGCTTGTAATGTGTGGTAAATTCCGGTTTCAAACTGGGGAAGATTACTATAATAGTTTGCAGGCTGTTTCTCATATTTGCATGCTATTTTACACAGGTTATCTGAATGTGCTGTAGACGACGTTATACATTTATTTTTCTCTTATCTCTGTTAAAATTAGCTGTATTTATACATGCGGTTAGAATCTTCTCATTTTCCTTTTGCATCGATGGGCCCAAAACCGCTGCGAATGACAGATTTTATTTTCTTTTCATTAGTGGTATGATCTTAAAACGCTTCAATTTTCTACATTTGCGTGCACAAATCTCTTATGTGTACGTTTTGTTATTTTTTTCGTAAAGAGATAGGGTCTGTTTACTCTGGAATGTTATATTTCTCTGAGGAGTTTTGTTTGGACTAAGTGTAACTGCTCGATATATCGTCATTATTTTTCTTATTGTACAGACCAAGGTCGGATGAAAGTGAAATTATTATTGTTTATGACATAATCCTTGAGGCCATCCCGTCTCCTCTTGATATTTCTGCTTTTGAGAAAGAAAAATATATTCTTAAAAAAATCATGAAAGCGGATCCTTAGAATGAACAATCTTAGGTATCGCAACATTGATATGGGCTGCTTTGAAAAAGTGGGTCAAATATACTTTAAATCCACCCCCCCTCCCTACTCCCACCTACCCCAAGAACCAAGTTATTTATGCGGAGACATTTGAAACAATACTTTTAATGTCACGCAACGGAAATTCACAAACTCCTTGAAAAAATGCTGGCTACGCCAGATATTCCATATCGTGCTGTTTGAGTGACATTGGATTAAACAAAAAAAGGGCTTTTTAGATCTAGTTATAAGGTTTTAATTGGCGTGAAAGTGATACACATTTACAATTCAGCATTTATAAAATTCAAAAAAAAGAGAACAACAACTTTTTATGCTTGTAATGTGTGGTAAATTCCGGTTTTCAAACTGGGGAAGATTACTATAATAGTTTGCAGGCTGTTTCTCATATTTGCATGCTATTTTACACAGTTTATCTGAATGTGCTGTAGACGACGTTATACACTTATTTTTCTCTTAATTCTGTTAAAATTAGCTGTATTTCCACATGCGGTTAGAATCTTCTAATTTTCCTTTTGAATCAATGGGCCCAAACCGCTGCGAATGACTAACTTTATTTTCTTTTCATTGGTGGTATGATCTTAAAACGCTTCAATTTTCTACATTTGCGTGCACAAATCTCTCATGTGTGCGTTTTATTATTTTTTTCGTAAAGAGATAGGGTCTGTTTACTCTGGAATGTTACATTTCTCTGAGGAGTTTTGTTTGGACTAAGTGTAACTGCTCGATATATTGTCATTATTTTTCTGATTGTAGAGACCAAGGTCTGATGAAAGTGAAATTGTTATTATTTATGACATAATCCTTGAAGCCATCCCGTCTCCTCTTGATATTTCTGCTTTTGAGAAAGAAAAATATATTCTTAAAAAAATCGTGAAAGCGGATCCTTAGAATAAATAATCTTAGGTATCGCAACATTGATAAGGGCTGCCTTGAAAAAGTGGTTCAAATATACTTTAAATCGACCCACCTCCCTACTCCCACCTACCCCAAGAACCAAGTTATTTATGCGGAGACATTTGAAAGAATACTTTTAATGTCACGCAATGGAAATTCACAAACTCCTTGAAAAAATGCTGGCTACGCCCGATATTCCATATCGTGCTGTTTGAGTGACATTGGATTAAACAAAAAAAGGGCTTTTAAGATCTAGTTATAAGGTTTTAATTGGCGTGAAAGTGATACACATTTACAATTCAGCATTTATAAAATTTAAAAAAAAAGAGAACAACAACTTTTTATGCTTGTAATGTGTGGTAAATTCCGGTTTCAAACTGGGGAAGATTACTATAATAGTTTGCAGGCTGTTTCTCATATTTGCATGCTATTTTACACAGTTTATCTGAATGTGCTGTAGACGACGTTATACACTTATTTTTCTCTTAATTCTGTTAAAATTAGCTGTATTTCCACATGCGGTTAGAATCTTCTCATTTTCCTTTTGAATCAATGGGCCCAAACCGCTGCGAATGACTAACTTTATTTTCTTTTCATTGGTGGTATGATCTTAAAACGCTTCAATTTTCTACATTTGCGTGCACAAATCTCTCATGTGTGCGTTTTATTATTTTTTTCGTAAAGAGATAGGGTCTGTTTACTCTGGAATGTTACATTTCTCTGAGGAGTTTTGTTTGCACTAAGTGTAACTGCTCGATATATTGTCATTATTTTTCTGATTGTACAGACCAAGGTCTGATGAAAGTGAAATTGTTATTGTTTATGACATAATCCTTGAGGCCATCCCGTCTCCTCTTGATATTTCTGCTTTTGAGAAAGAAAAATATATTCTTAAAAAAGTCGTGAAAGCGGATCCTTGGAATGAACAATCTTAGGTATCGCAACATTGATATGGGCTACCTTGAAAAAATGGTTCAAATATACTTTAAATCCATCCCCCCTCCCTACTCCCACCTACCCCAAGAACCAAGTTATTTATGCGGAGACATTTGAAACAATACTTTTAATGTCACGCAACGGAAATTCACAAACTCCTTGAAAAAATGCTGGCTACGCCCGATATTCCATATCGTGCTGTTTGAGTGACATTGGATTAAACAAAAAAGGACTTTTAAGATCTAGTTATAAGGTTTTAATTGGCATGAAAGTGATACACATTTAGGATTCAGCATTTATAAAATTGAAAAAAAAGAGAACAACAACTTTTTATGCTTGTAATGTGTGGTAAATTCCGGTTTCAAACTGGGGAAGATTACTATAATAGTTTGCAGGCTGTTTCTCATATTTGCATGCTATTTTACACAGGTTATCTGAATGTGCTGTAGACGACGTTATACATTTATTTTTCTCTTATCTCTGTTAAAATTAGCTGTATTTATACATGCGGTTAGAATCTTCTCATTTTCCTTTTGCATCGATGGGCCCAAAACCGCTGCGAATGACAGATTTTATTTTCTTTTCATTCGTGGTATGATCTTAAAACGCTTCAATTTTCTACATTTGCGTGCACAAATCTCTTATGTGTACGTTTTGTCATTTTTTTCGTAAAGAGATAGGGTCTGTTTACTCTGGAATGTTATATTTCTCTGAGGAGTTTTGTTTGGACTAAGTGTAACTGCTCGATATATCGTCATTATTTTTCTTATTGTACAGACCAAGGTCGGATGAAAGTGAAATTATTATTGTTTATGACATAATCCTTGAGGCCATCCCGTCTCCTCTTGATATTTCTGCTTTTGAGAAAGAAAAATATATTCTTAAAAAAATCGTGAAAGCGGATCCTTAGAATGAACAATCTTAGGTATCGCAACATTGATATGGGCTGCCTTGAAAAAGTGGGTCAAATATACTTTAAATCCATCCCCCCTCCCTACTCCCACCTACCCCAAGAACCAAGTTATTTATGCGGAGACATTTGAAACAATACTTTTAATGTCACGCAACGGAAATTCACAAACTCCTTGAAAAAATGCTGGCTACGCCCGATATTCCATATCGTGCTGTTTGAGTGACATTGGATTAAACAAAAAAAGGGCTTTTAAGATCTAGTTATAAGGTTTTAATTGGCGTGAAAGTGATACACATTTACAATTCAGCATTTATAAAATTCAAAAAAAAGAGAACAACAACTTTTTATGCTTGTAATGTGTGGTAAATTCCGGTTTTCAAACTGGGGAAGATTACTATAATAGTTTGCAGGCTGTTTCTCATATTTGCATGCTATTTTACACAGTTTATCTGAATGTGCTGTAGACGACGTTATACACTTATTTTTCTCTTAATTCTGTTAAAATTAGCTGTATTTCCACATGCGGTTAGAATCTTCTAATTTTCCTTTTGAATCAATGGGCCCAAACCGCTGCGAATGACTAACTTTATTTTCTTTTCATTGGTGGTATGATCTTAAAACGCTTCAATTTTCTACATTTGCGTGCACAAATCTCTCATGTGTGCGTTTTATTATTTTTTTCGTAAAGAGATAGGGTCTGTTTACTCTGGAATGTTACATTTCTCTGAGGAGTTTTGTTTGGACTAAGTGTAACTGCTCGATATATTGTCATTATTTTTCTGATTGTAGAGACCAAGGTCTGATGAAAGTGAAATTGTTATTATTTATGACATAATCCTTGAGGCCATCCCGTCTCCTCTTGATATTTCTGCTTTTGAGAAAGAAAAATATATTCTTAAAAAAGTCGTGAAAGCGGATCCTTAGAATGAACAATCTTAGGTATCGCAACATTGATATGGGCTACCTTGAAAAAATGGTTCAAATATACTTTAAATCCATCCCCCCTCCCTACTCCCACCTACCCCAAGAACCAAGTTATTTATGCGGAGACATTTGAAACAATACTTTTAATGTCACGCAACGGAAATTCACAAACTCCTTGAAAAAATGCTGGCTACGCCCGATATTCCATATCGTGCTGTTTGAGTGACATTGGATTAAACAAAAAAGGACTTTTAAGATCTAGTTATAAGGTTTTAATTGGCATGAAAGTGATACACATTTAGGATTCAGCATTTATAAAATTGAAAAAAAAGAGAACAACAACTTTTTATGCTTGTAATGTGTGGTAAATTCCGGTTTCAAACTGGGGAAGATTACTATAATAGTTTGCAGGCTGTTTCTCATATTTGCATGCTATTTTACACAGGTTATCTGAATGTGCTGTAGACGACGTTATACATTTATTTTTCTCTTATCTCTGTTAAAATTAGCTGTATTTATACATGCGGTTAGAATCTTCTCATTTTCCTTTTGCATCGATGGGCCCAAAACCGCTGCGAATGACAGATTTTATTTTCTTTTCATTAGTGGTATGATCTTAAAACGCTTCAATTTTCTACATTTGCGTGCACAAATCTCTTATGTGTACGTTTTGTTATTTTTTTCGTAAAGAGATAGGGTCTGTTTACTCTGGAATGTTATATTTCTCTGAGGAGTTTTGTTTGGACTAAGTGTAACTGCTCGATATATCGTCATTATTTTTCTGATTGTACAGACCAAGGTCGGATGAAAGTGAAATTATTATTGTTTATGACATAATCCTTGAGGCCATCCCGTCTCCTCTTGATATTTCTGCTTTTGAGAAAGAAAAATATATTCTTAAAAAAATCGTGAAAGCGGATCCTTAGAATGAACAATCTAAGGTATCGCAACATTGATATGGGCTGCCTTGAAAAAGTGGGTCAAATATACTTTAAATCCACCCCCCCTCCCTACTCCCACCTACCCCAAGAACCAAGTTATTTATGCGGAGACATTTGAAACAATACTTTTAATGTCACGCAACGGAAATTCACAAACTCCTTGAAAAAATGCTGGCTACGCCCGATATTCCATATCGTGCTGTTTGAGTGACATTGGATTAAACAAAAAAGGGCTTTTAAGATCTAGTTATAAGGTTTTAATTGGCGTGAAAGTGATACACATTTACAATTCAGCATTTATAAAATTCAAAAAAAAGAGAACAACAACTTTTTATGCTTGTAATGTGTGGTAAATTCCGGTTTTCAAACTGGGGAAGATTACTATAATAGTTTGCAGGCTGTTTCTCATATTTGCATGCTATTTTACACAGTTTATCTGAATGTGCTGTAGACGACGTTATACACTTATTTTTCTCTTAATTCTGTTAAAATTAGCTGTATTTCCACATGCGGTTAGAATCTTCTAATTTTCCTTTTGAATCAATGGGCCCAAACCGCTGCGAATGACTAACTTTATTTTCTTTTCATTGGTGGTATGATCTTAAAACGCTTCAATTTTCTACATTTGCGTGCACAAATCTCTCATGTGTGCGTTTTATTATTTTTTTCGTAAAGAGATAGGGTCTGTTTACTCTGGAATGTTACATTTCTCTGAGGAGTTTTGTTTGGACTAAGTGTAACTGCTCGATATATTGTCATTATTTTTCTGATTGTAGAGACCAAGGTCTGATGAAAGTGAAATTGTTATTGTTTATGACATAATCCTTGAGGCCATCCCGTCTCCTCTTGATATTTCTGCTTTTGAGAAAGAAAAATATATTCTTAAATAAGTCGTGAAAGCGGATCCTTAGACTGAACAATCTTAGGTATCGCAACATTGATATGGGCTACCTTGAAAAAATGGTTCAAATATACTTTAAATCCATCCCCCCTCCCTACTCCCACCTACCCCAAGAACCAAGTTATTTATGCGGAGACATTTGAAACAATACTTTTAATGTCACGCAACGGAAATTCACAAACTCCTTGAAAAAATGCTGGCTACGCCCGATATTCCATATCGTGCTGTTTGAGTGACATTGGATTAAACAAATAAGGACTTTTAAGATCTAGTTATAAGGTTTTAATTGGCATGAAAGTGATACACATTTAGGATTCAGCATTTATAAAATTGAAAAAAAGAGAACAACAACTTTTTATGCTTGTAATGTGTGGTAAATTCCGGTTTCAAACTGGGGAAGATTACTATAATAGTTTGCAGGCTGTTTCTCATATTTGCATGCTATTTTACACAGGTTATCTGAATGTGCTGTAGACGACGTTATACATTTATTTTTCTCTTATCTCTGTTAAAATTAGCTGTATTTATACATGCGGTTAGAATCTTCTCATTTTCCTTTTGAATCGATGGGCCCAAAACCGCTGCGAATGACAGATTTTATTTTATTTTCATTAGTGGTATGATCTTAAAACGCTTCAATTTTCTACATTTGCGTGCACAAATCTCTTATGTGTACGTTTTGTTATTTTTTTCGTAAAGAGATAGGGTCTGTTTACTCTGGAATGTTATATTTCTCTGAGGAGTTTTGTTTGGACTAAGTGTAACTGCTCGATATATCGTCATTATTTTTCTGATTGTACAGACCAAGGTCGGATGAAAGTGAAATTATTATTGTTTATGACATAATCCTTGAGGCCATCCCGTCTCCTCTTGATATTTCTGCTTTTGAGAAAGAAAAATATATTCTTAAAAAAATCGTGAAAGCGGATCCTTAGAATGAACAATCTTAGGTATCGCAACATTGATATGGGCTGCATTGAAAAAGTGGTTCAAATATACTTTAAATCCACCCTCCCTCCCTACTCCCACCTACCCCAAGAACCAAGTTATTTATGCGGAGACATTTGAAACAATACTTTTAATGTCACGCAACGGAAATTCACAAACTCCTTGAAAAAATGCTGGCTACGCCCGATATTCCATATCGTGCTGTTTGAGTGACATTGGATTAAACAAAAAAAGGGCTTTTAAGATCTAGTTATAAGGTTTTAATTGGCGTGAAAGTGATACACATTTACAATTCAGCATTTATAAAATTCAAAAAAAAGAGAACAACAACTTTTTATGCTTGTAATGTATGGTAAATTCCGGTTTTCAAACTGGGGAAGATTACTATAATAGTTTGCAGGCTGTTTCTCATATTTGCATGCTATTTTACACAGTTTATCTGAATGTGCTGTAGACGACGTTATACACTTATTTTTCTCTTAATTCTGTTAAAATTAGCTGTATTTCCACATGCGGTTAGAATCTTCTAATTTTCCTTTTGAATCAATGGGCCCAAACCGCTGCGAATGACTAACTTTATTTTCTTTTCATTGGTGGTATGATCTTAAAACGCTTCAATTTTCTACATTTGCGTGCACAAATCTCTCATGTGTGCGTTTTATTATTTTTTTCGTAAAGAGATAGGGTCTGTTTACTCTGGAATGTTACATTTCTCTGAGGAGTTTTGTTTGCACTAAGTGTAACTGCTCGATATATTGTCATTATTTTTCTGATTGTACAGACCAAGGTCTGATGAAAGTGAAATTGTTATTGTTTATGACATAATCCTTGAGGCCATCCCGTCTCCTCTTGACATTTCTGCTTTTGAGAAAGAAAAATATATTCTTAAAAAAATCGTGAAAGCGGATCCTTAGAATAAATAATCTTAGGTATCGCAACATTGATAAGGGCTGCCTTGAAAAAGTGGTTCAAATATACTTTAAATCGACCCCCTCCCTACTCCCACCTACCCCAAGAACCAAGTTATTTATGCGGAGACATTTGAAACAATACTTTTAATGTCACGCAACGGAAATTCACAAACTCCTTGAAAAAATGCTGGCTACGCCCGATATTCCATATCGTGCTGTTTGAGTGACATTGGATTAAACAAAAAAAGGGCTTTTAAGATCTAGTTATAAGGTTTTAATTGGCGTGAAAGTGATACACATTTACAATTCAGCATTTATAAAATTCAAAAAAAAGAGAACAACAACTTTTTATGCTTGTAATGTATGGTAAATTCCGGTTTTCAAACTGGGGAAGATTACTATAATAGTTTGCAGGCTGTTTCTCATATTTGCATGCTATTTTACACAGTTTATCTGAATGTGCTGTAGACGACGTTATACACTTATTTTTCTCTTAATTCTGTTAAAATTAGCTGTATTTCCACATGCGGTTAGAATCTTCTAATTTTCCTTTTGAATCAATGGGCCCAAACCGCTGCGAATGACTAACTTTATTTTCTTTTCATTGGTGGTATGATCTTAAAACGCTTCAATTTTCTACATTTGCGTGCACAAATCTCTCATGTGTGCGTTTTATTATTTTTTTCGTAAAGAGATAGGGTCTGTTTACTCTGGAATGTTACATTTCTCTGAGGAGTTTTGTTTGCACTAAGTGTAACTGCTCGATATATTGTCATTATTTTTCTGATTGTACAGACCAAGGTCTGATGAAAGTGAAATTGTTATTGTTTATGACATAATCCTTGAGGCCATCCCGTCTCCTCTTGATATTTCTGCTTTTGAGAAAGAAAAATATATTCTTAAAAAAATCGTGAAAGCGGATCCTTAGAATAAATAATCTTAGGTATCGCAACATTGATAAGGGCTGCCTTGAAAAAGTGGTTCAAATATACTTTAAATCGACCCCCTCCCTACTCCCACCTACCCCAAGAACCAAGTTATTTATGCGGAGACATTTGAAACAATACTTTTAATGTCACGCAATGGAAATTCACAAACTCCTTGAAAAAATGCTGGCTACGCCCGATATTCCATATCGTGCTGTTTGAGTGACATTGGATTAAACAAAAAAAGGGCTTTTAAGATCTAGTTATAAGGTTTTAATTGGCGTGAAAGTGATACACATTTACAATTCAGCATTTATAAAATTCAAAAAAAAGAGAACAACAACTTTTTATGCTTGTAATGTGTGGTAAATTCCGGTTTTCAAACTGGGGAAGATTACTATAATAGTTTGCAGGCTGTTTCTCATATTTGCATGCTATTTTACACAGTTTATCTGAATGTGCTGTAGACGACGTTATACACTTATTTTTCTCTTAATTCTGTTAAAATTAGCTGTATTTCCACATGCGGTTAGAATCTTCTCATTTTCCTTTTGAATCAATGGGCCCAAACCGCTGCGAATGACTAACTTTATTTTCTTTTCATTGGTGGTATGATCTTAAAACGCTTCAATTTTCTACATTTGCGTGCACAAATCTCTCATGTGTGCGTTTTATTATTTTTTTCGTAAAGAGATAGGGTCTGTTTACTCTGGAATGTTACATTTCTCTGAGGAGTTTTGTTTGGACTAAGTGTAACTGCTCGATATATTGTCATTATTTTTCTGATTGTACAGACCAAGGTCTGATGAAAGTGAAATTGTTATTGTTTATGACATAATCCTTGAGGCCATCCCGTCTCCTCTTGATATTTCTGCTTTTGAGAAAGAAAAATATATTCTTAAAAAAATCGTGAAAGCGGATCCTTAGAATAAATAATCTTAGGTATCGCAACATTGATAAGGGCTGCCTTGAAAAAGTGGTTCAAATATACTTTAAATCCATCCCCTCCCTACTCCCACCTACCCCAAGAACCAAGTTATTTATGCGGAGACATTTGAAACAATACTTTTAATGTCACGCAACGGAAATTCACAAACTCCTTGAAAAAATGCTGGCTACGCCCGATATTCCATATCGTACTGTTTGAGTGACATTGAATTAAAAAAATGGAATTTTAGGATCTAGTTACAAAGTTTTTGTTGGCCTTAAATCTTATACACTTTGCATTTCAGAATTTATACGATTGAAAGAAAAGAGAACAACCTTTTATGCTTGTATTGTGTGATAAATTTTGGTTTTCAAAGTGGGGAAGATTAATATAATAGTTTGTAGGCTGGTTCTCACATTTACGCACTATTTTTCACATTTTACATTTTTTTCTGTTGTCTTTGTTAAAATAAGCTGTGTTTGTCGCACGTGTGGTTAGAGTTTTCTAATTTTTGTTTTTGAATTGATGGGCCCAAAAATGCCTCAGTGACTGTCTTTATTATCTTGTTGCTTATATTTTGATCTTAAAACGCTTAAATTTTCTACAACTGTATGGATACATCTTACACATGCGCGCTGTAGTTTTTATTTGGTTAAGGCATGAGGTTCGGATACTCTGCAATATTACATTTTTCTGAAGCTTTTGGTTCAGACTTAGTGTAAATATTGTATAAATTGCCATTGATTTCCTTATTGTATGGAGCAAAGTCTTCTTAAATTAAATTATTTAGGGTGGGTTGCAACCCTGAACCCCCCCCCCCCCCCTTTGTTTCCGCCACTGGTGACAGTCATTGTTCAGATTTGCTTCTGCATTGCACGTAATTAAAAGTGTGAAGTTGAATTTCTTTTGAAAATGTGTTTGCCTTCTTTGATTGTGGTTCTTGTGCTGCGGAAGCAGTGATAGAGAGACAGTGCAATGCATGGGGGGATGGTTAATTGACAGCAGCTTATGCGCATGAATATGGATTGAGTGCAAGCAAGTGATGTCAGACTTGAATTTGCCAGCCAATCAGCGTCTTTGAAACTCAGAAAATGCTGCATATTCTATGCGACGGGATTAAGTCATTTTAACGCGCGAAAATAAGACCCATCAAAGTACTTATTTTCTTTATTTCTTTGTGTGTTTTGTTTTACTATTGTTCAGATACAGTGAAATTTTGATCACATAACTGTTTTTAGCTTGAAAGATGAGCTCTTAAAAGGAGATTTTAGAACTATTTTGGTGTCCGGATGCCGCGTTTTTAATGATGTTAGTGGGCCGGCTAGCGTGGCTTGCATCCTTTGTTCGGCGCCATCAAGACTGGAAAGACGCAACTTTTTACCAAAATAAGGATAGTTTATTGTGGAAGTGTTGTGTGGATAAAATATCATACTGAAGGTAAGTAATAAGAGTGAAAGTGCACTGAATTTGTCTTTCTTTTTTTTTTTGCAGTAAAAGTGGTATTTTACCTTTGATAATGTTTGCGGTGGAAACTTTTGAAATATTTCACTAAATTGAGAACTATCACCGGACTTTTTCCTTTGTTAATGTTGTTAATAACAATTGCGTACACGTTTAAAACAACGCTGTTCAAAGCCGTATTTTTTTGCATAAGAGTGACTTTGGAAATGTCGGATTCAGATCTAATTTCTTCTTAAATCCGCAAATTGTTTCTGTAATTTTAATGCTATATGAGCAATGAATTATACGGCAAGGTTTTTTATTGTGGTTATGGTTATACTTTAATTCACAAAGTTCTCTTAAGTCCAGGTTCGCTGAGATTAAAATGACACCCCCCAAGAAAAAGTTATCTCCCTCTTATGTGTTGTATTTCTTCTTTTTCCCAAGCAGCGCAGTTATATCAGTTTTTTTTTGTAAAAAGAAAGGGCTAGACTCAGCTTGGAGTTATTTTTGGCAGCGTTTTGGAGGAAAGTGTCGTGCTATAAGTTAAAAACCCATTGCCCGTTCCGACTATGATTTCTGACCCTTGTGTGTGTCAGGGTTCGCTCTGGGTTCTCAGGAAAGTGCGTAAAAAAAGAAAAGTATGGATAAATTGGGTCCAGAAAGACTCGGTGGGTTCCGAAAAAGTGAATCATTTCGTAAAAAATGCCCAAAAAGTGGACAAAAACCCCGTCAACGCAAACCCTGGTGTGTGTGTGTTTTTTTTTTGTGTGTGTGATTTCTCTGTGTTTTATATGGCAGGGCGGCGAATGTTGAGCTTAAACCTCTTTGCTGGACTCGTGTGCAAAGTAGTTAATTGTAATCCTGATTCCATTCAGTCAGATGGCTGTACTATGTTCTTTGTCAATTACTGCAATCAGGACTTGATTAGGAGTGGTTTGATTATCTTTGTAAATTGTTTAAACCCTTTCTCCTGGGGTCCAATTGGAGCGGATTTTTTTCGCTTACCTATGCATTTTTGGAATAATTAAAGAGGGTTGTGTTTTGTTTCAATGTGTGTAAAGTTTATATATTCTTTGAAAGTAGACCTCACGGCTTTCGCATGGAACTGGCATAAACAGGCCATATACAGTGGCTGTGTAAGGGTTGCAACTAGTTTTTTCCTTTTTGGAGAGATTTTGATATCACCTCCATTTTTTTTATATTCTATTCAGGGTTCGCGTTGGCGGGGTTTTTGTTCACTTTTTGGGCATTTTTTAAAATAAATGACTCTGGACCAAACCGAGTCACTTTCCTTTTTTAATTCACTTTCCTGAGAACCCAGCGCGAACCCTGCTATTGTTTGCCAAAAAGGGTTCTTGAACATTTGTTTCATTTTTGGAACGGTGCTTTCTTTTAAACCAGGAATTACTTTTGGGTCTTAATTCGCCCTATATATATATGTATCCTTATCACAAACAAAAGTATATTTGTGTGTAAAATATACATTTTCTTTCAGATGCCAAAAAAGAAAGGATTCAAGAGGCAACCAAAGGCCCACCACCTCGAAATAGAGGAATACAAGGTTGGGGACATCATCCTGTTCCAAAGGAAGGCGGTTTGGTGGCCGGTCAAAGTTACAAAAGCCTCGGGGGGTATCATAACTGTGCAGTACATTGGCTATAAAGAGGGGTAAGTGCACAAGTTTTTATAGCAACTTTCCTATCTATTTCAGATTGTCCTGCATGGATTAATGTTGTGCAGTGATGTCATTTTTATTAATTTTGCGTTGTTCTAAATATTTCTTTTCAGCTTCCATGTGTAGGCACTAATTTTTTTTGTCCATTCTTTTCCTGCATCGTCTTATTTGTGTGTTTTATACTTTGCCAGTAAGCTCTGCTTTCAGTGTAAAGATTGGTGGTGTTTTGATGTGTAATGTTCTTGCAGGATTTGAAGTGTTAGCTTTGTATATTGTTTCATAATGCTTTTTATTAGGGATCTCACTCACGTCGTAACAAAACCCAGACTGGTGAAACCATGTCCAAGCGATATGGATATCTGTAAGAATATTAGTCAAAGCTAGATCGTTCTTATTAGAGTAACAGTTCATTTGAGATGCATAATGTTTCGAATGTGATGTGTTTTCCCATTTATTCTAAAGCCCATTTAAGATGCAGTTCGTTTCATTGTTTCTTTTGCCTGAGACGTTTTAGATTATGTGTAGTTGTATTTTACACTTTTTTCATAGTTTATAACCCTTGTAGTGTACAGGAGTGGAGCTTAATGTCTGTTCCCTCTTCTCCGGAAAAATCGTTCTTGACCGATCGTCTGCTCGGGACCTCGGTACCATTAGGTACGGAGGTCCCGACGTGGCACTGAGGACCCGACAAGTTTTTCATATCAAATTCCCACCCCCCCCCTCACCCATCTTTGATTGTGTCTTAAAATCGCTGCTTCTTCCTCCCCCGCCCCCTCCTTCCCAAGCCGCGGTGCAGCGCATTTTCTCATACAAGTTATGTTGCCGCCTATGTTACTTTTTTGTGCTCGAGCGGTGAAGGACCAGGGGTGACGATAAAACTGGAGCTTGATGGAACAATAACAAAAGTGAAGTTGTATTTCTAAAAAAATACGAGTGCTGTCACTGAAACCACTCCCTCCACCCCCCCCCCCCTGCACTGAGAACCCAGTTCGCTTCCTCAGTGCCACTTCGGGACCTCATCACTGGTGGTACTAAAAATCCCGAGCAGACGGTGACCCTGCCTCAGCCCTGGTGTGTTATGTACAGTTTTCTCCCATGCTCGAATCTTTAGATTTACAGTAGATATGCAACGTGTTAAACCCTTGCTTTCCCTTTGTTTGTAGCCCCTCCCCCTTTTCTTTTTTCTTTAACTTGCAATATCTTTGCATTGTGCGATAAAATATTTTACTTTTTATGTACGAGGTTTTATTTTTGCATGACCGACCAGTAAATCATTTAAGGTGTAAGGATTCCAAGGACCAATTTTAACTTTTATATTTTGAAATTGTCCTAATTCTTCCTTTATTACACAAGAAATATGTATTTTTATGTTGATTTAAAGAGGTTTTTTTTTTAATTGAATGTGAAATATAATTTTTAGAATCTGTGTTCGGAAAAAAAAACTTTGACAGTGTCCGCCTCGTGACTGGAAGATCGTGGGTTCAAACCCCGGTCGGGTCATACCTGAGACTTTAAAATTGGGACTCCTCCTTGCTACCCTGTGAGGCACTCCACATGTAAGGGTTAGAAGGAGGGCTGGAATGCCCCATTTCAGTATAATGTGGCAGGGGGATCCCGATATGACCATAGCAGTTGAAAGGGATCTAAAGAACAATACAATACAAGAATCTGTGTTCGGAAAAAAAAACTTTGACAGTCTTCGTCAAATTTCAGTTTCTTTGCCTCCTGTCATTCATTGTGGTCCTTATACCTTAAATGCGGCAGAGCAATGCCTCAAATCGCAGTAAAAAATGGAGACTTAAGGACATAATGCATATGTTGTTATTGAAAACAACTAGTTGCGCATCTATCTAATCTAGGTACAATGATTGTTATTTTAAAGACAAGGTGAACAAAAGACCCACCGGCACCTACCGCACGGTATGGGCGCACGCCCGACGCAAGCATGCCTTGAGGGATCATAGTCACCTCTATGTTGCCCTCGGAGGTGGGTTTTAGATTTCATGTAATGGTGTGCTTAGTTTGTTTCACACTTTTTATCGGTATTAAATTTATTATATTCAGGGTTCATAGCGATCCTTGAAATCCTGGAAAATCCTGGAATTTTACCTCCAAATGTCCTTGAAAATCTTGGAATTTGACGTCTGGTTTTCGCTATGAACCCTGTATATTACTTTCTGGTTGAATAATTAATATGACATGTTTGCTGAAGTTCTGGTTTCGAAGAAAAGTAGTATATTTTGACAGTTAAATATGTTTACCGGCGAAAAAAGTTCACTTGAAAACTGTAAGATCAGTTTTTTACAGACAAAAACATAAGTTGAAGTTAATTTTTTTTAATCAGAATTGATCACGCAAGCAAACGTTGAAACAACTTCAGACAGTGATGTTGTATTCATGGGGGAGGAAATCCCAGAGGTGAAGAAGGAGATAGTCCCCAAGACAGAAAAGGATTTTTTTGGCAAGTTTCTGTCATGTACAGTTAAATATTTTGAAAACGCTCAAGACCGTTTTATGTGGATCCTATGAAGATGGAGGAATTTTTGTCAAGTTTCTATCATGTACACTTAAATATTTGGAAATCGCTCAAGACCGTTTTATGTGGACTCTACCAGAAACTTGAGAACTCATCTCCTTTTGACGTGCTTGCATTGAAAGTTGAGAGTCACAAAAGTTTAAAACTTGCATTAGAAATGTAATTGTAAGGACTTGTAAGGACTGGAAATAAGTGTCTTCTGTTATTTATTGTACATAAACAGGCGAAACTTCACAGACAGGGCGGAAAACACGCGCCAGTAAAACGGTATCCCACGCGTCACCAAGCCCAGTGTCTACTAGTTGTAGTGCAATTGAAGTTGCTGCGAAAAGTGCTGAAAGCATACCCCAGGTGCCAGCTATTTCTGCTAGTCAAAGTGCAATTGAAGTTGCTGCGGAAAGTGCTGAAAGCGTACCCCAGGTGCCAGATATTCCTGTTAGTCAAAGTGCAATTGAAGTTGCTGGGGAAAGTGTTGAAAGCGTACACCAGGTGCCAGCTATTCCTGCTAGTCAAAGTGCAATTGAAGTTGCTGCGGAAAGTGCTGAAAGCGTACCCCAGGTGCCAGATATTCCTGTTAGTCAAAGTGCAATTGAAGTTGCTGCGGAAGGTGTTGAAAGCGTACACCAGGTGCCAGCTATCCCTGCTAGTCAAAGTGCAATTGAAGTTGCTGCGGAAAGTGTTGAAAGCGTACACCAGGTGCCAGATATTCTTCCTAGTCAAAGTGCAATTGAAGTTGCTGCGGAAAGTGCTGAAAGCGTACCCGAGGCGCCAGATGTTCCTGCTAGTCAAAGTGCAGTTAGAGTTGCTGCGGAAAGTGCTGAAAGCGTACCCCTGGCGCCAGATGTTCCTGTTAGTCAAAGTACAACTGAAGTTCCCCCTAGTGCATCTCAACCTGGTGTGCAAAGAAGTAAACCGAAATGGATACCAGCGTTTAGATTCAGTACAAGCCCAACTGAAGAGGCGCCGATTGCCGCTGCTGTGGAAGACGTGTCAGAATTCAGTGTCATTCACATTCGAACCGAACCTACACAAGGAAAAGTACTCGCAATAAAAGGAGACCCAGAGAAGAGCGGTGAATATGCAAACACTGCAGAACATCAAACGCGTGCCAGTGAAGCATCCAGACCCCAAACCGCCTTAAGTGAAGACCTGTTCCAGTCAGAGAGTAAGAACGCATTCAAGTAAATTTTAAGTGACGAAAGTATTGGTATTGCTTTTGGTGTCAAGTAAAGGTTTTTTTTCTATAAAATATGGTGTCTGATTGAGTCTAAATACCAAAATATTATCTCCAAAATATGTTTGGCGAAACCGTATTTCACTCAAAACATTGATAAAAATACAATTTCTGAATTAAAAACAGTTGGAGTGTAAGCGGTAAAGTAGTGTGACAGTCGAAATCAAACACTAATGACGGTAGTTAAATTATGTGACCAGTAACGCTTTCTAGATGCGTAAATCAAACTTGTGCACGAGTACAAATTTTTCTGCCTGTTATTCTACAGGTGAAGAAGAGCACAAGCCAAGTTTTAAAATAGAAGTCAGGGATTCGGACCTGGCAGGGACTCTACTTGGGGTTGCCAGTGCAGTGAAGCCGGGAGGGGTTCGATTTATCCATGGCTCGTCACCAGAAAGTACGTATGAATTGGATTTTTTACCAGCATTTCTTCCTTTGTCTAAAAGGATTTGGGGAATTTAATTGTCATTTTTTTATTCCCCACAGGGGGAATATATGTGATCGACCGCGGGTCGGTCTGTCGGTCTGTTATCAAGAGCTTGTCAACGCGATAACTTGCTGCAACTGCTGCAAGTATTTTACTGAAACTTGGTATGTGGCTTCTGTGGGAACAAACACAGATCGATATTGTAAATGGGCCAGGTTCGTCCAAGGAAAATGGACCAGCTGGACTTAGAAAATTTCAGTTCTTGATTGCCTATTGATAGCCGTGTTTAACTGGTGGGTGGGGGGGTTGTGGGGTATGTGTGGGCTATGCACACTGCTCCAGTTAATTTTGTCATGATTTCTATGTTGTTTTTGTGTTATTTCGGACCCTTATAGGACTGCTTTAACTGGAATTAATGAACTTAATGTTTAAGAAATGTTTATAATCCAGATAATTTTTTTGTATGATCAGAGAACGATAAAACTAACACCATTATTTTATTGTTGTCTTGCTTGTAGGTGCTGCAGATATTACATCAGGTAAAAGAAAAGAAAATGTCGGCGTTTTATTTGAAGTTCCAAAAACAAGTCCACAAGCAGTTACTGGAGGCGCAGCCACCGTCGAAAAGCTTGAAACCGGTGCCACTTCAACGAAACCCATGCCTCTCTTCCTTGTTCAGCGTGAGTATTGCTTAAATGTTGCTATTTCAGTTATCTAAAAGTTAGTGCGTCTTGGTTTCATATTCGGGGGAATGGTATTCCTACACACGAAGGGTTTACGTTTGTTGTAAATGTGTACTTGGGGTTTTGTGTGTGAGTGCATGGATATTTCCTTAATGTATTTAATGTTCTTTATTATATGGCTGAAGGTCTGTAATTAAAAAAAAAAAAAAAAACAACAACAAACAACAACTCTCCAGTTTAATGCAGTTCTGTCCACAGAACTGAACATTTGGCCATTTTTAACGTCTGGGTATTTTAACTTTCTTGAGAAATTAGTTTCATCAGTAGGAAATGGTGATAGTAACACTATTGAGAGTCGTATTTGCTGGATAATTGTGCTTCATAGCTGAAAAAAACGATGCATAGTCTATCTCTTTTTAGACCCCAACCTGGTGAACCCGAAGGGGTCTACAGTATTGACCTCTGTCTCTGTCCGTCCGTCCGTCCGTTCGATCTTTGTACGCGCTATATCTCTGGCACCGTTCAACCGATTTTAATTTCCTTTTGCACACAGAAAGACCAAGTAGTGGAGCTGTGCGACGAAGCGTTGTTTTTGGATTTCTCGAAAAATTACAAAAAATGCGGAAATTTTGAAATTTTTTTGCGCTTGACACTGATTATTGTGTCCGGTTTGGGTCTGCGCCGTCGACGATGGCTTATCTAATTTTTTTGTTTTTTCTTTTCTTTTTCTTTTCATCAGAATATGGGGGCGAAGAACTGGTGCAAATTGATGAAAGTCGCAAACGTAAACTTGACGCAAGAACACCATATATAACATCTATAACACGTTTACCAAGTGCAAGTGCAAGTGTTGCTTTCGACGCTGCTACCAGTGCTGAAGAATCAGTTCCAAGTACTACTTGGCCATCCCCTATAGGTACAATTGTACAAACCCAAACACTCCACCCTGAAATTTTGACGACACCTGCCGTTGAGGTGCAATCGATCCAACAAGTAGAATGTGACCCCGGGCAACCCCAGCAACTCATAGGTTTAGAGCCACATTTAGAGGACCCCGCTTTTTCTGATCCTGAAGTGATCGGCCCATCCGATATCGAACTCCCTGAAAGTGTAATGAGTTCAATAAGCCGACAACTTTCACGACACGAATTAATAGGCACCACTCGCAAACCAAGAAAAACAATACGCAAGACCAGAAAAGCCGTGGTATACACAGATTCGTCAAGCGACGACCATGGGCAAGAAGATCCCGATTATGATATTTCAGAATCCGAGGTCACCTCTCCTGCACCCACCACAATTCTAAAGAGAAAAAGGCGCCGCCACTCTTCTGAACGCAACTTAACTCCACGGAAAAAATCGTCCCCTCCCACTCATTCCGGACCTAGCACAAGTAAAAAGAAAAAGGTACAAAAAACAACAAGGACACGCAAAACCAAAACCAAAAGGAAACTACAGGTCGACACAGAATCATCCAGTGAGAAAGAACAGGCTCCAGAAGTATTGCCTACATCCATTGCTGGTGCGACAGAAGAGACAGATACACAGCAGGAAACACAAGAAGAGCTTCCAAATTTGGAAAATGTTAAGACCGCCAAAAGAGTTCATGTTTGCTTCCTTTGCCACAAACCCTACCCAAAACTGGCCAGGCACTTTAAACAGAAGCACAAGAATGATACCGAAGTGAAAGCCATACTTTCTTTGCCAAAGGATACTCGAAACGAAAGACTTAACCGCCGGCGATTGTGGCAAGCACTGAAAGCGAAGGGAGATTTTTGGTACAACGTAAAGGCAAAAAAGATGGGAATAAAGAAGATCATAGAGAAATATAACAACCCTCATGGAAGAAAGAAAGGTGCAAAAGAGAAAGTACTTTTACCTTGCTTGTACTGCAGTGCGATGTTAAGTCAGGAAACACCAATTAAATTGTATATTAAACCCAAACAAGGAGGCTCAACAATCCAAAGAAATGGCACGCCCCAAAAATGTGGTTCAAGTAGCCAGAGAAAGGTTTATGGCAAGCCAAACCGATTTGAAAGCCGGTCAAAGAATTTTATCAAAAATGCGTCAAGACGAAGTATACAACGTCATTATTGAAGATTTCCTTCTCATGATTTTTTTCGAGCATCGTTGCAAGAAGTATGGTTTCCTTGAAATTAACGACAACAGAGTTTCACAACATACACGAGAGCTTGCTAAATGTCTGTTGACCTGCAGACAACATTTTCCGGAACAGCTGAAAGACTTCTTGTCCATCCTCAATCCAGCGAATTTTGATATTTTTATGAGATGCGTCAGGGTCCACTTTCAAACCGAGGACGCGACCCACATGAGAACCCCCTCCGTGGTGTTGAAGTTAGGCCACTACATCAAAGATGTGGCTTCTGCGTATACTAACCATCTGTACAAAACCGGTGAATTTGAAAAAGTGCAAAAAGTTGCAGCCTTCTCAAAGTTGATGGAGAAAGAGTACACCTTCGAAAGCAGTAAGGCGTTGTTCATTTTGAAGAAAAGAAGATTCAACAAAGATAAAATAATGCCTCTATTCAAGGATATCGAGACAGTTATGACACACATAGACAACAAATTACAAGCGCTGACAGGAAAGGAAGGAGAAGATGCTTATGTGCAATCGACCAAGTACAACATGTGTAAAATCATTATGTTTAATAGGAAAAGAAGCGGAGAAGTGGAGCGCATGCAGCTGCAAATGTTAATGGACGGTCTAGGAAGCACAGGTCAAGCTGACCAAGAGGTGATGGACAGCCTCGATGAATATGAAAAATAACTATCAACAAGAGTTAGACGCGTGGAATTCCTGGGAAAGCGAGCTCGAAAAGTGGCGATTTTATTAACGAGTTCAATGCAGAAAAGCTTGCTAGAAATGTTGGAACTGCGGTCAAAGTACGTCGATGCCGAATGCACTTTCGTTTTTGCTAGGCCTGGTAACTGCAACACTCCGCAAGTAGGCCACAAGTTTATGAAAGAGGTAGCAGCGGAAGCAGGCGTAACCAACGTAGATGCATTCCGATCGACATGTCTGCGAAAGCATTGCGCAACTATGAGTCAAGTCTTGGCTGTAGGGGAATTTCAACAAGATATTCTGGCAGAATTTATGGGACATGACCTCAATATTCATTGAGACTACTACAGATTGCCCGTTTCATTGATTGAGAAATGTAAAGTCCTGCAGATACTTATGGCCATAAACAGCGGAAAGCCTCGAGACATGTTTAACAACAGGAGTTACACAGAAATGAGAGAAGACCCAACGTTTGGAGAAGTTGTTATTATAGAATCAGGTAAGTGAATCGAGCGAATTTGGACAGTAAATAAAAACTTCAGTTATTGAAAACGTAAGTAAATGAATCAGGTGAAATGGGACAGTAAAAAATGTACAAGTACCAGAGAAGCGCAAGTCAGTAAATGAATCGGGCGAAATGGAACAGGCTTTGCTGTCAGATGTAACATTCAGTAGAAAGGAAAAACTAGAAAATTAAAGAACAATATGTTTCAAAGGTCTGGTTTTATGGTTATTTTAAAACAGAGTCGGAAGATGAAGAGTGTCAAGAGCCGGAAGATGAAGCTGCTACTTCAAGTGTGCCAACAGCTACCAAAAAACGGAGAAAACCTAAATTTGAGTGTCACTCGGATTCTGACGATGGTAAGCTTTAACTTATGACTTTGACCTGTCTGTCCGTCAGCACAGTGCTCAGTAATTTCTTTTATGTCGTAACTATTCTGTCACCAAGAGTTTGAGTTCACGGTGAATTCCGTTCATTTCTGCAGTAAAAAAATGCTTCGAAAACGTCACGCGTTTCTTTATCGGGTTCATGTATGGCTTTCACAATTTCACCCACTGTGCTCCTGGTGGTTCAATCCAGTTATGTCAGACAGTTTCATACATTAATTATTAACTTTTTAAAAGGAATATAAATCATGTGTGGATCAAGTGGGTTAATTATTTACTGTTAAACATAGGTCGAGAATGAAAGGTATTGTAAGTTTTTCAATTTTTTAATGTTACTAGTACTATGTTGCATTCAACTGAATAATAAGTATAACGTTTAAATTACAATGTGCATACACTGTTTAGTTTGCTGGGACTCCATATAATTCAATTAATTTTGCAGAAAAAAGCCGGAGTAGACGTTTGGATTTGTCTGACCTTGAAATCGCTGCGATAAAAGACAAGTTCCACACCGAGATCAAGCAGTGTTCCTTGCCATCAATGGAAGTCATCATGGAGAAAATTGGAGAGTCGGAAGTATTAACAGTTACTGCTCCAGACGATGTCGAAAAATGCTTGACGAATTTGATAAAAGAAAGTAGCTTGAAGATCAAATCGGAAAAGCACAGCAAAAAGCACAAAGTGAAAAGGCGCCGAGAAGATCCAGAAAGCGAGGCCGAAGAACCACGTCGTCGAGCTCCATGTAAATACATAAAGCAATTATTACACTTGAAACAGTGAAATCTATAACTTTTAAATCAGACCTTTGCATAAAATGGGGATTTAGCTCTATATTAATTGCAAGTAGATCTGTCCCTGGAGTGTGTGTTATTTTAAAGCTATTGATTCAATGTACGAAGTTTCATTATTTTTTCCGCAAAAGGGGGGAGGGGAATATGTGCGATCGACCGTGTGTCGGTCTGTTGGTCGGTCGGTCTGTCGGTATGTCATCAACAACTTGTTAACACGATAATTTAAAAAGTGCTGCAAGGATTTTACTGAAAATTGATATGTGGCTTCTATGGAAACAGACCTAGATTAGTATTGTAAATGGGCCAGATTCGTCCAAGGAAAATGGACTAGCTGGACTTAGAAAATTTCAGCTCTTGATTGACTGTTGATGGTCGTGTGTAACTGGTGGGGGGAGGAGGGCTGTGGGGAATATGTGGGCTATGCACACTGCTCTAGTTTTATTATGAATTGAAGGCTTATGTTTTTTTTAACTTTTAAAGGTCAGAAACGCATGTGGACGCAAAAAGAAGTAGCCGTCATCGTGAAGCATTTTGGGAAACACATAGAGAGAGGGGCAACACCCGGAAAACTAGAAATAGACAAAGTATTAGCAGTGGAACCAGACTTGAAACACAGGGACTTTGTGACTGTCAAATCACATATCGTCAACAAAATTAAAGCAAACAAAAGGAAAGAACTGAAGATGTTTCGAAAGTAACATTTCACGCGTCTTAACAAGGTTGCAACTCACCGGTTCAATATACTTTTACTTGGCAGAAATCGCATGCACATAATTTGTAAATTAATTTGATTTTTCCTCTTTTATACAAAACCTTATTGTAAATAGAAAAAGAAACGGTTTTAAAAAGTCAATGCGATTTCTGTTAAGAAAAAAATATATTTCAAAAAATTCCAGAATTGTGAGAAATTGACTTTTTTGTGGGTTCACTTTCAATGTATTAACTTGTAGTATTCGATGTGTTCGACTTGTATAAAAACACTGCAATGTTTGGTGTGTGAACATTATTTTTGGTACACATTTCCAGTCTTTTTAGGTTCAAGTAACTGAACGCGATTGATTCTTGATATTGCCTTTTTAGCCCTCGGCCAATATTTGCTGAAGGCTATTGCTATCGGTCTGTCTGCCCGTCCGTCTGTCCTTTTTTCTGTCTGGGCGATATTTCAAAAGCTATTCATCGGATCTTCACCAAACCGTACAAGAAAAAAGTATGTATAGTGTAGATGTGCAACGGAGGTGGGGGAGGGGTTCAGTTTGTCACTTGTACGTTCATCTGTCCCGTCCGTCGCACTTTAAACTTTTTTTGTCCGGGCGATTTCTAAAAATCTATTCATCGGATCTTCACCAAACCGTACAAGAAAAAAGTATGAATAGTGTAGATGTGCAACGGAGGTGGGGGAGGGGTTCAGTTTGTCACTTGTACGTCCATCTGTCCGTCCGTCGCACTTTAAACTTTTTTTGTCCGGGCGATTTCTAAAAATCTATTCATCGGATCTTCACCAAACCTTACAAGAAAAAAGTATGTATAGTGTAGATGTGCAACGGAGGTGGGGGAGGGGTTCAGTTTGTCATTTGTACGTCCGTTTGTCCGTATGTCGCACTTTAAAACTTTTTGTTGTCCGTGCGGTATCTCAAAGAGGTAACTCGCCCACAGTGATGTTACTGCTATTGGCTGAGGGCTCTGCATGTCCGATGCCTATGTTTAAATTGAGTAACAAAATAAAAAAAAGATTTTAGCAGTGTGTACCAAAAATTGTTTTTATAAACACATACCTCATTCGCAAGTGGCACCCAAATGTTTAAAATAGTCAACATGTTGCGAAGATCGGAATTTAGAACCGTGGTGAAACTGGATTTTACAGGCATTGGCAATAGGTGTCTCGTTTTAATGTATTAAAGATACAGTTTGGATAGTCTGCTGTAGCACTATTTTCTTCCTATTTTTTATTTTTGGCACAGCAAAGGTGAGCCAAAGGCTGCCTTTTCATGGAAAACGGTACGTGACGCGGATGTTTATAGGATTCATGGGGCAAGGGCCGGTTGTGTGAAAATAACGATGCAAGTGATAAGCCTTACTGCTCTTACGGATCTTGTACCAGGCCGTTACTTTTTTTTGCGTGTATAAATCGGAACAGACTAATGATCAGGTTCCTTTTGGGCTTTTTTTCTCTTTGAAAAGTCTAAAAATGTATGGGTTCTTTGAATTATTAGGGCTTTAGGCCTCTTCGTGTTAGCCCCTACACTTAAAGGGGCAGAAACGTGGTTGGTATTTATCCGTTAAAATACCATATACAATTCTTTTCTAGAGTTAGCAAATGACAAAGATTTGCTAACCCTAGTGGGTGGTGTGTGTCTCGGTTTTTGCTTCTTGTTAGATTGGTCTTAATGGATACATTAGCGAAAGATATAATTTGGATAGTCTGCTGTAGCACTATTTTCTTCCTATTTTTTTATTTTTGGCACAGCAAAGGTGAGCCAAAGGCTGCCTTTTCATGGAAAACGGTACGTGATGCGGATGTTTACAAGATTCATGGGGCAAGGGCCGGTTGTGTGGAAATAACGATGCAAGTGATAAGCCTTACTGCTCTTACGGATCTTGTACCAGGCCGTTACTTTTTTTGCGTGTATAAATCGGAACAGACGAATGATCAGGTTCCTTTTGGGCTTTTTTATCTTTGAAAAGTCTAAAAATGTATGGGTTCTTTGAATTATTAGGGCTTTAGGCCTCTTCGTGTTAGCCCCTACACTTAAAGGGGCAGAAACGTGGTTGGTATTTATCCGTTAAAAATACCATATACAATTCTTTTCTAGAGTTAGCAAATGACAAAGATTTGCTAACCCTAGTGGGTGGTGTGTGTCTCGGTTTTTGCTTCTTGTTAGATTGGTCTTAATGGATACATTAGCAAAAGATATAGTTTGGATAGTCTGCTTAAGCAGTTTTTATCTTCCTATTTTTTTTATTTTTGACACAGCAAAGGTGAGCCAAAGGCTGCCTTTTCATGGAAAACGGGTACGTGACGCCGATGTTTGAGATTCATGGGACAAGGGCCGGTTGTGTAAAAATAACGATGGAAGTGATTAGCCTTACGGCTCTTACGGATCTTGTACCCGGCCGTCATTTTTTTTGCGTGTTTAAATCAGAACAGAGTAATGATCGGGTTCCTTTTGGGCTTTTTTTTGTCTTTGACAAGTCTAAAAATTCTTTGATTTATTAGGGCTTTAGGCCTCTTCGTGTTAGCCCCTTCACTTAAACGTGGTTGATATTAATCCGATAAAAATACCCTATACAATTCTTTTCTAGAGTTAGCAAATTACAGAGATTTGCTAACTGGGTGGTGTGTGTGTCTAGTGTATTAATGTCGGGATATACTTATTTTGCTTATTTGTTTCCATTCCACTTTTTTATTATTATTATTTAGTCGAAAGCGGTGCTTTGATCATGGTGCAAATGTACATTTCGATGTCGTCAAGAGTGTTGCACTGCATGCAAGGACAATTTGCATGGAAGATATGCCAACCCTAGCTGATGCGGCCGTATTCGCAGAGGATTAATGCACAGTTAACTGTACACTTCACGATGCAAACTCCATGTTCTAACTAAATTACAAGGCTACCACATTTATGAAACACTACCGAATATTGTGTGTGCTGCAGGATCAGTTCATCGAATCAGTCAACTGTGCAGTTAACTTCAGCGAATACGGGTGCTGTAATGTGAATCGAGAGTATGTTAGTGTTGGCATATACTCCAATTTTATTTCTATTCATGCTTTCATCATGGTGTAAATATTCATTTCGATATATTTAAGAGTTGGTTTGCTACATGGTAAAGGTGTATTTTAAGTGACCAAGAAAAACCTTCTTAGATAGACGAGTATTTATTTCGCATTTGACATGATAAGTATAACCGTATTTGACCCGACCCAACATGAAATTTTAAATTAAAGCTTGGTTACTTAAAGTATACCTTTACCAGTGACATTTATTCAAGAGTTCTGTAAGTGGTTTATTCGAGCGTGTTCCAAGTGGGCAAACTGTTGCCCTGTAATAAAACTTGAAAGGATTTGCTAACGCTAGCTGAAGCGCCGTATTAACCGCGGTTAACTGCGCAGTTATCTGTACATCTCACGACACAAATAATGTGATTACAATAAATTACAAGGTTAGTTTTTAGGTCAATTTATTTCGTTGATAATGTTACATTTATTAGACATTTCTGAAAATTGTGTGCTACGGGCTCTGTTCATCGAATCAGTCAACTGTGCAGTTAACTTCAGCAAATACGGGTGCTGCACTGTGCATCGAGAGTATGTTAGTGTTGGCATATACTCTAAGTTTATTTGTATTCATGCTATCATCGCGGTGTAAATATTCATTTCGATATATTTAAGAGTTGGTTTGCTACATGGTAAAGGTGTATTTTAAGTGACCAAGAAAAACCTTCGTGACATTTATTCAAGAGTTCTGTAAGTGGTTTATTCGAGCGTGTTCCAAGTGGGCAAACTGTTCCCTGTAATAAAACTTGAAAGGATTTGCTAACGCTAGCTGAAGCGCCGTATTAACCGCGGTTAACTGCGCAGTTATCTGTACACCTCACGACACAAATCCCATGATCACAATAAATTACAAGGTTAGTTTTTAGGTCAATTTATTTCGTTGATAATGTTATATTTATTAGACATTTCTGAAAATTGTGTGCTACGGGCTCTGTTCATCGAATCAGTCAACTGTGCAGTTAACTTCAGCGAATACGGGTGCTGCACTGTGCATCGAGAGTATGTTAGTGTTGGCATATACTCTAAGTTTATTTGTATTCATGCTATCATCGCGGTGTAAATATTCATTTCGATATATTTAAGAGTTGGTTTGCTACATGGTAAAGGTGTATTTTAAGTGACCAAGAAAAACCTTCGTGACATTTATTCAAGAGTTCTGTAAGTGGTTTATTCGAGCGTGTTCCAAGTGGGCAAACTGTTCCCTGTAATAAAACTTGAAAGGATTTGCTAACGCTAGCTGAAGCGCCGTATTAACCGCGGTTAACTGCGCAGTTATCTGTACACCTCACGACACAAATCCCATGATCACAATAAATTACAAGGTTAGTTTTTAGGTCAATTTATTTCGTTGATAATGTTATATTTATTAGACATTTCTGAAAATTGTGTGCTACGGGCTCTGTTCATCGAATCAGTCAACTGTGCAGTTAACTTCAGCGAATACGGGTGCTGTACTGTGCATCGAGAGTATGTTAGTGTTGGCATATACTCTAAGTTTATTTGTGTTCATGCTATCATCACGGTGTAAATATTCATTTCGATATATTTAAGAGTTGGTTTGCTACATGGTAAAGGTGTATTTTAAGTGACCAAGAAAACCTTAGATAGACGAGTATTTATTTCGCATTTGACATGATAAGTATAACCGTATTTGACCCGACCCAACATGAAATTTTAAATTAAAGCTTGGTTACTTAAAGTATACCTTTACCAGTGACATTTATTCAAGAGTTCTGTAAGTGGTTTATTCGAGCGTGTTCCAAGTGGGCAAACTGTTGCCCTGTAATAAAACTTGAAAGGATTTGCTAACGCTAGCTGAAGCGCCGTATTAACCTCGGTTAACTACGCAGTCATCTGTACACCTCACGACACAAATTCCATGACCAAAATAAATTACAAGGTTAGTTTTTAGGTCAATTTATTACTTGATAATGTTACATTTATCAGTACATTTCTGAAAATTTTCTGTGCATATACTTCAAGTTATTTGTATTCATAAATTGTGTGAATACGGCTCCTGGTGTATCGAGTGTATTAGTGTAGGGATATATGTCCAATTTAATTGTATCCTTTTATATTTTACATTCTTTCAGAGCTTCTGGATCTAGTTCATATTTTCACTTCAATTTTTTCTGGTTGACATTCAGTTATATAGCATACTGAAATGAGACCTTGCTAAAAGATACGATTAATATTTGGATGAAAAAAAATAGTTGACCTTTTTTTATAAAGAATGCTGTTTGGAATCTCTTGAGTGTGTGCTTCTTACAGAAGTGCAAAACGTGATATGGAAGCTCGAGTGATGTCACCGAATTAGATCTCCTTGCACTTTGATTAAGCGCAAAAAGAATGTATTGTTGGGTGTTTTCTCTGTTCTAGCGTCTAGTCAGATGTTTCCCACTTCAGTGCAAAAACCTTTGCAAATTACCAGTCTGCGATAATAAATAATTCTTGTCGGATAAAGTTAACTTCAATATTGTGTCAAAATAGTTTTTGTCGGATAAAGTTAACTCATTTAATATATCAGTTCACGCACTTTTTTAAATGTGTGACAGTTTTGAACCGCTGAAGACACAATATAGCCCGCAAAGGGTTGACCGTGTCCTTAAACACAGCGCATAACTAACTCGTAGGGTAGAAACACTTGAAAGATTGCCTCCATTTCCACTATTTTTATTCTGCAAAAAAGTATAGCGCCTGCACTGAAAGTTCTCGATTTTTTAAAAATATGTGTGGGTTTTACTCCCTTTATGATTCGATTCGTTAACTTTTCTATTTAAAAAAAGATTTAGAAACGCTTGAATTTTAAATAGCTGTTTGTATGCACCGTGCAGGAAGATACATGTTTCAACATGGCCAGACGTGTTGTTGCATATACCCATTGATGCGCAACGGATGCGTTCATGTCACAAGTTCAATATTACCGGTAAAGCATAACCGCTATTCCCAGAAATTCTGAACTTTACAAAATGGAGTCGTCATTTGAGGAGAAAAATTTAAATAAATTACTTGATGTAATTGACAATAGGTTTATATTAAGCCATGACCTAGGACAGGTTATCTATGGAGACCAGGCATACGTAAAAGACTGTTTGGTGTATTTGTTAACGGAAGACAGTGTTTTCGCGCATGTTTTATACTTGGCAGTTGTTGAGGCGATCCAGGATATGGAATATACGGAGGATCCGCCTTTATTGGCATATTTAGTTTTTCTGACTAACCGTAAACTTTGGAAAATTAAGCACCAAGAACCTTTCAAAAGACATGATTTGGATTCAGATACTTATACGCATATGTTCGAAACAAGTTTTCATGTACTTTGTGTTTTTGATGGGCAAGAAACAGTTGAAGAGTTCGAAATTGGTGTACTGTAATAGAGACACATTTAGAAACGTGACCATGAACCAACTATGTGCATAGTATTTGGCGCTTTGACTTCACAACTTAAAGATAAATGGTTACTTGTTCAACATATACGACGCAGTTACTGAAACAATTGATGAGGTGGAATTTACAGAGGAACCATATTTGCTGGCAAACTTAGTTCATATAAATAAACCGTAAATTTAGTGAAATTGTTCAAGAACCTTTGACAGGAATTGTTATATATCCTGATATGTGTTAAGATATGTTTCCCGAAAGTATTCATGTATGTGCACGCTATTTTCTATGCTGACTTCTTGTAGCTTAAGTGCAGTTGAAATTGGCACACATTCAAAAACTTGCTACCCGCGCCCATATTGGGATTGTAAAGCAATTATGACCGTCACTTAAGCGTTGTCAGACCCAATAATTCTCAAAATAAATGTATGGCCAAACTGAGCTAAAGGAAATACAGATAAGAGGAAATAAATGTACAGTCTCGTTTATAAGACATTCAGGTCAATAACAAATAGAATGTGAGAATTAGCCTGAAAACTATTATATTGCTCTTCCCTATTTTGTAAACTGGAATTTACAGCACGTTGCAAGCATAAAAAGTTGTTGTTCTCTTTACTTTCTATTGCAAAAGTGTTGAATTGAAAAGTGTAAAACTTTGATGCCAATTAAAACCTTGTAACTAGATATTAAAAGTTTTCTTTTAATTCAATGTCACTCCAACAGTACGACATAGAATTTGTTTGTGAATTTTTGTTGCATGACATTAAGGGTATTGAGTTTATCTTATTCTTCACATAGCCTCGAGACTGGAAGATCTTGGGTTGAATCCCGTTCGGGTCATACCTAAGACTTTAAAACTTTGACTCCTCCTTGCTACCCTGTGAGGCAATCCACATGTAAGGGTTAGAAGGATGGCTGGAATGCCCCATTTCAGTATAATGTGGCAGGGGGATCCCGATATGACCATAGTTGATTGCGATCTAAAGAACAATACAATACAACCTTCACATAGCATCCATGGTTGAAGAATCTTTACCACTTAAGTACAAAAAAAATTAGGCCGTCGTACAAGCGATATTAGATCTATCATTTAAAAAAAGCAAAGCAATTCTAAGCAAACAAGCTGAAGTAATAGAAATAGAGATAAAAAAATAAATGTTTAATTATGAAGACCGCAGTTTTAGGCGAAAAAAAAAGCAATCTATGGAAAATGCAAGCAATTTCTCTTCATGTTTTGTGTTGTATCCCCATATGTCTAGAAATCATTAGTCGAATTTAAAATTCAGTCGAATCCAGCCACCATACATTGACAAAAAAAATAACACTGTGTACATACCGAAGCGGTATGAACACAGTGTTATTTAACGTCAGTGTTTCAAAATAAAAAGTACAAAAAAAGTAAAATTAAATGTCACAGCCATTATTTTCTTAATTGCACATATTGTGTGCAACAAACAGAATAAAGTTAATACATTATGCTAAAAAATATTAATTCCGCAATTTAATCGTTGTTGGACCCAAAAAGATAAATATGTAAATAGAACAATTTCTTCACATGTAGAATAAACATAGCCTCCATAACCAGTTATGGGCTGGTGGGACTAGTTTTCCCATCCATAACGTGGTTCTTGTGGGGAGGGGGGGGGTAAAAGTATCTTTGATCCACTTTATCTGAGCAGCTCACATCAATATTCCGATGCCTATGTTTCTTTTATTCTAACGATCTTCTTTCAAAAGCAGTAATCTGAACAGGATTAGGTCATAAACTATTGCAACTTTTTTAATTTAAGAAGACTTTACTGCATTCAATCCGGAATTCAATGACAATTTATAGAATATTTACAATTAGTCTGAACAAAAAGCTTCAGAAGAATGTAATATTGGAGAGTATGCGAACCCTATGCCTTCACCAAATAAAAACTACAGCGCGATATGTAAGATGTATCCAAGCAGTTGTAGAAAATTTAAGCGTTTCAAGATCATAACATCAATAAAAAGAGCATAAAGACAGTCACTGAAGGTTTTGGGCCCAATTCAAAAAGAAAAATTAGAAAATTCTAAACACAGGTGCAACAAAGACGGCTAATTTTCACAGAGATAAGTGAAAATAAATGTATGGTGTTGTTTATAACACATTCAGGTCAATTACAACTACAATATGAAAAAAGCCTGTAAATGTAAGAAAGAGCCTACCAATTATTATAGTAATCTTCTCCACTTTGAAAACACGAATTTACACATATTACAAGCATAAAAAGTTCTTGTTCTTTTTCTTTCAAATGTAAAAATGCTGAATTGAAAAGTTTAAAACTTTGATGCCAATTAAAACCTTGTAACCAGATCGTAAGTTTTTTAAATTCAATATCACTCATATAGTACGACGTGGAATATCGGTCTTAGCCAGCATTATCTCAAGGGATTTGTGAGTTCCCTTGCATGAGATTAGACGTATTGTTTAAAGTGTCTCCGCATGAATAACTTGGTTCTTGGCGCAGAAGGGGTGGATTTAAAGTATATTTGATCCACTTTTTGAAAGCAGCCCATATCAGTGTTGCGATGCCTATTTTTGTTTATTCTGATTATCCGCTTTCACGCCTTTTCTTAAATATATTTTTCCTTCTCAAAAGCAGAAATATCAACAGTAGACGGGATGGCCTCAAGGATTTGTCATAAACAATAACAATTTCACTTTCAAAAGACATTGATCTGTACAATCAGAAAAATAATGACAATATATCGAGCAGTTACACTTAGTCCAAACAAAACTCGTCAGAGAAATGTAACATTCCAGAGTAAACAGACCCTATCTCTTTACGAAAAAAATAATAAACCCCACACATGAGAGATTTGTGCACGCAACTGCAGAAAATTGAAGCGTTTTAAGATCATACCACCAATGAAAAGAAAATAAAGTCAGTCATTCGCAGCGGTTTTGGGCCCATCGATTCAAAAGGAAAATTAGAAGATTCTAACCGCATGTCTAAATACAGCTAAATTTAACAGAGATAAGAGAAAAATAAATGTATAACGTCGTCTATAGCACATTCAGAAAAATTGTGTAAAATAACATGTAAATATGAGAAACAGCCTGCAAACTATTATAGTAATCTTCCCCAGTTTGAAAACCGGAATTTACCACACATTACAAGTATAAAAAGCTGTTGTTCTCTTTTCTTTCAATTGTATAAATGCTGAATTATAAATGTGTATCACTTTCATGCCACGTAAAACCTTATAACTAGATCTTAAAAGTCCTTTTTTTAATCCAATGTCACTGAAATAGTACGACATGGAATATCGGGCGTAGCCAGCATTTTTTCAAGGAGTTTGTGAATTTCCGTTGCGTGACATTAAAAGTATTGTTTCAAATGTCTTCGCATAAATAACTTGGTTCTTGGGGTAGGTGGGAGTAGGGAGGGGGTGGATTTAAAGTATATTTGACCCACTTTTTCAAGGCAGCCCATATCAATGTTATTATACCTAAGATTGTTTATTCTAAGGATCCGCTTTCACGATTTTTTTAAGAATATATTTTTCTTTCTCAAAAGCAGAAATATCAAGAGGAGACGGGATGGCCTCAAGGATTATGTCATAAGCAATAACAATTTCACTTTCATCAGACCTTGGTCTGTACAATCAGAAAAATAATGACAATATATCGAGCAGTTACACTTAGTCAAAACACAACTCGTCAGAGAAATGTAACATTCCAGAGTAAACAGACCCTATCTCTTTACGAAAAAAATAATAAAACGCATACATAGAGATTTCTGCGCCCAACTGTAGAAAATTGAAGCGTTTCAAGATCATACCACCAATGAACAGAAAGTAAAGTCAGTCATTCGCAGCGGTTTTAGGCCCATCGATTCAAAAGGAAAATTAGAAGATTCTAACCGCATGTGTAAATACAGCTATTTTTCACAGAGATAAGAGAAAAATAAATGTATAACGTCGTCTATAGAACATTCAGATAAACTGTGTAAAATAACATGTAAATATGAAAAACAGCCTGCAAACTATTAGAGTAAGCTTCTCCAGTTTGAAAACCGGAATTAACCACACATTACAAGCATAGAAAGTTGTTGTTCTCTTTTCTTTCAATAGTATAAATGTTGAATTGTAAATGTGTAACACTTTCATGCCAATTAAAACCTTGTAACTAGATCTTAAAAGTCCTTTTTTTAAATTCAATGTCACTCAAACAGTACGACATGGAAAATCGGGCGTACCCAGCATTTTTTCAAGGAGTTTGTGAATTTCCGTTGCGTGACATTAAAAGTATTGTTTCAAATGTCTTCGCATAAATAACTTGGTTCTTGGGGTAGGTGGGAGTAGGGAGGGGGGCGTATTTAAAGTATATTTGACCCACTTTTTCAAGGCAGCCCATATCAATGTTATTATACCTAAGATTGTTTATTCTAAGGATCCGCTTTCACGATTTTTTTAAGAATATATTTTTCTTTCTCAAAAGCAGAAATATCAAGAGGAGACGGGATGGCCTCAAGGATTATGTCATAAACAATAACAATTTCACTTTCATCCGACCTTGTTCTGTACAATCAGGAAAATAATGACAATATATCGAGCAGTTACACTTAGTCCAAACAAAATTCGTCAGAGAAATGTAACATTCGAGAGTAAACAGACCCTATCTGTTTACGAAAAAAATAATAAAACGCATACATAAGAGATTTCTGCGCCCAACTATAGAAAATTGAAGCGTTTTAAGATCATACCACCAATGAAAAGAAAATAAAGTCAGTCATTCGCAGCGGTTTTGGGCCCATCGATTCAAAAGGAAAATTAGAAGATCTAACCGCATGTGGAAATACAGCTAATTTTAACAGAGATAAGAGAAAAATAAATGTATAACGTCGTCTATAGAACATTCAGATAAACTGTGTAAAATAACATGTAAATATGAAAAACAGCCTGCAAACTATTAGAGTAAGCATCTCCAGTTTGAAAACCGGAATTTACCACACATTACAAGCATAGAAAAGTGTTGTTCTCTTTTTTTTCAATTGTATAAATGTTGAATTGTAAATGTGTAACACTTTCATGCCAATTAAAACCTTGTAACTAGATCTTAATAGTCCTTTTTTTGTTCAATCCAATGCCACTCAAACAGCACGATATGGAATATCGGGCGTAGCCAGCATTTTTTCAAGGAGTTTGTGAATTTCCGTTGCGTGACATTAAAAGTATTGTTTCAAATGTCTTCGGATAAATAACTTGGTTCTTGGGAAAGGTGGGAGTAGGGAGGGGGGTGGATTTAAAGTATATTTGACCCACGTTTTCAAGGCAGCCCATATCAATGTTGCAATACCTAAGATTGTTTATTCTAAGGATCCGCTTTCACGATTTTTTTAAGAATATATTTTTCTTTCTCAAAAGCAGAAATATCAACAGGAGACGGGATGTCCTCAAGGAGTATGTCATAAACAATAACAATTTCACTTTCATAAGACCTTGGTCTGTACAATCAGAAAAATAATGACAATATATCGAGCAGTTACACTTAGTCCAAACAAAACTCGTCAGAGAAATGTAACATTCCAGAGTAAACAGGCCCTACCTCTTTGCGAAAAAAATAATAAAACGCACACATAAGAGATTTGTGCGCGCAATTGTAGAAAATTGAAGCGTTTCAAGATCATACCACCAATGCAAAGAAAATAAAGTCCGTCATTCGCAGCGGTTTTGGGCCATCGATTCAAAAGGAAAATTAGAAGATTCTAACCGCATGTGTAAATACAGTTATTTTTAACAGAGATAAGAGAAAAATAAATGTATAACGTCGTCTATAGCACAAAATAACATGTAAATATAAAAAAAAACGGCCTGCAAACTATTATAGTAAGTTTCCCCAGTTTGAAAACCGGAATTTACCACACATTACAAGCATAAAAAGTTGTTTTTCTCTTTTCTTTCAATTGTATAAATGCTGAATTGTAAATGTGTAACACTTTATGCAACTTAAAACCTTGTAACTAGATCTTAAAAGTCCTTTTTTAAATTCAATGTCACTCACACAGTACGACATGGAATATCGGGCGTAGCCAGCATTTTTTCAAGGAGTTTGTGAATTTCCGTTGCGTGACATTAAAAGTATTGTTTCAAATGTCTCTGCATAAACAACTTGATTCTTGGGGTAGGTGGGAGTAGGGAGGGGGTGGATTTAAAGTATATTTGACCCACGTTTTCAAGGCAGCCCATATCAATGTTGCAATACCTAAGATTGTTTATTGTAAGGATCCGCTTTCACGATTTTTTTAAGAATGTAATATTCTTTCTCAAAAGCAGAAATATCAAGAGGAGACGGGATGGCCTCAAGGATTATGTCATAAACAATAACAATTTCACTTTCAGAAGACCTTGTTCTGTACAATCAGAAAAACAATGACAATATATCGAGCAGTTACACTTAGTTCAAACAAAATTCCTCAGCGAAGTGTAACATTCGAGAGTAAACAGACCCTATCTCTTTACGAAAAAAATAATAAAACGCACACATAAGAGATTTATGCACGCAATTGTAGAAAATTGAAGCGTTTTAAGATCATACCACCAATGAAAAGAAAATAAAGTCCGTCATTCGCAGCGGTTTTGGGCCCATCGATTCAAAAGGAAAATTAGAAGATTCTAACCGCATGTGTAAATACAGCTAATTTTAACAGAGATAAGAGAAAAATAAATGTATAACGTCGTCTATAGCACATTCAGATAAACTGTGTAAAATAACATGTAAATATGAAAAACAGCCTGCAAACTATTAGAGTAAGCTTCTCCAGTTTGAAAACCGGAATTTACCACACATTACAAGCATAAAAAGTTGTTGTTCTCTTTTCTTTCAATTGTATAAATGCTGAATTGTAAATGTGTAACACTTTTATGCAACTTAAAACCTTGTAACTAGATCTTAAAAGTCCCTTTTTTAATTCAATGTCACTCAAACAGTACGACATGGAATATCGGGCGTAGCCAGCATTTTTTCAAGAAGTTTGTGAATTTCCGTTGCGTGACATTAAAAGTATTGTTTCAAATGTCTCCGCATAGATAACTTGGTTCTCGGGGTAGGTGGGAGTAGGGAGGGGGGTGGATTTAAAGTATATTTGACCCACTTTTTCAAGGCAGTCCATATCAATGTTGCCAAACCTAAGATGGTTTATTCTAAGGATCCCCTTTCACGATTTTTTTAAGAATATATTTTTCTTTCTCAAAAGCAGAAATATCAAGAGGAGACGGGATGGCCTCAAGGATTATGTCATAAACAATAACAATTTCACTTTCATCAGACCTTGGTCTGTACAATCAGAAAAATAATGACAATATATCGAGCAGTTACACTTAGTCCTAACAAAAAACTTCAGAGAAATGTAACATTCCAGATTATACAGACCCTATCTCTTAACGAAAAAAATAATAAAACACACATATAAGAGATTTGACCACGCAGTTGTAGAAAATTGAAGCGTTTAAGATCATACTACAAAAGATCATAAAGACAATCATTCCTAGCGGTTTTGGGCCCATCATTTCAAATAGAAAATTAGAAAATTCTAATATCAGGTGCAACACAGACCGCTAGTTTTAACAGAGAGAAGAGAAACCGTGTAACCAGATCTGAAAGTTTTTTTTTTTTGAATTCAATATTACTCCAATAGTACAAGGTGGAATATTTGGCGTAACCAGCATTTTCTCAACGGGTTTGTGAATTTCCGTTGCACGACATTGAAAGTATTGAGTTTATCTTATTCCTCACATAAAATCCAAGGTTGAAGAAGCTTTAAAACTTAAGTACAAAAAAAATTCAGGCCATCGTACAAGCGATATTAGATCTATCATTTAAAAAAGCAAAGCAATTCTAGCCAAATTTACGGACAAACTGAGCTAATAGAAATAGACAAAATAAATGTTTAATTATAAGGACCGCAGTTTCAGGCGAAAATAGCAATCTATGAGAAACGAAAGCCATTTCCCTGCATGCATTGTTTTGAATCCACACTCCTCTAGAAATGATTAGACGAATTTAAGATTCAGTCGAATCCACCCATCATACATTGACAAAAAAAATACCACTGTGTGCATACCAAAGAGGTATGAACACAGTGGTATTTAACGTCAGTGTTTCAAAATAATAACTGCAAAAAAAAGTCAAATAAAAGGTCACACCCATTATTTTATTCTTTCCAAAGATTGCACATGTTGTGTGCAAGAAACTGAACTATGTTGAAAATTATGCTCAAAAATATAAGTGCCGCCATTTAATTGTTGTTGGACCCAAAACTTCAAAAAGATAAATATGTAAATAGAACAATTTCTTCACATGTAGAATATACATAGCCTCCACAACCAGTTATGGGCTAGTCGGACTATAGTTTCGGCATCCACACTTCTTTATTTCAAGGTCTGGTTACGAGGTATTAATTGATATTCAAACATAAATACATTGTTTACCCCATTGTGAAACAGTCTCTTACGGGAAACGTAGACCATTACAATATATTTGAGAGTTTATTTTAAAATATATTAATAGAAACTTCTTCGCAGTTACAAAATTCCTTTTTAACAGACTGTTTCGCAGTAGGGTAAACCGTCTACGTACTCTGGAATTTGACGTGCCGACATGTATTCGCATGATATTTTTTGACACGTATATTTCAAATGACAGGAAAAATAATAGTAATAATAATTTTGGAATGGAAGTCTAGAAACGCCTTTCTTTTATGACTTGATGTTATGCACCGACTAACGGATACACTTCTGTTTGTAAACAAAACCACGTGTATTTGTAAACAAAACTTTGTTTATTTTGTTATGGAAATGACCTAAAAAGACCACGTGCAAGGTCTACATTCACTTTGAGCTTACGTTTAAAAGGCCGTTTTTCTCTTACACACACTGTCCAAGTTGGCTGGAATTATGTTTTGCAGTTTTTACTGAATATTGAGAGATCTAAACAATATTTTTTTAAGCCCATTAAATAGGAGACGGCAAAAAAATTCGGCCAAGATTGTATTTGATCATTTTTGGAATACACCCAAAAATAACGATTTTAGAACTCAGGCTCCATCTGCGCCTTCGGGCTGGATTCGACGCGAGCCTATGTATGTGTGTGTGTGTGTGTGTGTATGTATTTGTGTGTCTGTCTGTTTATTTTTTTAGCCGCCCTGTTTTTCTTTTGCTCATGGGGAATCCATTTCAGTGCTTGGTCGTCCAGTAAACATTCTAACGTCGATCCAACGTTGATTTGAGGTTGTGACATCGATCCAACCAAACCAAAACATTAACACTGGTTGTGCATTGGTTGTGAGTGGTCATGACCACAGATCAACGTCCAACCAACGCCTTTGATACAACATTGAATAGATTTAGGTAAGAAATTTGTTTAAATGTTGCTTTTGGTAGAAACCAAAACACAACTTTTTCAGACGTCTAATCAACGTCTTTCGCGCAAAAAATGTTGAATGCACGTCGTAAAATCCACGTTGGAGAGATTTCGAAAAATAACGTTGTATAAACGTCGGGCTCACAGCACAAAACAAATATTCTTGTACTATCGCTCAAAGAGGATGGCTTCCACGACAGGTCACTTTGAGGACCGAAACGAGATCGTAAAATATGAAAGTTTCAATGGCGTTCGAGTTTTTTCCCAACTGCTTTTGAAAATTGTTCATCGGGGTTTACTTCATACATAGCCTGCGTGACCGGATGACCAAAGGGTGGGGGATCCTGTGACGGAAGATAACCACACCATGATGGTCACATTTTACGGCGATTCTAAATTAATATTATCCCAACGTCTAAACAACATTGCATCCCCTTTGCCTCTTATTGCTGCCTTCCTCATCCACAGAATAACTCGCATAAACAGGACAGGGGCCTACGACAATCTTGTCTTCCCCCAGTTCAGAACAGGTGTCTTCGAAATCTTGTCTTGATCCAGTTTACAACGAAAGCCGTCTCTGTTCCGTCCGTTATGCATCAATCTACATGAAAAAAATAATTATAGTGAATTTCTTTCACATTTGTTAAACAGAACTTCACATGGATATAGCATTAGTTTATATTAGCCCACACAGCGCATTCTAGAATATGACCGTGCATAATAACACCCCCCCCCCCCCCCCTTCCGCCAAAAAAAAAATTCTCCCCATGACTTTTGGGTGAGTTTTGTTTTAATGGCACGCCAAAGTGTCTCAGTATCTTCCAGAGGGTAACTATACCCACGCTGTCAAACGCTTTTACGGCGCCTGCGAAGTTAAGAAACATCGAGCTATTCTATTCTAAAACTCGTCCCATGATGCACGGTGTTTCAGCTTGGTTCGTAGCCATGGCTCCGTGCGTCAGGAGTGTTCTCAAGGCACCGTTTATTAAATAATTCTTTGTGCTCTGTCCATCTCCTCTTTTGGTGACCAATTTCTGAGATTTTTTTTTTTTTGCCCTGTCCTTAACTGGTCGTTCAGGACGAATGAACTTTCCCGCCAATTTCTTGGTTTTTATCGTGAAATTTTTATGGGGTTACTTTCATTTGTCTGCCCTGATACTTCTCTTGGTATTAAATAACAAGGATTAAACAGGCACCTTTCCTTCATCAGAAGCCACGCAAGGTAACTACATGAGACCATGGTAACTACATGAGACCATGGTAACTACATGAGACCATGGTAAGTACATGAGACCATGGTAACTACATGAGACCATGGTAACCACATGAGACCATGGTAACTACATGAGACCATGGTAACTACATGAGACCATGGTAACCACATGAGACCATGGTAACTACATGAGACCATGGTAACTACATGAGACCATGGTAACCACATGAGACGGCTGCAATTTTACTGTTCCTCTTTTTACTTTGCACAAGACTTTTGTTTTTGTTTATACGATAGACGTAAATAATATTCTTGCACGGAACATAGCCATTCTGTTCATAAAAGCACAGACTTAAGAGCTCAAAATATTTCCTCATTTATCCAAAAAATGGAATGACTTTTTTAAAGTCTGTTTTTCATAGATCATATTCAAATCAACTAGGTTACAAATATTTGTACTCGATTTTCCTTGATCAATAGATATAATAATTGGTCCATTTATCAACAGGCACCATATTTAGAACTTGATTGATCAAACATTGCAAAAGTCATTTGAACAATTTTGTTCAGCACGTTTTATGGGAGTGCCATAACTCAGGCCATGAAAATATTTTTTAACGTGATATCTTATGCAAATTATGGGATGTTTTTTTTACTCCTGCCTTTTCTGGAATGCAGAAAATGGAACAGTGTTGTCCTATTTATAGTAACAAAATCTCAAACGAATACCACGCGTTGTCGGAATTTCTCGTTTTTGGCACTATTGTAATTCAAAAACTTTCCAAGTTTTTGAAAGAAAATGTTTGCAAATTGAATCACCTGGACAGCCATATGGTGAAGATATGTTGAACAATTAATGCTCACTCGGAAATATCCATATGTGAGAAGATATATCATATGTAATCGATACGAAGGTATCCATATGTTCATCACACATGGCCTTATTTTTGCTGCCTTGGTGATCGTTCTGTGGATGAACATTCAATAAATGCAGCGGAACACCGGGATAGGACCACTCCGCAAATGAGAAGAATCACAAATAGGACCACTTTTAATAGTCCTATTCTGGGTGCCTGACATGGAGAATTCCACGGATAGGACCACTCATGAAATCGGTCTTATTCCCGGCATTCCTCTGTATTCGTTTAACAAAATTCTTAACTCATAGCGAATGTCCTTTTTAATTAAGAACTTGAACACTGAATCACTGGAGGGGAAGGGCGTTGGGCGGTGGAATGTGTCCAGTAGGCGTGCTTCTCTCAAACACACCTGCGCCATCAGTACATTAGGGACGAAATAAATACCAGGAATTCATGAACGAAAACATGGACGGTATGTGACGTAACCAGACAGACAACTCCATTAATTGATGGTGGTTGTATACAAGGGGCTGCATAGTTATGTTGATAAACCTGGGCGTGGGGCTTCGTTCAAGGAAAATCGTGGTGTCATTCCGTCATATGGAAGTCTTACTTTCGGGAATGGTTTAAACTGAGAGCTATATGAATCTGAATAACAACGATCGATCCCTTTCCAGCTTACTTGGCGGAAACGATTTTCGAAGCAACTCATTTCCAAGAAGAGTAGGAAGAGGAATGCACAGTACCGTCCGCTCTACCCCCTCCTCCCCTCCACCACCCCCCCCCCCCAAAAAAAAACTTCCGCCCTTCACGTCGGTACAGTACATGGACTCTATGTGGTCCATGATGGCCCATGAGAGATCTGGTTTAGGGATTGTCACTTTAAATTCACAATGGAATGAGGGCGGTTTTGGGGCGTAGCATGTTGTATGCCTATGGACCGTTAACACCGGAATTGTCTCCATGCCTTATAAAGCTGTTTGCATTTGACACAAAAGGATTGCCGCATTCACACAAATTACTTGAGGAAAAAATAAGAATAAAATAATAAAAGAAGAAGAAGAAGGAGAGGAAGAAGAAGAAGAAGATGGTGGCGGTGGTGGTGGAGATAGTAGTAGTGGTGGTGACTGTGGTGGTGGTGGTGCTAGAGCTGGTGGTGGTGATGGTAGTGGTGATGCTGTTGGTGGCGGTGGTATTGGTTGTGATGGTGCTGGTACTGGTGAATTTGGTGGTAATGGAAGTGTAGGTGCTGCTCGTGGTGCTAGTGGTGGTGGTGGTGGTCGTGGTTGTTGTGGTGGTGGTGATGGTTGTCAGTCTTCACGCAGCCTTTACAAGCACTAGTCATTTCACACTGAACTGAAATCGAAACAACGTGAAAAGCGACGTTGTGCATACGAATCGAAAATCTCAATCAGAATTCCCTTTAAGACAGCGGCAAAGTGTAGTCACCCCTCCATCACAGTACTCCCCCTCCCGGGAGTACCCCCACCTTTGGATAATCAGGCCACGCGGAATATGTCTGAAATTGATTCCCGTGAAGATTTTTCGAAACAGGTGGGAATAAAACTTGAGAACTTCTCATATTTTACGTCCTCGTTGCGGTCGACTTCCAAAGTAACCTGCCATTGATACCATTTCCGGTGAGCGATAATACAAGGAAGTTGCTTTGTTGTGAGTCCGACATCTATCAAACGTCGGTTTTCCGACATCTCTTCAACGTTGCGACAGAGCCGTTGTGTAGACGTTTGAAAAGGTTGAGTTTTGAACGCGATGGAACGAAACGTCTAAACAAGGTTGCTTGCCCAACGTCTTTACAACGTTGCTTCAAAGACGTTTGGTTATACGTTGATCAACCAATATCGACCAATGTGCAACCAGAGTTAATTTTTCGGTTTGGTCGGTTCGAAGTCGCAACATCAAATCGACGTTGGATTGACCTTAGAATGTCTATTAGGTATATTCATGAGTCAACTCAGTTTTAACTCAGTAAGATGAGGTACGTAATATGTATTCAGAGTAGTTCCCTTTCAAACAAAGACAGCTCACCGGCGAAATGATGCAATTGTAATTACGCATTTGGCACACTAATTCAATGTGTCCTCAAAGCGAATGCCTCAATGTCGTTAATGTGAATGCGTATTAATGAGCGAAGGTATACTACACAGTACAAAGCACTGAACTATCCCGTTGTTATTTCACGTGACACTGAAATATGTAGCACTTTATATACATGAGACATGCCCTGCATTTTCAGGCAACGAGCCAAGTGGACCGGGTTTTGTTTTTTGCAGTCACTACAAAAACACGCAATGCGGATCCGTTACTCAGAAATCAGAAGAAGCCTCGTTGAGACAGGCACAACCTATGAATATCACGTTATTGGTAATTGTCGAACAGAACTTTTAAAGAGATTCACAGATCGTGTAGTTTATTTCTGAGGTGAAGCGGTGACGGTTAAATCACGTTTTATTCGATTTTATTCACTTCAGCATTGTTAAGTGCGTTTGAATTAGAAGGGATATTAAAAAAGCAATAGAAACTAACATATTTTATTGGGATATTTAATTAAACAAAGAAACTGTCAGTAATTACTAAACACACAGAACTCACAGAAAAAAATAACTAAAAATTTAAAAAAAACTTAAAAGCTGACTGTGGATACTGCACGGACCAATGATGGTGGCAGAGGACATACCGGAAGTCGGACAAGTCCCGGATCCGGAAGAGCAGAAAACGATATTGCAAAATATTCGCTACTTTAACAGAAAAGAACTTGTGCAGTATGTGTGTCACGCGGACGACGAATCGAGGGAGGAAGAGAGACGTCTGCTCGGAAATGTTTCTATTTTTGGAATGGCCAAAGCGAGCAGCGAATCGCAAGGAGGGGAGGAGAAAAAAACCAAGAAAAACGCTAAATTAGTTCGATTTAATTCACGACCGCAGATATACAAAGAGCAAGATGATGTCGTTGATTATGACGCCTTTAAGCATGCACGGGACAGGCCGGGGACGCCGAAACCAGCGAAAAAGGACGAGGGCGAGGACTCGGAAAAAGACATTCATTTCCCTCCTCTCAAAAAACACGTCATTGAACCCGAAACTACGGTCAGCTCCAAAGGTATGTTCATAAGCAGTTCAGAACCCTCAGGCAGTACACTCGAACAATCTGCTACAAGGACTGTCACTTCAAAGTTTCTTGCCAACATCACCCACCCCTCAGCTCTGGGTTGTTCTCCTCCAACCACTGACTCTATGCTAAAACGAGTTCTAAACAGGGGCAGATTCGGAGGGAGTCAGAACAGCTTAATATCTATCACGGAGGCTGAATCGGACGCGGAAAAGGCACGCAATGCGCGTCCAAGACGAGCCAAATCCTTGCGCTGGTTGTCTCCCAAACTGGGTGAAAAAGACAGTGATAGCTCTTCTGAAAGTGGTTCCACGCGGTCCTCATCGCTTACGCGCAGTGATACACACAGGTCAAATCGCGAGTTGATGACGTCACCTCTGACCACACTGCAGCTTCGCGAGTCAATGGGCAGTGGACTTTCTGAAACAAGTTCCTTGACCTCCAAATCATCCGCCATAACGGACGTTACAGCCAATTATCCTATAATGACGCCGGAAGAACATTTCGAATTTATTAAATACGCCCTTTCCCCGTCGCTGTCTCCTGTCGACCAATCAGCTGTAAGGAGCCGCGCTACAACTATCAGCGGTGGAGAAAAACCAGAGTGGCTACTTCAGAGGAGGCGAAAAATGAAGGGTTTAAATAAATCCCTTCAGAGCACCGGATCCTCTAGTTTAGAAAAAATAGGCACTTATGCAGAAAGAAGAGCTGAGATTATTAAAAGATCTTCAAAGAAACATGTGCAACCATTAGAAAAACGTTCGGTTAAGAAAAATTAAAGATTTGTCTAAGATGTTAGGATAGTTCCCAGTAACTTAGTTTAATTGTATTTTTATTTTTGTGTGAGGTATTTTCTTGTTGCCTTTTTGTAGTTTGTGAAGAAATGGCTTGGTATATTCAAGTTCATATTTCAGAACAAAAACTGTTGCATGGAATTTCGTTAAGCATTCCACATTGTCTTTCCCTTTCAGCGTAGTTGTCAAGATAATGCTTGAGAATTCTATTTTGACAAAGGACTGACCGCAGCGCTTTTATGCCAATGTCACAGTGCTGTATTTGCGTGTGAATCTTCCAAAAGAATTTCACGTTATACGGAATATAGAGTGCCAGTGTTTGTTTTTTATGTTGCTTTTTACTGAGTTTTACAAGACTTTGATTAACCTGAGTTGCATGTCAATCATAGCGTTCCAGGTGGCAGTCACGTGACAACTGTCACGTCATATGATTGGTGGCTGTCTTCTTATTTTAACTTTCAATCATATTTGCGTCTCCTTTAATGAAATGCACATGACTGCTTATAATACAGGTTGACATGGATCAGACCGGTTTCCTTGGAGATATCGGTATGGATCTCCACACGTGGTTTAACTCTGTGTCCGACAACAGCAATAAAATGCCTGCTTGAATAAATAAATTTTGCAAAAAAATATCGAACATGTTTTTATCATCTTAATTGTTTACTCATTGATTAATTTTTTAAAAAGTCAAAACAAAATAAGGAGAAAAAATTAATGAATATATAGATCAAAAGTGTATTTATTGACTTGAGAAATAAAAAGGATAAGTTATTTGTAAGGGAGGCATACTTTTAACAAAAGAGGATAATATATTCGCTATTTAAGTATCACTCTTGCTCGTTAAAGCTAAATGTGGTTTGGTGGCTTTCGAACAAAGTTCAATTGGAAATTTGACATATTCGAAGGCCACAAAGAACAACTGTAAATAATAGCTGCAAAGTACAGCTCTAAAAAATATCTATAAATAACATCTGTAATTAACACATGTAAAAGGACAAACAACATAACAATTTTATATTTCGGATTCATATTTTGTACAAAATTTTCACATATTTCAAAAGTATGCAAAAAAAAATGTTTCGTGTAAAAGTATGCAAAAAGAAACAAAGCGTACTCTGTTTTGTGCCATTGTTAATATTCATTTCGTAGTTAACTACATGTTATTAAAATTGTTTCACAGTATTGTTTTCACAATTCAATAATAAGACTTATTGTTTTAAAGTTAAAGGTTGCGCTTAAACTTCGTGCATAGCAAGCAAATTGCAAAAAAAAAAAAAACAAACAAACAAAAAACAAAAAAAACTTCAAAACAGAGAACAGTAGGAACCAAATATCGTAGAAAACATATTGTCGGCGTGGGAGATGTCAACTTCGACTTTAACCAGAAACTGCCCAGTTGTTTTTGACTTGCTTTTTAACTACCACCCCTCCCCTCCCCCTCCCCACGAGTATTGCATTTTGTAACTTATTTAACTTTTTTCAAAAGAAAGTTCTCCTCAACAGATCACCCATGAATTCTGATTGAAAGGCTAGAAATAACCGGTTGAGCTGGATAGGTGGTGGAGCTGGGGGTGGTGGGGTGAGGGGGAGGGGGGAGTAACCGGGGGACATCACGCCATATCTTCATCACCTGTATCTACTTCTTTGGCGCCTTGGACTGCTGTTACACAAAACGTAGGGTCACTTGAGATGATGACCCATGAGGAGGCTTAACACGTAAGGACCATACCACAGACGCAAAGCAAAACCCACCAACAATGAATAATTCATTCGCAACATTCTGCCAGTGATATCCAGATAATTCATCAGTTGTTTATTCAAACGAAGGTGATAAAATAATCTTCAGTTTTATCAGATACAAAAAAATAAGAACGCTATGAGACTGTAATAGAAGAATAAAATGTTTCAAGAAACTGTCAGAAACACAAAACTATGGCATGCCGTTTAAACATTTCTTGCTTATTTTTGATATCAAAATACAATTAAAGATACCAATCAATCAATGTAGATCTTATTAATCTAAATTTTGCAATCACCAATTGAATTTTAAATGTTAAAAATTCATTTTTCAGAAAAGAAAATCAAGTTTACAAACTTTAAAAATCTTAAGGTAAATGCACATTTATATACAATTTAACGAATAGTCAATCAAATTTTGAAGATGAAAATTTGAATTATTGATATCAATAATAACAACACAATTTTTGAGCTCAAGAATTGCTTCTATTTTGTGCAGTAAACAATCAAAAGAAAGATTCTGTATACAAGGACCAGTCGTTATTTTGTTCACAGATTTGTGCTTCAGAATTTTTCATGTAAAAAATACTGATATTCTGATGTCAAAAGTTAATTTTTGAGACCAAAAACTCATTTGCAGATTTCAAAATTTAACTTTAAAAAACTCTCATTATGAAATAATGACATCTAAAATAAATTCTTGATATCAATAAAAGGAAAATAAATTAAGCTCAAATTGAGATTTTCCTATCAAATATTTCATTTTGCTATCAAGAATTCAATTTTTGATATATACAAATCAATTTTAGATGTCAATAAATCATTTTTGATATCATTAAATATTTTTAATATATCTAAATATTTCTTGATATCAAGAATTAGTTTTTGAGATAAAAACTTTTAGAGATATCAAATATATAATTACAGATAGCAACAATTAACTCTTGATATCAAAAAATGAATTGTTGAGACCAAAAAATAATTCTTGACGTCAGAAAATCAATTTTTTAGATAAAAAATTAATTCTTGACATCGGTAATTACCTAATAAATGTGAAAATGTCATTCCATATAAACGAAATATACCCTGCTACACCGACATTGCAACGAATGCAGTCGTGCGATAGGAAACACCGTGAAGAAACGGGCGCTCTTCGCTCTCTGTCTCTCTCTCTCTCTCTCTCTCTCTCTCTCTCTCTCTCTCTCTCTCTCTCTCTCTCTCTCTCTCTCTCTCTCTCTCTCTCTCTCTCTCCTTCTCTCTGTCTCTCTCTCTGTCTCTCTCTCTCTCTCTTTCTCCCTCTCCCTCCCTCCCTCTCTTTCTCCTCTCTCTCTCTCTCTCTCTCTCTCTCTCTCTCTCTCTCTCTCTCTCTCTCTCTCTCTCTCGCTGCGATACAAGAGCCCGATTTAAGGTTTAACAATATTTAACAATGGGAAAATGACATTTAACAAATTGATACACTTACGGATATTGGAGAACTTCGGGGTATCCTAACCCCGCTTTTTCACATTTATGACGGTGCTGAAGTCAAGTACATGGGACGAAAGCAAAACACGTAACGTAGATGGATGGATGAGTGGATGGATGGCTAGATGGCTGGTTGAATGGCTATCTCGCTGACTGGATGAATGGGCGAACGGATGGCTAGATGGACGGATGGCTGGATGGATACATGGATAAATGAATGGATAGGTGACTGGATGGCTAGCTGGCTGGCTGGATGGGTGGATAAACGAATGGATGGATGGATGGATGGATGGGTGGGTGAGTGAGCTGATGGATGGACGGATGGAAGGATGGATGAACGGGAGCATGGCTGGCTAGAGAGATAGATAGATAGATAGATAGATAGATAGATACATAGACAGATAGATAGATAGATAGATAGATAGAGTGATGGGTGTTATCATAACGCCCTGGAGAGAATAATTTGCACGGTTTCTAGGCTCATTGTATGTTTGTGTTTCTTTGTGGGCAATAAACGTGACAGCTGTACAAGGCCAAGCAACGGCATTTATGACAAAACAAGCTTTTCCCTAAATAAAAATTATTTACGTATATTTAACATATTACACATTCTTTTCGTTGATCTTCTCACTAGCTAAAGTAAAATTGAAGGTTTTGAGCATGATTTGAGCCGCAGAATAAGACAGAGTTGTTTACGAGATAGAATACTACGCCCTCAAAGAAATTATACAAACATTTTGGCAATTCATCAAGAGCTGTTGAGGAAGTGTAATGAATCACAACTCCAGTTCATTAGTAGTAAAAGCGATCGTTCCATAATCCATGACGTGTCACCGCGGTTTTCAATTGCATGATCTCTCCTATTCTGCAAGTGAGTTAATTCCTTCTTCCGAACTGTGGCACGAAATTGCCCCCACATATGTTTGTTATTGTGTCAGGGACATTTTTTAATGGACGAGCAGTTTGGTTACGAAGTAAACAAACCTTTCGACCGCATTTCTTACAAGAATGCTTTCTGTACGTGTTTGCGTAACCAGACAATTTTACTATGACAAATGTGTAGTATATGGGACAAAAAAAATTGCACCCCAATATTTTTTATTATGGTCATATATTTATATGAAAAAGAATGGATATCAAGAAGCACATTTATTTCTTGAGTTATGAAAAACTTGACAGGAACGTTGAAGACAGACCCATTCTGAGCTATAAGTGTTGATATTACACGAGGCATATTACGTTCGCGAGAGGATCGGGGGTGAGGGGGGCCGGGTGGGGGCAATGCAACATTGAATAGTAAAGTAACATGACTGTGTAGAAAGATGTTTCAGATCACTACATTTAACTCACAAATTTAGATTGTCCCATCACTCGAGACTTTGTTGGAGGCTTGACACTTGACGAGTAACGTCACGACAGTTCGCAGACAGGAACCCACGACTGTATGCAAAACATGACGTCACGAATGTAGGGAAACACAACGTCACGACAGTATGCAAATATGACGCCACGGCAGTATGTAAACATGAAGTCACGACATTATGCTAACATAGCGCTATGGCGGTATATAAGTATAGGATATCATGGCGGTACGCAACTATGACGTCACGGCACTATTCAAATATGACGCAAATACGACAGTATCCGAACGTGATGTCAGATCAAACAGGACACCATGACGGCATGAAACATGACACGACGTGGCACTACACAAACAAGACTACACGAGCCTCGACAGTATGTCAACATGACGTCATCAGCTGTTTGAGAAAAACGTCACGACCATATGTAAACATGACGTCACGGTGGAATGGAAACATGACGTCACAGCGATATAGAGACATGACATCACACCGTCAGCAACCCTGACATCACTGCGGTATTGACGCATGATCTCAAGGCACACATTTGCCGTAAACATGACGTCACAACGGTATACAAACATAACGTCACGCCAGAGGTACACATATGCAAGTATGACGTCACCGTCTCAGTTGCTGCTACCCTAAGCTAGCATCATAATGCAGTACTACTATTTTGCCCTAAAGCTACTGGTCTATGATTCACACTTCATTGTACACGAATAAGTGTAAAAGTGAGCAAAAATGGCGCCTCCTCCCCACAGCCTAGCTTTCTCCACAAAATTACATTGCGCTAAAAAGAGTGCCATCGTTGATCCTTACAATGCTTTGGATTTAGAGATATTCAAGCACTTATCGATTAAGTTCTTTAAAAGATTCTAAAAATTCTCTAAATTTCTAAAGCTTCTCAATAACTTCTCCAATTTCTACACCAAAAAATAACTTGATTAAGCAGAATAAAAAGATATTCGATATTTACTTAATCACCGTGAAACCAAATAAAAATAAAACAGAAAATGTGGAAATGGTTATTCGACTCCGTTTACATTTCATGCACCTATTCGAACCGAACAATTTCTCGGTCAGCGTATAGGTATACACAAATGTAAATACATTTTCTGTGAGGCCCAATTTTATCAACAGAAACGCACAACATTTTTTCGGCTGCTTAAACACGTTAGAAATAGGGAATTTCCAGAAAAAACTGTCTTCTTCATTAATTTGTTTTAAGAGTGGGTGTGAACATGGTTTTCTGATTCTGAAATATTAATTCTTCGTAAATATGTCTTAAGTGTAGGGATGAGCATGGGAGAAGAGGGGCTTGAAATGTTTCTGGAACAGCAGTCTTCTGATACCATGTGAGAGTGTGGAGGAGGGAATAAAGTAACAGATGGACTTCAAAAAAAATCTTATATCTGAATGGAAGAGCACTGTGAAGAGAGAGGCATGGCAAGATGAGGGGGAAGACTGTGTATCAGCTCCTAGCCTTGACTCTCGTAAAACACTGTGGGGCAATGTGCAGGAGGGTGTATTTGGGCCCGGTGTGACAGGACGAATGGCCTCCAAGGAGGAATGACCCCCGGCGGGGGGGGGGGCATTCGTCCTAGGATATTTGGCCCCCTCTTAGGATATTTGGCCTTGAGTCTCATTCAACAATGTGAGGATGTGAAGGACTAAATGGCATACCGTGTTGGTATGCCATTTAGTCCTGGCCGTGACTGTCCTTCAGAACTGTGAGACAATTAAGAACAAGACGGCATATAAGTGCCTGACCTTGGCACTCCTTCAGTGCTGTGAGGATATGACGGTCAAGATGGGGTATCAGCGCCTGACCTTGACACTCCTGACAAGATGGCATGTCAGCTCCTGACCTTGGCACTCCTTTCAATTAAGATTGAAATGAGCATGTATTTACCATAGTCTGTTACCAAGGCGTGTGCATGTTAAATGTTTTATTCAAATTTGCTCCATTTGCTTGTTAAATGTTTTATTCACATTTGAATAAGAAAATTTAGCTGTAAATTACGATATAAAATCCCTCATGAATTTGTAACATATTCTTCCTTCCAACCTAACAAACAAAGGTTCGATTCGTATTTAAGGTTTGGGTAACGTTCAAATTATCCTACGTTTTAAATAAGAATATGTTATTCGCACTTCTTTTTTAAAAAGATGGTGGACATTTACTCGTGTTTGTCGAAAATAAATTTTACTTTTTGCAAAACACTTTTGCCAAAAGATTTTACTGCTCAGTTCAGAAGTCTTCTCAGACGCAAAATTTGAAAGGTTAACTTTTTACAAAAGGTCTCTGTTATCGTCTCACACATTATACTTGGAATGTTTTTGCGGGGAACGGGTGGGGGTGGGGCGGGGTAAATTGCTTTCAACATCGGACACAAAGGGCGGGAGTACATGTGTCCAGGAAACAAATTAATATTGTTTCTTACCTCCGATCTGTTTTCTCAAATAAGAAAAAAAAAAGAAAATGGGACCAAAAAATACTAAGTGTACAAAATTCAAAAGTGAAAAAATATTAGTCGGATAATTCTCGCTCGCATTCACGCCTTAATTCAGCGCTCCCGCCGTCCTACCCATACAAGATCGCCAAAGTAATGGGTGGGGGCGGGGCGGGGGAGGGAAGGGGAGGCTGTGCGAACGATAAGTCACCGGGCGGCGTCACAAATTTGGCGTACAGGGGGGGAGGAGGAGGGGAGTGGAGGCTGTGCGAACGATAAGTCACCCGGCGGCGTCGCAAATTTGGCGGACAGGGGGCGAGGGGGAGGGGAGGCTGTGCGAACGATAAGTCACCGGGGGGCGTCACCAATTTGGCGTACAGGGGGGAGGGGGAGGGGAGGGGAGGCTGTGCGAACGATAACAGTCACCGGGCAGCGTCACAAATTTGGCTTACAGGGTGGGCGGGAGGGTGGCAGGGAGTGGGGGGAGTCTGAAGCTGTGCGAACGATAATAGTCATCGTGTGACGTCACCAAATCTGCGTACATGGTGGGCGGGTTTTGGGGGGGGGGGGTTTAAGAAGTCCAACATTTTTGCGTGGGTACTTTCATGGGCGACCCCAAACGAGCAGCCCCTTCAAGAGTTATGTCACGAAACTTCCATTCAATACGTTCATCGCAAACAAAGGAGCTTCTAAATATGGGTTTTCCAAACAGTCGTTATCGAAGAAATATTTCAGAAGAGAAAACACTTTGCCGCTTTGTTGTCTTATAGCTGTGATATGGGTTTAATATTCTGACTTTCCAAGAAAGATATCAAATGTATTTGCTTAATTAGAAAAGGAACTATCACTCTCTTAACCTAACAAGCTGCGTTTCAATCCATCGAGCTGATATGTGACATGTTTATTGCTTGAAATGCTACAAAATGCTAGTTCACTTCTTTGTTATGCAAAAATGATCTGCTTATTAAGAATGAATTTGAGTAGAAAAATGCGATTGTAGAACCAAGTGCAAAATGCATGTTCAAACAAATAAATTGCAAAGAACAGGCTTTTAAACGTCATTCATGTATATCTCCTTAAAAATTGTTGTGCATGCATTTATTTGTTTTTCTTAAAACCTCAAGGGTGAATTATTTTAGTTTAACAGAGTTCAGACTCACACATAAATGGAGTGCAAGTATTTCGTCCGCAGATCACAGTCGTAAGAAAAACAGTCTCAGCCACTCGACTGATAAGATTAGAAGCAACCAATTAAACCCGATCCATGTCAAGGAGTCTGAGATTACCCATAATCCCCCGGACATGCACAAGGCATGCCCTTGTGTGCACGAGCCTGAAGGAGGAGTAATGCTGCGTCAGTCTTATCACGACTGTCTCTGTATGTTATGATAGCCTAAACAATACCCTTCCTTCCTTTATTGTGATGTTGATCTACGTAATGGATATATTGCTTATGTTTTCATGACATCTTTCCACTCAATTACATATCCAAAACATTACGAATCAGACGGATAAATAATTAAGGCAAGTTTGAAGAGCATATCATGAATGCATGGTGTCCATAAATAGCACGCACACAATGGCTTTATCATCAACATCCATATCTCACTTGGAAACTACCCAAGGATAACCATTTTACTCATCAGATATCAATAAATTTAATTCTTATTAACAAAAAAAGAGTAATATATATTGCTTATAAATTTCTAGCAGATTTCGTTATGAACTTATTCAGCTCTGAGTGGGTGAAAAATCCCCGTAATCCCCCACATACCATTATTTTGAAACAACCTGGATTTTTATTAACACGACACTCGTCTATAACACGGAAAAATTGCGTTTTACACAAAAAATGAGAGCATTTTATATTTGGAAGTCAAAGGACTCGGGTGAAGCTCATGGGTCAGATTCACGCCGTAGGTTAAATCATACACCTTAAATCAGAAACGGATTAAGCAGAGTGACCTATTTTGCGGATTCCCTTCCACAGGAAGAAAAATCTGGGAAAAAATTAAGTACAGTTGATGTTTACACAAAGAATTTGTCGAATCACAGAATGATCTGTAATAAAAGTGATTTTCAATCAATAGTTTATGACAGTATAACATCCCCAGATTTTGTCTATCATGAAAAATTAAGAATGTAGAAACCAAAATGTTTGCGTAAGAAAAAATAAAATGACTGGAAAGACAAAACTGAATCTGGGACAAGAGACATGTGATTTGAAAAGGCAGACTTAGCGAGTAAGACAGTGTGTTTAAAAATGATATCTGGTAACTAGGTGGAATGATTAAGATATGCTTCGCCCAGATATGTTACTGTTTGTGAGCATATGGAAACACGGAATCCGCCAACCCCTTCATGTCCTTCACCTGATCACGGGAAATCGATACTCTCATTCCTGGCAAAGATTTAAGCCGAAAGACGTCAAATACTATTCTCACTGCACTCACAGTTTTTCACGCACGGGGGTAAAATGACCTATTTGTCACAAGAGTTCTAAGGTACGCTCTTTGTCTCAAGTGCTCCAGACTCTTACTTGCGGCAGTAAATCCGATTTTTCGTTTGATTAGTTAGAACGCAGAAATCAAGCACGAATAGTTAGTAAAAACAGTCTTGTTTATGAGCAATAAACCGAACGCGGAACAGCAAGTGCAAAAAATGTCTCATGTATTTTGTATTCGCATTTTGCATGGATCCTAATAAACAGAACACACGACTTTCGTGGAACAAGAATTTGGCACCTGACACATATGGCCGAAATGTGTGTTTTTGCATGGTGTATTCATTAAATTCAACCAGCTGCCATCGACCATATCTTAGAATATCACTATATGCAGTTTAGTCCTTTCTTTCTATTACACCCTGGTGTACAGCAGTATGTATACTGTCCCACACCTCGATTAGTGCAGTTCATATAAATGGCCAAATAAAAAGCCAAATTTTTTTTAAGTGGGCAATGTAAAATGCAAAAATATACAAAAGTTCTCTAAACTATCGTTACACAAATACTCTATGTGTGTAAAAAGTCATAAAGATACAGGTTACCAGAAAAAAAATAACACAGAAAATGAGTATTTAAACATAATTCAACAGAAACAGGCGAATAGCATGTCCATTTATCCCAGGGGTAACACCAAATAGCGCTCGAGGCAGAACTGGTCATTAGTTCACAAAAGTCGGTATACTGGGGAAATATTGACTGTAACCTGCACTATTTTCAGTAAAGGTGAATAAGAAATTTTTTTACATAGCTATTGAAAATGTTTTTCTTAACATGTTACAGGAACAGTACATATTGATAACGGGTAATGCCAAAACGACATACATCTGCATGCTTTAAATATTTTGTGTATTTTCTTAAAATATCCTATATCTATATGCATTCAGCTGTTTTATTGACACCAAAATGAATCTTTTTAGATAAAAAAAAAACATGTTTACAGTTAGAAAAAAGTTACTTTTCAGATTTATTTTGATAGATCAAGAAATAATTCTTGAGATCTAAAATTTATTTACCTACCTACTTACCTATCAAACTACCTACCTATGGCGAGGTATGTGCCTTATTTTGGAGGTGATCGATGGCACATCTCCGAATAGGTCCTTATTTCGGTTGTGACTTCCCAAATAATATCAAAAGCTGTTCGGAGGAACCTTGTGTAACAGCCATCTAATTGCTTTTTGCTAGCGTGTAGGCTTCGCAGCCATATAACCATACCGATTCCACAGTCGCAAGAAACAGATTGGCCTTGAATTTCTTGTACATGGTTGGCTTCCATATCTGTTGCAGGATGTTATGCACAAAAGAGCTATTCTCTTTTTCACATCTGCTGTAGTGCTACTTACTACTAGGTATGTAACTTCTAAAAGTATTGATCCCTCATTTGTTTTTATTTCTGGCTCAGATGCTTGGTTGAAGGCCACCAATTTTGTCTTATTTGGATCTACTACCAGTCATACACTCGCTGCCGCTTTCTCTGTTTTAGTACCAGTTTCTGTGTCTTTTAGTTACTTCACTAGTAAGCACTGTCATCAGCAAAGTTCGGAAAGGACCTCTGCGTCGACTTTCCCTCATTTTAGTCTAGCATTTCCTGGTCGCCTTCCATAACTCTTATAATCTAACACAATGATAAATAGATAGGGAGTGAGTGTGTCACCTTGTAACACTCCAGCGAGAATTTCGAACAAATTGGTTCCTCCATCTGGTTACAGCACTTCGGCTTTGGTATGCTTATTCATAGCTAGGACAGGTTTTACAAACCTTTGGGGTATGTCGTATGTTCAAATGATTTCAAAACTTCCTTCTGTGAATAGTGTCAAACACCTTCTTGAGATTAATAAATGTGATTATAGCTTGTACATTTCTGGATTTACATCTTTTTATGGGTCGTCTTGTATGGCTTTCTCCCTCTAGAAGCGCTCGAGTACAGAACCGTGTATTGTTCCTGCATATCACTGTTCTCCTTAAGTATTGCCCGATCGTACTTTACGTTTTTCTTCGGGGTCTTCCCATTTGCTCGGAGACTTAGTCGCAACTTCGCTGATACAACGCGATGGTCTGAGCGCACACCGCCAAAGTTGTTGTATGTGTCTGCATGTTTTACATTGATCCTCCATTTTTTTTTAATCAGTACATAGTTGAGTTGAAACTTTTCACCGTTAGGAGGCACGCAAGTCCACAATCTAGACTTCTTCTTGTGGAATAAGGTGTTGCATAGCAATAAGCTCTTTTCTCGTGCGAAGCTTAATAATTTTTCTCCATTTTTGATTGTGGTTTCATGAAATGCGAACAACATCTTCTGTTCCCACCCTGGCGTTGAAGTCACAAACAGTATCTAGGACATTGTGCGCAGTTACTTGGTCTGTTGAATTTCTCAGGTTGTTATAGAACTGCTCAACTGTTTCTTCATCACATCTGTGGCTGCTGTATTTGAACAGTTTGCTACTAAAATTTGTTTATTGATTGATCTTACACTCAAAAAGATTTAACAACCGTTAGTCCTAATAGGATTCCTACTCCACCTGTTGCCTCATTCATTCCATTCCTCCAGGCATATATTGTAATAAGAAGCGTTTTTGCATTTGTTTCAAATCTAAGCGATTTCGCATGAGCCATTCGATGTTCTTCTACCCCTAATACATCAGTTCTTATTCTATTAGCTTGTGTGCCATATCTTCTCTCTTGAATTTCTGATTGAGGGTCCTTGTGTCTATAGTCACAATGATGTTGTCTGTTCTGCATTGAAAAGCTTCAACCTTCTGCCTGTACTGTGATCAACAGACTCCCTTTTCTCTACTGAGGACTTTGAGGAATCTACCTCATAAGTTACTTAACAGTCACCTGGGTATGGCCCAGTCCAGGTTAGGCGACCCTAGGTCACGATATGGACCAACGGTTAGTAGATTGCTTTGATAGTTCATGCAAACTACGGTATGTTTTGCGTACATCCCAGTTCCACCACCAAGCTATTATCAAGGTAATCTATCCTTTAGCTAGAGCCGTAGCGAAACTATACACTTCTTACCTAAGACTACACACTATTACATGCACTATTACAACAAAGCACGCCTGCCAATAAACCAAAGGTGCTATCACAACCGTGCACCCAATATCCTAAAAGTTTTTAAGAAATATCAAACAATAATTACAGGAAACACAAAATAACTTATTGTATAAAATATTAATGTTTGCTTTCAAAAAATGATTTTTGATATAAGTATTTGCCTGAAAAATGTGAAAAAGGCATTCCATATTCTACACATGTGGTCAATACATAATGAGATTTAACAACATGGAAAAACAAGTGATCATCTAGTGTCTAGCATGGGGTTAAGTACGGTTGGCACACATCGATATTGTTTGCAAAACTTTCATTGCTGTGGACACTTTTGCTTGCAGTTGGCACATAATGTACTCGTGCAATACCCTGTGAAATGTATAAGAGGATCTTCGTGATGGCTGCGAGCGGTTATGTTCGAGCGCTTTTTGAAATCTTCTACCACTGCGCAACAATTTATTACGGCAGAAAGAATTTGAATTTTGGGCCATTAAAATCGAAATTTTGAACATTTCATATAAATTTAACTGATAACCCACACAATTTTTTCTCAGTTCAATGAATTCAATGAATTTTCAATTTCATTCAATGAAATAATGGTTGAGCGCTTAAACATTTATTACCCATATTTGGTATGCTGAGTGAAATCAATTATACACGAAATGAAAGAATTAATAAGAGAAAGGAGAGGCTATAAACCAATTAGATGTGCACAAACAACAACGAAACGTATCTACGACCATATTCCACCGGACTGTTTGTCACGTTGCATTAGCAACGAGAAACATGCGAATGCTGAAAGAGGCTTCTTTGAAAAAGCTTGGTGTTCATTTTAATTATCTTCTAATTGCATCATATGAAGAATATAAATAATGAAAAGGAATCATTTTCTTTTGTCATGTATTTTATAGTTTTGATCAGTCTTAAAGGTGTAATGATGAAGATGGAGCATTTTATTGTGTTCTGTCATTTTACAGTTTTGATCATTCTTCAAGCAGCAAAGTTTAGCTTATAGGTCCTTTTGTGATTTTGGATCTGCATTAACTACGAACAAGCGTCAGTTTGAACTGTTAGGATTGGGGTGAGTATTATAGATTAGTGTTTGGGGATAGGTTTCGGTTAAGGATTGTTAACATAAAGAAATATGTGGCAACAAAATTAGGTGGATCCATAAAACTAAGGAATAGATTGCATATATCCTGAACCAAACCCAAGCCATCACTGTTACTACTATGCAATTTTTCTTACGAGAAGATATCAATGGAATTCTGGCCTTTTGTGACGTCAGTAACGGGCTAGTTTATAAACATGTTACCACTTCATAAATATTTATAAAATTATACATTATTTATTATCGAAACAACTTAAAGTGTTTCGGTCCAGTCACTTGTTTTGTTATTCTAATTTTGCAGGTATCTGAGAACAATAGACAATTTTCCTAGTATAGCTCTTAATGCAAATAGTAAAAATTAGACAAAAAACTAGAACTTTGTTTGTGTGAAAGCGCTCCGAAATGTTTAAAATGATCTCCTACAATTACTTTGTTCTCAAGCATAAACTGCATCCAATATTTATTTTCACGGTTTACTCAAATTTTCGTAAGGCAATCCGGTTATTTAAAAGATTGTCAACAAATCACCACATTTATTCCAAACATCACTGATGACGGACAAAAGTGAGACACTTACGAGTTTTACAATCTTAAACATCGGAAACCAAGAAACTAATGGACTTTAAAAATGTGACTTCTACAGCACTTGCTAGCCAACAATCATTGTTTCGTTTAAAATGAAACGTGGAATGTTAGAATAATTGCGATGAAACTGATCAATGACGTTCAATATGAAGACATAAATTTACAACTGAAAACAGAAGTCTTCAGAAGAACCAAACACCTTGACATTGTTCTCAACGAAGTTTAAGTTATAATGTTTGCTTAGTATCAAACAAACTCTTGCACGACCGCGAGACTGTTCCAAAACAGTGGGCGTTGCAACAAAATTTTCTCAACAATTCCTCTGATCTAAAACAACTTTAAAATTGATAGAAACAACACAGGCATTGGCAAAGTCGTTGCTAAACTTACAGAGGATTGGTTGTTTACCTAGCTATATAGAGCATGAAAGACCGGGACATATTTTTAATGTAATGAAGTCTATGCACCATTGCAGGGCAATTGTAAATGACACTCATTGACCACGTCACAGAGCAGATGATCATTAGCAGCGTTATTTTCATGAAATCTCTGCTGTCACAAAGGCGAGAATTCCAGTTTTCTAGTTATAAAATCCCTGGTAATTGCGTCGGGTTACAACAGTCAACAAAACGCAGTAAGCTGAGCAGATCACTTATGTCACTTAAGGTTTCCTATTCACAAGATGCACGCAAGGAGTATTTTATTTCACTAATTTTTAGAGTATAATGTTGTTTCTGAGAATAATCAAAGTAAATTCAAATTAAATGAACGTGATGTCTACTGCCATTTAACGTGTTTGAACAAAAGAAATTTAACTAGTAAAATGTCTCATAACATAAATACTTCAATTTATATCAAATCTAGTTAGGAAACCTTGAAAAGTGTAAGCATCTCGGTTTGGTTGTTTTTCGGCTATTGAATTAAATAAATAAAAGAAAAAGAAATAATAGAATAGTCAATTATTTCAAACGCGGATATTGAGGGAAGTAACAGATAGGTGTCAAACAAATTGCAAAACAAGAGTCTTATTTAGTCATCTAATACTGGTTAATTAATGCATGTATGTGCTTCGTAAATGATTCTGAATTAAATGAAGTTATAGAAAACAGTATAACAAAAAGTAGTTTGACAGAGACTTTATCATTTTATCATTAACATTTCATCATCTGAGATTTTTATTTGTAGGTGTAGTGAAAAGCTGTAAAGCTGCTCTTTAGCATGCGTATAATTTAGCGGTTTGGTATTCCCACAAGTAAAAATTAATAACAATTATTAAGATTGAAAATCGCTTTACTAACGCGTATCAATGTAGTGTCTTGGTTTTGTTTACAATTGTATTGAAATATAATTTAATTCCTGAACTGCAAACCACATTCACACAGAATACATGCAACGTTTTTGAATACACTAAACGTTTTATTAATCACATACACTACTGTAGCAACCATACTGGAACGTGATCTTGATTGTGTCAAACTCTATAATCTGATAAGAGGAGGGAGGGCAAATTGCAATTGGCGGATCATGCTACCGCTTCCAATGAAGTTAGGAAACTCTGCACGTTGTTGCATACATCGGACACACTTTGGGCAGCAGCTGTTCCTGCCGAAGGTTGGATATACTTTTGACACTTTTTAACATGAATGCTAGCCAACATTTTTAACTGAAATGTTCGTTAGGCATTTAAAGCATTACATTTATTATGTTTATTTTGGTATATTTAGAATTATTATCTAAAAAAAATAATTCAATTTTTGTAGCGTTAATAAAATGTCTTGCTCATTCAGGGATTTATTGTTTGTAAATTCGCTAGATTAAAACGTTGTTATTTTAGATAACAGAGAAGATGACTTTTTCAATGTTACGTTTTTATTTCCGTTGACAAATGTGAACCTCGATATAAAATTCACCCAAAATAATATCAACCCGCAGATATGACCAGTCTCTAAAATAAAAACCCAAAACCGAAACAATCAGTTGCAGAATGCATATATATATATATCTGTGTGTGTGAATGTGTGTCTTTCGCGGTTAACTAATCATTGATTTCAAGCTTTTCTAACCTAATGAATTCGGAATGAATATTCAACATAGCTTTTCTTAAAAAAACAAGGTTTCACAACAGCAATAACCGGCATTGCATGTAAAAAGCCAACAAACATCTGTGTAAAACATTCCCTTCACAATATAAAAAATTAACGTATATACTGTGAAATATAATTTCAATATGCGGTTTTGAAATAGAATTCAATCCATTTAACTATCTGCATCTGCATTCAAATAAAATTTATGCAGCTTAAGTTATTCTCTAAAAAGTCTAGCTGCAAATAAGACACCAGATCTATTAAAAAGATTGTAAACTAGCATTTGGTCTAATTCTTCAATGCAAAAATGGTTTTTACCTCACTTCAGTAGCACTAACAATGTCATCAGCAATGGACGACAATGTCGTCTTCAACAATATCGACAGAACTGAGACCACACATACTAAAGAATCCTATAAACGACAGGAAGAGACAATGACACAACCGAAAAAAACTTCCCGACTGAAAACAACCACACAGCAAAGGAGAACTGAACACCAACAAACGGCCACACAACAAAGAATAACAACACAACAAAAAACTACGTAACAAGGGATATTAAAACATGAGTAAACAGCTACATAACAGAAAACAATAGACCAGCAGGAAACACCTGCGCAATCAAGAACAACAACTCAATAACAAACAACTAGGGAACAAGAATCGACAGAACAGCATAAAACAACTACGCAATTAGAAACAAGCAGAACTTCAGGAAACAATCACACATCAAGAAATAGCAATGCAACAGAAAACAACAAGTGCTGAAGTTTCAACATCGATACAAAAGTTTCATTTAAATAATTGATACAAATACACAAGCATCTTCAAGTTATACCTCATCCAAACTATAATTTCTCTTCTTCTTTATCTGCTTTGGTGCATCCTATTTATACATTGTTGCAATTGTGGCGAAATCCTCTCTGTCAGTGAGGACTGCTGATTTTGAGGAGATATGTGTGCTTTAATGTTTTACTACAAGTAACGGAGAAAACATCATTGTATCATAAAGGAATTCATTAAAAATAGTAGTTTCTGGATTGTGTTTTTACCATGCGACAGACAATACTACCAAGTGTTTCTATTTGTTATTTGCAAAAACTTGGCACGATGCTGCCACGTGTTGTGGCAGACAAGTACAGTATTTAACGGAAATAACTGTCAAAGCAGAAAAAACATTGTCTTCCAGTTCGTTTGTATTCATCTTGGGGATATCGTGAGTTTAACCCTCTAACACACCGGGGGCCATATACACACCCCTTGTTAATTTAAATTGAAGCCTTCGCCGGGGCGCCTTTTAAAATATTCTTCACTACAGATTTTCCTATTTTAAACCCGATTTAGTGTCAACACTACATATATAAACCACAGCTATATTTTCAATATCACATATTTGAAAAGAGAAAACATGAAATTACACTGGACAAAAGTAATCTTGCAATTTTCATTTAAATATAAGTGACTGCACAGAATCAACAACAATAATATTTACTTGTGTGGAGCGGCTGGGATCCTGGTCGTACACAAATGGAACCATTGTCGCCTCATCTCAGGGGGGATTGAATTGATATGGAGCGTAACTGAACAGACATGTTTGGATTAAGGAGCCTACATTATTGTCATTATTAATATGTTAATATCTCTTTATATAGCAATTTTAACATGCGTGATAGTGTTATTTGTTCAAACAAGTCAGTCAACACTGATTTTCTATCAGAACTTTGGGATGCAGTCATCTCTTCAAAAGAAACTGAAGAAACATGAAACTATCAAAGTCAGTCTAAGAGGCAAGAGACGCGCCTTCAGCAGACGGGAAGGTCTGAATATATGCGAGGATAAATGACACTCCCTTACATTAGGCTAGTAGGCATGACCCTATGCAGCAACATGCTAGAAGTTATAATCCAGTGGCATCCGATCAGCAAACATGAATACCAAGAGACAGACTGATACATTCGCGATTTGATTAGCCTACAGACAAATATGTGAGGCTAAATCGTCTGTATTTATGTATATACAACTACATATGCATTATATTGCTGTTTATTCAAACAGGTCAAGCGATAGTATAACAATTGAGTAGGAGACACAAAACAACAAGAATGCTGGTTAGAAAGATAAAAGCCACAGAAGTTAACGAAACAAAGCGCTGTCTAACAGAGAAGGCATTTGACCACCCAAACCTACACTAAGAGGTATCAGAGTCACAAATAACAAGAGAGAGTTTCGCAATATGGGCCAAGGATCATGAACTAGATATCGGCAAACTACGGAACTCGATGCTAGCAAACTACTCCATAGAACTTATGACCATACGATGTTAGGTAGTACCAGACTAGGAGGTACAAGTATGTTTGAAGCGTGACAGAAAGGCATGATACTACCAGAGTGAAGACTAAAGAACATGAACCAAGGTTGGTCCAAGACAGGTCCTATTTGTGACATGGAAAGTGCCGCTATTCAAAAGCTTACGTATTTGTGAAGTGGTCATGATTGGGAGATGGTCCTGTCCCTGATTCCACTGTAGTTATATTACACTGAAACATTGCAACACAATTTATTTCTATTGATACAGCAGCTCGAATAATTCAAATCTGTACACTTTCCTTAAAGCTTACTTTTGAACCATTTCATGGCAATTTTTACAAAGTATAAGAAAAACATTTTCTGGACTTCCATAAAAATGCTTGAGAAGAAAGATTCTTCAAAGCTGTAAAACATTCGATTATTCTTCGTAGATATTTAAGTAATTCTAGTACAAATCCCAAATGTAAAATAGTCGAAAATTATTACAGTAATACTATTAAAGGTAGTGTCACATGGCTTAGCTTGAATAAAAATTATTGTAAAGAGAATATCAAGATTCAAATTAGTGGTCATCCAAAATATCAGTGAAAGCTCAAAGAACTTCTATCAAATAGATTCTATCAAAATTTTATGTTTAATTTTATCTCTTTTACTGTGCGACATATAACAACAATAGAATATATGCTTTGAGGCCCGATTTTTAAAATTATATAGCTAAGTCCAGGAAATGTAAGCTGGAGAGCAAACTTTCATCTGACATCCATTGAGGCCATTGCTAAACAAAGAACTCTTTTAAGCAATTAAATCAAGTGGCATTTTGCATGGTATTCCTGAATGGCTAAAACGCCCAATACAAATAGAAATGTAAATACAAGTATAAATACGAAGCATCAAGTTTTCTTTCAAGCCAGATTGAAAGTTCGCACAAAATACCACTGATATTTGGAGACTTAAAATAGGTCATAAATGTTTAGCAATATCGAAAGCTCACCGCTCGTTTTTTTTCTTGGTTTCTTTCATTCATTGAGCTAGATGCAGTGTAAAACTTATCTGGACTCAATCCAAATATTATTGTCCAAAACACTAGATGGTAAACTAGACTAATTTAAACAACTTTGTAACGATAAATTACTCCAGAGCTTGATGGCGAAACTTTTTTCGTAACCATTGGCTGCATAATATTATATAATATTGCATTTGCGTCGTTTCATTGAGCTGCAGTTCCATTGCGTTTCGACCAATCGCATTAAAAGGATATAAGTAAATGCATAACTTTTTAAACGTTCAAAGTTACTCTTATGTATAAAATACAGTAAATAATCGTACATGCGTGGTGAAAGCAAATGTACTTTAACTATACACTATTTTGCTATTCGGTTTTATCTGGACTCTCTTTCTGCATTATCGCTTATGGCTCAGTTGTGCTTGCTGCCATAATACCCATCGTACTGAGTAGAGGTGTGGCGGTACGCCATTCCCGCGGTTCGGCTCGATTCGATACACTTTAATTATTCGGTTCGGTTTTTCCGGTACGATTTTGCAAAAATTGTTAATATTTTGCCGAAATGGTGTAATAATTGTACTTAGCTAAACATTACTGGATAACAGCTAATAATGCCTTTTAGCTATGTGATTTGAAACAAAAACACCAGTTTACAATATTTATAACGCCCCAAAAGACATAGCTATGATTTTATTAGTCCTCCACCGTCGCGTAGCGCGAAGCGGGGAATTACAGTAGGGTCTCGTTGATTTGTGCTCATAGGGACCTTCTGAAGCGGTTCAAATTAACCGAGGGTGCGAAGGTTGGAAATTCGACCCCCAGAAAAGACAAATATTACCTTAACACGCTTATTTCTGCCCATCAACAATAAACATTTTTATATACAGTAGTTGTCCCACTCGTTATTTGTTTTAAGACTTTGAATTTGAAGTCCATTGTGTGCTCTTTATATCTCCGTTTCGATGCAGTGGTAAAAGTTGACCACTGTGAGAAGTTGAACAGTGTTCACCAATTTATAGCTCACTCCAGAGTCAGTTATGTCTATACCAAGTCGGAATAGCGACGTGTATGATGGCAGTGTCTTACACTCCGTTAAGCATCAGCAAGCACTCGAGTAGTTAACTCCGGAGTAGTGTAATCTCACTCCTAAGCTTTGAATTCACATTCATACATTACGTAGTGCACCAAAAGTGACACATATCACCCTAGCACTAATTCTAAAATAAGTGCAATTACGTAGTATTGATGCAGTGATGTTAATCTTTTATCTTGCAATCAAAGGTGTATTAGTACTTAAAATATGACACAAATATTAAGGCGTATTGCTCTTGATTTTTTATTAGATAAGGCACAAAATGAATATTTGGAGTCCAAAATTTGGGAAGATTGAATCGCTCCCCCGTTAATTCGTGCTTTTCATAGGAGTTAATAGGTCCCCAATGCGAGACAGACGAAAATGTACGAAAAAGCGAGGTCGAATTAACGAGGGATCCCTGTATAGTAATCGCGTTTGTCCGTCCCAGTGTCAATCTGTCCACACTTGAGGTACATGATTTTGTGTAATCTATATCTCAGACACAGGGGTCGGTACAGCTGACATGCCTATGCTAAAATGTTCCCCACCATTTGTAGATGTACAAGAAGTATTTTGCGTGTCGATATTCTGGTGTCAGAAAATATAACTGAGCATAAATATCTCAAATAACAATCAATACACGTATTTTTGCTCATCATCGAAGTTACAATTAAATTAAAGTAGATCCAATAATAGCAATTACAGTTTTGTAAGTTCAAGTAAATCACATCGCAGTCATTACAGAGTTTCTTAATTATAACGCCTTAAACAAAACGCCTTCATAAATATTATAAGAAGCTTTAAATCTTGAATTATAATTGGGAAACATAACGTTATTTTACTGCCGCTAAAGGAACAGTTCACATCAAAATGTCAAGTGATAACTTGACGTATGTACGTATTTTCCTTTAAAAGAGCGACATGTCAAAATGCTGAGGTTTTATAGTTGAGCGCGAAGCAGTACTTTATTTTACTCTCACTGTCCACTAAAAGTGAAAAAAAATTAAACTCCAAAAAAAAAAAAAAAAAAACAAACAAAAGAAAAAACCGAAAATAGCGCGGTTTTTCTGTTTCGGTATCTAACTGAACCGAACCGAAAAACAGCGGTCGGTTTTCGTTTACGGTACAAATTGTAACACCCCTAGCACTAAGCTGTCCTTATTACATTTTATATATGTACAAAGCATGCAGTTTTCGCATTGATGCAGCTATAACCAATGGCACCTTGAGTCATTTGCCACCAAAGACAAATATCACATCACGGGAAATGTAAGGCATGGGGAATGGGGAAGAGACGCAGCAGGAAACCGTAAACACTTATTTCTTATTTTATTTTTTTAAAAACCAAAGAGCTCGAATTGAGGGTTGCTGTGTGTCCCACTCCCTCCTGCCTACCCCTTCAACCAGGACTTTACCCTTGCAAGAACAATAAATGCGCTGCTCGATGCGAGCGTCGAACCTTTGGTTCACGGGAAAGGGGATCAAAAAGGGACATCGGGTTTGAAAGATTGACTGTATGTATGCAAGCTTTACTGTGTAAAAAAACCCTGACAAACCAGTTGATTTAGCTAAAACTGTTTGCTGCTGTGATGTTGTGGTGAGCAGCCTGCAAGCATTACCCTATTGTTTCAGATATCGGCACTTATTTCATTATTTGCCACACCTTTAATGTAACAACAACTACATATACCTGTTCATGTTTGGTTTGACAGAGTTGGGAGTTTGTCTGGGGACATGGGCTTTAGGAAAAGTCTCAAATATTACCAAAAGAGTTGGGTATTGATATCTTTAAGGCGTTCATTGAATGGTTGGGTAGCTTTCTAAAACGCTATATAATTGGAATTTCAACCATTACCTGGTGAGACAGCAAGAGTTGAATTGATCGAAATTTTCAAACAATTACTGAGGGATACAAACCACGGAATACATGAAACTTGGTTGCTCTTTTCGAGCACTTTGAAAGTAATGCTTAAAATTGTGAAATGTCCAATATTTTTGAACAGCTGCAATATTCTGAAAATACCAGACAAATTAGCTAAATTCCGAAGAGTCCAGTTTATTGAAGTTTTACGGTATATGATCCCTTTTCAAGCCAGTTTTTTTTATAAACAAGCTTTGCCTAGCCACTACAAATGTCATTCCACATTATGTATTCAGAATTTTTAGTTTAAATCCAAAATCAAACATATTCTTGTGGAAACGGGGGCTGCGGAAAATTTACAAGGATTTATTTACTTCAGAATGGGAGTTTTAATGCAACCCTTAGCGAAGAACTGTTCTGTTGTCAGATCATTTCAACAATACTTGGGGTAATAGGCAGCAGATAAGTCCAAATAAAACTCTTCAAATCTTTGTGGTTTTTTCCAGGACATTAAATTCTGCTATGGTCTTAGAACGGGTAAATTTTCATACGTTAAATGTCTTTCTAAAATACTTTTCGTATCTACTTAAATCTTGTTCATACTAGTTTCAAGGAATGACATTCACTTTTTAATTTGTTATAAAATGTTAATGTTTGTTTAACAGTTAAGTATTGTACGTAGCCAAGCAGATACAACCTGGTTCATAAGACCAGTAGATAAACCAAGCAGATAACACAGACGAGGCGATAAGCTTAACGTAAGGGATAGGCATAGCAGCTACTATTTAAAAAGGTTGCCGGTAAAAAGTAATTTTACTTATTTATGTGGGAGTGAAGAACTTGCCTCCAAATCGTCTTATTTTGCATCATTTTTAAAAGAAATCTCGAGCTTGAGTGGAGTGGGGATTGTACCCTCCACCCCGCGATCTGGGAAGAATTGCTCCCCCCCCTCCCTCCCCACCATCCGTGATCCAGCACTCATTGTGCCCCCCAACCACAATCCGTCAGGGATTGTACCCGACCCCCTCCCATCCGTGATGTGGTGTTACGTGCAAACAAGCCCCCCCCCCCCGCCCCTCCCTCAATTTCAAGCCCCCTTCTCTATATAAGTCTTATGCGGGGTTGTAATCCCCAAAGGGGTAAGTGGGGTTTGTTTGCACGGACTTGTGTTAACAAATATTTGCGAGAATATTAGAACAGAGAGTACAAGAACAGAAAGTTACACACCACATTTCTGCTGAAGTTTGACCCATATAATTTCAAGTTTGACACATGTAAGTTGAAAAAAATTCCAGGATATGAATCTTATCCCCCATTACTATATCTCACTGCTCGTATGCAAAACCTGAGAAAAGGTCCTCAGGTTCTAGGTGGAGCTTTTTTTGTAAAGGGGGTCTTTCTTGCACCCAACATCGGCGCCGATGGTGCCCCCAACCGCAAATCCGACAGGGATTGTGCCACCTCCCTACTTGCGATTCGACAGGGCTTGTGAACCCGCCCGTGATCCGGTAGGATTTCCCACCCACGATTCAGCGAGGATTGTGCCCCCCCCCCCTCCCAACCACGATTCGGTAGGAGTTGTGCCCCATTCCCCACCAGCGATTCGGAAGTGATTGTACCCCCCTCCCCCGCCGTCCGGCCGGCAGGCATTGTGCACCCCTTCCCCCACCACACAAACAATCCGCACGAATTGTCTCCCTTTCCCCACCCACGACTGAGCAAGGATTGTGCCCCCCCCCCCACCCGTTTGCATTCTTCATCATCTGGCAACGTGCTTAATACCATGAAACTTTGACGCAACATCATAATGGAAATCTGTTTATGTGTGTTAATCTCTCAAATGAAGTGTTATCATTGACAGCGGAGTAGCAAATAAGCAAAGCTAGAGGAAGTCACGTGACTGTAGTCTCCACGCTAGCACGGACCACTCTCCCTCCATGTACTCAGCGCCAAGGAAGTAAACATTTAATCCTGAGTATCAACACTTGAACGAGTTAGTTCTGTAATTGGAGTTTAAGTACTGGGTGCGATTATTCAAGGTTATGACAAGACAAATAAATGCTCAAGTCCTTTCTTATCGCGGTCTGAATGGTTCATGTTAAACTCGTGCCTTAAAACTTTAAGTACCTTTACCTAATGATTAGTTAAGACTTGTTGTTAGAATTGTAAAGAACTATAAATACAATTTATCAATTACATAAACATTGATTCAAGTGTTTATGAATGGATCATGGGTTATAATTATGACAGAATTTCTTTTATTTACAAAATGGCCGCGTCTGAGCCGAGGAATGGTCTCTTTCAATTATCTATGTTGAACGAAAATCACGTGTGTTTACTTGTCTTCTAATCTTTGTGGACATTTTTTGCCACCGAATATTTGCAAATACAATGCATATTTATACAGAGATTAAAATATAATATACAGTAACAACACTCGAGAAGAGCTGATCTTATCCGTCAGCTCAGGGGTGAAAGGACAAGACAGATAATCATTTTATGCATGTATGCAATGTGTATATGGATAAATGCGCAGAACTTTGAGAACTCGTAGATAAAGCATTTATTAATGTATTCACTGATGATTGAGCACCCAATGAAACGCTTAAGAAAAATAAATAAACATTCACAAAAATAAATAAGGCTTTATCAAAACTGGGAAATCTACAAAGCAAAAACTGTGCAATAAAGAACATATATTGTTATGCTTCTTCAAACTTGTAAAATCAAAGTGTTGATATTCTTGAGAAAGTTGAGCAAAATCAATTATATATAAAATAATATTGCCTGATTCCTATTTAATTTTCGTTATTTACCTTTATTTATTTCATTGTTTATTTTTAAGCCACAGCAATGTCTAAAGAAAGTATTTTTTTAGAAATGTGTTTTTTGTGATAATTTTAAGGAAATGTTTAGTTGGGTGTTGCCGACATGTCAGCCGTTACAAAACATGCCATTTGTAAATTAGATTTTGATCCATATAAATTAGATTTTAGATGCATATAAATACAGTTTCTGAGTGTGGAATAGCAAACCTAATGCTTGAGCATTGAGTATGTGATCAGTCATATATATCCTGTCTGGATAGCGAAAGGATAGAATCGGAAACGGCTGCATTAATTGATTGGGACCAGAACTATAAATAACACATTAAGAGTGATTTAAAGGCGACCATTCATTTTGTGAAGAGACGCATAATAAAAGCTGCTTTGGAGTTGTACATAACGGGCGGGCCCGTATTCTTATCCATGCAACCCTTATGTGTCGTTAAGGAAGAATATCTCAGACATATCACGTAAACACAAAATTGTCTGTTTGAGAATATGTTTATATACGTTCGACTTCAAAACATTTAAGGTAAAAAATGGATGTTGCTTCCTAAACCATTTCGATGTTTTGACAGAAATTCGCGCATATCAATCGTACGAATGTGAGTGGACAATACATATTGATAACTCTACTGAGCAACCTTTTCATGAAGGAAGGCGTGTCGGTGGTTACTCATAATTTGACGTGACTTGTGGGTTCATTGTGACTTACATTATTTAGATCAGTACCTATAGGCCCCACTCACCGGAATGCATTAGATGGTCACGGCAAAATAGTGCAAATATAGCAATTTCTCCTCCGAAAATACCCCTTTTCGAATTAGGAGGATTAAGTTGAATGCAAATAATAATAATAATAATAACAATATATTTATTTATTTATTATTTGAAATTTGAATTAACAGATAAATGATCTCTTCCTTCGCCTGTAGTTCGTTTGAGTAAACTTTGGATTATATGTTAATCAAAAGTGCAAATTTTGAAATCAAGTATAAAATCAGCGTGGGACTTAAGCAGGATCCAGCCTGGGGCAACTAAACACTAAAGACCAGACATAAGAATACGGATCCAGGTTTCTATTGTAAACAATCAAGGGAAACATGAGTGTGAATGTCGATAATACGTCAATGTCCAGCTCTGGATCCGCATCACTCGTGCGGTACCTGAGCAGGAAGGAATCTGTGATCCGGACAAGTCATAATCACAACAGCACATCGCAGCCTGATTATAATGGTATTCGGACTAAGCACGATATGAAGTCTTTATATACGGGATATGAGCCGGTGTATACCACTGGTAGGATACCAGGCAGTGTCTATAAAACAAAGACACGTGTGGAAAAACGAGTGAGATTCGCTGTGGATTCCACCGATCACGAACAATGTGATGACAGTACGTGTGCATGTGACACCCCTGGGAGGGATAAATGCACATGTGACACCCCTCCGAGGGATAAATGCACATGTGACATGCCAAGACATTATTTAGAACCTCGCAAAAGCCCAAAATCCAGGTTTGATTCTTATTACCATCGCAAACTCAAAGACAGTGCAGGGACGAACCTTACGAATGGAGTTTCGAGGGAAAGTTCTTTCACGCTGACGTCAGCTCCGCAAAGAGCGTCCAAGGCTTTAGCTGAAGGCATCGTTCGCAAGCAAGGCAGTGAAGGTTCTTCCTATAGTCCCAGTCCACGGCAACTAGACACGCAGTCGCCCAGAGACTACCCTAAACATACACCCACGCCACTCGCTTTGCAAACAGTTATTTCGCCAGAATTAACACTAGGCGCTCGATCGTTCACGACTTTATTAGACGACGTGTTACGGGATAAAACCAACCAAAAGGATATTTCCCGATTCTCGCGCTACAGACCAGCTGTTGCGTATTCGCCGGTGCGACAGCGCGAACTGCCGAGAGATGCCGTTCCGAAGGTACGATCGGCACATTCCGGTCGCCTCACGACTGTTATCTCCTTGCGGAATACCCCCAAATAAATCTTCTTCATCAAAACCCTTTTCTCCGAGGCATTTGGTTGACGACTTTTGTGCAGAAAAAAATTCTTAATTATATGCAAACCGCTTGGATCTGTTTTCACACCCACGGAACCAAGGGAATTGAAATTGCAGCAAAATAAGTATTGCAGTGACTAACCATATACAGTGCCCTACATCCTTTGTAAAATGAGAAAGATTCGAAACGTTGCATGTTTTCGGACGGTTGGTGCTGGATAAAACCAACCAAAAGTATCTCGAGATCCTCTTTCTCCATGCCAGCCAGGCATATCAAACAGTAATTGCAATCATAAAAATGGACCACTTTTTGAAGGACGTGAGTCTTGTTTAGAACCACAGAAAAGGAATCTCCGTTGCGTACGACACATAGTGATATTGAAGAGAGGTCTGTAGAAGTTGCGCGAAAAACAGGAAAGATATTCTGTGATTTTTGTTTCTGTGGTCATGGCTGACACATAATGACATTGAAAGGATTCCATTTTGAATTCGCTAAATGGGGGAGATGTTCAGGCTCCGTGTTCCTTTTGGCTGGATTGATCAATAGTTATATAGAAATATATATTTTTAAAACTCATTGGCACTGCTGATTGATTGGGGCGATTAAAAAAGAATGCTTAAGAAAAAGAATGGTTTCTAACCATCTGGCCCAAATGTCTCTGTCCCAAATACAGTGCCTTGCATAAGTCTCGAGTATTTTTTTTTGGGGGGGGATGTATTTGGGTAGAACTTTTCGCACATCTTTTTTTTTTCGTCATAGTGGATGAAGTTTCATGTTTCCCCTACAAGCTGAAACCATAAACAATGAATTCGGTTTTCAAATAAATTTGTCACACCTTCCTAAACAGGAGAGAGGTAAAAAAGAAATCGTGCAAAATGATCGGTGTGCTCATTGTTTGGTTAAGCGACAATATCCTTTGTGAAAACTAACAGTAACAAATGTAGGCAAGTGTTGCAAATCTCTTTATTATCTGAAACACTACAGACTTCAATAAAAAACGTCAGTATTTCGTGTGTCCAGCTCTTGCATAAATACAAAATTTCTACACACCTAAATCCCCCCTCCCCCAAAAATATTTCAGATTTACTCAAGGCACTGTATTACGGATCCGTGTTCGCCACCGCAGTGCAAAATGTTTTTTTTTTTTTTTTTTTGTAGAAATGGGGAGGTGGCACAGGTGCTGAACATTTTCTAGGAACTGTGTTCTTATATAAGAAGAGATCTATTTTCCCGGCTTGGCAATATAATAATATCTCAACTCTCAATAGGATCTAGTTTTTTAAGAAAGGTCACGTGGGTGAAGATTTTCCCGCCACACCGAGTGGTCTAATCAGAATCCCCAGTGCGGGATAAAATTTTGATTTTGGTCGCTGTCCGATACTGAAACTGAAATAAATATTACTTATAGGTAACCGTAAATGAGTTCACTGAAGTCGCTAATAATTGGTTCATAAATGCCATAAATAAACATATTGTGTGTTAATGAGTTTGGGCACAAATTGCCAAAGTTCCTATTTATAGCGGGCTTGACTCATATGAAGTTTAAAATACACGGTTTAAAATACACGGATCCGGAAACTAAATACGCAAACTATCCCTTTTTGCAGTGAACCAATGCAGTGAATAGAGAGAATAATTTTTGCCCCGCGGAATAATTAATGTACCGTCTGAAAGCGGATATAAATATAAAGAAGCTGAATCATGCATTGCCTTCTTTTTTTGTACTGTTTCTAACTGGCAGCCTGGAAATCGACTCAACCCCCCCCCCCCCCCCTGCCCGCCCCACCCCCACCCACACCTTCCCCTGTACAAAAATGCGCGGATCTTCCAGGCCTGTGATGGGTGTTTCGAGTGTTAGGTTAATCCTGTCATTTTCAACAGGAAGTCTCCATTAATGACTTCTCAGTTAAAACTTGAATTTTTACTGAAATGACTGAATTTTTTTTCCCATTTAGACTGCTTGCTGCTATAAATATCCAGCATGATGTTGAACAACATCTCATATCCCAGGTATCAGATTGGACGAGAGCGCCAAATCTTTTACGTGATGTGTTGTCGTGTTTTTTTGTTTTTTTTGTTTTTTGTTTTGTTTTTGTTTTTTGCCTATTGGCAGTTTTGTTGGACATAATGAAGTGTACATGTAAATATAAAACAACACAGAAATCACTGCCCATTCGTAATAAAACTAGTTGTTCGAACAATGTGTTATGTTACTAACGTCAATCAGAAAAAATGTTTAGCCAATTTTCCGCTTCTGAAACACTTGATTGTTGTTGATACAAAATAAAAAGGAATAAAGCGTACCTCGGGAGCCCTGCGGCCCTTTTCTGTGAAAAATGACTGACATCACTACACCATCATTCCCACTTGCAAACATAGTTTGCAAATGGGTATGGTTTGCTAAGAATTCCGGCGTTTATTCCTTCCTTTTTTTGTTTGTTTTTTGTTTGTTTTTTTTTCCGTCACGGAGGTTTCCAGAAAACTCCTCCTACGCTATTTGACGTAGGACGATGAAATTTGGCACAGAGATAAAGGGTGATGAGATGTCGTGAAATCCGCAAAAATTTTTGACCTTGACCTTCAAGGTCAAGATCAAATTGAGGTCAAAATATTTTTTCAAAAACCTCTTCCATCACGAAAAATTGCTGGAAATAGCGCTCAAATCCTTGTTTCAACACGTGTACGGTGTCAGTAGCCAGTAACATCATGGATGGAATCTCAACATTCAATGTCAAGGTCAAGGTCAAATGACTTTTGTATACCGAATTCCGTTAGAGAAAAATTGCCCATTATCTCGAAAACCGTTAGAGATAGAGCGATTTTGAGCTTATTTTCGACCCTTTGGGCCTAAAAGACGTTATATAAGAGGTACCTCGGTGACCTGGACCTCCTCCGTCATGGTCAAGGTCAAAAACCGGAAGTTGACCATTATCTCGAAAACGGTTAGAGATAGAGCGATTTTGAGCTTATTTTCGACCCTTTGGGCCTAAAAGACGTTATATAAGAGGTGCCTCGGTGACCTTGACCCCCTCCGTCAAGGTCAAGGTCAAAAACCGGAAGTTGACCATTATCTCGAAAACGGTTAGAGATAGAGCGATTTTGAGCTTATTTTCGACCCTTTGGGCCTAAAAGACGTTATATAAGAGGTGCCTCGGTGACCTTGACCTCCTCCGTCAAGGTCAAGGTCAAAAACCGGAAGTTGACCATTATCTCGAAAACGGTTAGAGATAGAGCGATTTTGAGCTTATTTTCGACCCTTTGGGCCTAAAAGACGTTATATAAGGGTTAACTCGGTGACCTTGACCTCCTCCGTCATGGTCAAGATCAAAAACCGGAAGTTGACCATTATCTCGAAAACGGTTAGAGATAGAGCGATTTTGAGCTTATTTTCGACCCTTTGGGCCTAAAAGACGTTAGATAAGAGGTACCTCGGTGACCTGGACCTCCTCCGTCATGGTCAAGGTCAAAAACCGGAAGTTGACCATTATCTCGAAAACGGTTAGAGATAGAGCGATTTTGAGCTTATTTTCGACCCTTTGGGCCTAAAAGACGTTAGATAAGAGGTACCTCGGTCACCTGGACCTCCTCCGTCATGGTCAAGGTCAAAAACCGGAAGTTGACCATTATCTCGAAAACGGTTAGAGATAGAGCGATTTTGAGCTTATTTTCGACCCTTTGGTCCTAAAAGACGTTATATAAGAGGTGCCTCGGTGACCTTGACCCCCTCCGTCAAGGTCAAGGTCAAAAACCGGAAGTTGACCATTATCTCGAAAACGGTTAGAGATAGAGCGATTTTGAGCTTATTTTCGACCCTTTGGGCCTGAAAGACGTTATATAAGAGGTACCTCGGTGACCTGGACCTCCTCCGTCATGGTCAAGGTCAAAAACCGGAAGTTGACCATTATCTCGAAAACGGTTAGAGATAGAGCGATTTTGAGCTTATTTTCGACCCTTTGGGCCTAAAAGACGTTATATACGAGGTACCTCGGTGACCTTGACCTCCTCCGTCAAGGTCAAGGTCAAAAACCGGAAGTTGACCATTATCTCGAAAACGGTTAGAGATAGAGCGATTTTGAGCTTATTTTCGACCCTTAGGGCCTAAAATACGTTATATAAGAGGTACCTCGGACCTCGGACCTGACGGAGGAGGTCAAGGTCAAAAACCGGAAGTTGACCATTATCTCGAAAACGGTTAGAGATAGAGCGATTTTGAGCTTATTTTCGACCCTTAGGGCCTAAAATACGTTATATAAGAGGTACCTCGGACCTCGGACCTGACGGAGGAGGTCAAGGTCAAAAACCGGAAGTTGTCCATTATCTGAAAAATGGTTAGAAAACTGAATTTGATTATTTGAGATTACATTATATTTACTTCGATGTCCTTGTTCATGATAATAATTCGGAAGGTGACAATTATGTGGAAAGACTGAAAAATGTGTCTTTGACCAGATAGATTGTACCATTGCAAGTGGGTGTCATTTCGCTACGTGTAGCGAAATTCGGTCTAGTTATACAACATAACCTCTCGGTTAGACCACCTGTAACTTAAGGCCACCGAAGCTCTCGTTTTAAAACGGACCACTGAAATAAAACCACCTTTAAATTAAACCTCTTTTGCTGGTCTTGATATTAGCCTTTATTTAACTGTTTTATGTGAGCTTTATAACAGAACAATCTGTTGAAGCATTGTCGCGTCAGGTGAGACAACTCTGCTTTCCCTGGTTTTGGTTGATAGCGAAGGAAAACAGGAAAGCTAGATCGAATGGCCTCAAGCTGGAGTTGGGGCGATGCTTGCCTGTCCGTCTCTCAGTGTTTTATTTAAATTAACTGATTTAGAAACCCGGTTTATCAACAAAATGTGAATGATAAAAGTGTCGCATTTTAGCACAACTATTCTTAACAATTTTACAGAAAAAAAATAAACCATTTGATTAATAATAATCGTTGACGTAAATGCTCATTTCGAAAACGATCGCTCCTGAAAATTTGCGAAAATAGAAAAGATCGTTAAAATGGTTGCAAAATGCAACTCGAAAAAAAAAAACGGCTGAAACCTGATTTATTATTTATTAGATGTTTATTTCTTAAATCGGAAAGGTCGCTGCACATATATTTTTTGTGAGAGGGGGGAGGGGGGATTCGAAAAGAGGGCTGGTGAAAAGGATAGTTTTCTCACTCAACTCAATATAGCCAACCAGCTTAAATCCCCCACCCACCCGCTGCCCCCTCGTTCGGGGGAAGGGGGCGATATAAAGCGTGGTTATACATGAATTAAGGTACAACTCTATGTCATTTGTATGCGTTATTTGATGCAAGAAGAGAGTATAAGCACCAAAGAAGGAACTGTAATCAGATTCCCGGGGGAAGGGGGGGGGCATTTAGTATGAAGAGTGTTACCATGCGTGTCCAAAAATCGCGGAAAGGGGGGTAATTTTGAGGCAAGACGAGGTCCGCGCCGAGTGCCAATTTCGTTAAGAATATGGGTAATTTTCATCGAGTACTCCGCGTTTGCCATAAAAAGGGGGTTATTTCTGACTTTTTCTCCATGTTTGGTTGAAGAAGGGAGTATTGTTTCAAAATCAGCACTCCTCGTTTGGGAGTCGTTGGTACGTGAGTAGCTTCCGCGAGATCAGAACTTGTGGTGTCTGACCTAGAATGATTGAGGGATGGGGGGAGGGGGGAGGGGGAGGGGGGGAGGGGGGGAGGGGGAGGGGGGGTTGTGGCATGTGTTAGCACGTGTGTGAAAAATAACACGGAGAATGATGAGGGTATTTTTGGGTCCTGCCGCGGGGGAGGGGGTTTTCATTCAGTACCTTTGGGCTGGTTCATAAATGCAATCCTTGAACAGCGACAACAACAACAACAACAACAACAGAAGATCCTAGAGGTGTGTACAAATTTTGTTCTATGAATGCAGTCACGCGTCCCTGTCATAGCTGTGATTGCAGTCACGCGTCCGTGTCATAGGTGTGATTGCAGTCACGCGTCCGTGTCATAGCTGTGATTGCAGTCACGCGTCCGTGTCATAACTGTGATTGCAGTCACGCGTCCCTGTAATAGCTGTGATTGCAGTCACGCGTCCGTGTCATAACTGTGATTGCAGTCACGCGTCCCTGTAATAGCTGTGATTGCAGTCACGCGTCCGTGTCATAGCTGCGATTGCAGTCACGCGTCCGTGTCATAGCTGCGATTGCAGTCACTCGTTCTTGTCATAGCTGTGATTGCAGTCACTCGTCCTTGTCATAGCTGTGATTGCAGTCACGCGTCCGTGTCATAACTGTGATTGCAGTCACGCGTCCCTGTAATAGCTGTGATTGCAGTCACGCGTCCGTGTCATAGCTGTGATTGCAGTCACGCGTCCGTGTCATAGCTGTGATTGCAGTCACTCGTCCTTGTCATAGCTACGCCTGGGTACAATGGCGAACGGTGAAAAGACATTTGTTTGTTTTTAATTTGACAGTCCGCGTTTAAAGGTAAAGGATGAAAGATGTCCATGCTTTGTAAAAAAAATTGACTGTCTGCGTTTTGAGGTTGGTTTAAAAAGACACGCCTGATAACCGACGTAGGTGAATGTATCCCTCCCCCCCCCCCGCACCCAAACCACCCAAGGCGACGAACGCCAAGTGCAAAGTGAGTTAACCGGAGAAAGGCGCGTATTGATTTGGAAATTGTTATTCAAACACTTTCCACAGGGAACAGGACAATTCCCCCCCAGACAATTCCCCCCAGTCAATTCCCCCCCGACAATTCCCCCCGAGGACTATTCCCCCCACCCCCATATTCATTTTTATTTTTCTTTGCATTTCTCTCTCTCTCTCTCTCTCTCTCTCTCTCTCTCTCTCTCTTTCTTTTTTTTTTTTTTTTTTTTTTTTACAAATTATTGCCCTTTTCCTTTTATCTTCTAATTGGAGACCGTGTAATTGTTCTTTCAACATTGTCGCAATTGCAATGTACATGCCTTATCCAAACCAATGAACTTCAAGTTGGCCACCTCAGGGCCAGCAAAAACGAATCAAAGCTGGAAATTCCTGGTCAAATTATAGGCAGTCACTTGCCCGAGCCACCACCAAATAGTCCGCGACTTCGATAACCGACAGACTGTTGACTTTTGCGTTGAATTGCCCAAAACATCAGGTTTTAACTGGCAGAAAAGACTCTCGTTCCAGACAGAAGAATTTTGCATTTTTGATTTTAAGGTATTTTACAGATAAAGAAATGATATCTGGTTGTTTTATTTTTATTTTGGCATTCAAAGTAAAATAAAAATAAAAATTAAGTGGGGGGGGGGGGGAATAGTCCTCGGGGGGAATTGTCCTACGGGGGGAATTGTTCGGGGGGGAATTGTCGGGGGGGAGTTGTCTGGGGGGGAGTTGTCTCGGGGGGAATTGTCCTAGACCCTTTCCACAGAGTAGCTGGGCGTAAATCTATTCATGAATGGACATTTGATTCATAAGAAAAGTATAGATCAAACAGTGTTCTGACTCACGTATCATTTTGAATAGATTTGCACAATAGGGAGGAAGCGCGATAAATGTATTACTCTTCTTATTTGTCAGGCTATTTATGGCTCAAATACTGCACATTAGAATGCACGCAAAAATCGACGATTGACCAATAAAGTGTGACATAAACTGTTCCTACTATTAACCGTGACCCTACCCTCCCCCCTCCCAAAACCAAATGAATCAACAGTTCTCAAGTTAGAAACATGATTCCAAGTTCGTTGTGTATATAACTGAAGATTTATTTATAGATCAAAATCATAATTCCTTTTCAGATTTTAAAAATTGTTTTCACCGATTTATTTTTTTAATTATGTTTCCCACAGAAATATCTACATAAGTTTGTCCCCGTCCAGCTTCTCTTGTCCCTGCTGGTCACGTGTGACCATAATGGAGTTCATGGTCATTATGCATCGCAGTATGTAAATTATTTTGTGGAAAACATAATTTTAAGAAACGTCATATTGATAAACATAACGGACAAACTGAAAACATGGGTCATTTTTGCCTATATATAGATCTTCAGCCCATATTTGTTGGATATTTCGCGTTGTACTGCATCTTCGATATTTCAACATGTGCCCGTTGTTATAAAAGAGCTAACCTCTGGCGAAATTTGTCTGTTGTGCATAAACACAGAGCGGGTGGATTTGTAAAAAAAAAAAACTCTGCTCTTCATTTAGTACTATTTTGCGAAATTCCCAGTGGGTTCTTGGGATATTAAGGTGTTGAACACGAAAACGCCCGCAGAGGTTGGCTGTTCGTTAACAACGACATGCACCTGGAAGACGAGTCATTACGGTCGCGTAAAGGTTTTCAAAATGCTGCTAGCAATTAAGGAGACCCAATCTGGATCACAATGTGCTCTTGCAAGACACCACAAAAATTTGGCTATTGGAGACAAAAAGTTGACTTTCATATTTTCGGTCAGAGAAGACTTCCGAAATGAGAATAAAAACCTTTGGCAAAAATTATTTTACAAGAAAAAAATTTGTTTTCATTAAAAACGAGTGAATGTTTACTCTCTATTTGAAAAGTATAAATTAGATTATGTTATGTTCTTATTTCAAACAATTTGAGTCAGTTACTCAAGCATGAATATAAACTGGCGCTGTGTTTTGATCAGTCGAAGGGAAGCAAATCTGTTCAGATTCGCTAGATATTTTATATTGTATTTTAGAGATTAACTTGGTCATTCACAGGTGACATATATACTTAACATGCGTACAAGTGTTTCAGGATCATGATTATTTACACCACTTACTAAATGAGCTATAGTAAAAAACATCATTTGAGAAGGAAGGTTTATTTTTTAATCGTGTTTTAAAGTTAGAACAAAAGCAAGGAAAAAAAGGTTTCATTTTGTACACGGCATGCACAATAAGTAAAATGGGAAGTTTCATGAGAAATATTTACTTCCTGCAAAAAGCCTCTGTTGTCAATATAGTGTTTTTTTTTGTTTTGTTTGTTTTATTTTTTTTTTTGTTTTTTTTTTTTTTTTTGGGGGGGGGGGGGGAGTCTGGAGAGGACCCAGGACGGTGCTAGGCGCGTTTTATTACAGCGCAAGTACAGGAGGGGGTTATACCCAAGCGTTGGTGAAGTAAACAAACAATATATATATATATATATATATATATATATATATATATATATATATATATATATATATATATATATATATATATATATATATATATATATATGAAATGACAGGAAATCGACGGAGTTCTCAAATCTCTGATGAAATCAATTTGAAAACCATGGCGGGAATTGCACGTATAGGTCTTCATTACGAAACCTCTTTTGCTTTAGGTCACATGTTGCCAGGCGGCATACGGGTACAGTGCTGGGAAGTATCGAAGAGGAAAAGGGAGTTTATTTCTTTTTGGAATATAGGAACGATAACGTTTTTTTTTGTGTTATAATAGTGATAGAATATGGGCTTGTATTAAAAACGGTCAGATGTGGAAGGTGAATGAACGCCCCACTGTGCTTTACAGGTCTTCTGCGCGTGCCTGAATCAAATACAAAGCACTCAGTCCTCTCATCTATTTCTGTATTGAGAACTCTGCGGATGAATATCAGATATATGTGTTGCTATGTGTGGGTACGAGTATATATTTGTGATGAAGTGTGGGTATTAGTATGTACGTGTGATTACGTTTATGTGCTGGTATGAGTGGTTATCTGTGGGTATAAGTGTGTATGTGTGGTTATGTGTGGTTACGTGTATCTACTGGTATGTGTGGGTGTGAGTGTGTAGTGTGGTCATGTATATGTGCAGCTATGAGTGGTTATCTGTGGGTATAAGTGTGTGTGTGGTTACGTGTGTATCTACTGCTATGTGTGGGTATGAGTGTATAGTGTGGTCATGTATATGTACGGGTATGGGTGGTTATCTGTGGGTATAAGTCTGTATGTGTGGTTATGTGTGGGTATGTGTGTGCATATGTGGTTACGTGTGTATGTACTGCCATGTGTAGGTATGAGTGTGGAAGTAGGGGTATGTTGTGTATGAGTATGAGTGATTATCTGTGGGTATAAGTTTGTATGTGTGGTTATGTGTGGATATAAGTGTGTGTGGTTATTTGTGACTGTGTGGTTAAGTGTGTGTACGTGTGAGGTGACTGCGTGGGTAGATAAACACACAACATCGGGAACTAACACATATTTTAATAATATTCTCTATCATATGGTCCTTCTACATATTAATTATATCATTTTGTTTCATAACTCATCAATACTTATAATCAATCAAATGGTTTCTAGCCAGAGCTCACAATCATTCACACACATTTCACTACTCCGCTGCAAGAACAGGTACACGTAACCGTACATGCAGAAATTTCTGTGTGGTTAAGATTTCTGTTAATAAATTTTACATTACTGCAAATGATAATTTTGAAGGGAAAGTTGCTATACAATGTAAATGGAGCGCAGCAGCCAGCCATGAAGATTTCCCCATTCAGATAGACACTAATTTCCGTGAGAGATTTCATGCCCCCCATCGACCTAGATAATCTTTTGATGGCGATCGGGGGGGGGGGGGGGAGCTAAACATTGGGTTTTAAATAACAAGTATCAAGTAGAGACAACCCTACTTACAATACCACGCTTTAGTATATGGAAAATATTTAAAAAAAATATAAAATGCCCCCCCCTCTCCGCTCCATGAAAGAAATCTCCCCCCTGACAAGACAACTGCATCTCCTACCTTCACCCCTTCCCTTGGCTAAAACCAAATTTAGTTAAAATGTCGATCCACCCTACATCATGCCGAAATTTTATCGAAATTGCGAGCAGCTGCAAAAAAAAAAGAAGAAAAAACATTCTCCAAACCTTGCTAAGGATATTTTCAAGCTATAATACTATTTTTAAAGTTTTTCTGTCTTCTTACAGCTGTGTTGATAAATATGCAAAATGATTCCTAATGAACTCAACGCCCTCTCTGTACAATTTGCAGTCAACTCCGCCCCCTTGAAATGTGGAAAAAATGAAATAAACCTTGTCCCGAAGTATGTTTTCCAGTAAGGAATTTTTAACAGAAGGGGTAAAAAGAAACAAAATATATAGACCATTTCTCTGTGAGCTATTTGAAGCAGCCGCCCCTTCATAAGGATCAGTTCCCGCGGGAGGGCCACTCACTTACCAACTGGCTACCATGCGTGTCCATGACCCGGGTTGGGGGGGGGGGGGGGGCACTCGCGTACCAACTGTTCACTTTGCGTGTCCATGGTTTTTTAAAATGGTCCCTCATCGCGGAGTTCCAATTCTGAAATAACATCCCTTTTTTTAATCAAACGCATAGTGCTTTTCTGAAAAACCCCTTTTTATGGGGGACAACGCGGAATACTGAATGAATATTACACCCCTTATCTTAAATTGGCACTCCACGCGGACCGCGTCTGGCCTCAATATTACACCCCTTTCTCCGCGTTTTTTTTTTTTGACAATTATGGTAACACATGTGGTACCAAGTGACCTCCCGGGGGATCAGTTAGTTTTTTTTTATTTGACTCCTTTATTTTTAGTGTCACAACCCCGTGTCGTGTCTAATGTCCACGTGTCCGAAGACAACCAAAATAACAGTAACAAATCTACACACAGAGCAATACACAGAGCAAGATTTAATGATATATAACAAACATATCCTAGTAGCTATATAATCAGGCTCTTAATCACGATTTCTCGCCAAAATTGTCCCGCAAAATGGTTTTAGTCTCGGTGACGGGGGTGCAAACCATGGCAGTTACTACCTCCTTTCCCCCTCACCACCACCCCCGCCCTCCCCCACCCGCCCTTGCCTCGGAGCTAGCCGCAAAAAAAACCAAGGTTTCCGTTATTTGCGTTTCTTCGTTTTCGCAACTATTTCCACATCTGTGTTTCTCCGATCTATTGCGAAAATTTACAAAAAGCAGCTGCTAATTTTATATGTCATTTAACATGATTATACACGACAAAAAATAAACCACTGCGTGCATAGAAAGGGAGATTAAGATCGAGATCTAATTTATCCATGACCATTATTAGTTTAATTCTGTGACATCAGGAGTTAAAGATTCAAGTCAGTTTCGAGACTGATGCCATGACCAGCATGAGTTCTCCGACTGCCCGATCATTGCCTTTCTATACTGTCAACAATGGGGAATTTTTCTCCGATGTGAGAGCCGTAGTATCCATACAGTTCCTTGTTCTCCTGCATGAGAGCACAGCACGGGCAAAACATATGGAGCGTCACATCCATCAATAGCGAGCCACGGATGTTTTTTTCCTCACGAATCCTCCAGCGCAAAACCGGGCCAAGTCCGATTAGACCGAGCCCATATAACAGCCCTATGACGGTGCCATCTTCACCGAAGTAAGACGCATTGCGAGCAATCGTGTAACAAGGACATAGAAATGTAAAAATACACACGGTGAAATCGTGAAAACAGCCAAATACTGGAACAGACCACATCTCCTGGCCCTGTACAGGACCCTTGTTGAACGCTGGTCCCTTAGCGGCTTCGCTTGTGGCCATTTCTACTGATGCAAAATCACTGAGCGTCCACGAGAAAATGTAATGTATTTATGTGCCTTTATTATCCAGTATAATTAGGAAATGTATTTATTTAATTCATCTCAAGGCGACTGTTAAAACGAGGAGGCAGCACGGGCTGTGATACTGTAGTAAATTGTTCTGATTCGTCAGACCTGAAACTTTTTATTGCATGATGCATTAATTTTTCAAAACGATTCTTTTGGATCTATTAAATGATCGTTTTTTGCTATTCAATAGTAATCTGTTTATAATTCATAGGAGGCTTCAGCCGGGAGGGAGGTTGGTAGGTGGAGGAGAGTTTGGGGGGGGGGGGGTAGTGGAGGAGGCAGGTGGGGTTGGGTGGGCGGGGGTTTGTTGAAAGGGGTTGTATGTGTACACCTGTAGTTAGCGCCAATCGTCGTTAACTTCGCTGTGAAGTAACATCTGTGTGTAAAGACTACTCTGCCCCCCCCCCCCCCCCCGCCCGCCCCCACCACCCCTATCTCTAAAACTCTGGAACCGCCATCGTAAGCATACGACGCAGTCGGTCTGAAAGCATCAATAACTGTTGTATCGATTGTTTTCAGACTAAGCTCCAAGCAGTTCTGAAAGTGGTAGATTAATTTTATACATATACGTGTATTTATTGACTACCGTGAAACAGCTGCTTAAACCTGAGGAATGGAGCATTGAATTTCAGGGTTGCAAATCACACACAATAACAAAAATAGCCACTGGAATTTCATCAAACCAGTTTAATATTAACAGAGCTGAAGTGAAGTGAAGCTCAATTGATTGCATTGAACAGCAACACTCATTGGTAGTTGGCTTTGCACCTTGTGTTTTAATGCTAAAATTATTACGTCTGTCGGTAGGTATTGTGTGTTTGTTCATGCGCGCGCACGTCTGTCTGTTTGACTACAGGAGCGATTCTTTCTCATACTGATCATCCTAGAAAATACACCCTTCTTATCAAATAGGAACCCTATTCGTTAACTTCTATCCCCACCCCTAATCCCCCCCCCCCCCGAAAGGAGAGTTGCAACTTAAAATCACCATTTCACACCGTTTACATCATACATTTGTGTCTGTTCGTAAGCAGAAGCACACGTGAGTAGAGGCACACGTGAGCATAGACACAAGTGAGTTGAGGCACACGTGAGTAGAGGCACACGTGAGCATAGACACAAGTGAGTTGAGGCACACATGGGTAGATATACACTTGAGAAGAGGCACACGTGAGTAGAGGCACACGTGAGCATAGACACAAGTGAGTTGAGGCACACATGGGTAGATATACACTTGAGAAGAGGCACACGTGAGTAGAGGTACACGTGAGTGGATGTACACATGAGTAGAGGCACAATTGAGTTGAGGCACACGTGAGTAGAGGTACACGTGAGTTGAAGCACACGTGAGTAGATGTATACAAAAGTAGATGCACACGTGAGTAGAGGTACACGACAGTAGAGGCACACGTGAGTAAAGACACACGTGAGGAGACGCTCACGTGAGTAGAGGCACATGTGACTGCAGCACTAAAAGTAAAACCAGATAGACACCCACACACCTGAGAAGGATATACCAAGTTTTGGGCGCTCTCTCCCCGGAGTCCCCTTGGTATCATATGTGTTACCACGCGCAGAAAGAGGAGTATATTTGAGGTCGTACACGTGATAATTTCGTTTAAAAAGGGGTGTAATTTTCATTTAGTACTCTGAGTTCCCCACAAAAAACGGGGCGTTCTTTCAGAACTCTACTCCGCTTTTGGTTAAAAAAGAGGCTATTTTTTAAACATAGCACTCAGCGTTCAAGCGTCGTCTTAAAACGTTATAGACTGGTTATACAGCTAATTTGTACCTTAGGGGCACTGGGTCCCCTCTCCCTGTTTTGTCGGCTGCGGACTACAGTTCGAAACAACCCCTTCCTACCTGTGGAAAACGTGAGTTCCGAACGACAGTACCTCTTTTAACAACACTGACACTCGAACAGACGTATAGGTAACACATTGTCCCCAGGTGCCCCACCCACCTCCCCATCCCTCTTATGGATTGCCTTTGCATCAGTTGCATATATGGTCACGTACTCCAGGGATTCGTGCATCCTTAGCCAAAGCCACACGCACTGCATCTGCATGTGTCATTTATCTTCGCCAAACATTTGTTTTTACAAGTATGTATGATTATGCGGGATTCTACGTTATTTATAACCCACCTGGAAATACGACAAGATGAAACTACATGGAAAGGGGCATAAAACTATGTGGCGAGCTGCCAATAAATAGAATCAGGAAGACGACAAAAACATTTGAGTAGTATATTTTAGAACATTTGAATACTTTTCATAGAACATTTGAGTAGTATATTTAGAACAGTTTGTTGGTACATTTTAGAACATTTGAGTAGTATATTTTAAAACATTTGAGTAGTGTATTTTAGAACATTTGAGTAATATATATTTAAAATATTTGAGTTACATATTTTAGAAAATTTGGGTGGTATTTTAGAACATTTGAGTTACATATTATAGAACATTTGGGTAGAATATTTTGGAAAATTTGAGTAGTATTTTAGAACATTTGAGCAGTATATTTTACCAGTAAAGAACAATGAGCTCAGGCTGAGTAGGATTGCATTTCACAATGTTATGGACATTCGAGTAGGAAATTAGCGTATTAAGGTTACTGCAACAGCTTTAGTGTCTTTGTTTGTGTAGTAAGTCCGGAAAACGGTGGAATTTATTTCATTTCTGTCACCAAATCCTTAAGTTTTGAAGAAGAATAAGACGAAATGCTGCCGTTGGAAAATGTCCAGTCGGGAGATAGTTAGAAACAGACTTGTTGGAAAATGTCCATTTGACAATTGTTTGTAGGAAAATGTCCAGGTGGAAAGTGTCCCGGGTTCTTCTTACATGGTATCTTGCATATATGTTATACCATGTAATTTAGTAAAAGTCTAATTTTACTACATTAAGTACTTTTGTGTAAAAACCATCACAACGCTTTCAAATTCAATATCAAAGGACCCGATATCTCACAAGTACAGACTTAATCTCTTGATATACCATCTGACCACCGGTCATCTGACAGTTTCCATAATTGTTCAACTTATAGTGTTGAGTTTGAGATCAAGACTCAATATCAGACTCAATAAAGTGTCAGAGATTGCACGTATTTGACCTATTTTCGATCCCTTTAGAACTACAAGAAATTACAGAGCGTATGCATTGGTGACTTTTACATTTTTATCAAATTCAAAAGTCACAACTTTGAGTTAACATATCGTTTATGGGCTCAATTAAAGTTTTCGCCTAAAATAATCACATAGTATCTTGTTGATCTTGAACAATTCCTTTGATGTTAAAACCCAAAATTGAAAGCTGACGATTATCTTGAAAACCAAAAAGAGCGTTTCTAATTTAATTTTGGACCCTTTCATCCAAAAGGACGTTATATAAGAAGTACCGCGGTGATCCTGAACTATTCGTGAAGGTCAAGGCCTCAAGGTTATCCCAGTTATGTCGAAATTCGCGCGAGCTATAGTTTCTCGTACATTCGGCTACGTATTCGGGTTTTATTATCGCCATTTTAGGAAAGGTAGATTCTTTAAGGTACGATACGTATGAAATAAGCTTTGAAATTGGGATGAGAAAGCAGTTTAGCAAGTGCCTCCCTTCTTCATCAAATCTATTATACGTGCTCACACATTTCTCTAACTATTGGCCCACCATGTTGTATACAAAAGAAATCTATGGCCATGTTTTAGGTTTTTGTTGTCGTTACTTAAAAGATTATGACTCTTAAACAGCAATGTTTGATGCAAGTTGTGTAATGTCTAAGATACTGTCCATCAATGTAACCCACATTATGAGTAAACCCTTACTTACATTGTTATCCCCCGCCGTCCTGCCGGAGGCGGGGGATATAGAAACGCACTGTGTTTGTCCGTCTGTCCGTCTGTCCTGCCGTCCGTGGTTCCATCCGTCAGTCGCCAGTTTTGTTTCCAGGCGATATCTCCGAAACTAGTGAATATATCTAGTTCATATTTGGTATGCGTAACAACCAAAATATCTAGATGTGCCTTTTTGGGGTTTTGAATGGATCGAAGCCCATCTAGATCTGTATTTGGACTTTGAATCCCACAATTCGGATCTCAACCTGTACTTTGGTTTCCAGACGATATCTTCTAAATTAGTGAGCGGATTCGGCTTATATTTGATTTGCATAATAACCAAGATATCTAGATGTGGTTTCTGGGGGGGGGGGGTTTGGTTAGATCAAAGCCCATTTGGATCTGTATTTGTACTTAAAATCCCAAAATCCGGATCTCAACGTGTACTTTGGTTTCCAGGCGATATCTTCGGATTCGGTTCATATTTGATATGCATAACAACCAAGATATCTAGATGTGCCTTCTGGGGGTTTTGATCGGATCGAAGCCCATCTGGATCTGTATTTGTGCTTATAATCCCAAAATCCGGATCTCAACGTGTACTTTGATTTCCAGACGATATCTCCGAAGCTAGTGCGCTGATCCGGTTCATATTTGATGTGCCTAACAACCAAGATATCTAGATGTGCCTTCTGGGGGTTTTGATCGGATCGAAGCCCATCTGGATTTGTATTTGTACTTAGAATCCGAAAATCCGGATGTCAACCTGTACTCTGGTTTCCAGACGATATCTCCGAAACTAGTGAGCGGATCCGGTTCATATTTGATATGCGCAACAACCAAGAAATCCTGATGTGGCTTTTGGAGGTACAGCACTCGCCTTGCTAATTACATTCACGTCGGGGGATATGGCAATTACTGATTACTCTTGTTATTTTATAGTTTAGCCGCCATCCAACGCAAGGGTGAAGTCGCACTTTACATAATGCAGTGTCTATTTCAGCAGCACACCCCCGCTTCGTATTGGAATGATGCATTTTCATATCCTAGCTCGGAATATCGGCGGAGGCATAGAGCAAACAGTTTTGTGAAACTTACAGGATTTTGAGGCTCTCTACGCAAAGAATGCTTTAGCATCTTACAAATAGAAAACAAAGTATCAATAAATTTTAGCGGTCTTATATTTTGCATATCAAATCTGAATTTTATCAAATTAAAATCACTAACAACAGCCTTTGCTCTCTAAAATACACCCAGCAGAAAACGTCTCTTTATCAAAACTATATCCGTACAATTTTAAGTCTTTGTGATACATTTTGTGCAGAATATCTATTTCGGATTTCGGTATGTTTGAAAAGGCATCTAAAGGCTTCAAAATGACGTGAGGATCTTCATCTAATAACAAAACTGGGCCTTTAGGTCGGTTGATTCTATTTACAGTATAATTTACTCCCTGTTCCCTGTCAATATTACCTGTCAACTGTTTCATTATTTTTATAGAGTCAAAATTCAATGATTCAATGCGGAATATTGCGTCATAATCAATATGACATGGATCACAAAATTCTGCAAACGGCATCCAGTGGCCATCTTTAGTATTAATGGCACGGTGAGTCAAGGCATGGATAAATTCAGGAAATGTCGCATACTCTTTTTTCCTGCTATTTACTGTCTCTGTAAAATTGTTTGGATTATTAAAACGAATTATTTTTCTACGGACACCGGAATACAAATGATCTCCGGACTGAGGACCTAACTTGCTGTTATATGCTGAAATTAACCGGTCAAATGGATGCCGAACTATAAAAAATTTTGTATAATTTTTAATTGAGGAATGTTTGGCATTGACTGTTCTGGTTTTCATCTCAGATTGACTCCTTACTGATTTTGCAAAGATATCTCTCATTGTAGATGAACCAATTTTACCAATTGCACAATAGCCAACCTGGTGGACTGGATCAACGAGTAGTCCCACGTATCGTCTTAGCCTCTTTGCACTAAAGCCTAATGTATTGCACAATTGTTTAACTGCCGATAGTCTCTCTGTTGCATTACATAATGGTGCAAGGGTAAAATTGTCAGTAAGGTTCTGTTTATAAATTTCCTGGTCACGATAATAAATTTGAGGATCAGGTTTCTGGTTCAGTCCTCCATCTGTCGGTTTGGATGTATCAATGACGCTTTTATCTAGTACGCCGTCAGAGCCACTCTTTACATTAGTTAAATTTTCTGAAAATAATAAGGCAACTCCTGGTTATGAAATGAAACTTTATCCCTTCATCCAGAAATTTCATCCAGACGTAGCTGCAATTCGCAATGCATCTTTTTATCAATTTCCAAAGTATTAGCATTTTGTCTAACTTAATCTTTATCAACAAGAACATAGTTGTATTATTGGTATGAAACGCAGTTATTTTGTAATCTGACATTTTCTTTAAAATAATGTCTATATTCAACATTGTGAATAGATATTTTCCGATAAAATAGTTCTATTTGCCAAAAAAAACGAATCTCACATACCTTGATTTTGAGGGAAACTATTGGACATAAAATTTAAGTCTTTGAAATATAATGTAAGTCCGATCAATAAGAGACTATTTAAGCCCAACATTCTTAATTTCATTGGCAATTGTCGCTTTAGGTTCTACCACACCACTGCATTATATCAGTTTGATGATAAAGTTGCTGCGGTCTTTTCCTATTTCCTGCTTTTAATAGGAATTTTTTTATAATTTGTTCAATTATTGCACTTTTTCCTCCTGTTTTCAATAAACAAAACAGCAAGTTTTCAACCTGCCACAATAAAGAATAGAAATATAAACAAATAATCGGTAAATCTTGTTCATGAATAATTATTGAAAGTATGATAATTGAGTAATAAGCTCATCCAACAGCGTGGGAGAGTAACATGTTTGATCGATAAGGCACAGAACATCACATTACATCTGCTGTTGTACATATGTCCTTTGAATATATAAAAATACGTTACATTATTGTTAGTCATTAATGTGCTAATTGCAGCTGAGAACTGCGTATTTCTATTGTACATTTCTCTGTTTTAACGTATGTGAGAAATTTGGAGTATAATAATTTTTGCAATTGATGTTAGCGCTGTCTGTTTGTTGATACTTGTTCTTTTGACTCCTTGATAGCTACAGGCTTTCACACTTTCATGAGTTTTTAATGACACCAAATACTAAGTAGGCAGATGTATTGCGAGAACAGAAAGCAGTGTAGCGAAACTAAAGTGGACAAACTAACTACCGTGGGCAAAATAACACCTTACGGTACAAGGAAATAGCAAAATATCAGTCAAATGCACTACCATGGATTGATTTTTCCCCAAAGCTTATGGTAGGGATCATTGAGACTTTAGAATCTTCCTTAACTATCGTTCTGGATAGGTATCCATGATTTAGCTAAGGGAACAAAATTTCCACAGCCCCCCCCCGAAAAACTTTTGCTTCGTTTCAGGCGTAAGGATGAAAAGTGAAAGTCGAATGTCGTAGCTTCCAAACATGGGGATACCCATGACGAACTTTGGGTTGACCGGGAAACTTTGCTCCAGTAAATTTAATCATTGTTAGAATTATTGTTGGAAATTACATTCCAACTGTGTTAAGAGCACAGGAAAGATCGGGTGATACTTTTCAAAAAGCATCGGTTCGATCAAAACTACACAGCTCTGGCATTTGTATGAACAAAACCCATTCTAATGAAAGGTCAAAAATAGCATTTTGCGATCTAATAATTTACACTTGACAAGCTGTTAGCTTGCAAGGGTTATATGAATTTGTGCGAGCAGCCGTTCGTCCTTTTTTTCTTCTTGACAGTTTTCCGATTTTTGTGTCTTCTTCTTCTCTGACACTATGGGCCCTAGGTCCATGAAACTAGGGACTTACGAAGAGCTTGATGTGAACATGTGCCTGTCTTTTTTTATTTTCGTCTTCGATTTCGTTTTACTTGTTAAAACGCCATGTGAAAAGAATGTATTTTTGCAAGTAAATGTTGAGCATTTAACGTACAGCACAGAACATCACACAGTTGCTCGGGCTTTGTGCGAGCTCTCACTGCGTAAACAGATAACACAGCGTATGCCTGATCAGTCAATCAAACTTTAAGTCGACAAAAACCAAACACTACTGGGCTTCTAAGAGGTATTCAAGCTCTGTTGTTTCCTAATATAATTAGCTGGTATTAAGCTGTCAACGTATGGAGTTTTTTCTTGACAGTGGTCCGATTTTTTAGAATATCATAAACCGCATACATGCTGTGCCATAAGCTCTGTACATAGTTGCATAACACACTTATGCATATTGTAAAATATTATTCAACAAATAAACATCGAACGAAGTATATTTGCGTTTTAATTCTTGTCAAGTGTTTAACATTTCGCTAGTGAAATGCGGTTCTAATTAGCTTGTGGGATGAAAGCGCCACTGACTATTTACTTGAAAACTTTCCTAGTTTGTTGCAGAGCTTAACTATTGAAAATATTCTTTCTTCCAGCTTGCAGTCTATCAATGTAACTGATTCTGTGTCAAACGGTATTGCTTTTCACACTTGGTATCATATGTGGCTACCATGGGTGTCCAAAAAGTGCGGATAAAGTTGATAACTTTGGGGCCAGACGCAGTCCGCGAGGAGTGCCAATTTCGTTAAGAAGGGAGTAGTTTTGAGTTGGTATTCCACTTTTCCCACAAAAAGGGGTTCTTTCGGCAATGTGCCCCGGGGTTTGGTTGAAAAAGGGAGAAATTTCCCGAACTTGGCACTCATGCGTTTACGGGTCGTTTTAAAAAGTCATGAACACGCATGGTAACCAGTTGGTGCGTGAGTGCCCCCCTCCCCGGGGTCATGGCCACGCATGGTAACCAGTTGGTACATGAGTGGCCACCCAGGAGAGTTTACAAGTGTTTCTGTGGTGTTTCCTGATACAGGTTACAAAGTATAAGGTTTTATTTCTATGTTAAGAGTTTGCTGCAGCTGATTTTTTCGGGGAAGAGGAGGATACCAGTGCGAAGTTGACATTTGGCGCCAGATTCACAAACATTCAATTAATTTCTGCTACTTTTTTGCTATATCAGCGCCAAATAAACTATAACGCTAGCCAATTAAGGATCTCTTAAATTCTTGTTAAGTAAAATGATTGTTAATTGAAATGTTAAATTTAATATTTGACCTTGACATCCCTTCACTTTAAGATTTAAGTCGGCGGCTTTGGGAAGCAGCGAATAAGGAGACCCCTGCACCCTCCCCTCCAACCCCATCCCACCTCAGAATGACGATTCCCTGCTCGACGTTTTTTCAACGTTACACCAAAGACGTTGATTAGACGTCGGAAGAAGATGCGCTTTTTGTTGCAACCAATAGTCAAATCTAAACAACGTTGTGTGCCCAACGTCCATTCAACGTTGCATCAATATCGTTGGTTAAACGTTGATCTATGCCCGCGGACAATCCCAACCAACGTGCAACTAGATTTAATGTTGTGATTTGTTCGGATCAAGGTCGCAACCTCAAATCGACTTTGGATCGACGTTAGAATGTGATTGGTCTTGTAGGCAAAATGCCATAAATGATCTTGATTGAAACTGATGTTTATTGTATTTAAAAACAATGTGAAGGAACGGTTGAATATGACCACTTCAAAAATCTTTTAAATGTATATCTAAATTAATTTCAGATGTCTTCAGTACATTAAAGATAGTGCCAAATTTATCTAAATTTTAGTATCCTTAATTCATTGAAAGATATCTGAAATTTATACTTACATATATCTTGAAATGACAGGAAGATATCAAAAATTTAATTAGATATCTAACAATTTCTTAACGGTAACGGTACTTAACGGTACTCAGTATAATAGCGATACTTTACCATACAAGGAAAGTTTTTCACGAGTATACCGCATTCAGTAAAACAGAGGACGCAAGCCACAATTTCTTAATTGTCCTTTATGTTTTATTTTCTAAATGTATTTTAATTTCTTTCATAATCAATGCCTATTTACAATATTTAACTTACAATGAAAACAATTTCAAAGTTTTTTTCAACTTATTTTTTATGTCACATTGTTATACGGAATTTTGTCCATGGTACGGAACGCACTTCCGCAAACAGTCTTGTAAATTGACTTTACTCTGAAAAGCTCTACATTTAAAAATGCAAGTAAGCGAGTCATTGACCGAGAACGTGCCTTCCAGCCCGGTATTTTCAGTGCCCTTTTGAGCAGCCATTCCCGGCTGAACATTTCCAAAGCACGTAGGACATTTCAAAAAGTAATTTCGCTTGCCAGTATTTTTGGGCTTCCCTGTTTTCGAGTTGTACACCATTGGGTCTAACCACCGTGGTTTTAGAGAGACATCGAGACCATTCGATTCCACTTCGGCTTCCGGAAAATCCCGAACCATGTTATCGAGCTCTGTTTGGACCATACCCTCAGCAAGAAGAGCCCTCATTTGTGTATCATCTTCATAGGCGTCGGTATCATCCTCGCTGCTTTTGCGTTCTCGAAATTGAGTTGGATCAAGCCAGTCGCGTTTCGCTTCCAGATATTTGCTTGAGTCTCGTGTGATACTAGCCGTTCCACAGTTTACTGCACACCTGCCAAGCTCCGCCTGCTTCAGATCTTTGCAGTTCATGCGGATGCATCGCTCCACCTCGTCGCCTGTTGAACGTCTCCGTTGGGAGTAGTAGCCAGGATCTATCCAGCGCTTCTGCGGCACAAGCGCTCCTGTAGGACCACAAACAACAAGGCAACGAATGTTAAAAACTTGTGCACAGGAAAAAGTCCGGGGTGGGAATAGGTTTCATCTTTATCGATAATGTTAGGAAATTGAACGGCATTTTGCAGGAAATTTTGCTACCACTCTATGTATAAAATGCATACACATTTCACACATCGCCTGTTTATACTTAGTTTTTGTAATTAAGTATCTGTTTCCAATTTCCAAAGAGTAGGCACAAGTTTTTTTTCCTTCTTTTTTTTGCCTGATTTTCTACCCACATATCCGTTTAGAGCAGTTTTTTCTGATTTCTTTATGTCAAACTTCTTTCAACGGCCGGATGCATTTTTTTCCTGTAGTGATTTAGATTTGACCGGATTTGACCGGCTCTGACCAGATTTACTGGCGACTTATTTAACCCACCAGCAGTAAATATGGGTGATAGCTTTGTCTAAGTCCCTGCCCACGGAACCCATGAAAGGGGATAAAATAGACATAAAATCTAAAAATAAAGTGTTGTTTCTATAATTTGCTTTTGAAGGCTAACTACAGTGGATTTAATTACATGAGGTGGCTTGGGGGGCTTGTGGTGGGGTAAGGGGGGGGGGGTATCTGTGTAGTTGTATTGTTCGTAATAATGAGGACTTCAAAACGGTGCCTTAAGGCATGAGAATGACGGAATCCACACGTTTCATGGACAGCTCTATGTGCTTCCCATTCCTCCCTCCTCCCCCCTCACCCCTCCACCCGTCCCCATCCACCTCCTCCCACGTTATAGAAAGGAGATGCTATTGTTTCAACAAAGAGGTCTCATCAAATGAGTGAATTCAAAGGAACAACAACAACACATATACACACATACATACATCCACACACACATACACACACACATACACACACACACACACATACGCACACACACACATACACAGGACGCTCATACTCACATATAACAGACTTTCGCTATTGTTTCAACCCATTCTGCCTCTTGGGAAAATGCCACTGGTTTAATTTCCGAAGGAGGCTATATCAAAGTGGCTTCATACCACTAAAGTAAATGTATTCTAACGTCAATTTTAATAGACAGAGGAAAAAATGGTTTCCCAATGTTACTGGCATTGTAGTCCCAGTAATCATTGCGACGTTGGATCAACGTTGAATAGATGCCGCGCTCGAATATGGCTAAACGTCGAGTTTGGGTTGTTTATGGAAGTCGAAAGAACAGCTGCCGTCCGACGTTGCATAGACGAAGCAACGTTGCATAAAGGTTACAAGATAGAAATCAAACAACTTCTATCTTTTGAAGTTGTAGAGACGTCAAGAAAATATTACTTTAGAAGTCTAGATAGCAACAATTATAGTGTGCTCAGCCCTCCGTCTCGGTACCCCCCACCCTTAGATCATCCGATAACGCAGGATATATATGAAGTCGATTTCCATGAATAACTTTCAAAAGTAGGTGGAAAGACGCTCTTGAAATTCTCATATTTTACATTTTCGTTTTGGCCTTTCTTCGAGGTGCCCATTTGTCATAGCTGGTGTGCAATAACATGAGAAGGTTGTTTTCTTGGTTGTGAATCCGACGTCTATGCAACGTCAATATGTCGACGTCTATTCAACGTCCATTTTAAGAACCTATTCAACGTTAAATGGATGTTGTTTATCCACCGGTTGTTATCGCGGCCAATCACAACCAAATTACAACAAAAGTTAACGCTACGAATTGGTTGGGTCGACGCCAGAACCTCACATCGACGTTGTTTCAACGTTGGAATGTTTACTGGGATACTTCGTTCAGGAAAAAACAGTCATTTCCATTAAAAGAATAAAAGAGGAAAACGAAAAAAAGAAAAGAAGAAGACCCTCAGTAGTTATTAATCACTTCATTTATAACCATAAAACGAAACGTAACCATGAAATATAAACTGAATATATGTGAACAAAAATACTTCAAATTCAGAGGAAATTGGTAAGAGGATACGGTGATACGGCCAGGCTAGGAACGATACACTCGCTTGAACCTCAGGAGAATCAATGGCTACAGAAGCAAACGCAATACAAAAACATCAGCAATCAAAGCAGAGGGCTTTGAAAGAAAACAGGCAAGGGTGTACTGTTACTTTCGTCCAAGTTTGTGTTTTTGTGGAGATCCACGAAAGATCTTTTTGTCCAGGCTGGCGCAGTCAGTTATTTTCAACGTCATAAGCAATTAGCTTCTTTCTTTTCTCTCTCTCTCTCTCTCTCTCTCTCTCTCTCTTTTTTTTTTTTTTTTTTTTTTTTTTTTTGGCTGAAAATCAGCACCGACGGTGACCTCAAAAAAAAAAAACAACACAAACAACAACAAAAGTGACAGTTATAAAGATGGGCAGTTGAACGTCAACAAACCTATGCAGTTCTCTTGTGCGCAGGCCAGAAATTCAGCGACTGAAGAGCGGTAAAAACAGGAGTCGCTTAAACATTTATGCAGAGCCGTCTTACTCTTCTCATCTAGTCCCTGCGCCTGTGAACTGAAAAAAAAAATAATAAAATAAAATGAGGCGACATCAGCATGTCTTGCTTTGTTTTATTTTATATTCTCTAATTGTTTAAAATCACGTATTGATGCTTTGGGCATGAAACAGGGCGGATATATTTGTCTGTGTCAAACTGTGATTTCACCCATTAATTCAATAATGATGTGGGTAGCAAAATCATATTCCTGTGTCTGCTGTCACGAATGCATTGTTTTAGGACAGCGTTTAATTTATAGTGCTTAAATGATTTGTAAATGAACGTCGCTCAATTAGAGCCCGACTGGTCAGTGTTCAGTTGTTTGTTCCGTGTGGCGTTAAATTTACGCGCGTAAAAGGGGTGAGGGAGGGAGAGTTCTAATGAGGCGATTGTGGTGTGCGTGGTGTCGTGTTGGAAGATGTCAAACTTCATCCTTGCGAAGATGGGATGGTTGCTCAAAAGGTCCGAAAATTTTGCGTGTATAAAAAGGTTATAAATTTATCAACTCGTTATAAATAATCGATTCCGTGTTTGCAACACAATATCAGCGTTAATAAGAAGTTAAGTCTTTCTTGTTCGTGCCTCGCGCTTTTTTTAAAGAAATATAAAAGTTTATTTTAAAGTACGAATTAAATGGGAACATTATATTTATATTTTATTTCTATATTTACCCGGCAACGTGCTTATGACTTAGTCATTATGAAGTCATGTATAACATAGGGGAGAAACAGAAACACGTATTGTAATAAATATTCTTGGCATTTCAAAGAATACATAATTTCTCCATAAAGATAAAATAGCTGGTTTCAAAACTTCTAAATTTGTCCACCTTGTCCCTCACCAGAAGCGTTGTTTTGTGATGCTCAAAACTCTGGATCTCATAAAACCTATTGTTCAAAGACGTTACATGCTTAAACAGAGCAGGGTGCTTTTTAGGTGCTCTTTAAAATTTACTTTGCGCAACAAATGTGAAAACTGCTCTAAAAAAAATTTGGACTTCAACGCCGTGTGTTGTTTCTTTCCCTTCCGCAAATTATGATTGATGGGAAGGGTATTTATATTGTGCAGAATATAACGGAATGAACAGAAATTGTCTTTTTCGAAGTTAATAAATTCTAGAATAACTTAACAGAATGACGAGAATAAAAGCTCAACTGATGTATATTTCATCTATTAAAGCTTACATGAAACATACAAAACAATCTTCTTAAACAATCATCATATTCCGAGACTCGGTCGTGCTTGGATCGGGCGTCTGAGAACGTTCATAACTTCTTGTTTTCTAAGTGTCTGTTGTACAGATGGTATGTTACAGCGAATCTCATTAATTAATGGATTTCGCGGACACGCTCGTTTTCAGACAAGAAAAGTCTACTGATCTATTTAAAAAAAAATTGGTGAATCTGTACATCTACTGGTTTTCTTAGTGTATCTGCAGAAATGACAGAATGACATTAACTGCTGTCCGGTATGACTATTTTAAGCAATTTATTGTGATTTTCACTATTCTGACAATACATTTTATCCCTTGCCTCTTTGCTATGAATAAGTGTGCATGTAGTGATATTATAAAGTGATGATTCAAAACTTTCATATTGCCTCCAGTTTATCACTTGTAATTAAAATCTCAGCCATCCACAAAACAAAATTCATAATTTATTGTTGAAATGACCAGCCTAAATTGCAATCAAAATAATCGGAACAAACAACGAAATACTAAGAGGATTCACATGCAATGTTGCTGATACAAAACGTTTTTCTCTTGCGATATATATTTATGTATATATATATTAGTTTGTTTTGATTGGTAGAATTTGTCTCTTTTGTAAAGCACAGTGCCAGCTTTGTTGAGAAGGGCACCCTGTGACCGGGAATCAAAAGTTCACTTCCTTCACATCGAAGTGGTACAAAAAACGCAGACACCCACATTGTCAGATGCTACTTCCGCACAATATGATCAGCCCTCTCCCGTAATTATAATTTGGAATCTGACCGAAACGAGAAATAATGATGGAAGAGCAAAATTTTTAAGTGATCTTTAAAAAAAACGGTCATACAAGGGTCATGTTTGATACTGATAAAACGAAAAGGCAGTCATGAACAGCAGCATATTCCTCAAGTAATATCTCGCACTGTTAACCGTGAAAACTAAAAAAAAGGTTTTTCTTAATAAATGTAACTGCTGTAAAAATTGCAATCACAATTGTTATGTGTCGAAAGTAAAAGGTAGACAAAAAAATAATAATTGAAAAAAAAAATGCGAATGCATAAACCATCAGTCCAGAATACTAATATCCCTACCGTCACGCGTTGTTGTTATAAAATAAATAAATAAATAAATAGCAGTCTCTTTGTTCAAGAAAGCAGCATTTAATTGAATTCTGCAACGATCGAAAAAATAATATCCCTTCCTGCAGTCGTGAAGTATTTAAAGCACGTAACACTCACTGAATGGATGACGAGAACTCTTCTCCGCTTGCTGAATTTGCATATAATATCCCCACTAACAGTAGCACTGCCTGCATTACTAATACTGTAGGCAAAAAAAAAAATTAATTATTAATAAATTAAATGTTTCATTTATAGTAATTCACACTTCATTATACTAAATTTTCTTGTTAGGAAATTTTCAACAAAAATAATAATGCTTTATTAATTAATTTCATGACTTAATTATTTTAACATCAATAGTCTATTTGCTTATATTACTATTAGATGCAAACAGTTTTTAAATGAGGTTTGAATTAAAAGGGGGTACCGTTGCCTTAAAGGATCGCTATCCTATCTTTTTTCAATCTAAAGCTTTGGAACTTACCAAAAATGGTAAAAACTTTTATTAAACCTGGCCTTTTTTTTTAGGAAAGTGTTAAAATGAGCCTTCCCCACCCAACAGCTCGCACCACCTCCAGGGGCAAAAAAGGCAATGTTTGCTCCGCGCTAGTTTTGTGCAATTAGATTTCAGTTTCTTGAGCAAAACACCTTGGTTGTTTTTATTTCTCATTAAGATCGCCAACTCTGAGGACCATCCATGAATTACGTGCACCATAAAACGGCTTTCTGAACCCCCTCCCATTTGCTTACGTTGCCCTCTGTCTATAAGGTTATCGTACGCACTGCCCCCACTCCCCCTCCCCCTCCCCACCCGTCCATAGAATTTGTATATGTCGGCTATTGTCTATATCATTATTATCATTATCGTAGGCACAGCCCCAGATCATCGCCGCTCTCGACCCGCCTTCACCGATCGTACGTACGTTGTGTATGGTCCCTAAAGTATTTAATTATTCAGACAATGTGGAATTAAACGGTGTTCAAAATTTAACTTAGTGAATAATTAACTCAGAACTACATCCTAGCACTACGACAATTTGAAATAAGCGGTCTGTCACAAAAGTCTTACGCACTGAGGCTGTCACAAAGGTCTCACGCATTGAGACTGTCACAAAAGCCTCCAATATTAAGTCTGTCACAAAGGTCTCACGCATCGAGACTGTCACAAAGGTCTCACGCATCGAGACTGTCACAAAGGTCTCACGCATTGAGACTGTCAAAAAGCCTCACGCATTGAGACTGTCACAAAAGTCTCACGCATTTAGAATGTCACAAAAGTCTCACGCATTGAGACTGTCACAAAGGTCTCACACATTGAATCTGTCACAAAAGTCTCACGCATTGAGCCTGTCAAAAAGCTTCGCACATTGAGACTGTCACAAAAAGTCTCACGCATTCAGACTGTCACAAAGAACTCACGCATTGAGACTGTCACAAAAGGTCTCACGCATTGAGACTGTCAAAAAGCCTCACGCACTGAGGCTGTCACAAACGTCTAACGCATTGAGACTGTCACAAAAGTCTCACGCATTGAGAATGTCACAAAGGTCTCACGCATTGAGACTGTCACAAAAGTCTCATGCATTTAGAATGTCATAAAAGTCTCACGTATTGAGATTGTCACAAAAGTCTCACGCACTGAGACTGTCACAAAAGTTTCACACATTGAGAATGTCACAAAGTCTCACGCATTGAAATTTCTGGAAAAAATACTTTGTACTTCCTCTAAGGATTTTGTGTACACAACGGTGTTTTAAAAATCTCCAATTTGATTTTTTTAGTATTTTATTTTATTGCCACGAAAAAGGCAAACTAACATTGTAAAGGGTGGCAATTTTCTGCCAAGCTTTTTCCCATTAGTTTTATCAATTTTAGTTGAACTTGAACCTTAATTTCTGCATTCTTTTTAATTTTCAGAAAAGCGACTATTTGGTTTAATAAAAATCAGCAAAATGTCAATGTCCTTTGAGAAGTAAAGAAATTCTTCAAATAAAAATGATATTGAAAAAAGAGGTGCTTACCTTGTTCCGGAGTGTGTTTCATTTCTTTGTCTGGTCCTTTTTGCAATGGTGCGTTAAAAAACGAAATCCAAGTCGTTCATTCGTTTTATATAGAAGGCATATCTATTATTTATGACGTCCAATCAGATTATTTTAAAAATGCCACAGTGGTTTGATTTAACTCTAAGAGCCAATTGTCTACGTAAATGACATCACTTTCAAGCCCCAATGTTTTACATGGGTATCGCAATAAAACCCGACATGCCCTTACGTTAGGCAATCAACTTTGTCTGTTTTTATACAGGCATATTCCTCTTTTTGTGACGTAAAAAGAATAAAATTCTCCAGTTAAATAATCACAAAAGTCTGTTGAACTTAATCATTTAGTTAATGGGTGAAATCAAATCATGATAATGGAGAGAAAAATCTTGGAAACGGAAGAGAAGTTTCGCCATTTAGAAATAAAAGTAGGGATTGTGGGTAAATTCTCTGGTATCAAGCTGGTAAGACTCTCTAAGCACATCCGCTGCTGGGGTTATTAATATGTTCTGTCGAGCAGCCCGGAGAACTTCTCCTCGCCAAAGCTATTTCTTCCTATTTTATTTCCTGATAACAACCACCTTCAACGAACTCGCAAAAACAGAGAAACATCGAAATAAATAATCAGGTGTAATTTATACGGTGTAATTCACACGGTGTAGATCATAAGGGGGTAAATCAGGCGCTGTTTTTTCATTCTGTCGGGGGTTGTGAAATTTGATGTTTCACACAACACTGGAACTATTTTAAGTTTGTCACGACACTGATAATGAACCGGAAGCACTTATTCAGGAAAGCAGATTCCGCCAACAGACGCACCCTCACATACGCTCTCTCTCTCTCTCTCTCTCACGCACACCCTCACATACACTCTCTCTCGCGCACACCCTCACACACACCCTCCCACACACACACACACTCTCTCTCGCGCACACCCTCACAGACTCTCTCTCACACACACCCTCACACACACAAACTCTGTTTATCTCTTACACACACAAACACACAGATATATATATATATGTATCAACTGCCTTAAAAAAAAACAAAGCGCAATAAAAAACTACTAGACGTAATTTTATTTTATTTGTGTAATGTTAGTTTATTAAAGTTTGATTCGTCAGCGTACTAGCCCTTTTTCAGCTACTGTAGTTTCACCAAAATTTGACTATTATGACTGTTTTCTTTTAAAAACTGATTTAAAACGCTTCGTGAAACAGCTTAATTTGATGCTACATTAAGAAAGAATATGTGCCGGGTTTAAAACCGGAGGCGTTTGGTGACATCAGTTTGGATGCGTTTTTACCGGTCCGGATTAGAAGTTGCGGTAATGCCTTTTTATTTTATTTTGGGGGGAGGCGTCACATATATTGTTACATAAAATATATGCATGAATACAATCATATCGAGTGACAAGTAATTACGTCTGTTCATCATGGTAATTTAATTTTAGTGATCTAACTTGGGCATGACAAACAGTGCATTTTTTTTTTTTGCTCAGGATCGTTCTATAACATGTCGGTGCTACCCGATGCGACAAAGCGATTGTCGTTACAATGATTCTAGGCATCTTTTCTAGCTTGAGTTGAAAGCTTACGAATGATTTCTATTTCCGCTTCAATTTTTGGTTCCTTAACGGAATTTTTGTATTTCTAAGATAATTTGTGATTTGAAGCCGCGAAATTGTGTTCCCCAGAAATTTTATTTATTATGCAGAAAACTTTATATATAAATTTGGTAAATTGCAATTGTTTTGTTCAGGACTGTGAACGTCATTTGATCAACAGGGAAAAAAAGTGGAAAATATAAACTGCGGAATGCTTAATGCGTAAATCGCTCGGTTCTAGGTAAAATGCCCCCTCCCCCTCCCCGGGTGTTCCACGGAAGTAAGGTGCGGATGGATGGAAATCTAAGACATGACGAAACCCTACCCAGATGATGACTAGCCAATTGTAATCACACTGAAGTACAGTTCAGCAGTTGAACCTTTTGATACGTTACTGTAATTGGGTTATGATTCCCTTGTTATCTGGTTCTTAAAATGAATACAATCAAAAAAAAAAAAAAACTTTACAAAGTTACTTTACAAAGTTACAAAATTAATAATATGTGATTAAGAAACATGTAATAAAGATGTAAGGACATCATAAGCTCTTTTAAGCCCTTCAAAACACTAAAATGGAAGGGGATGTCTTTTACGGGATATTAAAATTTTTTACAAGGGTAGTGCTTATTACCGGGGGGGGGGCAGGGTGGGTTTTTTTTTACCGTTTCCCAAGTCGCTCAAATTGCGCATTTCAAAAATTAGACCCATTTTAAGATATCTCTTAGGGAATTTAACATATGAAATATTCATATAAGGAAATCTTTATGGTCCTTTCAGATATCTCAAATTCAGCTACGTTTCTTTCTAATTATTGACTGACATTGAAAACACATTTTTTCTGTTGGAATATCAGGAACACTGCCGGATCATGTGGTTACCTCATGGAAACAAACTGTAGTAGTACACAGCTAAGACATATTTAGAATATTTAGTTAAAATTTTAACCAAACACCATGTACCCAACTTCATTGCAAGTATATTCAACCTATGTGCCAACAAATATACGATAATCATATCGATTGTCTACATACGTTTAACACTGAAATCATGTTGGGGATCAACATATGCCAACGATTGAATCTGTATGTTCACCACATGATTAAACTGGCCGTCATGAACTGAAAACCAGTCACACACTATTTTCTAAGAAATGATTTTTTGTTTTTGTTTTTGTAAATGATTCTAGCTATTTTTGGTTACAAAAATGTTACGTTCATATTTTACAATTCTTTTAATTAGCCAAATTTACAGAAATCATACTTAAATGGATTTTTTGTGAAAGTGGCATTAAAACCTATTTCACAGAATATATGTGTTTCAGAGTGAAGCAATTGGGAATCACCAGAAATTGGTAACAGTATAATAATTTACGGTATGCAAATAAAATATTAATAGAAATAAAAGAATAAAATCATATTTCTATTTTAATGCATTTTAAGTGGAAAATCATTACTTCGAAATCAGTTTTCTATCAAGCTTATCTTTCGAAACTATGTGGAAAATAAAATTGCGAATGTGTAAAAAAATAATGCCGATATGGAATTTATGTGCAGTAATCCAAAGATAAGTTTTTGGGAAAAATTAAGTACTGTACAGAATCTCCTTTTTTCATTCTATATTGTTTGAATTATTTGCTTCGTTTTTGTTTTTTTTATTTAAAAAGGTGCTTTTGAAATGTCTCTTTGAAGAATTAGATTCTCACTGGAAAAATTATACCTAATACAAAAAAATATGACTTAAAATGCGCATTTAAAAAAAGTCGGTAATATGACCAAAAAGTGACTGAAGTTCGAAGTCGCCGTAATATGAATAAGCTGAAAACCACCGCAACTGGAGCTGGCTTTCAATCAGTCTGACGGCGTATGGTGATTCCAAAACTTACAATCTTTACTGCAATTTATTGCAAATAGTCCATATTGCATATATAGATCAATTAAATTCACAAAAATAATCGGCTTTTAAATAAGAGAATGTTTATCGGCAGTGTCACAAAAATGACAAATATAAATTGTAGTACTGAATGTTGACATTTACCATACCAGTATCAGATTTACAAATCCAATATTTTTAACCACATTTTAGCAATATTTTGTAATATAATTTTTATCGTTAAAATTTTTTTTTTTTAGTTACATATATGTTTTAATTTCTTCTACTCTATAAAGTTCATTTAAGCATATGATAAATGCAACAAATGAAATAAAAAATACCAGGAAACTTTTATGCTGCACGTTACTAGCCAACGTAGATATGAGCGAGGCAAGCACTCTTTTGAAACCGTTAACTAAAAGACAGTTTGAACAGGAAATCATCGTATTAAAAATACATTGTTTCTACAAATCAGAATTTCATATTATGTTAGACATGTTACACTTTAATAAGCGTTAAACAGGATATATTTTCAAAGTCAGGTAGAATCTTTTACTATTCATATCTAAGATAATAGCCCCATATTCCATTAGTTGTTTATTCTTCGATCAATACATCAGCAATTCACTTCACAGTTTCCCACAATCGCAAAGAAGATTGGTAGTGCTTAAGAAATGTTTCATTAGCCATCTTACTTTCTATCGCGACGGAAGTGACGTGGGTTGAGGTTACCCATACTCTCGGCGTCACGACGATTGCGCTCTTCCTCTCCATCTTCTGCATAACGACATTACACTATAATTCATTGCAACTCTTAAGAAAGACCAATTTGGTGACGCAGTTCTATTTATATCATGTGTGTTTATTTAAGCAACAACAATTTAGATTGGAAAGATACAACAGCAACAACACCAACAACAACATTCAATTTATATAGGAGCATAATGAGGCATAACATTTGCTAAGCGTTATTGTCATTCAAATCGCAGATCCTACCTTCAGAAGGAATCGATTCTTCAAAATTTGGTAAATTCAGTTCCAATGGAATATCCATTCTTATGCCCTTCAAACTGAGAGGCATTGATTCTAATTTCAAAGGGTGTTCGCTTCCGTCGTGGTCAGAAAGGTTAAGAAAACCTTGTAAATTTAAAAGAGAAAGAACAAATGCATTCTCACTATTTAAGTATTATCATCAAAGCTACATTTTTTTATTTTTCTACAGCAATTCTTGGACTGTAATCGGCCACTTACAGACACAAATTCGCGCCAACCTCCTGGATGAATTATTAGACAGGTTGTAGTCAGAAAGGCAATACATTACAGGGGGGAACAGTAGCTTTGTTTTCTTCTAATATCTTATCTCAAAGACGGACACAGTGCTGAATCATATTACATCACGTTTTAAATTTATCTATTTAAGTACTAGACTATATTTCCAAATAGGAGTCGAAAGGCACTGAAGGTATAATATATGGAGATACATAAATAATATGAAATAATTCCTTCAATTTAATTTTCTTTAGAATATAAAGTAATTTCCCCAGGAGACCCATATTCCATTCCTAACTAGACCGTTTTCCCACCGAGAAGAGAAAATTACACTTGCGACCTTAAAAATGACGAGACTTAAAAATTGAGAATTCCTCATATAGCTATTTTAAAAGTAGCGTCACGATGCCATTTGCACTTAAACTCTACGAAACATAGCTTTAGACATGTTAGTCGCAGTAAATATTCCCATGTCAATATAATGTCGATTTATGGTTATGATGTCGATCCGGCTACAAATATAGCGTCTAAGCAACATCTTTGGTACAACATTGGACATAAGACGTGGACTAAGCAGCCTTGTGTAGATGTTGCTTTGGTTACAAGCAAGGCTCCATTTTCTGTGAGTCTACCCAACGTCTTTGGTTGAATACTGAATAGGTATCGAAAACTAGTTTCATACAGGTGTTGAAAACTCCTCTATAAAGTCGGGAGACGAACTTTTTCACTTCCTTTTGCAAACCATTGACAACGTTTAATAGACGTCGATTAATTAACGCTGTTTTGATTTCCATAATCAACCAATAGCTGAAGTTTATATCCGATGTAAGTGCGACGTCTATCAAACGTTGTTTGAGCATCACAGTATTTATTGGAGGTATAACATTGCCATCACGTCATAAACAATTCCCGATCGCACAGAATTCAGGCGAAAGTTTGTGTAAAAACTGGGCAGTTACCCCTTTGCATATAAAAAGGTTTCATTTTCTAGCCAAATATTTTGTCGAGTTAAGTCGAAACGGCAAAATAAAATAAACAAATAAATAAAAATAACAAAAAAGAAAGAAAGAAAAAAGAATGTAATTTTTAATCTTGAAATAAATCTTGAACCTAAAGTACAACAAATAAATAAATAATAAAATATTAGATAGCAGGTTAGCCAAATGTTCTTATCTTGCAGTCATTTAAATTGCGAAAACAACTTGATACTATTTCTGCGTATAAAATAAACTATTTTCCATTACTTGGCCGCTAGTGAAACTCACAATGCCATTTATTGACAAATGGCGAAGGCTGTTGTTTGCTGCACAGGTCATTGCCTCTACAGATGTACCCACGTAAACTTTTTCTGTGCTGTCGTGTTCAACGTCGGGGCTTTTTGATGCTGTGGATTATGAGAAAAGTGGGATTGGGCGTTATAAGAGCTTTACAGTGCATTTAACTACAAATCCTTGTAATTTGAAACTCTCTGCATCGGATGACCTTTGGAAGTGCCAGAATAACAAAAATGGGTATAATGGCGTTGCAGTCGAAAAATTTCGTCACCAAATTTTTTATAAAAAGGTTGTCTCATAACGTCATAACGTATTTTACTCGGAAGCTGTAACTACAACCGTTTTTGAGATAAGACGGCGATGATTACGTTATAGGTAAAAAACAATTATAAGGAGAATCAAGATCCAATTATTATGTGTAAGTGTGACAAGTTTCATTTTCCTAGTCCCAGCCATTTTGGAGGAATTGTGTGGAAATCGATGAAAAACCGGCGTGAAAGAAAGCAAATAAATAAATAAATAATAAAAAAGGTAAAAAAGGAGTGTCTTCCAGAATTTCCAGAAATTCAACAGCTCTTTGGGATTCCGTCCCAAGTGTAAACAAGCAAGTATTATTGTATTATAAGCCTGCTTACTAGAAAAAAGGTTCATGGCTGTGTCGATATATTATACCCAATGATGATTATTGGTTGTATATGATTTTTGATCGTATTGTATTTTGTGACTGGCACATATTAAAATCTAATTTCACTCTTAAATCGAAACAATGCCACTTGAAGATGCACCCCCAAACTGTCAGTATTTAAATATCTCATCACTTACGTGTACGGGTCAATATTTTCTGGAGTTGAGGTCCCAGACGTACGGTTTGAACAGGACTTTCGTTCTCACCTGGGTAGATTGGATACATAAAGATAGAACTTTGATTGATTTGCTTATTTAGTTTGTTGTTAAGTTATTGGTTAACTGAATATTATAGTTTAGGTGGTAGCTATTTTACTTCGGTTTCATCGTTATGGTACAAAACATATTGGGCATATTTTCCCCATGTGCCAAAAGTATCATTCTGTTCCAAAACATGACATTCAGTAGTTACTTCTCGCATGTACTTAAATTATCTATGTCTGTGAGGACATTTGCTCTAGGGCACAGAAAATATCAAAATACATTGAGCATTACTTTTGTTGTGAGGCAGGTAATTATTAAGTGCTTTTTACTATAGAAAAGTCTTCGGGTGCTTTTTTACCATCTTCTTGGGCGCACACACGAGTCACACATGTAAACATCAGCGCTATAAATGCTCCCTTCCTCACCACTAATGCTCCCTTCCTCACCATACTGCTAGCTTAAACAATTCACTGAGAAAAAACGTAAAACTGACCATGCACTGAACAAATACATCAATACAAATGCGCCAATGGGTTTTCATCTTTTTAGGTCAGCCACGTGTTATTTTGCATGAAACTAAATATTTAAGCAATCAGAAGTAAAATATATTAGTTTACATAGAAATTGTGTCTGTGATTCACATTAGAAGCAGACTCAAAGCAAGTGAAGTAAACTGAATGATTTCTACAAATCTATGAATTTTATTAAGTTAACCTATCGGAATGTTGAGATATATCGTTTTTTTCATACATATGTCCATTAGATTATATTATTTCAAAACGACTGCATGAAAACAAGGCAAGGATTGAATTAAAAGTAGTAGCGTAATTTTTCGGTTAACTTCATTCATTTAAGGAAAACAAATGCAAGTCAAACCCAACGAGTAGGCTCATGAAGTTAGTACGCGGAAGGAAATTCAACATGAGGTCTTGGACTGTATATGTCGTTGTATCAAAACAGATGGCTTTCTTCAGAAAGTCATTAGAACAAGGATTGGTGCGGACGCAAAAACGTAAATTTTGCCCATTTACTCACTGAATTGCCTGTTATCTGCGAGGTAAACATCATGTTCTAGAGTAAGAAAGGATTTTCAGTTATCTATATTGCAACAGGGCAAATTGTAATTGCCTTTGATATACTAAACCATGATCATGAGGAAATATCACAACCACGCTTACTCACCTTCGTGACGATGTTCTTAACGATGTCCCAGTTTCAACTGTGACTGTTTTAACTGGCAGAAGTAGCCCTTTACACACTTTATAGACACCTTTGATGGGAAAAGTTAATTAATTTTACCACTTATGAATATTTAATTGGGGAAATATTATTTTGCTTTACTTCAAAGAAACTAATTCGTCGTTGGTTACGAGACATTAATTGGAAATTGTGTTCAGTGTAATAACTGAAATTATTATTCGGTGCTTTTCTCCACTTGAACCTGATTTAAACGCCATTTTGAGCAGTCAGTATGTAGATGTGCATCCGTTTCTCTGAAAACTCAAGACCCTATTGAAATGAGACACGAAAGTCTACTAAAATATTCAGTAGTCTATTGAAAAACTACAGAGCCTACTAAAAACCACAGTGTTTAGATGTATTTTAATTTAAAGCCGACACTTGAAAAGCCTATTTTGTCACGTCTTTATTAATTAATAAAATTAGAGACGTTACAAGACTATGACTGACTAAAAAATGATGATATCACACATTTACCTGTGTCACTCTCAAATTTATTTTTGCCTAACTTAACGTGTTTTGCTATCCGTGATGACATTGGGAGCACCTATACACTAGGGGTGCTTTGTCGGATGTTATTTGCTGGACATACAGACCATACGTAACAAAATTTAATGCACAAACTCTTCCCCCACAGGTATAACAGAGAATGGAGGAGGGATGGGGAATGGTGAAGTACGGCCGTTACATCACACAACTAGGCCCATCATTACTGAAGGTGGTTGAGGTTCGTCAAAAATGTTGCGGACACAAAAACATTTTAAACATGAATGTCCAGGGACATTGTGATCAGCCAAAATTCAGTTTATCAAATATTAAAAGGCTTTGAAGATCACCAAAAAAGGATTTTTCAGGAGAGATCCACCTGGAGATGATTCGCATAAAAATCGGGAAGCAAATTGATCAAACCGTGGTAGGAGCCTGTATTTGCCCAATCTCTGGCGGGTCCACAAAAAAGTAATTTTCAGAAGAGGCCTAACATTGGACCACTAATGTAAAATTTGAAAGAAGTCAGATTAAAACTTCAGAAGAAGAAATATTTTGAAAATGGGGTTCTCAAAAAAATTTGGAAAGGCCAGCATTAGGTCAACTTTGGCAGGATCGGAAGTAATTTTTAATGAAAATTCTTCTAGGATTTAGAAGCAATTTAGAAGCAATCCAATCAAAACTTAAGGAGGCAATGGAATCTGGAAAGTGGCTCCTAAAATGTATGAAAATATCGCAATTCGGTCAACTTATTGGGAGAAGCCAGAAAGAAAATTTTCAAGAAAGACTCACTAGAAACATTCACAAATAATTTGAGAGCAATTCTGTTGCAACTGGGGAGAGGAAGCATTTTAGAAATTGGAAAACAAAAAATTTAAAATGCCGATATTTGGTCAATTTTGTCGTTGCGCCAAATAGAGGTCTGTCCAGGAACTATTCACATTCCGATCAAAACTGTAGGACAAAAAGCATGTTTTCTCAATGTTTGGCGGTCTCCAAGAGTTTATTTTCCAAGAGAGGAATGCCTGCAAAGTTGAAAGCTATCTGAGTAAAACTGTGGCAGAATAAGCAATTTAAAAGCCGTCCATGCAAAATTTGAAAGCAATCCGATTAGAACTGCAGGTGAAGAAGCATTTTAAGTAAAAATTTACATACGCACATATGTATATATATGTGCGGCGACATGTCGATAGTCCCGAGAAGTGTGCCTCTTTTCTCCACCAGAAGCTGCAAGATCGAGTATTTACACGCACTGGTTCGAACACACACCCTCAGGAGTTGTTTCGAGTCTTTGCAGTCCGCATTGCCTGCTCAGACTCTAAGCTTTTACAGCTTACCGTGCCATAGCAGGAATGGCCGGTTTTTGCTAAAGCTTGCACTCCAAACAGGACTTTTTCTATCTTGTATCTGCAAGCTCTGCAATAGAATTTTGTCCGAGCGAAAAACTGTTTTGAGACGTTTTTTCGAGCTTGTGGCACCCTTGGGACCACACACCCATTATGGGTCTCAAAACGGGCATAGCCCCACCGTAGGCCCCTTTTGGGGACCATAGCAACGGCCCACGTGACCACAGGCACCGTAATTCCACGTATTCCCAGACTGGTTATTACGGGCTTATGGGACGTCCCATGCGTCCGCATGGGATCTTGTCCCCGTGAGACGCATGGGAACATGGGACTATGGGTCTCATGGGAATATGGATCTGTATGGTACCATGGGACTATGGGTTCACAGTCCCATAGGGGCATATGGTCCTTATGGGAACATGGTCTCATATGGGAGCATGGGACTGTGGGACCTATGGGAACATGGTCCCATAGGGGTACATGTTCTAGAAATAAGAGTTTTTCGCCTTTATTTATCTTAATCGTCAACATAGCGATTATTTTAGATGATGTAATTCAATTTAAAGCACTGCATTTCACTGAGAGTGAAAGCCTAAGCGTTGTTTTTAGCTGTTGCCTTGTTTTAACTGATGCAGTCTCTTATGGCCTCTTCTTTCTGCTTGCTTTTCAGACATGACAGAGGCCACCCTACGGTCAAACACGAAGGAATTGCCGTGTTCACACCCGCCCACCTTGCTCAATCCTCATTCAGTGTGTGATCGCTGCAGAAGAGATCGGGGCCTGGCGCTGTGTGTGGAGGCAAATACATGCCCTGAGTGTGAACAGTTAACCCACAGAGAGTGGCGTGCAATTTACAGGAACAGGGCAAAGAACGACCGTAGAAGGAGCAGACGCAAAGCCCCCTCCCTTTTCATTGCACCGAACTACACCTCTAGCAAAATGGAAAAGGCGAGTTCAGTAATTCTACAGCAGGTGTCAACGCCCATCCGTTTGGATACCGGGGCAGAGTCGGATACAGCGGGCACTAAACGCAAACGCAAAAAGCCAAAGCCATCCAGAGCCTTCTCAGAGACAGGAGATGAACTGGACATAGTAGGGGGCGACCAGCGCACGGCTTTACGTAGCGCTTGGTCCGCTGACCAAAAGGACTCTGAGAAGGAAGGGTCAGGATCGGAGAAAAAACTTAGCCCCGCGGAAGGGCAAGTAACTGTCGTACATACCGCTACGGGATCTGCCTTCACGTCTACCCCGGGTCAACTAGGCATACCAGTCCCAGAGGATCTATTCCCCCAGCTGGATCCGCCAATTTTTCCCCCCTCCACGGGTGACTCGGTAAATTTGTCAGCGATACTGGCTTTACAGACACAACTTCAACGCCAGATCCAGGACTTGCAAAGCTCAATTAAAGAGCAAGAGGCAAAATTGACCCCCAGCAGAAAGCTTGCTCCGTCGGCCACAGTTTCTCGTCCGCCACCGGAACCTCCTCCCCTAGCGTCCACTTCCCACTACCCCTCTACCTTGGGTCCAGTCCTGGACCGTGAGACGGAAGACCCCAGTGAGGAGGATTCTTCAGGCATCCCACCGTCGGGCCAGGTTTCTAATTTGGTGGGAGAAGAGGATGACGACCTACTTCAAGCTCACATCTCCACCATAACATCTATTCCCTCTAATATGGAGAGAGAGATCTACATGCCCTCGGGGGAGTTACCCACCCAACAGCCCACAAACACTCGGCAGCAGGACGAGGAAGAGCTGGAAGAGGAAGAGTCCAAAGAGGAAGAGGCTGGAGAAGTGCCCCAAGAGCCCATAGCACCGGCTCACTTCCGCTTACCCCTACGGGAGATGGACTCTGTACGTTCCTCAGGTCGTGGTCAGCGCCTATGGCACGACCCAGCGGCAGCAGGCCGTCGCCCGATCAGGACCCCATCTCCTCCCGATCTCTCATCTCCGGGGGAAGAGGGAACACCCTCGGTGACGTCATCGACCATAGCTCCAGAAGACGCCCCGTTTAGAGATGCCATACAGGAAATATCCCGCCTCGCCAATGTTACGTGTGGCACCCCATGTCTGGAAAGGGATGACCCCCCCCCCCCACCCTCATACGGATGACATCCCAGACTTCGTTGCCCCTGTACGACTCATTCATTGCCCTATCCACGAGCGAGGGCATCACAAACGCAGTGGTAGTACGTTCAAACGAGTTTAAAAAGAAGGATGCCATGAGGGCCGCTCGTTGTCGCGATTTCATGCCTCAAACCACTGCTCCGTGCGTCAAGGCCCATACCGTACCTCGGACGACCAGATCCCGATGGAGGCACTGGATCAGCCAACCAAGAGAACAGTGTGGATGCCATCAGTTTGTGCGGATTCAGACATTTCATTGGTAGAAAAGGACGCCAGAAGCATTGAGTCGTCGGCCCGTCAAGTCTTAAACATTATGTCCTTTCAGGACCACACTCTGAAAGCACTATGGGCAAGGTGGGAACACCTGCGACTCAGTGACCCAGTGTCCTCTAAGCTTTTGGAATGCCTGTCTCTGGACACCCGTGACGTCGTGAAAATCTCTACCTTCCTGATGAAGTCAATGGTATTCTTAAGACGGGACGCCTTCCTCCAGCAGTGCTGGTCAAGCGGGAAGGAACTTCGCGACTTAAGACACACCACCATCCTGGCTGAGAAAGAACGCCCCCCCCCAGCAGAAGTGGAGAGAGTAAACCAGGATAGTAGATCGTTGTCGCAGGACTTCGCGTTGATGTCAAGGATGTCGCGTGCCTCATTGCGCCAACCAGCAAAACGCAAGAAGCAACGACAATCCTCTACGGATCACTCCCGTCCCAGTTCCCAGGTGCAGTCCCCGCCGCCGAAGAGGCCCAAGCAGTCGGGAGACAACAAACCGGAGGGACAGCATACCCAGCAGCACAGGTAGCAGCCAACCAAAGTACCGCTCAGAGACGAGGGACTCGTCTCTTGGCGATGCTTTTTCTGGCTTAAACGATCTAAAAAAGCTACTGTCCTGCAACACATCCTTGCCCGTAGGCGGGTTCTGGCAAGCTTGTGCAGAGTAAGGGGTTTCCCGGAGAGTAGTGCGCTGGCTGAGGAACGGCTACCTCCTCCCCTTGCAGAGGGGCCCGAGGGGACTCAAGCCAACCATTCCCTTAACGCCCCAAGCTCCAGGCAACCTGGCCACCGCCTATCAGCAGGGATCAGAAAAAGACTTAGCCCTGAAAGAAATGCTAAAAGACTTACAGGCACAACAGGCTATACAGGAAATGCCAGAAAACCAAGCAGGCTGCTTCAGCAGAGTCTGGTACCCAAAAAGTCAGGGGGGTGGCGGCTGGTGATAGATCTATCGTCCCTCAATCAGTTCCTACAAATAACCTCCTTCCAGATGGATACGGCACAGGTTATAAAGGCAATGTTGCGGGAAGGGATGTGAGGCACATCGATAGATCTATCCGACGCCTACCTAAATGTTCTCCTACATTACTCGGCCAGGAAGTACCTATGTTTCCAAGTAAATCAAAAACGTTTTTGGTTCTGGCACTCCCTTTCGGCCTCTCATCAGCCCCGTACGTGTTTTCAAAGATCATGCGGGTCCTGAAAGCATGGACACGTCTCCAGGGAATGCTAGTGTTCCAATACTTAGACGATTGGTTCCTAGCACATACTCAACGGGACCAAACAATCCAGCTGGTCGAAAAGGCGATACGGGTAGGTCTTGTGGTAAATCTGGCCAAATCAGAGTTGACCCCAAAACAAGATGGGAACGATGGGACTTGTCAGCAGCCCGGGCATTCCCCACAACAGACAGGCAGCAAAAAATTTCTCGGTCTATCCAGAACATTTCTGCCAACCGAAAGGTAAGGGTACAGGCTATGGAGTCATTGCTAGGTCTATTCGTAGCAACCGAGAAGATGGTTCCGTTAGGCTGCTTACATTGCAGACAATTCCAAGCACGGGTAAGACAAGCCCTAACAAAGGGACGGTCCCCCAAAGCCACGATGACACTGTCCCCTTCCGCACTTTCCCTTCTCCAATGGTGGTGCGACCCGGTTACCATGAACGAAAGGGTCCCCTTTCATGCCCCTCCGCCGGATATAGAGCTCCAAACAGACGCTTCCAGAGAGGGGTGGGGAATTCACTGTCAGGGTCAGATGTGGAGGGGAAAATGGCCAACAACGTTTTGCAGATACCATATCAACTGGCTGGAACTCCGAGTGGTGTGGATAACTCTGAACAAGCTCTCGGACCATCTCGAGGGCAAGAGTGTCAGAGTTCTTCTGGACAACTCTACAGCAGTAGCGTATCTGAACTAACAAGGTGGAACCAAATCATCTCAACTGTTGACCCTGACTTCTCAAATCCTTCTTCTGGCACGGGAATGCAAGATCTCCATCGTAGCACGCCACCTGTCAGGGAAACGTACTGGCCGATTTAGCGTCCAGGACAGGTCAAGTCATCCACACAGACTGGTGCCTAGCCGAGTCATCCTTCCGTTGGGTGACACGGGAATCCCCATGGGGCCCCCCGACGTTAGATCTATTCGCCAATGCATTGACAACTCAGCTACCCAGGTTCGTATCCCCATGCCCGGATCAAGCAGCCTGGGCAGTGGATGCGTTAAAGTGCCCATGGCCTCTGCAGGAAGTACTCTATGCCTTTCCTCCTCAAGCCATTCTGCTACAGGTGTTGCAAAGAATATTAGAACTGAGACCCCCATCTCTGTTACTAATAGCCCCGTTGTCCCCAGAGGCTCCGTGGTTTACCCTGCTCCTGCGGTGCAAGGTGATCAAGTCCATCCCGATACCTTGTCACAGAGAACTTTTATCCCAACTCCATTGGCGACACTTCCACCCGTCTCCACAGTTAATGAACCTACACCTGTGGTGCCCAACCAATCCTTCTTAGAGAAAAAAGGGTTCTCCAAGCAGATAGTGGAAAAGATAGTAAACAGCCATAAGCAGCCCACAGCGAAAGTTTATAGGTCGCAGTGGAACAAGTTTGCCTTTTGGTGTGCTACCTCTAAGCTAGACCCCTTTCAAGCGACACCAGCAGTGGTAGCAGATTTTTTGGACCATCTTTTCACGGAAGGTCAACTGAAGGTAGGGTCTATAGAAGGTTATCGAGCTGCCATTGGCTCGAGACTTAAGGCATCTACTGGCTATGACCCGGGTGAGGATACGGCCTGGTCACAGTTAATCAGACATTTCAAGGTAAATTCCCCTCCCCTACACTCCAATGTGGTCCAATAGGATCTGTCACTGGTATTACGTTATTTACAGTGCCCAGAGAATTTCATTGAAGAAAACATTTCCGCAAAAGACGTCACGGTAAGATTCACTTTCCTGTTAGCCTTAGCGTCCGGTAAGAGGAGAGGCGAAATCCATGCATTGGACAGAGAGATAATAAAAGAAAATGGTGAGTGGAATAGAGTGTTCCTTACTCCCAGAGCCGGTTTCATGGGTAAGACGCATATTGTTTCCCAAGGTCGGGGCACCTTCGACCATATTGCGCTCCCGGCCCTTCAAGGGGAACAATTGGCTGAGGACCGCGTTTCTTTGTGCCCGATCAAAACACTACGTCAATATCTTTCGATTTGTTTGTCTAGGCGATTGCCTGCCTGGGGTTTCGTTTGCCTGGAGGTTTGTTTGCTTTGGTGTTTGTTTGGCTAGGGGTTTGTTTGCCTGGGGATTTGCTTGTCTGGGGGTTTGTTTACCTGGAGATTTGGAGGCATATTGCTCAGAAAATCAAAAAGCCCTCATTATTTCTTTCATGCCAAAATTCAACAAAGACTTTTCTAAACAGACCATCTCAAATTATATTATAAAGGTCATTTTGGCAGCTTATGGACGGGCACAGATCGATACGGGCCTACAAAACGAATGTAAAGTTAAAGCCCATCATGTCCGCCAGATAGCAAATTCCCTCAGGGCTCTCCATAATGTGTCTTTGGTAGATATCGGGTTGTCGGGTCTTTATTCTTTAGGCCCCTTCATTGCTGCGGAAACCATCATTACGAAGCCTTCTACTCTGGTTACAGGCAACCCGCTCCAAAACTGAAAGGCAAAGGCAAACAGAAAGGGGGATTTCCAAAGGACACAACAACGGATTCAAGGGCAAGAAGCAGTGACATTTGCAGACTTTGTTGTCGTACCTTGAGTACCGTTAAGCAAGTGTTTTTTATTCATAACAGAAATGATATTTTCACTTGCATGGACGTTTGTTAAATCTCAAGAATGGTTTCCATTTTAGATGTATTTTATTTTGTTCAGGCAGGATAACCATGGTCCTAAAACCCAACAACCTGACATCGTCCTCTCATTTCGGACCCTAGGGTCAGAAAAAGGGGGGCATACTCGGTACCTACTGTTCCCGTAGTCCCGTACCATCACCGGCAACTAGGGGATCGGTCCATGATGACCATGCCCACCATGCCCATGGGCCCGTAATTTGCCAAAGACACGGAAAATCATATTGCAGAGAAAGTTTTTCACATTTTTAAGTTTAAATTCAATCAGTATTAGAATTTAAAGATTATCTAGTCGTATTTTGTAGGTTTTACGGGTAAAAACTTCCACTTTATATTGTGTTCTTTGCTTCAGGCAATTGGATCTTATCATTTGCCTTAGTCTAACGTCAGTACAGCATGTTATCTGATTGTGAATACTGCAGGTGCAATCCCTGGCAGTATTAGGTTTATTTGCGTAAATCTCCGAGATTTACGATCGTATTGTCAAAATATCGATGGTTGGAAATTATTTTTGGTAACCTCGATGTTGAGTGTGTGAGGTTGGGACCCATCCAGTGGGCGGAAGGAAGGGGTGGCAATAACCACTCTTATGTAATTAGCGAGCTTGGTTTACATGTGTCAGATCTCGATATTCTATTCCCATGTAATCGTATCTCACAGTGTTTGTTATGGGACTGGGAGTGTTCCCCCACCCCAGGCTTTTTGGAAAATATTAAAAGAAGTGGAACGTAGTTAGTATTTTATTCAGTCTTCAACTACAGTTCAACTTAATATCTTCCGATGAGCTTTTACGTATCTAGCACAATTCGCAACCTTTTATGTGAAGCAGTACAGAATGGCAGGCTCCCCTGCTCCGGACTCAAGTCCCATCTAAAAGTAGAGATAAGCGAATTCAAAGCTTTTGCGAATTAAAACTAACGTTTTATTTCGTAAAACGTGCTTTTACGAGTAAAAGCGCAATTCGTGTTCTCCAATTTTAGCCTACTCTCCCACCCATCCAGCCCTCAACTAGCCTGGGTGCGTTATTCAACCACCGAGTTGGGCTTAAAGGGAATGCCCATTGTCAATCATGACGAAATACCAGAGGATTCCCTCATTTTGATTGGTTGATCGATGGATGGCGGGGTAGGCTATTCTGCAAACATAAAAAGTTTGTTTTTATTCTGCGTGAAAGGTTAAAACCGAAAGGGAACCCATCTAGAAGTGGAGAATGCGAAGTGGAGAATGCGAAGCACGTTTCACGAAATAAAACGTTAGTATAAGTCAATGTGGCTCTGACGAAAGGTTTGTTTCGTCCTTTTTGATCTGGGTCACCAAAGCTCCTACGTGACACACACACGTCACAGTACAAAAAAGTATCTGACAGCGAAAAAGCTATTGAAGGTACCACTGTGTGGGTCTGTGTTATAATCGCGATAGACTATGGAGCTGATGTGTTTTGTAATGAATTTGGGCACTTGCAGAAGGCCAATGATATCACCGCTACGCGATTCGTTCACGGGCTTTCCGCTTGTGTCCGAATCCAATAGAAATCAGTGGGCCCAAGAGCTATCCCTATAATGGGAACAGGCGGCCTCCCTCCTGGCGCTTTCCCCCTGTCCTCCCCCCCCCCCCCCCCCCCACGGCAGATTTTTTTAAACTTATATCAGCAAAACTTGTACATTTCACTCCTTTTTTTCCTTCACCCCCCTCAAACTTGCTTTCCTTATTTATGTATGAAGACCAAAGGGTTATTGATGTTTTTTTAATCTGTTCAATTAAGTGACTGATATATTGAATTTTTGACCGAATCAATGAAACGTCGAATCTAGTGTTATGCTCATTGCATGCACAAGAATTGCAATTGTTTCTTAGCCATCACCGCCAGAGTAGGCTACTGATGATGATGTTTTCCGGAGTTTGGTTTATTTATGGATATCAGATTTGCGTCCGGAGAACGTAAACGGTTGTATAAAAGCTCACCAAAAAGTAGCCAAATTATCACATCAAGATGGCATTCATTACGACTATACGAAGAAAGCAGTAAGGTGGTGACACAGTAAAACTGGTGATCTGTAAATTAAATTTCGTGATCGCATTTGAAAGATCAGTTTACAGTAAGTGTTTGATTGTAATTTCGTAATTGGATTTTTAAGCAGATTAATTTCCTGGTGATAATGATGTAAAAGTAGATGAAAGGTGAGGTTGAAAATTAAAAAAGGAATGAAATGTACAAGTTTTGCTGATTTAAGTTTTACTAACTAAAACAAGAATGTCCAGGGACACTGTGACCAGCCGAGATCTAGTGAATCTATGAATTAGCTTGTCTGGTTGCCAAAAGTGGTAGTCACATTGTACAAGTTTGTCCAAGGACAAAGCCCCAGCTTACGAAAAGCGATGACCAAATCCAGCGTGCATGAACAATGAAAAATTAGGCTTCAAAAGACGAGATGGCAATGAGCTAGTTAAATAATTAATTTAGCAACGGACCCGAACATAGACCGATAAATACATGCAAAGATTTGTTTTCCAGAAAATAACTTCGAACAACGTATCGAAGTTGTATCCACACACGTGTACTGTTGACATGTACTGTCGGACACACACAATTAGTTCAAGCAGCAGAAACGACCAGAAACGACCAAACACATATACCTTTTGAAAAGAAGAAAACGCCGCGTCTAAAACACCATTATTTAAGTTTTAATATTTTGGCATGTATTATTTTGCGGGGTGTGCATTTCCGACCAGTGCGCACGTTTATTTAATTTCGTTGATGTGCGGTTCGCATTTCGGAAAAATACACATGTTTATTTAGTTTACCGCTATACTCTGTTCGTATTTCGGACCAGTACGCATGTTTATTTAGCCTGAGTTGATGTGCGATTCGCAAAGCGAACCATTGCGCATGTTTATTAAATATGCATCGCTGCGCATGTTTACTTAACTTGCGTTGATGTGCGGCTCGCATTTCAGACCAGTGAGCATGTTTATTCAACTTACGTTGATAAGCCGTTCGCATGTCGGACCAGTGCGCATGTTTGTTTAGCTTGTGTTGATGCGCGTTTGACTTTTCGGACCAGTGCGCATGTTTATTTAATTTCCATTGATGCACGATTCTTATTTTACACCAGTGCGCATGTCTATTTAACTTGCGTCGATGCGCAGTTCGCATTTCGGACCAATGCGCATGTATATTCAACTTCCGTTGACGAGTGGTTCGCAACTCGGACAAGTGCGCATATTTATTTCACATGCGTTGATAAGCTTTTCATATTTCGGACCACTGCGCATGTTTAGTTAACTTGCTTGATCAGCGTTTCTTATTTTAGACCAGCACGCATGTTTATTTAACTTGCGTTGACAAGCGGTTCGCATTTCGGACCAGTGCGCATGTTTATTTAATTTGCGTTGATGCGCGGTTATTATTTCGGACCACTACGCATGTTTATTTAACTTGCATTGACGCGCGGTTTGCATTTGTGACCAGTGCGCACATTTATTTAACTTGCGTCGATGCGCGGTTCGATTTCGAACCACTGCGCATGTTTATCAAACTTGCGTCGATGCGCGGTCCGTATTTCGGAACAATGCGTATGTTTATTCAACTTAGCAGTTTTGGCGGATCGCACAAAAAATTAATTTTTCAAGAGGGGCCTAACTGGAGAAGAATCGTAAAAAAATTGGAAAAGAATTCAATAAAAATTGTGGGAGAAGAAGCATTCCAAGAAATTAAACGTCAATAAATAAAAAATACCCCTCATATGGCCAATTTTTGGCGGATCGCCAAAATGAGTAATTTTTCAACCAAAAAAAGGACTACTTAGAGAATACTCGTACAAAATTTGAAAAAAAAAAAAATCTGTTCAAAATTGTGCGAAAAAAAGCATTTTGAAAATTGGCAACCACGAAATTACAAATGTCCCCAATTTGGCTAATTTTTGGCGGATCGCCAAAATGAGCGATTTTTTAAAAGAGGCCTACCTGAGAAAAATTCATGCAAAATTTGAAGAAAATCTGATCAAAATTGTGGGAGAAGAAGCATTTTAAAAATTGGCAACCACGAAATTACAAATGTCCCCTATTTAGCCAATTTTTGGCGGGTCGCCTAAAAGAGTAATTTTTCAAGAGAGGTCCACCTAGAGAACAACTGTCCAAAATTGGAAAGGAATTCGATCAAAATTGTAGGAGAAGCAATTTAAAAATTAGACACAAAAAAATTAAAATGTCCCCAATTTGGCCAATTTTTGGCGGATCGCCAAAATGTGTAACTTTTCAAAAGAGGCCTACCTGGGGAATATTCGTGCAAAATTTGAAGAAAATCTGATCAAAATTGTGGGAGAAGAAGCATTTTGAAAATTGGCAACCACGAAATTACAAATGTCCCCTATTTAGCCAATTTTGGCGGATCGGCAAAAAGAGTAATTTTTCAAGAGAGGACTACCTAGAGAACAACTGTCCAAAATTGGAAAGGAATACGATCAAAATTGTGGGAGAAGAAGCAATTTAAAAATTAGATACCAAAAAAAATAAAAATGTCCCATATCTGGCCAATTTTTGGCGGATCGCCAAAATGAGTTATTTTTCGAAAGAGGCCTACCTAGGGAATATTCGTGCAAAATTTAAAGAAAATCTGATCAAAATTGTGGGAGAAGAAGCATTTTGAAAATTGGCAAATAATTTTTAAAGAGAGGCCTACCTAGAGAACATTCGTGTAAAATTTGAGAGGAATCCGATCAAAACTGAAGGAGAAGAAGCATTTTAAGTAAAAGATTACACACGTCCATACGTACATCCGTACATACAGACGACGGATATCCCTCTACTGATAGGATAAGACCAGCCCGACATAGTCGGCTGGTCTAAAAAAATCTGAGATGGGGGGGGGGGGGGGGAGAAGGACGCGGGGGGGGGGGAGTCAGCCTACGGGGGGAGATCGCCAGGGGGGAGTCCGCCGGGGGGGGGGGGGGAGACCGCCTAGACCCTCCTATAATATACGCTGCGTTAGTACCACATTTCATCTGAAACAAGACTGAAGAATTTATCATGGTGAATGACCCGCATCAACCCAACCTGAATCAATCCCCGGAAACGTTATTAAATCCGAGGAAAATATATCGATCCTTCCAGCGACTCTTACACATTTAGCGTATAGTTTACCTTCCTCTCCCCTCCTGAAACGGTCAGTGATAGCAGACGCTAAGCTAAACACAAGAACCAATTGCCAGGAGCCTAGGATCTGCCCATCCTACGAGGTCTCAACTTGATCCTTATTTTTTTTAATTAGAATACAATACGAAGGCTTGTTTTTGCGTTTTGAAGAAAGGCAACTACACACACAGTTTTTATCAATGGTTAGCACGACTGCGGTTTGAGCGAACTAATACGTCTACGGCTGATATTATCGGTGCGTATTGATGTCACGTGACGTCATGCGAGGACACATAATATATGCGGAATTTTTGCACTGACGCATCAAAGAAATTGCGGGGCCTGTAACCTAAAACAGTGCTTTCTACAAAAATCCCATGGGCTTTCACAAAAAACTTCAACGGAGTATCCGACTAGCCAGGGCTGACTAGACAGAGCTGACTTGCCAGGGCTGACAAACCACGGCTGATTAGTCAGGGCTGACTAGATACGGCTGACTAGCCTGGGCTGAAATAGTTTGAAGTACGGGAAGCAAATGCTTCCAATATTACACGCACGGCTTTAGAGAAACACAAAACAAAACAGGCCACACAAATTAATGCCTCCTTTATTTATTCACGTCTTATCATATAAAAAATACACTCTAATAATTATTATTTGCACGATTTTTTTAAAAATCAGAACATACACTGCCACCCATTTTCAGATCAGCGCCATTCTAAGATTTGACAGCGACGTCTGTGAATATTAAGATACTTTCTTGTCATTAAATTTATACGTTGTGTTTGAGTTTTACATTTGAAATTACACAAAGCTTTTTTTTTTCACATATATTGTTTCAATAAACAAACTGTGGGGTTCCACTTATCATGTCTCTGCGAGACGAAGAATAGACGTTCAGCTACGTCAAAGGAACTGTGAACCGCACAAATCTGAATTCTGTGATATCGCCAGTAAGCACTAGGCCATCTTAAGATTTAACCAAATCTTAACTGTTCCTAACAAAACCATGTTGGCATTGCGCTATAGATACAATGCGGGGAGTCTGTGGAAGTTTGCCGCGAGGCCTGTACCGTGTGACTCACACCTTCAGCCATACATCAAGTCCAACAAATGGTTAATAACATCCCGTGAAATGTTGTATGGTTTAACGATTTAAATATTTTTTGAGTGTTAAAGAAACAGCTGTCAGAAATTTCCCGCCGTTTTATAATCACACAGACTCCAAATTATTTTTCTGTTTAGATTATTATTATTATTATTATTATTATTATTATTATTATTATTGTCCCTTGTAACGTCAATAGCCAAATAACAAAAACAAATGGCTAAGATCTACTTCATAATGAGCCACACAACACGCCAACAAAACCACACATTACCTTTTCCCAGTTTTGCTGACTACTGAAGCCTTACTTTCACGTTAAATTCAAAACAACGGAACGTCAAATGCATAGTCCGCTTTTAATATATATATTTTTTTAATATTAAGCTCACTTTTAATACTACGGCAACGTTAGTTCTCTGACAAGGCGATGTCGCCTTTCTACGGGGGGCAGTGTGAGCTCTGTACGACAATCCGCTACGCGTCTCTTTCTAACACTACAGTTCGCACCACGAATACATTAATTCTACTTATAAATGCATCAAACTATATTTGAACTTCGAGAGCTCTCTTAAATGAAAACACATACACACACAAAAGCGCACAAAAAATAGACAACTTTAATTTTTTTCAGAAATAGAAATAAAACATTTACTAATCGATTAGTTTCACAATGTTTGACGATTTCCTCGCACAAATGGCCGAAGCCAACGACATTGGGAATTCGGCAGGGTTTGCTGTGTGATGAGAATGTGATTTACTGACGTTGTCTTTCACGCACGCTGTATGGTTTTTAGACGCCGCATGCTGGCTAGCTAGCTCCCGATATAACCGAGATAGACGCACAAGGCTCAAGTCTGTCGCTACAATCACGCTACAAAATTATGACATAAAACTCGAGTTTGTTTTTTCTTCACACGAGCACCTGGTTTATGCGACGTGTAGGCCACAATGAGTCTGTCGCACATTGCTGTGTGTAACCAATGCTCCATACAGCCTGCAAATAAACCATATCAGTGCACGTCACAGGCGATCGCATTCCCAACCCCCCCCCCCCCCACTCACATTATGCACACTCACAGCCCTCAACATCCATATATTGGAAGGGTCAACATCCCCGTACTTCCGGTCAACATTCACCCATTTCGGATCCAACAGCCACGTATTTTCCGGTCACAGTTTTCTTGTCACGCCTGCTTTGGTGTGAACTTTATTTCCCACGGTAGTCTCGATTTACTATGGAATGAACGTACTAACGAACGACTATTAGAATTTCTTCATGGTCTTCTTGATCAAAGCCATCCTCTGAAATAAAAACAGACTGGACATTCAAATACGAGCGCCAAGAGAACGCTTATTGAACTTTATCAATACGTCACTTTCAACTTTTCACCAGAGCTACCCAAGCAATTTTTCTAAACAAAAAACACCCTCTGCACTTCTGATATACAATTCTGACACACACTGCAACAACAGAATAAAAACACAATTCCTCAAAGTAATTTAAAGAGCACTACTTATTCTTTTTTACTGCAATAATTAACGAAGAACGACTTAACTTTTTCAAAACCTTCTACCCGCAGACGCTTGAGAATGAGGGACATTGACAATAATTTATCAAGCACCAGTGAACGAGTATTTTCCTCAAGCATTCACGTACAGACCCGGGGCAATGAGTGAATTTATCAACGAGCACTGAGCGGGTTTTCCTCAAGCATTCATGCCCCCCCTCCCGACACAGACCTCCTCCGCACACATGCAAATACTTCCACACCCCATCAACCCCCCCCCTCCCCCTCCCCCCACACACGACAGTGAGAGACCTGTTTGTGAGCCTCGGAGACGGCTGACTTTTTGGGAGGCTCTGTCGCTTCCTCAGACGACCCGAATCCAGGCACCCACACACCCCCACATCCCCCTCCACCCCCCCCCCCCCTCCCACACACACACAACAGTGAGAGACCTGTTTGTGAGCCTCGGAGACGGCTGACTTTTTGGGAGGCTTTGTCGCTTCCTCAGACGACCCGAATCCAGGCACCCACACACCCCCACATCCCCCTCCACCCCCCCCCCCCCCCCACACACACACACGACAGTGAGAGACCTGTTTGTGAGCCTCGGAGACGGCTGACTTTTTGGGAGGCTTTGTCGCTTCCTCAGACGACCCGAATCCAGGCACCCACATGTTCCAACTCCGCTCTGTCAGCAAACAACAACAGCTGTTGTTACATGACTTAGGTAAATGCTGTAATCTGATTTGGTCGATCCCAACACGTCAAAATATTTTCAATGTTGACTGGGACGCAAAAGTGCTGCAGATATTTACAATTGAAGGGTTCCGTGCACAAACCTGTTATGTAGGGTTAACAGCACTCGAGAAAATCGCTCTTAAAGTTCGGAAAACTGCAAAATCTGAATTTTAAGTCTGTGATTGTTATTGTCTGACCGATTTTAATAAATGAGGTATCTCCAGATTTGTCACTGCTTGAGAAACACGATAAGCTATAAAACTGCAATTTTTATGTGTAAATGTGCCAGAAAACTAAGAAAAACTTTAAAAATCAACATGGTATTACGGCATAGCATTCACAGTGAAAATGTCGTTTAGGGTGCACAATCCTGTTATTCCGACTTAACATGTAAACAAATGTCCAGATAACATGTAAAAAGTCGGTTTTACTTAGGGTGCAAAAACATACATATTTGTATGCATGACCGAAAGTAACGCTGTTTTACGTGAGTCGCCCCACAAATGATAAAAATAATGATTTCCAGTTACTGGAAAACACGTTAGACACGTATTCGTTGGTTTTAGACATTTAAAAAGCATATTTTGAGAAAATAATCACATTTACTCTATATTAACGTTATTTCACTACCACCCCCTAATCTCCATCGCAACCAAACAAGTTTAAGTAAATTTTTAGACCCGAACCGGACGAGCCCGGGGCAGGGGGTCTATAGGATTGCCCTCTGTCTGTCTGTCCGTCCGTCTGTCACACTTTGGCTGCTGTTTTGTTTCCACGCAAGTTCTCCGAAACTATTTACCCTAGGCATATACAACCTTGCACAGTGAATATATATATATATATATATATATATATATATATATATATATATATATATATATATATATATATATATATATATATATATATATATATATTGAAGTTGTACAACGTCATGTTATTTTTCAAATCGGCCAAAAATTACCAAAATGGTGACTTGTCAAAAATTGTTATCTTTTGAGGTAACTGCAGTGTAAGACTTTGGTGCTTCCCATGCGAGATCTCCGATACTACTAATCCTAGGCATATGCTACCTTGCACAGCAAAAATATATATATTGAAGTTGTGCAACGCCATGTTATTTTTCAAATCGGCAAAAAAATTGCCAAAATGGCGACTTGTTGTGTCCGGTTGGGCTCTGCGCCTTCGACGATGGCTTGTTATATTTGTTTCCAGGAGATTTAATGCGTACACCCCACCCCCCCCCCCCCCCCCTCCCATCACTGACCAGAATCAAGGACCGACAAACAGTTAATTCTTGTAGTTAATTCTAATACAGTGGAACCCTCTAAGCCGACATTGTAGGAAGGATCATTTTACGTCGGTTTATCCAACATAATTTTAATGCAAAACTAGACGGAAATTCGCACAGCGAATTAGACCCCACTTGGAATGATAACTTAAAACGGAAGGTAGATGATATTGCTATTTTTGTTAACAATTTTCACATGTCTGAATGTAGAACATCCTCCTAAATACTGCCAACTATACCGGTAAGGTCAAAGTAAAAAATTTTTGTCAGGTGCACCACTTCAGATGACCCTCCATATATGTGCCAAGTTTGATTGGTCTAGCTTCAGCAGTCTTGGAGGAGATGTCTGGAAACCGATTGCTCTATCTCTTACCCGTTCTCGAGATAAAGGCCAACTTCCGGTTTGGGGCTCGAAAGTGACCTGGAGGTCAAGGACACCGGGAGTTATACCTTACGTAACGTCGTATAGGGGGTGGAGGTCGAAAATGAGGTCAAAATTGCTCTATCTCTTGCCCTTTTCGAGATAAATCATTGTTTTTCTTAAATAACGTTTTTCGCGATTTGACCTTGACCATCAAGGTGAAGGTCAAAAATTTTTAACGGGTGCCTCAGATCACATCGTCGTTTATATATGTGCCAAGTTTGGCTTTTCTAGCTTCAACGGCAATGGCACCCACTTACAATGGTACAATATATCTGGTCAAAGACACATTTTTCGTTTTTCGACATAATTATCAGCTGCCGAATTATTATCTTGAACGAGTACATGGAAGCAAATATAATGTAATCTGTTTTGGGTACAAATAATCAAATTCAGTTTTCTAACCGTTTTCGAGATAATGGTCAACTTCCGGTTTTTAACCCAGCCGACTCGGTCGGACTAGGTTAGTCGTATCACTATAGGGGGCTTGAATGTATGTGCGTATCTTAAACTGTTTCTTTAAAATGCTACTCCTCCTACAGTTTTGCTCCAATCGTTTTGATATTACGCAGGAATGTTCCCTGGGTGGTCCCCCACTTGCCTATTACTTTTTTGACGATTGACGAAAAACTGACAAAATGGCGGCACTTTTTTTGCCCGTTTTGACCCATTTTTAAAATACTACTCCTCCTACAGTTTTATTCCAATCGTTTAAATGTTACGCAGGGATGTTCCCCAGGGTTTCGCCTACCAGGCTATTATTTTTTCGCGATTCGCCAAAAGCGGCCGAAATGGCGGAACTTTGAGGTTTGGCAAAAACCGGAATAAATGGTAGTAAATAACTGAATTGTCAGACCATTCTCAGTCAATTTCAAATAGTTATAAATTTTAAATTGAAAGTTTCTTAGGTGTTTCTCCACCTGGACTTTGCTTTTTTCGCAAAGGACAAAAAATGCCGAAATGGTGGAAATTTGAAAAATTTGTGAAATTGTCTAAATGTCGGTAAATACGTGAATCGTCAAAACCCAACCTGTCCAACATCCCCTTTCGGGTAGCTTCCACCCGGGAAAACTCGTTTTTGTGTATTAAAATTATGAAAAAGTTACGCTCAGAAACAAAGTTCTTCATTTTTTGGCCTAACAGTATTCGTTTCAGGGTTTTTCTCTAATGCTTGTTTGGTAACTCGGCTGGGTCATGTCCGTGGACATGCTTGTTGACCTTGACCATGACGGAGGAGGCCAAAGTCACCGAGGTACATCTCATATAACGTCTGTTAGGCCCAACGGGTCGAAAATAATCTCAAAATCGTCCTATCTCTAACCGTTTTCGAGGTACTGGTCAACTTCCGGTTTTTGACCTTGACCATGACGGAGGAGGTCAAGGTCACCGAGGTACCTCTTATATAACGTCTTTTAGGCTCAAAGGGTCGAAAAAAGCTCAAAATCGCTCTTTCTCTAACCGTTTACGTGTTAATGGTCAACTTCCGGTTTTTGACCTTGACCATGACGGAATAATTTTTAACAGAAACCTATCAGCAGCTGAAGTATTATATGTAAATATTTACATTTCAACAAGGGATAACATTTTTGTGCACCCGAGAATTCTGCATTGTTTACATTTTATCTCTGATGTTATTCACATGTTAACACAACTTAACAGGATTGTGCAACCGGGAAAATTTCAAAATTTTAATGGAAAAGACCTGTTATCTCGGCATGTCATTATTGTGCACCCGATTTCTCATTTCAAACAAGACTTAACATGTTTTGATGACCATTTCTAAGCATATTTCATCGGTGGAAACTTTACAGATGATAGATCTGGACTCCAGGAACTCAAATATACCTCAGTGCACAAACATGTTATCTCAACATAACAGGTTTGTGCACGGAACCCTTCAATTAAAACGTCAGGAAGGTAAACATTTTCTTAAAGGTCAATAATACTCCATGCCGACTCAAAGTAAGTTACTATCTGATAACTTCTTCATTATATTAGCACAGGCTAATGATTACTTTATCTTTCTTTTCTCCGCCAGACTCACACAAAGTTAGGAACAAGGACAGCAAAACAGAACCTTATATTTCACATTTTTACTCCTTTTACGAAAAGATGTGAAACATTCGTGCAAGACTGGGAAAGACAAATACTAGCCCCCTACCCTCTCGCCCCCTTCCCCGGAGAAAAGTTTGACTGGTTCACAAACATTGCTTAAAGCAACATAAGATAGCAATGGTTATTCTGTTCTTAAAACATCGCACTTCAAGCCTTTAGCATTATTATGGTTGAATATACGTAGTACTTGTTTTGCTAATTACACTTCCGTTGAAGCAAATACCTGAGAGACAGCTTGCGCGTAGAGAGTGTGCTTGCCATTTTACTTGCCGATTTTTACCGAATGACCTGCTCGTTTTGGCCCGATGATATCAAGTGTTGACCAATCAGAATGTCCGAGACTAAATCTTACCAAATCTGATTGGACAGCACTTGATGATGTCATCAGGTTGAACAGCCCGAAGACTGACAGACCACTCTACAGTGGCTGCATAACACTCAGACGTAATCATTTGGCACCCATGCTGTCTATATCACACTCAGACGTGATAATTTGGCACCCATGTTGTTTATATAACACTCAGACGTGATCATTTGGCACCCATGCGGTCTATATAACACTCAGACGTGATCATTTGGCACCCATGCTGTCTATATCACACTCAGACGTGATCATTTGGCACCCACGCTGTCTATATAACACTCAGACGTGATCATTTGGCACCCATGCTGTCTATATCACACTCAGACGTGATCATTTGGCACCCATGCTGTCTATATCACACTCAGACGTGATCATTTGGCACCCATGTTGTTTATATAACACTCAGACGTGATCATTTGGCACCCATGCTGTCTATATCACACTCAGACGTGATCATTTGGCACCCACGCTGTCTATATAACACTCAGACGTGATCATTTGGCACCCATGTTGTTTATATAGCACTCAGACGTGATCATTTGGCACCCATGCTGTCTATATCACACTCAGACGTGATCATTTGGCACCCATGTTGTTTATATAACACTCGGACGTGATCATTTGGCACCCATGTTGTTTATATAACACTCAGACGTGATCATTTGGCACCCATGCGGTCTATATGTCAGTCAGACGTGATCATTTGGCACCCATGCTGTCTATATAACACTCAGACGTGATCATTTGGCACCCATGTTGTTTATATAACACTCAGACGTGATCATTTGGCACCCATGCTGTCTATATAACACTCAGACGTGATCATTTGGCACCCATGCTGTCTATATCACACTCAGACGTAATCATTTGGCACCCATGCTGTCTATATCAAACTCAAACGTAATCACTTGGCACCCATGCTGTCTATATAACACTCAGACGTAATCATTTGGCACCCATACTGTCTATATCTTTTATACACAGCGCCATAACCTTGGTAATATGACACATTCATTTACAGCTTCCAGGAGCAATGAATACAACAGACGGTGATTACACGCTGCGCACGCACTAATTAACAACAGTGCATTTTTGTATTCAACTGAAACAAACCAGTAACAGTGTTCCGAAAAATTTGTAAGATCGATTTTCCCGTTATTAACAGTCTGAATTTCACTTTGCTGGAACGTGGCTAAATTATTAATAACAAGAGCGGCACTTTGCTTCTTCCAAGCTAAGTGATACACTTGGAAATGTATAAAACTTTCTACATTGTTAGCATTTATATACATCAAAACCTTTCACGGATTAATGCGAATGATAAATCAGCGAAACTTAGGAGAGGGGGTAGGGGGGGGGGGGGGGTGGGGGCAGGGCTCTCAGTCTTCAAAGCGATAGGGACGTTCGGCTGAAGACCGCAAAGAATATAACCCCCCCTCCCTCCCCCCCCCCCCCCCAAAAAAAAAAAAAAAAAAACAGTTTAATTCAGAAACAACAGTCTTACAAAAACGATTTATTTGAAAGAAAATTACGAGAATATAAAAGTAGCTTGAAAGACGACGTCAGTCAGAACATTCCGAGGGTGAAGATATTCCAACATTCCGAGCAGAGCCAAAATGAGAAGTGAGAGGAAGGGAGCTAGAATCGGTAGCAAAATATAACAGACTGCCCTTTAATGTATTCCTGCCTTGTTACCAATAGCAAACAGTTGTCTTACCTCGAGCAACACACCGCTCACGAAACATACATTGGCTGCTTGTGTAAGCACACGCTACTCCTGCTTTATACTTGATGTGCGGCGTAAAATTATCACAGATAAACACATCCAAGTAATATTCTGCCTCAAAATTTGACACAGCACTAGAATCATGGATATCCCCCCGACACTCATGCAAAATTTCGAATTTTAGCTATTCGCGTTGTTTTTGACGAGATGCGCGGAAACCGCGGAGAGACAGTGAGACAGACAGAGAGAGAGACAGACAGAAAAAGGGAAAAATCGCTTTCCAATACAAAGTTAATTACGCTAGGAAAGTTGAACTTTCCAACTGCAAATCGGTCTGAGTTTCGCGACACTAATTTGCTTTTAGAGCCCTGTATTAAACGCGATGTCAGATTTCTCCCAATAACAGCAGATTAACTAACAAGTAATCTAAGCCTGATTAAGGGACCGGACAGTTATGCTCATCCCGTCGAAAAAGCTTTTTTTCAGCCATGCGTCTTCCTTTTTGTAAAGTAGCGTCAAAAACCCACTTTATTCTTTCAAAGTGTTGCGAATCATATTTAGGACGGAGAATATATATGTAAACGTTATAGCGTGTCTGACAATATAAAAATACCTTCCTTACTTATGTTTTTTCTGATATTTGTACATGCACATTTCAGCGGATGTGTCAAATTTCAGGGACCTGAAACCAGCGACTTAACAAAGCGGCTGAAATTGTCAGCGGCTTTGTAAAGCTGCTGATTTGACCGAGCCACTGTAACATATATACGTAGAAGAGGCTGTGCGGTTCACCTAGGTGCAGCTGCACGTCCTTGGCCTCGACAGTGCTGGCCTTCCGGTGCTTGGCCAGCTGACATGACGCGCTTACCACGTGATCTATGAAGTCGTCTGCTATCTGCATCAACATCTGAAACATCAAAGCCCGTGCCGCCGGTCACTTATTTTTTTCTGTCTCCAGACTGCTTACACACTATTCGCAGAATTTTAAACAGGTGGAAGCAGGTTGGGAGAGGGGTATGGATTTTACTGAACCGCACGTACAATGTGAAAACAGGAGTTTTCAGGGGTTTTGTTTGCCGGAAATTTGGACGCCCTGGAGAGGGCGCGAGAATTTCTCAGGCGGTATATATATATATATATATATATATATATATATATATATATATATATATATATATATACGCGAGTATGTGTATATGTGAAAAAAAAATATTATCTTAACTATCAAGACGGTTTTATTTACTCATTTGACATTTTATTTTTTTTTATTGTAAGTCTTTAACCTCGACCAGTGTTTCAATTTTTAATTTTCTAAAATTTTTGACGATGCACGATGCGAAGGGATTCTGCGAAATCACGCTCCTCTTTCTGTGCTCCCATAATCATGACCCGCATCAATTCATCGCAGTGCTCCTCAGTCATTCTACTGCGAAGGGGCGGGGGTGATGATTGAGTTTTGCGCCAAGAACGTCCGTTCACAGTCAGTGGTGTGGACGGGATGCACAGTGCGAGTTCGGCTAGAGTCATCAGATTTGGAAAATCATCTCGGTGATAAAGGCTGATTAGGCTCCTTAACTCGACAGTAGATTTCGTCGGGTAACTTTGACTCTTTAAAACAAGCTTAACTCTGTTCCTGTCTTCTCGTGCCCGCACTGAATCGACGACTGGCTTTGTATGCTCGTGTTCACAATGCCTTCCACTGTTTTATAATCGTGTTTCTGTTCCTCTCCGGAATGTTCCGCAAGATTGAGTTTCGAATGAATTTATCGTACCATGCAATATCCCAAAATAGCGATTAGGTCATTTCCTCAAGATTCTTAATGAGCTTAATCATGAGGAAAGTTCACTTGGTTCAAAAGCGCATGTAAGTGCGCTGTGTGACAAGGGATCATATAAAAGTGCACTGTGGCTAAAGAATTCTAGGGATTTAAATGAGCACAAAATTGAAAATATCGATGGTCAATTAAAAAAAAATATTTAAAATTTTTTAAAAATCGCACCCTCTAAAATTGAGTGCCAGAATTTTCTCGCGCCCTGAACTTTTGAGCGGGAGATTCTGAAAATGAGCGCGAGAATCTCGCGTTTTCGCGCTCTAACAAAACCCCGGAGTTTTTTTTTTTTTTTTTACATTTCTTGATTTTATACAACTAAAATTCAACCTCCGTTGGTGAATAAATGAACACCATTTTTAATCCCATTTCTATCTTTGAACCCTGTAAAGTGAACATTCTACCCAGTATCAACAGGCTTCATTATGGAGGGATTAAACTACAATTACATTTTCTATACCACTGAATAACACAGAAGCTACTTCTACAAAGCACCGACATTAACTCTTGTTTACCATCACTGTACAGTAAAACCCCGGATATGGACACCCCTCTATTATAGACACCCCTGAATTATGGACAGCATTTTCCAATCTGTTTTAAAACGCCATAGAGTTCTGTTATATCTAGACCCCTCTATTGTGGACATCCCTCTATTCAGAATTAGGGACACTCTTTTTATCCCGTAAGTACGGTTACACATTTAAAACAACCCCTCTATTGTGGACAGCCAAATTTCTGTCCATATTTTGTACGTTATGTAAACAACCCCTATCAGCTTGTTACCCGGTAGTGTTTATTTTTTCGCTATTGTTATCTGTGGGTATTGAGTACATTATATTGAACACGGTTCATGTAAAGACAATAGGGTTTATTACAAAAGATGTGTGCTTAAGAGAGCAGCTTTGTACTACTAAACCCTACTGACATGTACTCCGTCTTTTAAAATGCGTATGAAGGAACAAGTAATTCATTGTCTTTATACTCAGTTAAGTTGTTATATAAGGTGTTAAGTCTGAATATCCGTGGTGTGAAAAGAAAACTATCACTATCACTTCATCACTATCTGATGAAGTTAACATAAGCAAAGCTAGTGATGAAAAAAGTGTAAGAACAATAGCCAAAGATTTTAGCTGTAGTTGTCAAATAGAACAGGACCTCGAAATTAGGGACACCCCACCATTAGGGACAAAATTATTCAGTCACTTTTTGTCCCTAATAGCGGGGTTTCACTGTATATTACGACCGTTTGATCGTTGTTATGAAACAGCTGACCTCTGAGGAGATCTAGTCTGCACCTGTACTCACATCAATGAACAGAAATCCGTACTTTTTGCTCACGTACCATAGAGAGCCCCCCCCCTCCCCCGCAGAACAATAACCGTCCCGACCTAGGCCACTGTTCACTTGCCGCACACACCTGCTTTACAGATGGCCCATAAGGTCACAAACCTGAGCCCTCATTTCTTGACCTGGAGCACACACCTGCTTTACAGATGGCCCGTAAGATCACAAACCTGAGCCCTCATTTCTTGACCTGGAGCACACACCTGCTTTACAGATGGCCCGTAAGATCACAAACCTGAGCCCTCATTTCTTGACCTGGAGCACACACCTGCTTTACAGATGGCCCGTAAGATCACAAACCTGAGGTCTCATTTCTTGACCTGGAGCACACACCTGCTTTACAGATGGCCCGTAAGATCACAAACCTGAGCCCTCATTTTTTGACCTGGAGCACACACCTGCTTTACAGATGGCCCGTAAGATCACAAACCTGAGCCCTCATTTCTTGACCTGGAGCACACACCTGCTTTACAGATGGCCCGTAAGATCACAAACCTGAGGTCTCATTTTTTGACCTGGAGCACACACCTGCTTTACAGATGGCCCGTAAGATCACAAACCTGAGCCCTCATTTCTTGACCTGGAGCACACACCTGCTTTACAGATGGCCCGTAAGATCACAAACCTGAGCCCTCATTTCTTGACCTGGAGCACACACCTGCTTTACAGATGGCCCGTAAGATCACAAACCTGAGGTCTCATTTCTTTATCTGCAGCACACAACTGCTTAACAGATGGCCCGTAAGATCACAAACCTGAGGTCTCATTTCTTTATCTGCAGCACACACCTGCTTTACACATGGTCCGTAAGGTCACAACCGTAAGGCCTCGACCCTCACTTCCTTCTCTTACCCAACATATCATGGGCAGTCATAACCATAGCGAAGCCTTGCTACTGACCTCTTCCACTTCCTCGTCTAGCTGCTCTAACGGATCCACCTCTCGTACTAACTCATCCAGACGCCGCTTGTCCAGGACTCGGTCCCCAAGCACGGCAGGCAGACTACTTGCTGCGGCCTAAACATTAACGTCATTTTCGAAATATGTTAAAAGGAACTTATCGTGAAGTTCTGCGCAATTTATTGCACTCGCGCACAATCGTTTCTAATCGTTTATACATACGACACACATGACCGAGTAATAAATAAATTTCGCCAAATAACAATCTTTCACAAATAATGTGTCACAGGTTCTTTTTTTTTTTTTGGAAAACACTGAATGGCACATTAATGACATTTTTGCTAATCACAGAATTCAAAACACCCAAAACCAGGCCGTTATTTACATGTAATTTTTAAATATTTTGCTTTTTTGTCTAACACAGTTTCGTTGAACACAAACAGCCGATCCAAACTTTACCGATAGTATCTGTGGACAACCAATCACGATCGAATATAATAAATAATTCAACGAGTCGGTAGCGATTGGATTCACCGGAACATCACTGACAAACAATTAACTAATTAGTACGCCGCCAAAAGAACAACGCTCACCACTGAGGCGGGCCTGGAAGCCTGCATGGAGCTCGCAGCGGCCGCGGACACCTGGACTGGTAACGAGTTTGGCGGCGACACCCCCGTGGATGCGCCGCTCACTGTCATCCCCACACCGCTCGCCATGTCACTGCATTAGGAACAGTGCGCCCACAGCGTGTCTACGACAAGCCCCTATACATAGGCCAATTTTGCTGCAAATGATAGAAAAATGATCATGATTATTACTATTTGCTAAATTTTACTCCGTTTGTGTATTTATAGCTAAACAGGTTTCATGACTGAACCGTTCAAATCAATACCTTTACATTCCATGGATACTCAATCAATCCATCAATCACTCGTCCCACTTCCCGCACCAATATACTCTATTGTCGACCAAGACCATTTTAAAAAACAAGTTAGGTTTTTCATAATAAAATTAGCAAAAATTCTGTGCTTCACCTGCAAACCCTTTATCTGAAAAATTAAAGAAATGATGAAATTTCGCTAAATTTCACATTTCTTGGCATCAAAGGGCAAACGTGTCTTTAACGAACCATATGCTATTTTCTAAGTTTTATGTTGCAGTTGTTTATGTTTATTCCATCACTCCTGTCATTTTTTAACCCTGCCTATGAACGTCTGATCAGACATAAACAACGGATCACAGTCTTCGGTTTATACGAACATTTTTGCCAGGTCCCGCAGACTTCGTATTATTCGGGTTCGGTTTCACTGAATATATATATATATATATATATACAGCAGACAAACTGATTCCTGACTGGAGCTTCAACTCTCAACCGTTCGCTTCGCAGGCGACAACACAAACCACTGGTTCTATGGGAGGAAGGACTATAAATATTGCATAGAAAACTGATAATGGGAGACAATGAAAAATTCGACTTCAGCGAGGCTTGAGTGAACGACTTCGTGATTGTCAGTCCAGCACCTTACCGAGCTATCGAGGCAAGTGGTCAGGCAGCTGGTGAAGGTAGCATGAAGGAGTACATTGTGATTTTTTTGTTTGCAATTGTACCCTTTTTGGTCAATATTTTGCCGAATTTTGGCCAAATCTCCAAAATGATGCAGGAGATGGGGGGACAGGGAAACATCCCTGCCAAATTTAAACGCAACCGGGCCATATTTGTAGGAGGTGTAGCATCTTGATAAAAGCTTAGCTTACCAGTTAAGACGCCGAAGCAGTTCAAAGGCATATTAGGTATGATGGGTAGTGGAGGACGCATTTGGGGGGGGGGAACTCGCGTTTCGCTTTCGGGCCTGCTGGATTTCTCCTCCACCGCCCCCACCCCCACCCCACAGAAAAAATTTCCAGTTTTTTGGAAAGTGAAAATTTAAACAAATTCGAAAAAAAAATACAAATGCGCATACTCGGTAAAAACCAAAAAGGCATCGCACCGAGGTGCGGTTGTGCTGAAAAATCTCTTGGTGCGTGCGTTGTTCACTAAAAACAGAGTAGTGCAGTGGCGACTAAAAACAGAGTTCCGTGCCTCACAGTGGCCACCGGATCAGGAGGCGGATTCCATTCTCTTATGGTTCGCGGAATAAAGCTGTGGTTGTAGATGAAACACTAACACTTGATAGCTTACTTCGGCGTCCACTTATAGTTTCTGGCGTTTTGGTACGACTGTGGCTAGGAATAGCATATTTTAGCTTGGTCATTTATCATCAGCACTTATGAAACAGTGAGTCTTTGGCACCGCCGTCTGGTTTCAAGTGTGGTCCAGTCAAGGGACTGGTATAGACTGGTAACTACTCCCGTTTCATGCCTATAATTCTTCCTGATAAATGCGCTGCGCGTTTTTTTTGGTCGACTTCTAATCGGCTTATATTTTTCTTCAGGCAGGGATCCCACCGGGCCGATTGCACCGCACTTCAGATGTTCTTGAAAATGAGGAACGCCTGATTTCACTGTCACATTGCCTGAAGCCTCTCGGTTTAATATCTACTCTGTGCGTTCATGGCAGCGCTGACTGGTTTCAAGAGGGGTCCAGTCAAGGGACTGGTATAGACTGGTAACTACTCCCGTTTCACGCCTATAATTCTTCCTGATAAATGCGCGGCGCGTTTTTTTTGGTCGACTTCTAATCGGCTTATATTTTTCTTCAGGCAGGGATCCCACCGGGCCGATTGCACCGTACTTCAGATGTTCTTGAAAATGAGGAACGCCTGATTTCACTGTCACATTGCCTGAAGCCTCTCGGTTTAATATCTACTCTGTGCGTTCATTCTTTACTTTATATTGCACGAACCTTTACACATCACACTTTCAATCACCCATACAATCAATAGGCATAGATTTATTGCTTATTTTAGAACGATTATTGTGTTTATTTCTTGTCTGTGCTACTGCCACATAAAATCGAACTAAAATGAGTCACACCATATGCAATTACAATCAAGCGACTGTTTTATCTGCTTAAAGACTGCCAAAGTGCAATTGCGACCCTTTTGCGATCGCCCTTTAATAATGTCTTTTATAAACAATAGCATTCAATGTTGACACTTACTCAGTCTTTTGTGTACTTGTGTTGTTTGTGTTTTTGTTCTTGGCCTTTTATGTAGTTCATATTACGCGAACAAATTATGCATAAAAAAGACTAAGCTGAAGCTATCATATAATAGCTACCAGAAAATAAGGCCTATCAGAAAATAAGAATTTTGTAAATAATTCGCGGAAGTCTTAATTTGCAAATGCAAACACTACGACTATGTGTCAAACAGGTAGTAATAATCGATAACTTGGCCGCTATCCACTTACAGAGTAGTACAATTTGCACACAAACATGGTGACAGATGTGCGTGTCACCCCGCCCCGGTGTGGGGGTGGGCCATTTGCTGTTTAACCTGTATATACCTCCGTGTATATCCATGCATTTAGATACATACACGTTAATGGCCCACCCCCATCCCGGGGCAGGGTGACACGCACATCTGTCACCATGTTTGTATGCATGTAGTACTACTCTATAAGTGGATAAAGTTTCATTAAGCAAAGCGGTCTAATAACGAATAGCGGCCAAGGTATCGATTACATTCTGTGTATTAGGCTGGGGGTCGGGATGGGGCCCCACCCCGGGACTGGTAAGGCGAGACGCCACAATTTTTACGGCATTAGTAGCGTACCCATGGGGTGCAACTTTGTGCCAAATATCGTTACCGAAATCGGTCAAGAAAGTGGGGAGAGAGAACCAAATATATTCCAGTTCCTTAATTTCTGATAGCTACCTGGTAACCACTAAATGGCCCACCCCTACCCCGGGGCAGGGTGACACGCACGTCACCATGTCTGTGTACATGTAGTACTGCTCTATAAGTGGATAAAGTTTCATTAAGCAAAGCGGTCTAATAACGAATAGCGGCCAAGTTATCGTGTTGTCTGGCTAAGACGTCCCTCCATGAACAAGATATGTTAAAAATGCGATTTTTGTTTCAAATTCAATGACAAAATCTTGTATTTTTATTGTTTGTTTTGGTTTTACCTAACAATTATTGCGATGTTCATGAATATTTACACCAAAGTGCTTATTTTCTGATAACTTCAGTTTCTTATTTTCTTATGGCTTATAAGCCAAATCACACTTCGGGCGTTGCCAATAAAAATGCGCAAAAGTTCTGAGTTTCGAATAAAAACAAGTAAGTACTTGTGAAACACGAGCAGGCCCCAACCGCCCCCAAATTCAAAGGAGTATAAAGTCAGTTTTTGACCACTTCAGGATGACTAAATCTGACCAAAAGTATGTACCAAAAGGCACATCTACAGGTCGAGACCTTTCATTTGAGCCTATTCTCAATGTTCTACGACTAATAGAACAGCCTATTCTCAATGTTCTACGACTAATAGAACCGAACATATAGCGTGTACAAGCTTATTTCCCTAAAACTCCAATTATCGCTCAGTTTGGTCAATTTGACCACTTCCGGATGACCGAATCTGACCAAAAGTACCAAGAGGCACATCTACATGTGGAGACCTTTAATTCAAGCTAACTATCAATGCTGTACAACCAATAGAGCTGAAGATATAGCGTGTACAAGCTTATTTCCCTAAAACCCTAATTATCGCTAATTTTGGTCAATTTGGCCACTTCCGACCAAAAATACCAAAAGGCACATCTACAGGTCGAGACCTTTCATTTAAGCTAACTATCAATGCTCTACGACCAATAGAACCGGAGATATGGCGTGTACAAAAAAGCGATGACGGACAGACACCCCAAACCTAAAGGCCCCAATCCGAAGGGTTGGGGCCTAAAAAGCGGGTAAAAAATGAAAGAAATGATGGAGAGATTTCGTCTAAATGTCAAATTTCTCTTGCACCAAAAGGCAATCAGATTTTTAACAACCCATATGCTATTTCAAAAATAAGCCAATTCGCACTTTCGGGTTTTTCCGGTGGAGGTGTTGTTTCGACTGAAAATGTTGGGGGATAAATTATAAAGAAATGATAAGGTAAAAACATCAAAATTCTAATTTTCTTTCAACATGCACACTTTTGAGCTAATAAAGCCATCATATGATCTTTTAAAAACTATTTTACATATTATTCAGTCCCTTTAAAAACCAACATGCTACTATATTTCTGGCCAAAATGGAATTTTGTTGATTATTGCCGTTTTTTTCCTATCATTTCTTTATATCCTTATCCCACCTGAATTCAGCCGAAACGCAAAAACTTTCGGCAAAAGTCAAAAGTGCGAATTGGCTTATTAACTGAAAGTTTTAACAAACAGTTTCAAGTAGTCCCAGCGGACCCTTTCTATCTTCTTAGGACAGAAAGGGTCACAGTTCCTGCAATAGAAATGGCCATTGATCTCAATTTTCGAGGCTTTGGATCTTTCGGCGCACGTTCAAGGACACCGAGGATCGAACTGGCAGGCCTTTTCTTTAAAAGCACACTGAGAAGTACCCTGGCGCATTATTTTCGACCTCAGCGAAACTCCCAAACTAGAGCAAAGCGTTGTTTTGCAACTGTGGATTCATTGTTGTTGTGGGCGATAATGAGGGATTCGATATCCTGAATTCAAGAAAACACATATTTTTCTCAGTAAAAAATTGTTATCTAATCATAAAACTTGTGCGCCATAATTTATAATTGGGCCATTTATGTGATGCATCCTTTCTAAAATAACGCCGTTGGCCCCAGTCGTGCGCTGAGATTTGAAAATTGACATCAATGACATTTCCTATTATAGGAACTATGACTCTTGCTGTCATAGGAAGACAGCAAGAGTCATCTAGGACTAAGTTTCAAGTTTCAATTATCTTTTATGTTCGATGTATCAGCTGTTTTGCGATATTTCTTCTATATTTTTCCATCATTTCTTTAATTTTTTACCCGGTTCCATCGCAGTCGAAATTCAAAATTCTTAGGCATTTTATTCACAACACCCAAAGTGTGATTTGGCTTATATTCTCTGTTAGCTTCAGTTTTCCATAAAAAAGTATGATTCTGGTGCGCAATTGCAAAAGTAGAATAGTCTACGGTTTTGGCTCTACTTTATTTACTCTACGTAGCATTATATCTTACACTCACCTGGTTCCACCTTTCTTGTTTGTCTGGCAAGCTCTGAAAAAATATTCTTCATAACAACAGAAATCGCCTATTTTCGCCCTAAAACTAGTGCATTTTATTAATGCTTCACTAATATTTGAACCGGTTTTCTGAAAACTGAAAGTTTGTTACTAATGTGAATCATTTTGGTTTGAATTAGTAAAAAAAATATTAATACAAGCCTTTTTTAGTGTTTGGTTGCTCTAAAAATAGTGTAATATTAAAGAAAACCCATGATTTGGTATATAATTCATTAATCGTTTCGTTAAAATTGGTCCGCGTTTAGAGTGTTCTAGCATTTAGGTGAACTTAAGTATGTAATCATAATACTATGTTGTGTCAGATTAAGACTGATAAGTACAAATTAAGAAATTAAGCACTATAAAAATGTAAAATAGTCAAACTCAAAAGTCTTTTCTTTTAAAACCACTGTCCCTTTCCAGCTCGTTAACAAAAGGTACGCAGAAGCCGGGAAAGCTGAAGAATGTAGTATTTTTGTCATAAAGCTTCTGATGCTAATAAATAGATCATTTTTATGATTTATAAGTTTAAATAGCCATAAACAAGAACATTTAAAGATAAATTTCAACACAAAACGCATATATTTTGTCAAATTTTTTGTCAAACAAAGAAAAGAATTTTGTGACAAAGTGTGTAACCAAAGCAGATACCTCTAATTCATTAATATGCCTCTGCCATATGATTTTACAAAATAAACAAATTTCCTTCAGCACTACAAATATATTTTAAAAAGTAAGAGCATAAATATACAAGTAAATTAAACAGCAAAATATGGAAACTCCTTTGATGTTGTTAGCCAGAACATTAATGGAATATGAACTTCACTAAATTAATCAATGTATCAATGTAGTTTATTATTTGGAACTAGAAGGCAAAAGCTGAGGAGATTTCTGTTCATTAAGCGAGATTTCAACACCATATATTTTGGCCAACTGTAATACTGAAAAAGTTCTAAAGATGATTTGTATTGGAATTAAGCGAATGACATTAACAGATGTTTTGTTCAATCACAGAAGCATTTCGGAACTATTCCAAAAACATCCGAATGTGATCTCAGTTCATTTTAAACTTTATACCCTACAGACTCGAGTACTCATTTTATACTTTACTATCCATTGCAACTACAAATAAATGCAAATAAATTAATGCCTTTTTCTGCCTCTGAACTTATCACAGGAAACTGGTTAACCTGTTTGTGGAGAACTCGACTGCATTAGAACTATTAATCCCACTGGCGTAAATGTCGTGTCCTAAATGTTTCTCGCCTGTTTGTAAATCATATTTAGTAGATGAAATTAACAATATAGATTTTAAAGAAATTATTAGGCCTAACGGTTACAGTATGAGTTTCATCTAATGAGAAAAAAATGAATGTAATGCGAGCTAATACAACCTGACAGTTCACCTCTGCTCCCCAGCACATGCGCGAGTTATTCTGAACAAAATGCACCGTATTGGGCGATAATAGGTGTTTTGTGAGTTATCTTTAGTAAGTATCTGTCCTAAATCTGAATGTTTCTGAAATTGAATTTGATGTGTCAGCTTGAACTGTAACAGCTCATTTCATGGCAAAATATTAGTTTTTTTCTCTATTTTAATGAAGAAAGTCCATGGCTGGTTGCGAGTGGTGTGGTCTGCTCTTACAAGGCCCAAACCGTAGAATGGGACGGAGGGTAGAATGAGACATTTGACACAGATAGGCTGAAACCTGCTTTAACAATTTTACTATTGGATATCCTTAGATCCACATACTTGGAAAAGTGTATCTCATAATATTGTAACATAATATTGTTGTTCAAGAGAAAGGTTCATAAAACCAGCCAGATTGATCAGCTGTTTATTTGTTGATGTCGCCATCTCGGTTCTGGGACATCGGTTTTAACGCTGTTTGTGACTGGTTCATGTTCAGGCCGACATTTTATGTCCCAAACTTGTCTGTTGTTTACCTTAGAAACACAATTTATACTTTTGTGTATTTTAATGTCCGTATTCTTGCGGACAGCTTCATGCAATGCATTGTGGGTAACTGAGGGCATAATGAGCGATATTGGAGTTTATTGCACTGTTTTATACCAATACAAATTCTTCGATATTTACTTTCAGTAATAATATTTTTCTAAACGGTAAAAACTATTTCAAGAACTAACTTCCTAGCATGTGACAAGTAGGCCAAAATGTATGCAATCGGCCCAGAACAAGAAAAATACCCTGTTATATTTGGTATAAAACAGTGAGAAAATATGCGTTTTTCTTAACGTACATGAAGCCATCGAGACAAATTTTTGGCTGTCCTTTATTACTTTGTATTTTATCCATTGTTGTTGGTCACAGTTCATGTAAAGACCTCAAATTCAGAATTCCTTATATATCGGCAAAACACTCACACGCCAACATCATTCGGATAAGCGCGTGTGTTTAAACAGCACAATGCAGAGGAACGAAACTAAAGACAGAGGTTATCTTTTGTGGCACAATGACTCCGAAATCTGGTATCTGAGGACAGTGATGGGAAGTAATTGAAAGAGTCTTTACAATGAGTAAAATATCAAGGCAGTGATTGGTAGAAACAGGGATTATCCTGTGCACAGTGCTTCGGAAATCTCAAGAGAGTGATGGGGAGTAATTGAAACAAAACACCAAGGCAGTAATCTGTAAAAACACAATGAAGTTTGTTTTTTTGCTTGTTATTTTATTACATATTTTATAAACTGATTAAAACTCAAAATCCTAGAAAACATCGCAAGGCCCTTTTGTCCAACTTTTCATTTAGGGCCGTTTTGGGAAAGGCCTTTTCGGGAAAGGCCGTTTTGGGAAATGCCCTTATGTCCAAAACCCTTTTGTCCAAGGCCCTTCTGTCTGGATACCGCTCTCCAATATGTTCAGTATACAAACTCTTTGAATCAAACGTAACACCAAGTATATTCAAGTTCTCTTCTATATTCAGACGTGTTCCACCTAATTCTCATTCCCGTTTTCTCTATGTCTAAAGTCCCATGTGGCTTTTACATATGATTTAGGATACCAGTTAAACAAATGTCAAATGGCAAATAGGAATTTTGCCGTTTAATTTATAAAACATCCCAGCGTGCCATATTCTATCGAAACACTTCTCAGCGTCTAGGCTACAACCATAAAGGTGATTGTTACTATATTTACAATACATTGAAATATCGTTAAAAAAGCTGCAGACCATCGCGGTCCCTGTACCTTTGCTAAGTCGATACTGGGAGTTGCACAGAGGCTCTGGAATCAATTATTTCCACTATACTACTGGCGTAAACTAAACTATCTTATTATTAGTTGGGTTTATTAAATGTTCACAAATACGTAGTGTTTTACACGCCTTGCCAAACAATCGGAACTGTTGTTTGTTTGGTTCTTTGTAGATTTTGAAATAAAAGTTCCAGTAAAATAATGTTTTTACTTAAAAATTCGGTTTTAAATAATCCAGTTAAAAGTAAGTTTAATATCCTAACAATGTCCAGAATTAGTTCTTTCTATACATGTAAAAATCAGAAATCAGATAAGTTCAGAAATCTCAACCTGGAACTGTATTTTACCAATTACTCGAAGTCTGGAATATGCAAAGTTATTTTTGAGAGTGATTTTTGTGGAAAGTTGTCTTGTTTATTGTATAGTGGGAAGAGCGCTTACGATGTTTACCTTGGATTCCTGCGAGCGGGCAGCTGAAGTAAGTGGTACAGTTATAACCGGAAAGGCCTTTGTTTTGTGTGGGCGGGACATCAAAAGGACGCCGCGAAGTTGGTAACTTGTTTGGGGTCGGGGGGGGGGGGGGGGGGTTCGACTTGTCTGTACTAGAACTAGTTTATTGCCGTCAGAAAAATTACTGTTTGTTCGCCAGAAACAAATATAAAAACGAAAAGCATTCGTTGAATTCGAACTGATTTCAAATTGATACTCATTGAGTAAAATTTGTGCCTGTTCGCACTTCACCTACACAAATGAAAAAAAAAACAAACAAAAAGCATTCAATTATGTTCGAACTGACACCAAAACCTAAGCGTGTTGGTTTTGTGACCAGTAACGTGTATCTGTGGAGAGTTGTGAGTTCTGACACAATTGAGTGCTCATGAAATATGTGTTTGCAGAGTTTGATAGAAACTGCACGGCACAGACCAGAAAAGCTTCTAACGCCGGGATCATCGCCAGTTAAGTGGTACGCCACAATATCATAGCACTTGACTTTATATGTGCAAGTCCTGGTCACTATGACCAGTTTTGACGAAAGTGCATATTTTTGCCACTACTTCTTCATTAATGTCAGCCATGATTACTTATTATTAATATTTATTTTATGTATTATTATTATTGTTATTATAATTATTACATTTTGTGTTTGTCTGTTTCAAGGAAATCGTTACACCAAAAACTTCTAGAGCTGTACTTGGAGGAAAGCAAGAAGGAACAGCCGGAAGAAGTAAGAAGTGTTGGGACAGTGACGTGCGATGAAGGGTTGTGTGGGTAACAGATCATGAGGGGTAACGAGGGTAACGTGTAGCGAAGGGTAAGGAGGGTAACATGTAGTGACGGGTTACGAGGGTAACATGTAATGAAGGGTTACCTAGGTAACATGTAATGAAGGGGTGCGAGTTTAACAGGTACATTTGGGTCACCTGGGGTTCTAATGAATGCTAAGAGAAGCGCCGACGACTAAAAACTAAAGCAGCGAAATTTGTCAAGCAGTCGAAAGTTATCATCATCATGATTTGATATTCGCAGTATATTTGGCAGTATACATGTAACTGTTTCTAAAAATACCTGAGAGGGTAACAGTTGGTTTAAATATTCGATCACAGGAGCTTGCAATGTTACCGTCCTTTTGTCCAATCAGAGTCGCGCATTACGACCCGGCAGAACATTCCCTAGACGTGTAATCATGAATAGAGTTATCAGATGTAATCATGCGAATATGTATCGAAAGAGAGTACAGGATAAAATGGCAATTCTGTATCTCGTTAAACCCTTCACTGCACATGTTATTTCGTTTGCAGAATTTGGTTTCTACTTCAAAACTGCTTGAGAAACTGGTGAAGCGAGATGGATTGAACACACTGGTAGCGAATCTCTACCCCGGCGACGAGGGGTTTAGCATAGGGTTGAGGGGCAAAGGCAGTACGGACGCCGCAGAAACGATCAGACTGCCGTATGAGGTGGGGTTTTTTTGGTTGAGGAGAATTCTATAAATAATGCGATCCAGCTCCGTTCGTGGACGCCTCTTATTAGCCAATAGCTTCTGATTACAGAACACGAATTCCTGTTCCGTTCCTTTCTTTCGTTGTGAATGTCTCCATATGATGGATGTTCTCGCAAAGGGGTTTAATTATACAGAAGCGCATACTTTGAATGGTTTAAGTCTACGTCACTCTCCCCTTCGACGTGACCTTGAGCTTTGGATGAGTCAGATGGCACCGGTCCGACAGCTGGTGTACGTCACTGTCCTCTCCGACATGACCTTGACATTTTGGGCTTAGTCAGATGTCACCGGTTCGGCAAGTGGTTTACATCACCGTCCTGTCCGACTTGACCTTGACTTTTTGGCTGAGTCAGATGGCACCGGTCCAGCACTTGGTGTACGCCACTGTCCTCTCGAACATGACCTTGACATTTTGGGCTTAGTCAGATGGTGCGGATTCGGCAGCTGGTGTACGTCGCTGTCCTCTCCGACATGACCTTGAGTTTTGGGTGAATCAGATGGTGCCGATTCGGCAGCGCTTGTAGTCTTGGAAGCTGCAGTAAGCTGTAGCACTGTGGTGCCGGTTTTGGTTACCACATTTCTGACCCATTGTTGTATTTATTTGAAAAAAAAAATTGCTAAGATGCCCAGACCCTCCTTCCCTGCCACCCCGCTACCCCTTGGAAATACCTGTCAAAAGAATAAAAAAGAAAAGAAGTAATAACGAACGCATAGTGAGATGGGCGAATTTTCAGCTGTCGCAAGTAAAAAGATAAAAAAAAGAAGGAATGTGCAGTTTTTTTAAACAGCTTGCGTGCAAAGCTTTGGTGACACGAGGTTGGCGAGGCACGCAGCTTGGGAATTGACTTGATTTTAGGAGAGCGACTTCCTGGAGCACGTAGATAACGAGGAACTTCCCAGCATGCTTGTCGACCTGATTGACAGGGCTCAGGTAAACAGAACGATGACAACTGATTTATAGCAGCCGCTAATTCGATATCTTTCAAAGGATTTTAAGTGATCAGTTGTCGAGGCCAATGAGGAAACCTTTTATCTTATCATCAAATGGACGCTACCGGGATTTTTACACTGGGTTTGCTTCTCTTGTTCTGTGTTATATTGCTGTTCTTGATTGAAGCGACTTTAAATCGAGCTATAACTGTGACGTCACGCTCTTTCTTGCAGACAAATGTGTTCTACAGCGGCTGTGTGATCTGTGAGCTTCGCGACTACCGGAGAGCGATCAACACGTGTGACGTCACTTTCGTGCTGCTGAGGCCCACACAGCAGGTGCGTTGTTTACATTTTATAGACGGTTCCGAGGGAACAGTGTGTTACCCCCTCCCCCCTCCAACGGAGCAGTTGGGGACATGCCTGCGTTGCACATAAGTATAATTGGAGCACAAAAAAAGATACCTCGGTTGTTGAACTTAAATGAGGTGCATACAATTTCAAGCAAATTGTCAAAGTTTGAAGCCATAAAACCAGACAGATTACAAACCGCCGGACATTTTCAGCTGCCCAGCTACCTGGCTGCTTTGACGGGTTACCTGTACCGTGCGCGTTATTCCGTTTTCTACTCAAATGATTCTCGCCAGGTGTAGAAGCTTACCCCGTAACATCGTGAACGAGCACAGATCCTGACAGGTGTGCTGACAGGTGCTTACTTAGTGTCAAGTACACCCATGCCACATCCATGAACGTGCACAAATCCTGACAGGTGTACTGACAGGTGTACTGACAGGTGCTTACTAAGTGTCAAGTACACCCATGCCACCCATACCCATGAACGTGCACAGATCCTGACAGGTGCTTACTTAGTGTCAAGTACACCCATGCCACATCCATGAACGTGCACAGATCCTGACAGGTGTGCTGACAGGTGCTTACTTAGTGTCTAGTACACCCATGTCACATCCATGAACGTGCACAGATCCTGACAGGTGTGCTGACAGGTGCTTACTTAGTGTCTAGTACACCCATGCCACATCCATGAACGTGCACAGATCCTGACAGGTGTGCTGACAGGTGCTTACTTAGTGTCAAGTACACCCGTGCCACATTTTGCAGAGTCTGCTGAACGACATCACGACGCTGACGTGTGACGGGCATCGGTGGACGCAGGAGGACAAGGACACGCTGGAGAGTCAGCTGCTGCTAGCCACGGCCGAGCCGCTCTGCCTCGACCCCTCCCCCACCGCCTTCTACGTCACCAGCAAGCTGACGCAAGAGAAGCACCTGCTCAATACACCTGCTGTCAAGAGGTAGGAGAAGGCATATGCTGTTTGCACCTGCTGTTAAGGGGTAGGAAAAAGCATATGCTGTTTGGACCTGTTGTCAAGAGGTAGGAGAAAGCATATGCTGTTTGCACCTGCTGTTAAGAGGTAGAAGGAAGCAAATGTTGGTTACACCTGCCGTGAGGAGATAATGCTAAATAGTATGGAAGCCGTACCCTTACGAGACCATTGCTGTGATCAGTTAAGCTAATTTTATCTCCTGCAAAGAAGTATGAAGAATGACAGCGCGTAATGTTTATAATTAAGAAATTCTGAAGACATGAAATGAAGAGTAAAAAAAGTAATTGTAAAATAATAATAATAATAATAATAATAATAATAAGACAAAGTGCTTCGACATAGAAGATCTGACATTTGTATGCTGGATAAAGGCAAGTGAAAAAAACAAACGTTTCAACAACTTATAGTTCCGCAGAAGCTTATAATTGCGCAACTCTCGGGCTTATGTTTGACGTTGTATCCGGTCGGTAAAAAGGTTTAGAACTAGCCAAACGTACCAGTTGTAGCAGAGTTAAATTGATTGTTAAGAGTCGTTTTAACCGAAAGAAAACTGACACATTTCAGAAATGCCAAGAGGTACAGCCAGGTGGCGTTGAACAGGAAAAGGCGGATGATGGCAGCTCCGCCACCGTCCTCCCTCAAACTACACGACTTCCTGTGCAGCCGCAAGGACAAGGCGCGCAGTGTGCCGCCGGTCAACCTCAAGGTCGCCAAAACAGTGAGTATCTTGTCTGCGGGGGTGGTTGGACGATGGGGGGGGGGGGGGGTAGGGAGGGGGAGTGTGCCGCCAGTCAACCTCAAGGTCGCCAAAACAGTGAGTGTCGTGTCTGTGCGGGTGGAGGGGGGAGGGGGGGGGGGGGTTGAGTAGGAGAGAATTTCTAAGTGGGCCGAAACTCGACAAGTGCGTTGGGGCGTGATTGTCGTGTGTTGATGTCCCATAGACGGCTTGTCTCCACATCGTTCAAGCATTTGTTGGGGGAGGGGGGTTGGCGAAGTCCATAGACGTTTGCTTTTGCATGTGTTGCCGTCTCCTGTGTAGATATACAGGGTGGAGCATTGAACGTGTGTACTAACGAACGGCCGTGCGTGTCACGTGACTTGTTGTCGTCCCCTGCTATGACTCGTGCGTCTGAGTGCTTAATTCTTGGTTGTTACATGAGGTGGGTGAAAGCTGTAAGCTGACTGGTCTATTCTCAAGTCAATGATTTTAAAATGTTGACCGGAACGCAAATAGCGGTAGGGATTGGTGCTGTTTGTAATGAAGCACCTGTCAAGTCGTGCAACAAAGCAGATGTTGACTTGTTGACGTATTTTCAGTCAATATGAAGGTATTATCGAACATCTACGAAAATGGGGGCCTAAAATAATCAATATCTGCTAATTAAATGCCAGTAGAAGATATTTTCATGAAGGACCTGTGCTTAATTCAACAGCTGTCTGTTTAAGGTGGAATATAGTTTTAAATTAAACAAATAACCACAAACTGTGCATTTGCGCCTTGAAGGAGGACGGGGAGAGCGGCAGGCCTTTTGCGGTAATGTGTTGTCAACTCGTTGCATGGTGTTCTCTACTACTGCTGTTCTCTTTCTGTGTCGTTGAAAAAAAATGTGCTAGTTTATAAAGTGGCTTTGGTATTTACCGATCAGCTACGAGATGACAAAAGTACTATATGAATTAAAGCTCTTCTGTAAATTGGTCCGTGTACTCAAATTTGTCTCAAAATTTGTACCCGTTGTCAACAAGGAGAGTGCTGATTATTATAATAAGGGTAGCTGTTGTCTACAGGCAGAGTGCTGATTATCTCTGCAGACATCGAGATGAGAGTAAATATCCCGAGTTTCTTGGAGTGCATAAGATTTCAGTTCTCTCTTCAGAGACTCGGTTCACGATATTCTTATTTCGCTCCGAGCTACCCTCACGTTTCGCTCAGGGCGTCTTATTACATTTAGCTCACTAACGCCAGGCTTTACCACTAATACCAGGCGATAGTCCACTTTTTACTCACACAGCCAACGCTTACAGATATAACTTGAGCGTCATGACTTAGACTTCTGTCCCACTTGTTATTATTGCGAACTTTTGTTGGCAACCTGCCAGAGGTTGGTGGTCCTTTTGGAGGGGTCATACAGCCCTGTGCTTTAGGATGGACCCTGTCGTCAATAGCGTGCAGTCGTCTTAGAGACGCTTGTAATATCCTGTGTGATTGTCCAATGCAAATGCCTGTTACCTTTGAGTTCATTTATGGAATGTTATTTTGGTTCATGAATATGTGTCATTATTCATTTATTTGCCATGCGTAGTAATATATCGGTGCAAAGAGGGACTGCCTTGGGGATCGCTGCTAGAAAACATCAAGTGTCGTCCTTTTGAATGAGATTCTTCTCGAATCCCTTATGACATTTCCGAAATTTTCTTTTCTCAGAAAGTCTCAAGCAACAAGCATTTAAAACCTCGTGACAGCGTTTTGATGCTTGTGACCTAATTTTTCACTTGGCCTTTATATTATGTAACTGACACAGCTTAATTCTTTGATTGAAAATCAAAAGGTGGAAGATTTCTGTAAAATCTAAAAAAATCACAGAAACAAAATACGCTAGTTATTGAGATATATATATTTCTTTCTTGTTCATGTTGTTTGTATTACACATGTTCAAATTGTGCATTGCCTTTTTTTCTGTCAAATAATCCTTATCTTTCTCTGAATTGGTTTCTTTCTGCGCTCTGATTTTGATGTTGTTATTTGGTTTGTACTGTGAGTGTGGGCATCACTGTGCGTGTTCAGTACATTCTGTGTGCGTGCTCGGTGTTTAGAGTAGCTTGTGGGATGTGTCACTATTGGCTTTGTTCCGTCAACAGTTCATTGTGCGTGATCGCTACATCCGGCGTGCTTGCTCAGTATTTAGTGTAGCTTGTGGATGCGTCACTGTTTTACTGGTTTCTTCAACATTTATAAGTCAAAGCAAAGCAACTGCAACAGAAGTATCCCTTCAAACTATTCTTCACTTCTATTAAGTCAGTTTTGCGTGGTGAGTTTTGGATTATAGAATTGTTGCTGGAGTGAACGAGTGGTAAAATTTGCGTCGATATCCAGATCTTTGGGGGAATCACGACTCGGTCCATGCCGCATTGAAATTTGCGATGAGAGAAGCGGAATAAACAGTTTCCTTTCTTGGCATCAATAAGTTTACGGTCAATTTGGCCCATAGAAAAAGACTTGGCTTCAGACGATTTAAGCACGGTAATTTTTGAAAGAACAACAATAGATTTTAAGAAGAAAAAAAACACACTAGATTAAAGAGGAAAAAAATTACAACTGTGTTGTTGAAAGAAAAGGCGATTATTAAGGTTTTAAATTAGTTTTCTTTCCAAATGGTTTGTATGGCTTATTTGTCGTTTTTAACCGGAGTGACAGCTCTATACTGCCATGCGTGGAGAAAATACTTACAAGTACTGTTATTGGTACTTACCGATACTGATATTGACATTTACTGGTACTGCATTGATACTTGCAGTGTGTGGACATGTGGAGGCAGAGAGAGGTGCCGCTAACTACCCCAGCGACTATCGACGTAAGTAATAAGCGAAACATTGAGTACCATGAAGTACCCAGCATCCGTCAGTGTGCCTAAACAAATGTATTACTGGCAACTGCTTCAAAGTGAACATTTCAGGAAAACCTACTGAAAAGGCAACCTCCTAAATGCTAGAAAACGGGGCCTCTTGAAAAACAATACCTGTTTTTGATTTCAATCATATTTATAGAAGTAATAAACAAAGGTTATAAATAAATTATACGAAGTAAAGTGCGTAAAATGCAACGGAAGATCACCTGAAATGTGTAGACTTTTATTACGAAATCGTATGTTTTAGGGAACGGAAGGAGCACACTTCATATTTTAGGTTTAGGTGAATGGACTCAAAATACCATTGTAAATTAAGTTACATAGAACACCGTTTTATTTTAAAAAAAAGAATTCTGAAGCAAATAATAGATCACATAAATTTTTGTGCACTGTTCCGCAGGAGTCGCATCGGAAAATCCATTTTTGCGTACAACAAAGTGTGAAAAGTGGTTTAAAATGTAAATTCTTATGTTTTAGCCAACGGAAAAAAATGTTTGAAAATTTAATTTATATTGGGCTGTGTTCTGTGTTTTATATGATAAGTTTTGTGGTAGATTTGATCATTGTACTGATTTATTGTAAATCAGTGCTTTTTATGTGTAGGTTGAAAAATACGCAAGACCTCTGGAGAAAACAACTCCGATCAGAGACAACACACCGGTGAGTATGCAAGGAGTGAAAAAAAACCCATCCCCGGTATGCAAGGAGTGAAAAAAAACCCATCCCCGGTATGCAAGGAGTGAAAAAAAACCCATCCCCGGTATACAAGGAGTGAAAAAAAACCCATGCCCCGGTATACAAGGAGTGAAAAAAACCTATACCTCGGTATACAAGGAGTGAAAAAAAACCCATACCCCGGTATACAAGGAGTGAAAAAAACCTATACCTCGGTATACAAGGAGTGAAAAAAAACCCATACCCCGGTATACAAGGAGTGAAAAAAAAACCCATACCCCGGTATACAAGGAGTGAAAAAAAAACCCATACCCCGGTATACAAGGAGTGAAAAAAAAAACCATACCCCGGTATACAAGGAGTGAAAAAAACCTATACCTCGGTATACAAGGAGTGAAAAAAACCTATACATCGGTATACAAGGAGTGAAAAAACCCATACCCCGGTATACAAGGAGTGAAAAAAAACCCATCCCCGGTATACAAGGAGTGAAAAAAAAACCATACCCCGGTATACAAGGAGTGAAAAAAACCTATACCTCGGTATACAAGGAGTGAAAAAAACCTATACCTCGGTATACAAGGAGTGAAAAAACCCATACCCCGGTATACAAGGAGTGAAAAAAAACCCATAGCCCGGTATACAAGGAGTGAAAAAAACCTATACCTCGGTATACAAGGAGTGAAAAAACCTATACCTCGGTATACAAGGAGTGAAAAAACCCATACCCCGGTATACAAGGAGTGAAAAAACCCATACCCCGGTATACAAGGAGTGAAAAAAACCTATACCTCGGTATACAAGGAGTGGAAAAAAACCTATACCTCGGTATACAAGGAGTGAAAAAACCCATACCCCGGTATACAAGGAGTGAAAAAAAAACCCATACCCCGGTATACAAGCAGTGAAAAAAACCTATACTTCGGTATACAAGGAGTGAAAAAAAACCTATACCTCGGTATACAAGGAGTGAAAAAACCCATACCCCGGTATACAAGGAGTGAAAAAAAACCCATACCCGGTATACAAGGAGTGAAAAAACCTATACCTCGGTATACAAGGAGTGAAAAAAAACCTATACCTCGGTATACAAGGAGTGAAAAAACCCATACCCCGGTATACAAGGAGTGAAAAAAAACCATACCCCGGTATACAAGGAGTGAAAAAACCCATACCCGGTATACAAGGAGTGAAAAAAAACCCATACCCCGGTATACAAGGAGTGAAAAAAACCCATACCGCGGTATACAAGGAGTGAAAAAAACCTATACCTCGGTATACAAGGAGTGAAAGAAAACCATACCCCGGTATACAAGGAGTGAAAAAAACCCATACCCCGTATACAAGGAGTGAAAAAACCCATACCCGGTATACAAGGAGTGAAAAAAAACCCATACCCCGGTATACAAGGAGTGAAAAAACCTATACCTCGGTATACAAGGAGTGAAAAAAACCATACCCCGGTATACAAGGAGTGAAAAAAACCCATACCCCAGTATACAAGGAGTGAAAAAACCTATACCCCGGTATACAAGGAGTGAAAAAAAACCCATACCCCGGTATACAAGGAGTGAAAAAACCTATACCTCGGTTTACAAGGAGTGAAAAAAACCAATACCCCGGTATACAAGGAGTGAAAAAACCAATACCCTGGTATACAAGGAGTGAAAAAAACCCATATCCCGGTATACAAGGAGTGAAAAAACCTATACCTCGGTATACAAGGATTGAAAAAACCCATACCCCGGTATACAAGGAGTGAAAAAAAACCAATACCCCGGTATACAAGGAGTGAAAAAAACCCATCCCCCGGTATACAAGGAGTGAAAAAAACCCATAGCCCGGTATACAAGGAGTGAAAAAACCTATACCCCGGTATACAAGGAGTGAAAAAACCCATGCCCCGGTATACAAGGAGTGAAAAAAACCCATAGCCCGGTATACAAGGAGTGAAAAAACCTATACCTCGGTTTACAAGGAGTGAAAAAAACCCATACCGCGGTATACAAGGAGTGAAGGTCCTCACTTACTGGCAAAAGTTTGAGAATCGTCACTTTCTGGGAAAAGTTTGAGAATCCTCACTTACTGGTAAAAGTTTGAGAATCCTCACTTACTGGCAAAAGTTTGAGAATCCTAACTTATTGGCAAAAGTTTGAGAATCTTCACTTACTGGTAAAAGTTTGAGAATCCTCACTTACTGGCAAAAAAGTTTGAGAATCCTCACTTACTGGCAAAAAAGTTTGAGAATCCTCACTTACTGGTAAAAGTTTTGAGAATTCGCCAGAACTTTGCCAATGTCGGTTCGCTTTAAGTGGATCCGAAACGGCAGTTATGTTTTCTAGACTGAGCACAGCAAATCCTAGCACCCATTTACAAAGTAAAATTGTATGTTTTATATAAAGCTTATGTTTGATGCTTGACGCAAATAATAGTTGTGAAACGTTTCCAAATCTAGTAGTTTAAATTCTCTCGCCATTTCAGTATTTCGCCTTGAACTATGTCTCCAGTCCCGTTCTGTTAACAACAGATTTACCTTTATTTTTGTAAGTTACTATTTACTGAAATCGTGTTTCATATGGTGCCTGGTTTTGTGGACAGATTGTCGTGGAGGAGTATACATTCGAAACAGGGCGCGGCCACGGAAAAATTAACTTCTCCCGCCTGACAGTCATGCAGCGTCTGAGTGACGAGTCGTTCATCGGGAAGCTCTACGTGGATCGTGACTACGTGGAGGGGCGGAGCGAGGGAAGCACCTGCAAGTACGTGTTGGGGGGGGGAGGGAGGGGGTGATGTACGTGGATCGTGACTACGTGCGGGGGGGGGGCGGAGCGAGGGAAGCACCTGCAAGTACGTGTTGGGGAGGGAGGGAGGGGTGACGTACGTGGATCGTGACTACGTGGAGGGGCGGAGCGGGGGAAGCACCTGCAAGTACGTGTTGGGGAGGGAGGGAGGGGCGACGTACGTGGATCGTGACTACGTGGAGGGGCGGAGCGAGGGAAGCACCTGCAAGTACGTGTGGGGGAGGGAGGGGTGATGTACGTGGATCGTAACTACGTGGAGGGCAGATCGAGGGAAGCACCTGCGAGTACGTGTGGGGGAGGGAGGGGTGATGTACGTGGATCGTGACTACGTGGAGGGGCGGATAGAGGGAAGCACCTGCAAGTATGTGTGAGGAGAGGGAGGGGCGTGTACGTGGATCTCATTATTCTTTTTTCTGATATGCATTAATGCCATCTTTAAAGTACGTATGTACAAGATGATATTTTTCACCTTTTTTTTCTCACGACGCCAAGTATTATTATTTCCAGTGTGTCCTAGATTTATAGGGGGCGCGGCTGGCGCACCTCCTTCCCCCTCCCTCCCCCCCCCCCCCCCCCCTGTTGCTTATTTCCTGCATCCGCCCCTGATTTATAAGTACATATGGATATTGTTTACCTAAACTCAAAACAAGCTGGTCAAATCTGAGGCGATGCAGAAGGAGATCGCCAATGGTTTTACTTAATTCATACGTATGTATGCAGTGTGTGTTTGATAAAATTCTGCAGACAAGACTGATTGTTTGGACTTAAATAAAATAACAGCACACGTATAAATTGAGTCTACTATATAGATATATAAGCCTATACATACTGATCTCACACTCTGATTCCAAATCCCGCGCTTCAGTGAAACAGGTGCCAGAATGAAGGCATGCCTACCTGGAGGATTATGAGGTGGGGGGTGGGGGGCGGGGGGGGGGGGTAGAATGGAGGGAGGGGCAGTTCGCTGGAAGGGAGGAGCAAGCGCGGCTCGTACAATCACGATGTGTATTACTGAGGGAGGGTGGGGTGAGGCGTGCTGAACATGAGGCTTATACGTGGATTGGCTATTTGGAAAGCTGTGGGCGGTACATGCAGTACATGGTAGGCAGTGGTTAATGTGGACGATGGAGGTGCGAAGGCAGAAGATGGGTTAGGGGAGGAGGCGGTATGCGCATGGCCGCTATTTGGTCAGAAAACATTACAGGTGTTTTAGAACTGAGATTACTTGTTCGTCACAGTGACGGTAAATTGGTTTAATCACCCAGTATGTAAGTTGGTATATGTATCACTCTGAACAAATATTCTTTTGAAGTAATGTTTTGGCATACTCTAGTTTTGCTTTCTCTGCAGGTTTCCTTTGGGTACGAGAGCGGATGTGATCAAGTACATCAACCAATTCCGCGAGATCTTCACGGAGGAGGGGCGCCGACAGGTGAAGATCACTCACTGTGTGCCCGGTCAAAACCCCTCCGTGACCTTCACCCAAACCATCCACGGATCAAGTCATAGCCAGCAGGGATCCAATCAAAGTCAAGCCAGCACTAGTCAGCAAGCTGCAACTGCAGTCCAGCAAGGTCAAGGTCAAATGGCGCAGATTCAAGGTCAGGCCAATACTGCTAGCTTTTCCGTAGGAAGTGGACCGCAGCTTGCCCAACAGGCCTTACTGCAGGCAGCTAGCCTCAATGCCACTCTCACGGGACAGGTAAGTCTCCGTTCAGATTTTAATTTCTCTATGGGTTTAGTTTAAATAATATCTAAACTTCTTTTAAATTACTGAAATTGGAAATCTGCGTCGGTGATCATAATCATTTAGAACGCGTATTTAGTGTGTATCTGTTTTGGGAAATCTTTCCTTTTGAGCAAACGAGAAAACATCTCACGGACTGAACTTGTTTTGGTGATACAATTTGATGACTGTGCACACAACTGAAGTTTTTCGTCTTGTGTGTAGTTGAGTCTGCCGGGAACAGGGGCGGACGGTGCAAAGAAACTGCCCATCAAATTGTCGCTGTCAATCAACCCGCAAGGCGCTATCACGACCAATCAGAACGCAGCACAGGCTTTGCCCACAGGTAAGGATTGGCTTAGTGGTGAAAGAAACAACAACTGCTTGTCCAGAACTCGATAACTTATTATCACTCGTGTAATTTCATTCTGTTTCTCCACACGCCCAATCATTAACATGAACTGGATAACTTATTTAATGCTCATTCTCCACACGTCCCATTCATAGGCATCAACTCAATAACTTATTTAATACTTTTTTCTGCAGGACTCCGAAATGAAGAATCTAATAAATAATACTATTTTCATCCTTACTAACCCACTGGCAATATCAGTTGTTTGTTTAATGATCTTTACGGTCGATTTAATTTGATTTTTTAAAAAATTTTTACACCATTTGAACTTTGGCCCAGAACCTGCCCGAGAAAGCCCGAATCTGAAGAATGGGCCGAATATATTTAGGATAAGACCTGCTGGATTTAACAGTTACATGCCCGACGGTACAGAAAGTGCGGGGGGGGGGGGGGAGGGAGGGAGGTTATCAGCAAGACAAAATAGTGGATGCATGTAAACCTTTTTGACTGAAATTCACAAATAGGACACGAAATAAGGCGTTGGTACAGATACGCCTCCATCTTTACGAAATACGCCATTGGTAGAACTGACAGATTTAATTAAAAAAACACTGGCCTTTTAGACTAAATTTTTAATTAAATTATATAAATTATACATACTAAGCGAAAAGGTTGGACAGGTGGAATGTGTGGTCAGGCAGGTAGGTTTCGGCATAACCTAGACAGGTTACAGAAAACAGAAAACGTTAATGTAAAGCCCGGCATGAAGTGCTCCGCGGTGATGGTTAAACTCATTGAACCGCCTATTCCCCATAACCAAATTTTGGCTGGGCACTATGGCAAGTTTCACTTGTTAACTTGTTGGCAACCGCCTCGTAAGATTAATTTTTCAAAAACAAATGGCAAGTTATATATGAATGGCCCGTTTGAGGAGGATTCTTCTCAAGAATCTTTGTAGTAAATACAGTTATTTCTGTACATAAGATTTGCTTCCTTAAATATTGACAGGACAGCTGAACAACGCTGCGTCACAGCTGACGCCACACCAAATAGCTTCACAAAAGCTCCGCCAGATGGGGGTACTATCGGGCCAGCTGCGGTCCTCGAGCGCGCCAAGTACACCCAATCAGCAGGTGTCAACTCCCTCCGCCACAAGTGAGCAGCTTATTCTTCAAACTACCAGTCGCTTAGACTTCCGGTAAACATGTGGAAATAAGCATAAATTGTCAAAGTAGGAAAGTGTTTGACGAAGTCGTTAAACCTTGGACACTTTGAACTTGGTTTTGTGAATGTTTGTACAATGCATATCACAATGAACGCAAGTTGGGAAAACTTTAAAGAGGAAATATTATGTTTCACTGATTATTTAAAACATTTATGTTTGTTTTTATTTGTATTTGCAGTTTCAATACCAAACTTTAGCGGCACGTTGCCAAGCAACCCCACGCTGACCTTGACCTCCAGCAGCGGGCCGACGTTACAGATCACGCCGCAGTCGGGCTTTGCGAAGCCTGCGCACGTGGTAACGCAGCCAGCCACTCCCCCTCCCAACGTCACCATCACCATGGCAACGTCCATACCAATGCTTCGACGTGCGTCAAATACGGACACCACAGCAAGAGGTAACTGGGTCTTGTGGTGTTGATATATGAGTCTCTTACAGTCTGTTAGGTTTGGGTGTTGTCCTCCGTCCGTCCATCGCCGGCTGTTACTCCCACCCTCATAATTAGACATGTAGGGTTTGTGCGTTCTGTGGTGTGTGTGTATGTGTACATATGAATATGGTGAGCTCGGGAGGTCATTCACGGTCACGGCTTGCCTTAAAATTGTCAAATTCAATTCTTGTTGTGCGCATTACCACTTGACTTGATTAGTTTTGTATACAGGCTTTGTAGTGGTCCTAAAATTCCTAAAACTTCCTGAATTCCTAAAAATCCTAAAATATCCTAAAATTACAAAAAGGGCGACTAGAAAGCCTGTGTATACCATACATACAGATACGCATATATTATTTCCCTTGAGATATATTATGACAGTTTAAAGACAAAAATAAAATTATTAGCGATATCAATTAACAGTTGTGTGGTCATCGCAGTTCAAAATAAATAAAGTAAATAATAATAATAATAGTAATAATAGTGATAATACAGTAGAACACATGGGGACCACCCTATCTTATTCAAACTGCAGGGAGCGCTGTCCTTATTTGCTTAGTATTTGAGCAGCAACAGTAAATTTTGTAGACAAATTGCCCTGAAACAGTGCAATGGATGTAAATACCACAGCATCTAAAGGGGTAGAAATTCTTCAGCGATAGGTCCAACATATTTAAGGCAAACCTTTTATGTATTGTGCACGTTTGTCTTTTTAGTTGTAAATTACGCACACATACAATGTGTATGTGAGCTTTGTAAAAATTTTACCAATACAAATATTAAAAAGACAAAAAAGCGAAAAAACCAGCTCATGTTTGGATAAGCCAATATATTCGTGTTTTTTTTTCTAATTTTTTTTTTGCTGCAAGTATGTGACAAATATTGTTTGGACCGAGGCGCTTTGTTTGGATTATCCAGTACCTCGGTTTAACCATGTTCAGATTAGCGATCTTCTGCTGTAATAATAATAACCTTGAGTATTACATTCGACACTGGCGTGGTGGTGTAGTGGCGTAGTGGCGGGCAGGATTCCACCATAATATGCATATAGATTTTGATAAAACTTTTGATGGCTTTGAGTCATTATTCGAGGTCACGAGTGGACTTCTGTTGACCCTCGACACTGCTGTAAGGTTAGGTCTTATGAAAAGTCAGTGTGACTGTTCATATTGATGATTTCTCGGGCTGACAAGATGTTGCTGGTCTCGTGACTTCATTCAGGGTCACGACTTCACTTTGACCATTACCATTGCTGCATATGTACATCTTATGGTTCTTTTTTTTTTTTTTTTTTTTGTATTTGTATTTTAGTTTTAGTTTAAGCAATGGCCGCAAGAAAGATGGTTGCAATAATGTAGGAAGCAGTGTGATTAGCTGGAAACAGTCACGTGGTACATGACTGCATAACAAAGGAGTGTTGATATTACGAAACATATTGAAAAAGTATTCAAGGTGGCAGCGCCCATGTAGATGAAAAAAGACTGTAAGGCATTGCAAGAAAGAAATATTAAGATAAATTAAAATCTTGTGGTGCGCATAGCCACTTCACTTGATTAGTTATTCCTTCCTTTGGCATAAAGCATGGTAGAAAGACAAAAAAAAATATAATTAGCGATATCAAAGCATCGTCAAGATCGTCAAGTGTCAAAAGTGGATAAAATTTTCCACATTTTGGGCGAGAATTTTGAGTTTTGTCCTGACCAGTTACTCAGAATCTAAGCGCAGTATTTAGAATCTTGCTCAGAAACTGCTCGATGCTCAGAAACTATGATACCCGGCCTCCTTAAAGACTGTATTATTTGCGAAATGGGCAAAAATGGCTCAGCTAGAATTTGCAGCCCGGAATCAAATTAATATTGAAGATAAGCAAAATGTTTAATAATATTAAAGAGTTAAAATGTTGATATAATCGTTGGGCCATTTCGTGTCTTTCTACCCTGACGACACCTGGGCACCGTCACTTGACGGTCTTGTTTCTTTATTGCAGTTGAATTTAATTTTAAGTTTCAAAACTGTTGTATGAGAGGAGGCAGCCCGGTATGTGTTGATCTGAATAATAAGAGATAGAAGTTGAGATGATGAACCACAGATATAATGACAACCAGGCATTGAGCTTTGACTTGATTCGCCTGAGCCTCAGTATTTATTTTTTTTAGTATGGATGTTAAATAATATGGCGTAGCCATGAACTGTGCGCGCTGCTTACTACAGCTTACACTTATGCCCTGTAAATAAGATGATCGTGTGAATGCCTTATTTCCCGCTTTAGTTGGCCTTGGTGTTGTGCGAAATGTGTTAGGGTCAATTGGGTAAAGATATATTTTGAAGATTTTCTTCAGTCTTTTAAGACTGAGCACGTGTGATTGGTTTTGCTTTTCATTTTTCTTTTTACTTTCTTTATTGGAGTCTTGCTTTGCAGAGAATTAGGGGGAAGGGTGCAGGAGGGAGGAGTGTGATGTGACGGAGAGTGAATAGGACGTGTTTGAAAGGAATGTTGGTATAAAATAAAATAAAAACAAAATACGAGGGGATAGAAATGATTGAAACACACTGCTTCATTTGCATTTTACCTGAAAGTAATTTATATTATTGTTTTGTTTTTTTTATTTTGTTGAAAGCATGCGAAGCTTAAAAAAAGGTGGCTATGTTTATTTTTTTTTCGCTTTGCTTGGCTTTGCGCAGGTGGCGGTCATACTTCCGTTTCCACGTCTGCTTCGACTGCGCCTACTTCCGGTAAGTGGTGACGTCACCGTTGTGTTGGCTTTGATTAGTAACGAAACCGGAAACATTACTGAATAAACGCCATGTCTGGTGTAGATTGTTAAGGTTAATATTTCAAGATTAATAGAAAGTCAAGGACGATGTGTTATGGATTACCAGGGATCATGTCTCATAATCATACAGTCTGGGGCTGTGTATCAAGGATTTGTGTACTGCCGAGTTCCACGCTTGTAGAACTTACAGACTTCTATGTTCCATATGTCAAGAATTTCTAAGATTCTGTGTGTTATGCTTCAAGAACTTCAGTGATACGACGCTCCATGGCAAAAACTTTGCTGAATGTCAAGGGCATGTCTAAAGAATTTGACGGAATGATCCGAATGAGACGGGCGTGTCTCAAAACGGAACTCTTCGCCTTCGCTTTACTTTGCTATTTAAATTTAGTTATCAAGCATGATGTTTTGAGTTGTCTTTTGAAAAGTGCGATAAGTGGGCCTGGCCTTTCGGGAGCTTACGTTACGTGCCGGATCTGCTAGAACACTTCCAAACCGTATTCTGTTTCTCAGTTAAGCACTATCAAGCCAGGATTCAATGTCTAATTGATTTAATTAGGTGCAAGTTGTGTAAAAAAAAACTAAACATCTGATTTGCAGCCGATCCTTCTGGTACGGCCAATCAGATTCTGGCATCCATTTCCACATCGTCTGCGATTGGACAAAGTTTAAACGTAACAAGCCAATCACAGTCCAGCAGTGTACCGCAGAACATCAATATTCAGAGTTTGACGGGATTGCAAGGCGTGAACATCACCAGTCTCCAGGCTGTCCAGAATATACAGGTAACCACCGCCATTGTAATCATATATACACGACATAAGAAAAAAATAGTGTCTTGCATATTGAAAATCTTTTTGATTTAAAAAAGAATAACTTTCCCAAATTTAATTTAACGATAAAGTTGAAAGCTTGTTATTCTTGTAAAATAAGTGAAAATTAGGCTCATATTTATGGTCCAAGTTTATTATTTATTTTATAGTTTGGGTTGGTTTATATGGGTATGGGTGGGGGATATGTACGCTCGGCCCTGTTCGGCAGGTTGGCTATTAAACTTCCTGCCAACGTTTGGCGTCTAGACTTGTAGATATATTTACTTCTTGGCCGATGGTTCCTGTGTTGTTGGTTGTGACGGTTTAAACTTCGGTGGAATATTTTAGCCGGAGTTCCAATTACGACTCAGAAAAAATTTTGATATATTGTATAAGAAGTAAAAAAAATAAAAAGAGACACTGGCAAATAGCCGAAAAATGAATAAAAGATACACAAAAAAATTGTGTTGTTCGAGCACTGTTGTGTTGTTATAGCACTGTTGTGTTGTTATAGCACTGTTGTACCAGAAGCTGTGTTTTAGAGCACTGTTGGCCTAGTTTAGAGACGATTATGTTAGTCTTCCTGGTTATTGCAGGTGTCAGTTTCTGGACAAAGCATATCCGTGCCCCTTCCCCTGGGCGTCATTAGCGGTGTCAACCAAAATGTGAATCAGCTGAATGTGAACCAAAATGTGAATCCACTAAACGTGAATCAACCAGCCGCCAATCAAAGTGTGAATCAACTAAACGTGAAACCGCTGAACATCAGTCAAAACCTGAGTCATTTAAATGTGAACTCGACAAACGTGAATCAAAATGTGAATCAGTTAAATCTGAGTCACATGAACGTGAATCAGAACGTGAATCAAATAAATGTGAATCAGTTGAATGTGGGCCAAAATCTGACTCAGTTAAATATGGGTCCGAATGTAACCCTCGGAAGTGTGAACCAAACCGGAAGTGCGGTGAGCTCGGCCAATCAGCAGCAAACATTACAGGCCACACTTAATCAAAGTAACCGAATACAGGTAAGATTTGTGTGATATGTAAATGCGGAAAAAATGAAATTTAACGTATACGCAGATTAGATTCGAGTTTGTTTCCAAGTAAATTTCAGGGGCAGTTTCAAAATATCCATGTATGACATTACAAAAGCATTCTTTATTTACCGGGCTGGGTCTCACCCGTCGATTTTATTCGGAGAGTCGGATAAATTTTGCTTCGTTTTCCCGTCCTTCAGTACGTAGATTTTGTGTGGTGGTATCTTTTTGTCATGGTTACAGCAGTAAGTAGGGTTTGTACTGACTTGAGTACTGACTGGTGTACTGACTTATGATACTTGTGACTTGTGATTCTGTCCAGACGGAGCAGTTGCTAGGCGCTGGCGATGCCCCATTGTCTGGTGTCATGACAACGACATCGAACACTCCTAGTCAAGCACAGTCTCCAGTTCTCAGCCAGTTACAAGGTAAGCGTGTCGTGGAGTACCTTGGCCTAGATATCCGTACTCGTGTAGCTTACCCGCGGGGTAGTTTCTGATCAGGGGCCTCTACCATGTTGACTACAGTGCAGATAGTTTTCCTGAGCCCGTTGTAACAAATAAATTCATTTTACTGAAAAATAGTAGTTTATTGCACAGTATTGGACAAATAAACTATAAAATTATTAAAATAGTAGTGGTATCGGATTATGCTAGTGAGTGTTCAGAATCCAGGTACAGAAAGTAACCTTTCAGAATGGTCTGTAATGACCCCCCACGCTTATGTCGTTGCAGCTCCTTCCGGTTCCTCCGTGATGGGAGGGGGCCAGCCCAGCATGCTGTCTCTGCCGATAGGTGTCGCTGGCAACATCACGCAGTTCATGGCGGGCGTCGGACTGAAAGGCGCCCAGGGCATACGGCCCGGCACCCCGTACCTCATCTCCCAAGTTAGTCAACAGTTTGTTCTAGAAGAAATATCATGTATAGTGGAATGCAATACTAAGAGGCATTCGTAACGCATGGAGGCAGTTTACGAACCCCCCCCCCCCCCAAGACACACACGACCTACGTAAACTTTATGCACGATAAACGCACGAAGATCTCCCCCCCCCCCCCCCCCCCGCCACTCTACTCCTGTGAACGTATGTTCTTTATAGGTGAAACCTGTGGTTTCAAAGGGCAGAGTGCTTGGCGAAGGACATATCCGGTTCTTCAGGAGTAAATCTTGTGGCCACTATCTAAATACACACCACCGTACAACTTTTTGCCAGTTTTAGCAAATGAGTACCGTGTTGTGTACTTTGTGATGTGGCAGCGGTGCGATACATTCACTGAGTCCGCGAGTAGTCATTATAAACTGACCGACATAAAGATCTGTGTAAGGCAGGCATGGCTGCATCGTGAGCTCGCCAAAACATTGACTGCTGAGAGCGGCATAAAATTGATTCCGTTGTATTATAAAAACGGTCATGTTCGTTTCGTATTTGGGAAATATAATCGCCTTAAAAAGTGCTAAAATTGATTCCAGAAAGTCATAGAAAACTCGCGTCTATGTGAAAACTACGTTAAAAATGAAGAGGTTCACACCCCAACTAAACGCAACTCCCCCACCCCCACCCCCCCACCCCCCCCCCCCCCCCCTTGCTGGCATTTCGATAGGCCTTAAATGCCACAGTAAGCCAGCGGTGTCGTGCTGAGACTATGCTCGTGGCCGGGCGTGTTGAGCTTTGTGTTATCTTTGCCCAGGTCCCTGGACAACAGCCTGTTCCGATCCTGGGCGCGGGGAGCGGATTCTCGCAGGGGAGCCGTATACAGCTTAGCGGAAGCCCTGCGACCACCCCCATCAAACACCACCCCGAGTCACCCTCTGGCTCCACAGGTACTGTGACTGGGTATTCAGTACTGATGCACTGCACATTGACGGTGTGGGGAACAATGTCATCTACATCATATTACCAAGTTCTACTTTTGTTATACAGAACGACCTCGTTACAACGACATGGCTGGGATCGAGAACTTATGCCGTGAGATTGAATATATTGTTATAACGAATAACAGTGAAAGGCTTAGCTGGGACCGCAGAGTTATGTCGTTATAACCGATGTCACTGTGAAGAGGCGCCACTGTAGCTGAAAGAAGCTCAGATTTAAACAGTCACCTGATAATCCCCTCATAATCACCAGCCACATTGGTTTTTAACCCAGCCGACTTTGTCGGACTGGGTTAGTCGTATCACTATAGGGGGCTTGAGTGTATGTGGGTATGTGCGTATGTTAAACTTTTTCTTTAAAATGCTACTCCTCCTACAGTTTTGCTCCAATCGTTTTGATATTACGCAGGAGTGTTCCCTGGGCGGTCCCCCACCTGGCTATTACTTTTTTTACGATTGACGAAAAACTGACAAAATGGCGAACTTTTTGTGCCCGTTTTGACCCATTTTTAAAATGCTTCTCCTCCTACAGTTTTACTCCAATCGTTTAGATGTTACGTAGGGATGTTTCCCAGGGGTTCGCCTACCAGGCTAATATTTTTTCTCTCTTTCCACTTCATATCCTTGGACATGCTTGTTAATCTTGCTAAAAAATTGCCGTTTACCAACTTTTAAAGAGGGCATTGTTTAATGTGCATGTTATCAAACTCTAGCCCCGCCCCGCCTACTTCCGCGACCCTCATCTCAGAAAAGAAAAAAAAACCTTATAAATTATATGCTGTGCGTATAATGTACATACAGAAAAACGGCGTAGGTGTTTGGTAGTAAAAAATGGATGTAGAGACGAGAGGGTTAAAATCAAGCGGTCTAAGGAGAAGCTGGAGAAGGTTTGTAGCCTGAGGGCAGAGTGTTGAGAGACATTGTCTCTAACTCCCTCACCCCCCACCCCCACCTCTGTCCCCCAACCCTCATCGTAGAAAAGAACATGATGTATCGACGAGAGACTAGAATCAAGCGACTTGAGAAGGAGCTGGAGGAGGATTGTAGTCTGAGTGAAGACTGTCTGCAGGCACATTCCAAAAGTTTTCCTGAGACTCCGGAGGGACGTTTTTTTTCGCATCTGGTTCGTTTCATGTAGAAGCCATGTGAGCCCCAGTCTGTTAGGAGGTCGTTGTAAGGCAACCTTTTAAAAGAAAGGGGGTGGAGTGTTTTAAAACAATGTTTCTTGACTTACAGTAGAACAGGATTCTCCCCCAGACGGACGATCACCAGAGGTAGGATCTAATCCCTCCCAGTTTCCCGAAAAAACGTTGACAAAATCTTCCTGTCCCCACCAGAAAAAAAAAGAAAAGAAAGTTGCGTTTTAGTAAGGTGTTGTCAGTTATTTTGCGTTGAAATTTGTGTAAGCGTTTCGTAGTTCTGTGGCAAGTTGTTTGTTAAAGCGAAAAGAGTAAATAAGCGCGTGCATGCATGTTCCGAGCTTCACTACGTTTATGGTAACCTCGGCTTACGGCCTAAAAGAGTTAAAGGAGGGGCCGTTTAGTCGAGTTTCGCGCCTACAGGGACGGCCCTGTTTCTAAGCGAGCCTTTTGAAAAATTGATTCCCTCAACTAGGGGTGGGTCGGGGCCAATTTTTGGCCCCGGGTACCCGTGACCCAAAACCCGCCTCGTCCCCGGGGCCCCGAGGTATATATATATATGTATGTGTATATATATATATATATATATATATATATATATATATATATATATATATATATATATATATATATATATATATATATATATATACAGGGATGTGGTAACTGCATATGGTTCTTACAGGGATGTGGTAACTGCATATGGACTGATGTCAAACTTTTATTTCCATTTCCATAGGAACAGTGTAGCTAATTGAAAATCTTGACCAATTATTCTCATATCTTAAATATTGAAAAAATCTTAGCTTTATCAATTTTCAAAAATCTACTTGAGGTTACTAGATTATTTTAACCCCAACAAACTAAATTAAGAATTATTGAGGCCTCTGGAAAGAAACGCGTGTAATTCTACATTTTGTAACGCAAAATTTAAAAAACAGAAATAACAAATCATCTCCAATTGCCTATCATAATGATAATATGTTAGTCCTATTTTTCGTTATACTTTAATGAACACTTCAAATTGTTGTCATAAAATAGACTAGTTTATGATTTGAAGTCTTTGTTAACCATTCATATCCCACTTTTCTCCTGTTCGAGTTCGGTATCTTCCAAAATGGCGACTTGTCGAAAATTGCCAATTTTTTTAAATAACTGTAATGTAAGACTGAAGTGGTTTCCGCGCGAATTCTCCGAAACTATGTACCCTCGGCATATACAACCTTGTACAGTGAATATATATATATATATATATATATATATATATATATATATATTATAAGTTGTGCAACAGTTGTTTTAAATCGGCCAAAGACTGCCAAAATGGCGACTTGTCAAAAATTGTGATTTTTTAGATAACTGCAATGTAAGACTTGGGTGCTTTCCACGCGAATTCTCCAAAACTATTTATCCTAGGCATATACTACCTTGCACAGTGAATATATATATTGAAGTTGTGCAACGTCGTACTTTTTTTCAAATGGGTCAAAAATTGCACTGGTTGTGTGCGGTTGGGATCTGCCCCGTCGACGATGGCTTGTTTTGTATTATTTTTATTCATTGTTATTTTTATTTAAATATCAAAATTATTTATTTAAATATGTGACGGGGCCCCAGGGTCAAATTTCAACCCCGGGGTTTAATTTCTTTGACGGGACCCCGGGGCCCCGGGGAACCGGACCCATCCGTACCCTGAACAGTGAACACAAAAATTGGCAGTACAATATACTTGCAATATAAAACGTGCTCGCAAGCATAGGTACGCATTGCAAAGATCCACCACTGTCTGAAAAGAGGGTCTTTTGAACTAACGCCACAAGGTCAGTATTCTGCAAGGTGGTGTGATTTTGTTCAGTACAGTTGGGCATTACCCGCCGATTTTAAATATTTGCTTCATGTCTTTAAAAAAGAGTCTGTCTTGCTTGTCATGTGACGCCCGCTTATGATCTGTAATGATTTATGGTTGATGCGTGACGTTTCTTTTTGGCGTGTGACGTTTGTTTATGACGCGTGACGTTTGCTTATGACGTGCAACGTTTGTGACCAGTAACGTTTATTTATGACGCGTGACATTTGTTGATGACGTAAAACGCTTATGATGTTTGTTGATGAGGCGTGACGTTTGTTGATGACGTAGAACGCTTATGCCGTTTATTGATGAGGCGTGACGTTTGTTGATGACGTAGAACGCTTATGACGTTTATTAATGAGGCGTGACGTTTGTTGATGACGTAGAACGCTTATGACGTTTATCAATGAGGCGTGACGTTTGTTGATGACGTACAACGCTTACGACGTTTATTGATGAGGCGTGACGATTGTGTTGCAGGCTTGCTGAGTCCGCCGAGCGTACCTGCACAGTCACCACAGCATGTGTCGCCCTTCTCTCCTCTCAGACAAGGTCTGTCTCTTCTCATCTCTTCGTGGTGACTTACCGAATATGAACAAGGAGACTCAGTATAATACAGTAGTACCTGTTAATTGGTACCACCTAGGACCGGGGTATGAATTATCCGGGCATAAAATAGTGATCCCAGGACCAACTTTTGAGTTCGAATTAAGCGGGGGCGTATTGACGAGGAGCTATTGTACTTCCTCGTTGATGAGAAAGAGAAGGGTGTAATAAAAGTGAATAAAACATACGGACTGTGCTTGGGTAATTAGGACACCCGTAGTCATAAAAATACATGAATGTAACAAAACACAAAGTGAATGAGAAAATACATGAATGTAACAAAACACAAAGTGAATGAGAAAATGCTGAATGTTATGTATTTGGAGGGGAGGGTGCTGTAATATCCATACACTGCGTATAGTTTGTGCCATTGCAGGGAGTGCAGGTCAGGCGATGACGTCACCACAGTTTGTACAGCTGGCCCCACAGTCCTCGGTCACACACTTGACTATCCAAGGGGGTTCTGCCACGCCGACGAAGCCCAAGAAAAGGCCGTCGCAGTGCATGTCTCCGAGATTATAGCGCTTGGAATCACAGAGATTAGTGCTGGGAATCACAGAGATTGGCGCGGGGAATCACAGAGATTAGCGCTGGGAATCACAGAGATAGCGCTGGAAATCACAGAGATTAGCGCTGGGAGCCTGCGGGATTCCAATGTTGTTATGAAATAGAGCTGTTGTTTATGGCTGATATACTATTAATTTGTTCTAGGCAAAACAATGGCCAGTGTTTGATCCGCAGTTAAGAAGTTTAGCGAGTCTGACATACGTTTTGATGGGGTGAAGCAGAGAGGTGGAGGGGGAGGGGGAGGGGGAGGGGGAGCGCTGATATTAAGTGGAGCAGGGGGATTCAAGAAACTATTGTCTAAAAGTGTTTGTAAGAAAATTGATTCTTGTGAAATGTGGCTGAATCATGGCTGAAACACGGCCATGTTATTCCTGCGCTCAGCGAGATGGGGAATTTCAAATTGAACTTACTAGTGCTGTTGTGAATAATGGTGTACAAAGTAGAGAGTGCAGTTATCACAAGCTGCCCGTGAGGACTAGCTCACCGGGGACGGTCCGTGGGGGACTGGAGATACAGTGAACACTTCCGTTGGTGGACATTTTCGGCGATCCGGAAGGTGTTCGTAATAAAGAGGTTTCACTGTAATTCAGATTGGTTTCCAAAGAAATAGAAAGTCTTCACGTCTTTCACAAGGACTTTCCTTCGTCTTGGGAGTAAATCATGCGCTCACAACTGGATGATTGGATGATGTGTGTTGAAAGAAAGTCTGGCGGTACGAGTGCATTGTGACTGAAAATGTGCACACCAGATGGCGTGGAGTGGATGGTATCAATCGATAACTTGATTGTCGTTGTTTGTTCTAAAACAGCTGGCATCTGAGGATATTTATCTGTTATGTGTGATGTATGATTCTTTAAGTAGTTCTGCTCTTCACTGAGTACTGTTTTCGCAGAATTCCTAGTGTGCTGCGGAGTATAACGGTGTTATATAAACAACATACTGCACGACCACAGAGGCTAGTTGTTGGACAATAACGGTACAACCACTCTGGGAAACCACAGCACTCTGTCTGAAGCGACAATAACGAGTTGAATTGTTGTTGAATTTTTGTCACTGGGCAAATTATTTCGTTCATCTCTGCCTTAAACCTTCCTATTTTTGGACAAGCTTGGTGTAAATGTGGTACTATATATAAACGGTATTTACTGTTTCTATATTTTGCTAATAAGCGAGGATGGGGAGCTGGGGGAGGGGGGAGAGGAGGGGGGTGAGGGGGGATGTCTGATGGGGACAGTTTTCAGACCGTAAGAGATGAATTAAAATAATCTTTCTTCGCTTGCAAACTGGTTGAATCCTTGAAGCTTGATAAACCGTGCCAGTGCAGTGCCGATCTTTTACATGAAACATACTTATCAGACTCGGATCCTCGTCGGACGATATGCCGAAACATGCCATAAATATTAATAAAAAGGAAAAAACCAAAGATTTTGTTTTGTTTATTATTTAGCCTTTGAAGTCGAAACAAAGTACATTAAAACAATTTGAAGATTTCAACTTCGATCAGAATTTATCACAGAAACAGTCACATCACAGGGAACAACGCTGACAGTTGTTACGTGTATACTAGCAATTTGAACGAAAATAAAATAAAAAAGTGGATTTTTTTTTTTAATTCAAAAATAAGCTGGCAGCAAAGTTGTTTGTTCGTTAGTATCACAGTTGTCATAGCAGTTAGCTGAAGGAAAATTAAGGAACCAAGCTTTGAAGGGGCGACTTGCCGTGGCTGATTTTGTATTCAATTTTCCATAGGCCATATGGGACACTTTTTGAAAGTACTTGAAAATCAGGAGAATACGATGTCCAGAGTCCAATGATAACCTATGAGTAATCCCAGTCACTGTCTTTCGCTGTCATCTTTGCTTATTCACAGAGCTTTCCGTATTGTTTTGCGCAGACTTGGTGAAGAAAATATAATTTGCTGTTATATATTTTAATGTCAAACCGATAGTTTTGCATAAAAATGTGTTAAAAGCAATACGACCGCAGTTATATAGCCTTAGTCAGTGGTTTCGAGTTATTTACAAGTAAGCAAAATCTACGAAAAAAAAGTTTGTGTGTATATTAATAAGCAGGTTGATCGATAAATCCGGTCATTCCGGGGGTGAATTCCGGCAGCGGACTCGTGACTTGTGTTGTTGGTGGAAGGGTAGGCCGCAAACATCTGGATCGGGTTGAAGAAGGGGTGCGAGAGGGAGCCCGTGGGGTAGGCGTGGCGGACTGGCCACGGACGGACGGGCTGCGGGGAGCTCCCGGGCCGACGGGGGCTGAGAGATTCATGGATTTTAACATCTCTTCAAGCGTGCGTTTGTCTGAAAGAAGAAACAAAGTAAAAATATGTTATTTAAATATACAAATTCCTCCTCTGAGGCAAATACAACAGGACACCTAAATATCCTGAAGCTGCGATAAAAATGTAGAAATTACAGCACTTTTTAAACTAATCCCTTTTTTTTTTTTTTGAGGGGGGGGGGGGGGGGTGTATGGACTTTACCTGTGCCTTCGACTCTGGGCATGTATCGCTGGATGGACAGTGCACCGTATTCTTTGCCGAGATCTCGGACTTGCGTAGGCTTTGGGCCCATGGGGTCGTTATACTCGCGCTCATAGGTTGTCCTCGTTTTCAAATTGAACATATGTCGTCGCGGCACAGTCGGTGCTGCAATTAGAGAAGAGTTGAAAAAAAAAATCCAAATTTTTCTTTAAAACCTGCAGCTGGATAAACGGTGTAACGACAGGCGTAACAGTTCATAGAAACCAAAGCGGACACTGAACCCGAAGAAACACGAATGACAAACAAGTGATTTGTGAGCAGACAATTATAGGCTAATTTCGTCAATGTCACCATATCGAGATGACTCTTTTTCGGGGGGGGGGGGGGGGAGTCTGGTACTTGGTTTGGTTCTATATTCCCTGCAAAGTACACGAAATTACATCGATATATAACAAAATAGCAATATACAGTAGCACCTCGTTAAATCGACATCGCCGCGACCCTGAAAAAGCTTAAAATTAAGCGAAGGGTATGTTTAACCGATGTAGTTACAACAGATTCATTTGCATTGGTCCGTTGAAAGACGTCGGTTTACCGAATACGTCGTGTTAACAGAAGTCAGTTGTAGTGGGATCTACTGTATGATAAGAAGAAACATTTGACCTTACCTATACCATTGGCAGGGATATGTTTACTCTTGTTACATCCATATCGCAAGGTGTTGCCTTTTAACTCCTCTTTCTGACAAGGTTTCTGAAAGCTCTTTCTTGACGAGGAGTCTAATGTATATGGAACCTTTGCTTTCCAATCCGGAGCCGTTATTTGAAAAACATCTTTAAGAGGGTAGCCTGCGTAATAACAAATGTGTGAATAGTTGTGGACAGATCTGGGGCAGGGGGAGGGGTCTTGTCGGGAGGAGCAATGACAGAAAAACCCTTCCTCTCTCAGAAAGCCAGAAAGCTCGTAATATGCACAGCAAGCATACCCTCACCCCAATTCCAATGTAAAAAGGCGGCATCAGGGTATGTTCGTTCGTAGACGACGGTGTTTTTTTTTGTTTTTTTTGTGACGTAGCAATCAACATTTAGTGAACAGTCATGATGACGCAACAATTGACCTGGTTTTTACCACGCCTTCACAACAAAATTTTGGTTAAGTGGACCAAAATGCAGGCCAACCATTTTTAACCACTTGGTTAAGCCCTTGGTCACCTGACCAAACCCTGACCAACCGCCAAGATCTGTTCAAAGAAATAAAATGGCATCAACGGATATTTTTACGCTACTACAGCTTCTGGGATAACAGCATGTACTATAAATATTTTAACTTGTGGAATTATTCGGCGGGACTTGTTGATTAATTTTGAATAATTTTAATATTTCATATTCGGCATATTTTTTTACAACTTAATTTTTTATTCGGCTTTGTGCCTGTAATCCTGTTACTTTAATTCTGTGCTTTTAAAAATAATTATGAGATCTGGAAAAGTTCTGTCGTACATACCAATAAAAACTACAATACCTTTTGTTGACACATTAACGATAAGAATAAATACCTTGCGGAATTCCTAAATAATCACTCTGATAAGTTGATGTGAGCTGACCCCTGCATACTTTGTCCATAACTTCATCCGTCAATTCTTGACCAAAAGAACCGTAGCCCCCATCACGTGTTATTTTTCGTGGTAATTTCCACACTATGAACGACTGAAATAGATATAATACTTGGTAGCTATTAAAGTAACAGTAAAAAACATTTAAAAACAATTAGTATATGTGATTACACTTGATACACTTGATATAGCAAATTGTAGTTGTTTTTGTTTTTGTTTTTTTAATATTTTCACACAATATCTTGGACTTCCCAGCGCCATGGAAAAAATTAAGAACATATCTGATATCAGTAGTTTACAAGAAATGGAGAAGTAACACTATTTTTCATCCCTGAATTTGTAAACAAAAACAAAAGAAGTGACCGGGTCTGGTCTAAAAATTTCGGTTAAAAATGAAGACAAGAAATCCACTGGGTTTTAGCATTTAGCATCTATCGCTGTTATAAAAAAGCTGACCGCTGATGGGATCTATCTGTTGTGTATAGACACAGAGCGGATGGATATTTAAAAAGTAGTTTCGCTCTTCTATGAGTATTATTTCGCTAAGTGGGTCTGCGGAGTAAAAAGGTATTGTATACAACAGACCGAACCGCCGTAGAGGTTAGTTGTTGAAAATGTTTTTAAAAAAATAGTTCCTCTCTTTTATTAGTAGTTTTTTCCCGGAATCCCCATTGAGTCTATATATTGAGTAAAAAGGCATTATACACAGCAGACCGAACTACCAAAGAGGCTGGTTGTTGAACAATAACGATCGAGCGTTTATATGTAAAAAGATGCTACCGGAAGGCCGAAACACTACCGAAAATGCCTTGTCAGAGGAAAGAGTTTCCTTAAAAGTTTGCACGAACACCTTCGGCCTTCACTCAAGAGAGATTTTAAAATAAAAACTTATAATTGCTACAGATTGATAACACCAGTCTCATACCATGTAAACGTTCTTTTTTAACTGTTAAACGTTATTTTGTGAGGCAAGGAAAAAAATAACAAAATAAATAAATAAACAAACAAAAAGAAGAACAGACTTTTGGCCAACACCGGATCATTCAAAAACCTAAATTTTCGGTCTGGCCTGCGTCTATTATTTTTCGAAATAAATAAATAAAAAAAAAAAGATTGGTAGCCGACCGGGTCTTTTCGTATTTTGTATGAGAAACAAGATTATCATTCTTCCTGGCCTAATTTTTGTTAAATGGTTCTGGCAATATGGAGACTGATTATTTGTCTGCCGCAGTTCATTAACTTAATGTGGGTGCATATTAAATATATATATATATGAACGAGTGAAAATAGGGACAAAACATGCTGCTTTGTGTTGTATATGTGTGTTATGTGTAAAAACGTAGCGCATGGATATTTTAGAAAGTAGTTGCTGTCTGTAGACAATTATTTTTGCGGAATCTCCAGTGGATTGGTCTGTGGAGGAGTAAAAAAGGTGTAAAACGCAAGAGACCGAACTGCAGTAGAGGCTGACCGTTGGAAAACAAGTGCTATGAATAAACCCTGGTCTTGTGCTGTGCATTGCTGATCAATAAAATATGACGTCATTTTTAGACACGGTTTCGCCAGTTAGCTGCGATGGCCGAGTGGTTAAGGCGTTGGACTTGAAATCCAATGGGATATTCCCGCGCAGGTTCGAATCCTGTTCGCAGCGGTTATTTTTCGCTTTTTTAAATATATATATGCTTTGAAAGTCTGTTGTTGTTGTTGTAATTCTTATTTATTAAATATATCGTTGAATACTGTGAGATGGAATGAACAATTTCATATTTCTTTGATTTTACAGGATCGATCCATAGCATAAAAAGATCTTTCAAACCTCCAAAGGGTGTGGGTTATTTCTCCTTTGCCCACTTGCCGTGCCTGACCGTATTTGTGACGTTGGATTTTCTTGATTTTTAATATGTTTTTGGAAGCCATGGTACTCATATTGGTATGTCGTGCCTCCTATTGGTCCTGATAATTCATGACTAGCTTGATATGCCCGCCCGGCTATTGTCTGAGGCCTTGAATTCATTGAAAAAATACAAACATATATAAACATAAAATGAATCTAGTAGCAAAAATATATCAACCTTAGCCCCTCCCCTTTTCAGAGTGGGGAGCGGGGGCATAAATTCCTTCGACCCCCTCCGCTACGCCAATGTGATAAATATATTCCTTTTTGGGGAAAATTTTGAAGTTTTGATAAAATCTTCGATGCTAAATTACAACCCCAATGTGGCGGTCTATCCGTTTAAAGCTTCACTGTACCGGACTGGTCTTAATCCACACCCCCCCCCCCCCCGCCCCCTCCATAAAAGAATAATGGCGTATCAGTCCTTTGTTTTTCGACATACAGTAGATTCCTGTGCGTGAGGGCAATAAATCCCTGGGGGGGGGGGGGCATAGGTTAGTCTATCTATCCCATACCAAGTGGGGGAACTGCATAGAAGGAAGAGGGGTAAGACTGATTGTTACACCGGGCAACTAACTATCTCACTTACATTTAATTCTTTACAATTCGGGATATGTTATCCCAAAAGTTTATGGAAGCAGTGAGATGAAGTTCTGCCAGGGAGGGAAGAGAGAGTTAGAATAACCTCTGAAATTATTTTGTTGAAATACTTGTATTATTTTTCATAAAAACAAATGTTGTATTTTGTACTGACCTGTCAGCTTGTGTGGGTGAACTGGCCTTTTCTGGATAATCCCGAACGTAACTGGTCGTGTACGGGTTATTTATGTCCGCTCTGGGTCCAACCCGATCTGGAAAAAAACATGTGTATAACACACATTCTTGCTCACTCAGCAGATTTTCTGTAATCCTTTTTTTTTTTGTTTTTGTTTTGTTTGTTTTTTTTTTTTTTTTTTTTTTTTTTTTTTTTTTTAAATTTATTTATTTATTTTTGTTTGTCTTTTTTTGTCAGTACGAGAGAATATGCCACACTGAAGTGTGGAAGGGAGAGGGCGAATTCTGTAAAAATAGGCACGTATTGAAATGCCATCTATGAAATTCCCAGTTAAGGGCGCGTTTTATTCATTTATTTATTCCTGCCCTTGTGGCAAACTCGAGAATAGGGTAATAGTTAATATTTCAATAGTATATTTTCTTTATATCATAATCTTATCTTGCTTTGTTTTGTTTGTTTTTAGGCTATCAAATTTATTAAATTTGTCTGGTTTTTTTCTTGGAGGGGGGGGGGGGGGGTGGATAAAGAAAAAATCTCAGTTCCACTGTGGTCAGCTCTATTGGCAGATTTCAGTGGAAAAGTTTTCTTTTTTGCTGCCAAACATTGGAGTGAGTAGCACCCTCACCCTCTCCAAAACCCCTGAGCACACATACACAACCGAGGTCAATAATTTTCTACCGCATAATATTTTTGGTTTAAAATTGGGCAAAACAACAACAAAAATCGATGCTTATGTGATTGAAAAATCACGAAATGTCTGTCAAATGCTTGTAATATTCTTCTCAGATTGATTTATTTAATAAAATAAACTTTATTTATTTTCGTTTAAAGCTGTAGCGGGCGTATGCAAAATTTTCCCTGGCTTGTAATTGGTTGAAACAACCCACTAAACTTGGCAATTTATTGGCAAACTTTTGGCACCCTATATTCTGGACAGTGCACATGCACAATGTCTACCCCAGACATCTTATCGCTATTTCGCCAATTGGCCACGCTTTCTGCTCATTGGTCAAGTGCTTACTTGAGGGAATTGTAGCCATATGAATCACCCTTTTCACATATTGTTTAGCAATTGTAACATGCGACATGGGGAACAGCAACCTCAGTTCTTTCAGCGAAAAAAATTCTTCCAAATCCCCATTCCCCACCCCCCCTTAACCCTTAAATGAGCGTATGTACGCCTTGTTTTTTTGTTTTTCCGCCCCCCCCCCTCCCCGTCTTCCTCCTTTGTCACACCACTTTCGTACAAGTTCTTATGTTATTATGCCTGTTATATTTTGTGGCACGCTACGTCACAGCCCCTTCCTATCATATATTATTGTGTAAATTACACCGTTGCCATCCCCGCTTTCCGGTATCATTTGTTGCATTAAGTACGTAGAAAATACATGTATGTCATTTTTTCTCTTTGTTGACACCCCCTGATCCCACCCATATCCTTCTCCTTTCTTTTATGTTACTTATAATGTACTAGTTACTTCTTCTTTATTTTGTAGTTTTGTTATTGTTGGACTTTTAACACCTTAAGTGCCTCCACTTTGTTTATTTCTATTTTTATGTATTGGTCAATCGAGAAAAGAAGCAGCGGAAAAATACAGGTTTTTTACCGGAATGTCCTACTTTTGTTCGAGCTAGTTGACTGTATTTAGCTTGATTCTGTCCTAGAGACGCTGTCAAATTATTCGGATGGAAACAGGCGCTTAATACTCCGAGTTTTAACAATACCTGAAGAAGAACAAGGCATTGCACTTTTCGGCCTCCTCTGTCTGTCCTTCTGCACATAAGATGCTGGTTGGTATGGATATGGCTCTGGCGGGATGTCTTTGGCTGCTTCCTTTATTGCGTCACCAATATCGAGTGACGTCAGCAATTCTATGCAGCGAGCTTTATCCTCTGCCGATGCTTTCGGGTAGTAATCTGATAATGTCTTTCGAAATCCAGGGGCCAAAACGTAATCTTCAGCAATCTGTTGAATAAAGAGAAAATTACATTAAATACTACCTAAAAATAATAAAACTGTAAGTTGTTTGAAGTTTGGATGCGTCACATGATAAACATCAAAAAATGGCATTAATTGCCGAAGTGCGTCCGTCAAAACAAACGACACCATTAAAAGGGACTGACTACTCGTTTTCTGTTTGGTTGTCCTGGTGCCTCAATAATTGTTTGCACAGTGTTTCATGAAATGGATGATATTACTTAACATTATACAAAAAAAAAAAAAAAAACAAACAAACAAAACAAAAAAACGAAAACAATAAATGACATTTTAATGAAAAGTGGCAAGTATAGTTTTTTTCATCTCAAATTCTTTTAAATGCGATTTAGCAACAATTTTCAAGGTTATGGAATACATCTAAATAAATCATATTGTTTATAATTACACTTTTTATATAAAGCTATACATTGGTGTTTGTATATTCTGCGACAGTTTGAAGGGACTGGAGTAAAAATCTGTCCAGAATGGTCAGAAATCACAAGAAGCGGTTTGATCACGAAAGATCGCAATATTTGGGTAAACAATTTCGACAGACTGCTCAAACTTGGAGACAAAAATATTAAAATTTAAAATAAAAACCAAAATTTATTATTTAATTGATAAGATCGTTATCATTTTTAACACCCCCCTCTCTCTCTCTCTCTCTCTCTCTCTCTCTCTCTCTCTCTCTCTCTCTCTCTCTCCTCTCCTCTCTCTCTCTCTCTTTCTCAGGTGTCAAAAGCTACAATTGCTATAAAATACTACAATTAATAAAACACCGTCAAAAAAACTTCCTGATAAATAAAAATGAGAAGTCTATTCAGAGACCACCCAGTGATTAAATGTCAAAACTGACTCCAGGGCAGACATTGGTAACATGAGCACACATTTCATATGGATTACCTGACAACCCCCGTACCATGCCCCAATTCTCTTCAACTTACTCTGTTATACCAGTTAGTAGTCTAAACAGAACATTTAAAGTGGTATCATTCTAACCGCCTGGTTAAAATACACTCTAAAACACTGACACAACACGAACAGCACACACCGGGCATTTTTCATGAAGTGTTCTCATTTTTTGTATCCATTTAAGTGAATAATAAATGCACTTGTCAACGGCTAAGCACTGCGTACTGAAACGTTCCTAATCGAAAAATATTTAGTGCAATAAGATATTTACAGCTTGGTTACATTAAAATTATGCCCCAGCCCCGAGCTTTTAGGGTTAATTTAGAGTTAATTCTTAAATAAATCGAATTTACTGGTTTTATTTGAGATGGGATGTGGCCTTTCCCTTTGCCTTGACAACACATCCGGGGGAATCCCCTCATGCTTTGACTTGACAACACACCCGGAAGAATCCCTTCACCCTTTGCCTTGACAACACACCCGGAAGAATCCCTTCACCCTTTGCCATGACAACACACCCGGGAGAATCCACTCATCTTTTGCCTTGACAAAACACCCGGGAGAATCCCTTCACCCTTTGCCATGACAACACATCCGGGAGAATCCCTTCACCCTTTGCCTTGACAACACACCCGGGAGAATCCCCTCATGCTTTGCCTTGACAACACACCCGGAAGAATCCCTTCACCCTTTGCCATGACAACACACCCGGGAGAATCCCCTCACCCTTTGCCATGACAACACACCCGGGAGAATCCCTTCACCCTTTGCCTTGACAACACACCCGGAAGAATCCCTTCACCCTTTGCCATGACAACACATCCGGGAGAATCCCTTCACCCTTTGCCTTGACAACACACCCGGGAGAATCCCCTCATGCTTTGCCTTGACAACACACCCGGGAGAATCCCTTCACCCTTTGCCATGACAACACACCCGGGAGAATCCCTTCACCCTTTGCTTTGACAACACACCCGGAAGAATCCCTTCACCCTTTGCCTTGACAACACACCCGGAAGAATCCCTTCACCCTTTGCCTTGACAACACACCCGGGAGAATCCCCTCATGCTTTGCCTTGACAACACACCCGGGAGAATCCCTTCACCCTTTGCCATGACAACACACCCGGGAGAATCCCTTCACCCTTTGCCTTGACAACACACCCGGGAGAATCCCCTCATGCTTTGCCTTGACAACACACCCGGGAGAATCCCCTCACCCTTTGCCTTGACAACACACCCGGGAGAATACCTTCACCCTTTGCCTTGACAACACACCCGGGAGAATCCCCTCATGCTTTGCCTTGACAACACACCCGGGAGAATCCCTTCACCCTTTGCCATGACAACACACCCGGGAGAATCCCTTCACCCTTTGCCTTGACAACACACCCGGGAGAATCCCTTCACCCTTTGCCATGACAACACACCCGGGAGAATCCCTTCACCCTTTGCCTTGACAACACACCCGGGAGAATCCCTTCACCCTTTGCCATGACAACACGCCCGGGAGAATCCCCTCATCCTTTGCCTTGACAACACACCCGGGAGAATCCCTTCACCCTTTGCCTTGACAACACACCCGGGAGAATCCCCTCATGCTTTGCCTTGACAACACACCCGGGAGAATCCCTTCACCCTTTGCCATGACAACACATCCGGGAGAATCCCTTCACCCTATGCCTTGACAACACACCCGGAAGAATCCCTTCACCCTTTGCCATGACAACACGCCCGGGAGAATCCCCTCATGCTTTGCCATGACAACACACCCGGGAGAATCCTTTCACCCTTTGCCTTGACAACACAGCCGGGCGAGTCCCTTCAACCTTTGACAGGTGAAAAAGTAAGACGATGACCAAGCAAATCTTCTGTCAACTTAATAATTTCGAAATTTTTTTAAGAATCGTTTAACTGCTCAAGATAATACGGGTTGTTTTGTTTTTCTTAATTTTTTTTTTTTTTTTTTTTTTTCCGCTTACCCCTCCTGTTTTTGACACTTTTTCGTCAACCACTCACAAAGATAATATATCACCCTATACATCTTGTTTATCAGCAAACTGATAACTGATAAACACGTGCAAAATGCAAACGAAATGGTGAAACGAGAGTACTTAGGTGATAACACATTCCGCGTGGTAAAATCTGTGTTTAAGTTGAATCAATCAAAGGGTCAATTTTTTGCTCATTTTAAGCGCGTTCCCCAATTTGTCACTTATTTATTTCATGCTTATAGTTTTGATTTTTTAGCCAAAATAGAGATGACTCCTAGCGCTGAACTGACGACATGATTTTCCATTTGGATGTACTCTGTCGACAACAGAACACGCTTCTTCTAAAGATTTAGGCTTATTTGGGCTTCATTGTACTGCCAGCTTTTTGTTCTGTGTCTGAGTGGCTTTCCAGCGATACACGAGGCAAAAACGCCAGGCCAACAATTTCGCGGTCGATTTGCCTTCGCCCCTGCTAACACTGTGAACTTTTCCTGCGCGATGTTGAGGTGAATGAATTTTGTTTCAGGTAGGGGGATTGGGGGGAGGGGCGGGACTTGCTGGCCTAACAACATTCCGCAAAAAACAAAAAAAAAATGTTCAATTTTTGAGTTCTAGAAAAAAATTGTCTCCTAAACGCAGCTTTTCTCACGGTCGTGACCCCCCTTCCCCCCAGTCCCAAAGGAAAATCCTGGATCCGCGCTTGATCCCCTACCCACCCCGGGGGAGGGGGGGGGGTCGGGGCGGGACACCACATTTTATGAAATAAACTTTGATCCTTTTTTCTGCAATAAAATGAAAAAAGAAAGAAAGAAAAGAAATTGGCCTTGGCCTTTGATTGACTCTGTGATTATGACATCACTCAATACGCATGCGCAATAGATCTACATAAACATGTCTTCATCGTCTTGTCTTGTGCATCGATAAACGCATTTATATTTCATATCCTGTTCAAGTCTTTTGTGCGTTCAGTGTTTGTAATGGGAAGGATTTTTTGGAAGATGTAGTATTGTAAATCAAATATAAATTTTTAAAAGAATGTTCTATGGTCAAATACATTAAAATGATAACAAAACAGAAAAAAATAAGAAGAACACAGAACATCAAAATAAAGATAAAACAAAATTGAACAAAACGGCGGCCAAAAAATTATCATTAAAAACATGTAACAAAAGTACTTCATTATGGCATTGGGTCAAAACTATGTTTTTACCGCCCTTTGCAATCTGAAGGCACTCGGGCGACGATTACGCTCCGCCCTCGTACACTTCCGGTTGCAGAGGGCAGTAAAAACACGGACAACCCCAATGCCACGAAGTGTTCTTGTTAAGAGAGACACTGCAAATAACGCCTCGGTGTCGATGCCGCTTTGAATGCCTTCGTACCGTTCCAACAACGAACGGTGTCACAACCCAGCCGTCGTTTGTCCGTTTCTTTTGCAATATCGCTAATATGATAGAAATCAACCAAACTTACATGGCAACGAAATATCTGTTGTACCAAGTTCTTACTGGGGTGTTATTTAGTGAGAGAAGAAAAGAAAATAAACAATCGAACAAACAAATTAAATGAATAAAACACAATAAACACGAAGCAAAAAATAAATAAATGAATAAATAAAAATGATAAAAACAAAACAAACAAAACAAAACAAAAAACGAACAGAAATAGATTTGTTTATATCAAAGGGTATTATTGCGTCTGTCTGTTTTTGGTAATGTATAAAATTAATTTAACAAATGTTCCAGTTCTTTTGTGGGATTTTCGTCATGTTAAACATAATATAAAATTTTAAAATATCAAATTCTTGTAAAAAAGGATCGTAGTAGAACTTAAAATATTCTTGGAAATTCTCTACGATCACAGGAGCCTGCAAGCAAAACTCAGTTATGGAGTTGTTATGGAACATGACTCCATGCTCTTAATATCCAAATCTCCCATATGGAACCCATTTCCTGCTGTTTAAGAAATTTGCAAATTTCTACAGAACTGCTTTGATAAAATGTAATCTAAATATTTTAGGATATTTGGATAATTGCAATCTGCCCTTCTAAAAAATTATAAAATGAATTTATAGCTTCACAACTGAGCGGAATTGCCATTGTATTTTGTGGTGCATACCTTTGTGTCCGTGTCCACATAATCAACGGGTGTATGGTATCCTAAAACAGTATGTGGTCTTCGTATATCCGCCATTTTAGTTAATTTTATTTCTAACACTTAAATGTACTTAAAAATGTTCATAAAATTTAACTAAGGTAGGACAGTAGGAAACGCATGTTTGTGTACACAAATGTGTGAGTAATCGCTAAGGCCTAAGCTATCAAGTACGTCTGTCAATACCCACAGATCAAAACAAACATGGACCCGATAATACGATTTCCATATCTGGATCTTAACACTAATAAGTACACTGTGTAACTTTATAAGTGTCTCCTTCTTTGCTATTCGAGAGCCGCATTTAAAAAAGAAAGAAAAAAGAATGTTCCCACTAAATCTCCGGAGTGTTCCTGTGTCATTAGAATAGAAAATGGGGTCATTGATCCGATCGCTTAACATTATTGCCACAATGTTTAAGACATTTTGGATCAAGACTAATTGTGAGCGCTTGTTAATTAAGGACCAGGAGCACGTTTCATAAATTGATTAAGCAAACAGAAAATGCCATGGTTTGTTATATAAACTTAGCTATCTCAACATTAGTGCTTTTATTACGTAGAGTTTCAATAAGTTTACTGCGCTCAAGTGTTTCTGGTAAACGAAATGTCATATGAAATCGTCATATGAATTAAAAAAAAAAACGATAGTGTCAAAGAGGGGTTCATGGATTTATGGGACGAGGTGCGTCTCTAACGGAGAGGGAGGGCGGGGGGGGGAGGACTGGGTAAAGCAAAGCAACGTTTCCAACACCCCCCCCCCTCCCCGTTTCCGTCAACACATATGCATTACACACATTCATTGGACACGACCCATAAATCGTGGATCCCTCTTTGACATTATCGCTTTTTTTTTAAATTCATATGACAATTTATCAGCCTTATTAAGGCCAAAGTGGCTGGTTGGTCCGAGTCCGTTTTGGCAGTGGAACACTTCTTTGCTGGCATACTCGGTCACCCAGCCATGGAAAGCCACCGACTCGTTTGACTAGAAGGTGCTATTGACTGGGAGACGATGTGTATGGAGAGGGCGTTAACGAAGAGGCAAATAGAATGCCAAATCCTTTGTGATGTTACGATCTCATTTTTTTTTTGTTAAAAAAAAAAGGCTTTCAATTTATGCGGAGACAAAGGAAAAGACCGGAAATATTCTTGCTTAACATTATATTTTTTTAAAAATCGGCCGAAAAAAAAATTATTTAGAAATCATAAGTCTTCAGTTTGGCAACGCAATTTACCTTGAATTGTTTCGAGAAAACCATCAACATCTACATAAAAAACTGAATCGTTTTGTATGATTATAAAGTTGAAATGGAATAGGAATTTGTTAGACTATCATACAAACTCTAGTAAAGAAATAAATACTATGAATAAAAATGTCAATACCGATCTGCTTTCTCGTGTCTTCTGTTATCTACCAGGATGTCTTAGCTACCAGTAATTGTTACGTCATTGGGCTTAACACAATTGTTGAATGACGTCACAGTTCTACGGGTTTTGTTCTTTTTTTTTACGCTTGTTTCACTGCCAGTTTCGCACTACGGTATTTCACATATCCACTAATGTGGCTGGTTTAGGTCCGTAAAAAAATAAGGTGATCCTTCTTTGGTCACGAGAATTTGTTTTAAATATTGTTTAATGGTTAAGTAAAGCGTTGATGTGACACAGCACTTACATAATCAACTTATAAGTTGCTACTTTGAAGGGTTAGAGGTGTTTCTTGCATGAAAAAGCCAGGCCCGAATTCGCGAACGTAAAATGTTCGGATAAAATTCTTCTGCCTTCGGGGTAAATAACTTTTACTTTAAAATTTTATACAGTCGGTTGATTTCTTCTTATTCTTTTTTATCGCAATTTTTATACCCGACCGGGACACCCCTTTTTAACACTTGACAAGCCTTTGGCTTGCAAGGGTTATATGAATTTGTGCGAGCAAAATTCGTCCTTTTTTTTTTCTTCTTGACACTTTTTCGATTTTTTGTGTCTTCTTCTTCTCTGACACTATGGGCCCTACGACCATGAAACTTGGGACTTATGAAGAGCTTGATCTGAACATGTGCATGTCACTTTTTATTTTCGTCTTTGATTTCGTTTTCCTTGTTAAAACGCCATGTGAAAAGAGTGTATTTTTTGCAAGTAAATGCGTAGCATTTAACCCACATCACACACAGTTGTTCAGTGAGCTTTGTGCGAGCTCTCACTGCATAAACACGGCGTATGCTAGATCAGTCAATAAAACCTTAAGTCAACAGAAACCAAACACTACTCGGCTTATAAGACGTATTCAAGCTGTGTTGTTTGCCATATATTATTCAAGAAATAACCCATTGAATGAAGTATTTTTGCGTTTTAATTTTTGTCAAGTGTTTAACATTTCGCTAGCGAAGTGAGGTTCTAGTTTCTATTTACGATTATAGTGAGCCGGCCGGGATATAAGACACAAGGTTAATTTTTCCCCGACTTATTTTTTTTTTAACTTAGTGGAGTTCCCACTTATAGTGGTTTGGAGAAGATCGACAAGAGGAGCGTTCCTGGATACCAGTCTTTCGCCATTTGTGTCATCATGAAACGGGACTTAGTTTTCCTCTACTACTTCTTTCATTTATGGAGGGAGACGGGGATAGAGAAAATTCTCAATGCGGTTGACTTTGGAATCTTTGTTGTTGTTTTTATTATTTATCTATTTATATAATAAACAATCTTGATGGCGATGTTTTCGGAAAATACAATGGTTTGGGTAATATTCATTTATGTTATTATTTATATATGTTATTATATCAACTTTTAAGTGTTTACGGTATAAAAAATTGAGAAACCAACCCGCAGGGGGCACGGGGGTGGGGGGGGGGGTAGCTTCAAGAGTTTTCTGTTGTCGTGGTCACATTTGTTTATTAAAATCAGCGCCATTACCTCGTATAATTTCAAGGAAAACATCAACAGCTATATGAAAAACTCTTTTTTTGTTTAGTTTTTGTTTTTGCAAAGCTATCATTTAACGTGAAATAAAGAAATAAATATTGTAAATGAAAATGTTAATACCGACCTGTTTTCTCGTTTTTTTTTTGTTTTTGTTTTTTTTTTGTTTTTTTTTTTGTTTTTTTGTTTTTGTTTTTTGTGTGTGTGTGTGTGTGTGTGTGTGTGTGTGTGTGTGTGTGTGTGTGTGTGTGTGTGTGTGTGTGTGTGTGTGTGTGTGTGTGTGTGTGTGTGTGTGTGTGCGTGTGTGTGTGTGTGTGGTACCTTCCAGGATATCTTGGCTACCAGTAATTGTTACGTCATTGGCCTTAACACAATAATTATTGAATGACATCACAATTGTACGGATGTTATTCTTTTTTACGATTGTTTTTTCACTGCCAGTTTCGCAAGGCAACCTTTACACTCCCGCCGTTTTCGATCCATTTCAGCTTTCATTGCGATGGTCGGTAGGTAAAGATCACACACTTAGTGTAGGAGGGGCTACAAAAGCCATGGTCAGCAAACTAAGTGGGTTAACCCAACGAATTTGGATTAATTAAATAAACCAGTGGTTTAACGTTTAGTTTAAGTTAAACCGCAGTTAACACAGATACGTCACTGTAATTGAGGAGAACACAGGATAATCCCAGGCATTTTGCAAGAGGCTATTTTGTTTATTTGGATCGCCTTGCCTTGCCCAGGGGCGGTGCAAGTGGGCTGTGGCGGTATATTTGTCCAAGAAAAAAATAAAAAAATAAAAACCCACAATCTGTAATTTTTCATAACAAAAGTAACTAAATGTAAGTTTGCGTGACAATAGAAATTGTCGTGAAGCCATTTTAATGATCGCGAGAAAAAATTACAGCTTGTGGGTTTTTATTTTTTTATTTTTTTTCTTGGACAAATATTATGGCGGTATATTTGTACAAAAAATCAAAACGTACATGTTGTATATTTTATTTTTTCTCACATTCATTTGAATGGCCTCGCGCAATTTCCAGCCGTGCAACATTTACATTTCATGTATTATTTGACTATTTATTTCGCGCTCTTTAATTTCGCCATCATTTTTTCGCGGACCATAATTAAACGGCTTGTGTTTTAAAGAACGTTTGTCTGACCATGCGTTTTATCACGTTATTTAATTTCTTAATTTTGGAACGCGAAAAGTTAATTATAGGGCGCGATAAATTGAATTCATGCTATCATTTATTTTTTTAAATAATAAAAACCACGTGCAGAAATTAATAGCAACTTGGATAACATAAAACGTGGTTCGCGAAAGAATTACATATTTTCTGATCTATTAATTGCACTTAAATACCATTGCGATCAAAAATAAATGTTGGAGCGCGAACGCCATGAAATTTTTGCACAAATCTACCGCCATAGTACAAATGTACCGCCATAATTTATTCGCGCTCTTTCACTTCGCCATAATTTTTTCGCGAAATATGATTAAACGTTAAGTCTGTTTATTCAGAAAGTAGGGTAGAAATAAGAGAATGACCCCAGAGAATGACCCCAGAGAATGACCCCACTAGTGGGGTCATTCTCTGGGGTCATTCTCTGGGGTCATTCTCTTATTTATTCTGAGGTGATTCTCTTGTAAGAGTTCTGCCCCAGAGCCCATGTTTCATAGAGGAACGCCTGGTAGTCGACATATACCTCTTCCCATAAATCAGCATCCTTCTTTGAGAAATGATAAGCCGCCAGGCGTTCCTCAGTGAAAAATTCTTTCTTAAACTGCATATTATTTTTTCGACACGTCTGCTCTCTACAAAAAGTTCGAAAGCTCTGCAGGCGGAGATGACGAAATGTGTGTATGTGACGAAATGATGTGTGAAACGTCAGACCACCCCCCCACCCCTCCTTGTCAATACACAGAGTATTGACGACCACCCCCCCCACCCCTCCCCCAAGAATCTGTGTTGCCGACCACCCCCCCCCCCCCACCCCTCCCCTAGAACAGAGTAACAGAGTAACAGAGTATTACTATTTGCATAAAACAACTCCCAAACAAAAAGTAAACTTATGTTAGTATGTTTAAAGCATTTTTCCACACATTTTTCTTGACGAAATGGATGGTTGTATAAACGAAACGCCATTTGTGCAGTTGTTAGGGTGATTACGAGATTGGAAATAACGACTTCCGCTGAAGCGTTGATGAAGCGCTGATGAAGCGTTGAAGTGTATAACCCCCCCCCCCCCTCCCTCCCCAAATTGAAAAAAAAGCTCACGTGAGTGTCTCGAGTGAAAAGGTGTGTGCCGTGCCGAGACGGGGTGGGGTGTGTGGTGTGTGGAGAGACAGAGACAGAGAGAGTTTTTTTGAAAGAAGGCGTGAGTGTCTCGAGTGAAAGGGGGTGTGTACGCCGAGACGGGTGCCGCATTGCAAAGCATGTCAGACCACCCCCCCACCCCTCCCCCAAGAATCTCCGAGACGTCTCGAGTGAAAGGGGATGTGTGTGCCGAGACGGGTGCCGCATTGTTGCATTGCAAAGCATGTCAGACCACCCCCCCCCCACCCCTCCCCAAGAATCTCCGAGACGTCTCGAGTGAAAGGGGGTGTGTGCGCCGAGACGGGTGCCGCATTGTTGAAACGTCAGACCACCCCCCCCCCACCCCTCCCCCCCAAAAAAAAAAGTCGAGACGTCTCGAGTGAAAGAGGCTGCTTACGGGACACACTGGGGAAGAGTATTTACACAGCAGCAACACTTGCTTGACGTTTCGCGTTTTCGCCGTTGGCGTCTCGAGTGAAAGAGGCTGCTTACGGGACACACTGGGGGAAGAGTATGTACACAGCAGCATTATTGCTTGACGTTTGGCGTTTTCGCCGTTAGCGTCTCGAGTGAAAGAGGGCTGCTTACGGGACACACTGGGGAAGAGTATGTACACAGCAGCAACACTTGCTTGACGTTTCGCGTTTTCGCCGTTGGCGTCTCGAGTGAAAGAGGCTGCTTACGGGACACACTGGGGAAGAGTATGTACACAGCAGCAACACTTGCTTGACGTTTCGCGTTTTCGCCGTTGGCGTCTCGAGTGAAAGAGGCTGCTTACGGGACACACTGGGCCACTGGGAATCGCTACCAGTGCCACTTGCTTCACCGTCTCGTTTCGTTGACGTCTCGCTTGACTCAGCAGCGGATGGTTGGGTATAAAAGAGGGGGTGTGTGTGTTGACCTCATCAGTACAGTGTAGCAGTGTACAGTGTAGCAGTCATGGAGAACAAGACAAGGAGCGCAACAAGCAACGCAGCGGCGGCAGGCAGGCAGGCAGCAGCGCAGCGCAGCGGCGGCAGCCGGGGCGGCAGCGGCGGCGGCAGCCGGGGCGGCAGCGGCGGCAGCCAGGGCGGCGGCAGCAGCAGTTTTCAAATTAGTGCAAACTTAACCATTACTGTGGAGTCTGGACAATATGGATTATTTCTACGCATCAAACGTGGAGAGAGATGGTGCGCTTATTCACCATCTTTGTGGAAGATTGTGTGTCAGAACGTGAAAAAATGCCGTGACATTGGCTTCAAACTATACTTAACGGAAACAAAGTGGCTTGAAGTCATTTCATATCAAGGCATGCGCTATGTGAGCTTCGTGCGTACATCACGGTTTGAAGGGAAAGAATACACACATTACATCAACATGAATGATGGTGAATGGGAGACACTGCTTCGGGAGATGGCTCACATCAACTCAGCCTTAGTTGAACCGCCGTGTACGGAATGCCATGGTGAGAAAACGATCATCAAGCTGCAAAAGTATGATCGGATGAAGGTGTCAAAGTTATCCAAGAAACGACAGGCTGAAATTCAGTTGGAGAATATGGATGTACAGAATCAACTTGGACTTACGTGCGACTATTGCGGTGCTTGCGGATATATGGAGGATTATGATTGCCACTGCCACAAGTACAATTGCATGATGTGTGAACCAAACAACTTCTGCGGCAAGTGTGGAGTACTTAAGGTCTGTGAAGCACAGTAGAAGCCCCCCACACCACACCACACACACTGCAAAGATGGACGCATGTTTTAGAAAAGCTTATATTGACTTGATGATTGCTAAACTTGCTTGCTGCGGCACTCCAGACTATCAGCTTTATCACTTGGACGCTTACTGGGATGTTGTACATCACAGTCTCGATGTGACTGAACTCTATTCACGATTTCTTGGAGAATGTGCTACAATTGGACTCGAAGAAGATCTTGACTTTGACTTTGATTCTGCACTCTATTCTGCCCGCAATGATGTAGAAGCATATTACACCGTGGTGGATTATTTGAGAGATTGCTGTGGATTTGAGGAGGAGGAAGAAGAAGAAACCGAGCAGCCTTGTCAGCCTTGTCAGGTAAGCCAAACCCCCCCCCCCCTCCCTCCCCCTTTTAACACTAACAACTCTAACAACTCTAACTCAGCAGCGGCAGCACAGCAGCGCAGCAGCTAACAATGTTTTTCTTGCTAGCAAATTTAATTTTATGTGAGTGGTTTCAACGTGAACAAAGAAAGAAGATGATAGAAGAAGTAGCAGATATATTAAAACATATTTTATTGCAGGAGGAAGACATGTTAGAGTAAACCCAAAGTCAACATGGAGAATCTTGTACTATTTAGCGGTCACAAGGATGTTCTTTCCAACATGTTTCCAACACGCCTTGAAAAGTATGGACATACATTCAACTCGAGTGAAGCGTTGTATCAATACGAGAAAGCCGTGTTCCATCAGCGCCAAGATATTGCTTCAGCTATTGTGTCATCCAGAAATGGATATGAAGCAAAACGTATCGCTAAAGTGATAAGGCCATGTCCTTTGTGGCATACAGTGAAGAGAAGCCAAATGCAAGAGGTGTTACAAGTCAAATGGAATCAGTGTGCATCGTTTCGAAACAAGTTAAAAGACTGTAAAGGTAAAACTTTAGTGGAAGCCACATATGATCCTTGGTGGGGAGCTGGTGTGAAACAAGTGTCAAGTGGATATCCCGGTCAGAATATCATGGGAAAGTTGTTGGAACTGTTGTGTGACGGGGGTATAAAAGAGACTGTGCCTCCAACATCATCTTACTTGCCGTCGTCGCCGCCTAGCCGCCGAGCCGCTCACTCAGCCGGCCGCCGTCGCCGCCAAGCCGCTCACTCAGCCGCTCACCAGTCCGCTCACGGGTGTGGAGACGTGGAGAACCCCAGACTGAACTTGACAAACTTGTGACAAACTTGTGAAGAGTGTGGGGAAGGTAGTGCTCTCTAAAGACTGAGAGCGCTAGAGCGCTAGAGCGCTAGAGCGCTGTATCATGACGGACATGACACTGAGACAATATATTGTGCAAAAAGCTTATTGTGAAGAAATGTTATTAGCTGTAAAAAAGTTTGCCTGTTTAGTATGTCCTGCTTGCCAACTTGAAGAGTGTTCAGAACATACTTGTCATTTTGCATGTGTCTATACTTATTGGAATGAAGCTAAATATTATATTCATTTAGATAAAGTGTTAGAGAATGCAAATCAGCGTTGTGAGAAATATGGTGTAAATACGATAACACTTGATGAACTCAGTCATTGGCTAGTATTCATTGAAGATCAATGGTCTCCAGTGATTCACACCATTGTATCTATACTTGATTTGTAAAAAAAAAAACTTGTGGAGTTAAGTTTGGTTGACGGTTATAAAATATAAAATAAAAAGCTGTTCTGTTGAGAAGGTGGTTTTCATTCGGTGTGACCATGTCAACGACGTGGAAAGACTACTTGACCAATATGTACTTCAAACCTGGACAGCCCGGGGCATTTGCTGGTCCTTACAAACTGTATCACATCTTAAGAAAACATGATCAACCCGTGACACAGTCGCAAGTGAAGAAATGGCTACAGGACCAAGATACATTCAGTTTACTCCAACCTGTCAAATACAGGTTCAAAAGACAACGTGTGATTACACGAGGCATTGATGACATGTGGGATGTGGATTTGGCTGATATGGGAAACATAGCTCCCTATAATGATGGCACACGCTTTTTACTCATTGTCATTGATGTGTTTTCCAAATATGTGTGGGTACAGCCAATCCCTAATAAATCACATACCAGCGTCATACAAGCTTTCCAAAAGATTTTTCATGACACACCCCGAAGGCCACGCACTCTAAGGTCCGATAAAGGCACGGAATTTAAAAACAGATGGGTCAAAGCATTTTTGAAGAAAGAGGGCATTCATGCCTATACCACAAAGAATGAAACCAAAGCCAACTTTGCTGAGAGAGTCATTCGTACTCTAAAGGGGATGATGTATCGGTATTTTCTACATAATCAAACTTACCGTTACTTAGACATCCTTCCAGACTTGGTGTACAACTACAACCATAGACCTCATGGCTCCCTCCCGAATAAGTATGCTCCAGCCGAGATTCGCAAAGACAACGAATCGAAAGTGTGGAAGTATATGTATGTCGACAAACTAAAATTGAAACCGAAGAAGAAGAAGAAGTACAAGTTCAACAATGGCGATTATGTGCGCATTTCCCACGTTAAATATGTGTTTCAACGGGATTATCACGTTAAATGGACGCAAGAAGTCTTCATTGTCACACATCGTTGTAAGAAGCAGGGAATACATTTGTATCGTGTGAAAGACTTTTTAGACGAAGATATTGATGGGCATTTCTATGAGGAAGAACTGCAGAAAGTGACCAAAGATATTGAATCTGTGTACAGAATTGAAAAAGTCTTGAAAACACGTAAAAGGCGAGGAGGTGTGAAAGAATTATTTGTCAAGTGGTTAGGTTGGCCAAACAAGTTTAACACTTGGGTGAAAGAAACAGACATTCAACGATGAAGCATCCCTTTACATGCTTGGTCTCTGGACCTACAGGCAGTGGCAAGACGTCTCTGGTCAGGGAAATTCTCGAACAAAATTTGATTCACCCCTCTCCGAAAAACATTTTATGGCTCTATGCAGCCGATCAGCCCTTGTACAAGGGAATGAAAGGTGTGACATTTTACCAAGGCATTCCAGATGACATTGAAGAGCGTTTTAACCCGAAAAAACCAAACTTACTCATCCTTGATGACTTGATGACCAAATGCCATAGCGATGAGCGTATGACACGTCTCTTTAGTGTGGGTAGCAGTCATCAAAATCTAAGTATCATCTTTATTGTGCATAATTTATTCCATCATGGGAAAGAGATGCGCAATATTAGTTTGAATACCCATTATATCATTTTGTTTAAAAATCCGAGAGACAGTCAGCAAGTCAGTACATTGGCGCGGCAAATGTATCCTGGAAGAGCTCAATTTCTCATAGAAGCCTATCAAGATGCTACCAGCAAACCCCATGGTTATTTGTTCATTGACTTGAAGCCGAAGACGAATGATCAACTGCGTATTCGTACAGGCATTTTACCAAAAGATACACATTATATATATATTGATAAAGCAGTGTATGACCAAGAACCAAGTCATTTAACCATTCACAGTCAAGATGTCTAAACGCATTCGAACGAACCAGCCTTTCCTTCATTTGCTTGCACGTAGTGGGTCTAGACGGCGTAAATCCTTGCTACAGCAAGCTACGAAGGAGGAATTAACGAGCTTGTTTGAAATTTGTTTGAATATATTAAGGGGACATTTACCCTTAAGCTCAAAACGGTATAAGGTATTCCAGCGTGAGCGTCATACCCTACGTACTCTGGCAGACAAGAAGATATCCCTTCGACGAAAAAAGAAGTTGGTGAATCAGAAAGGAGGATTCATTGGAGTGGTTGCTAGATTTGCATTGCCCTTGTTAGCCAAGCTGCTGTTGAAATGAAGCATGCTATGAAAATGGTTCTCATTCCTGAACAGGAATACAAACTGTTATTAGAAAAGAAGGGGAGAAAACATAGCATCAAAAGAAAAGTCAAGACACTTTTACGTGGGAAACGAACACGTGAAAAGGCTATGGAAATGTCTCAACTTTTTGGCCGTCATCTACGAACAAGTCAGTCCCAACAACAACCACCCTCACCACCACCACCACCACCACCACTAGAAAAGCGAGTGTTAAGTCATTTTCAACCTATCTATCATGGAAAAGTGATACAACTTTTAGCAGAACTGAAGAAACATGGTACGACATGGACAGAGAAGGATGAACTTGTGTTGAAAACGGGCGATGTCATTACAAATTCTAACATGATTGATTTGATGAAAGAAGCATTGGTGGCGACAAGAAGAAAAGACCGAAGACCCCCACCCCATGGCTGGCATCCGTTTATCCAGGAAATTGTCGATGCGAATATTCCAAAAACGACGTTTAGTAAAAAGACCACTCGTGAAGACATTGCCACAGAAATGAACCAGCGTCAGCAAAGACAGTTTCCTAAAGGATGGGAAAAGTTTTAACAAAAGAGCTATGGTGTTGTGGTGGTGGTGGTGGCCAGGAAGAGACTATTCCCGCGACTATTCCCGTGAAGATCCGATGTACAAGTGCGTGTTGCGAAGGAGAAATAAAAGACCATGTGAATGAGGATGAGACTTGGTCGAATGGCGCGCGCTGTCCCGAGGTACCTGATGAGGTATATAGGCAACGACGACGACGCACCCATACCATTTGACCACCACCATGGAGTCGACAAGCTTTTACATTACTTTGCCTAGCAATGCGAGTATGAATTATTATCCCAACAACAAGGCTTCGAATTATCAAATTCGTATGCCTCGAACCATCTATCTGAATGGAAAATATGAAGTGGCTCTAGCTGAAATTCAATATCCACATACATGGTCAACGATGAGACAGGGCATGGACTATTCTATTCAGTATCGACAACAACTATTCGATGATCCTATTCTTAGCACTCTCGATATTCCTTATGGCTACTATATAACCATACAAGAACTATGTGAGGCAGTCAATGAAGAAGCGACTAATACTCTGAAACTTACAGAAGCTATTCGGCTAAAGTATGATAGAATTAGACGACGCGTGTTTCTATTTCTCGATTATGGCTATGAAGTGTCCTTCTCCACTGGATTAGCTGAGATTTTAGGATTTATCCCAGATCACTGGTATACTGAAACAGGTAGAGCTGACCATAAAGCCGATGTGAAACAGGGGTTTTATACACTGTATGTGTATTGTAGTATTTGTGAACCACAAGTGGTTGGGGATTATTATATGCCTTTGCTACGTTCTGTTGGGATACAAGGCCATGATGGTGAGATTGCTATGAAAACGTACAACGAACCGCACTATGTTCCTGTAAACACATCCAAATTTGACATAATAGAGATGAATATAAAGGACGACACAGGCCATACTGTTCCATTTCAAACTGGAAAGGTGATTTGTAAACTCCATTTCCGACCAAAAGCACTATGAAAGCCTACACACACGATCCGTCTGCATATCGCAACCACTTTCTTCGACAAGTGGGTGGAGAATTGCCAGGATTCAAAGGAGCGCGAATTCAATATGGGGATGGTATTGGTTCAATACTGGGATCATTGGCTCGTAGAGCTATTCCGCTACTTAAGGCTGGGGCTAAGATCGTTGCGCCACATCTTAAGAAGGCTGCAAAGAATGTTGCGAAAGATGTTACGGGCCGAGTAGCACAGCGTGTGTTTGGTGGTGGTGATGTACATAAAAAGAGAGTGCAACCGATGAAACGTGCTAGAAGACGAAGAACAGCTAGACGGATAACATCAAAAAAGCATAAAAGAGATATCTTTTAAAATCATGTCTCTCATTCACAATCATTCGTGCGAATGCAGTCTTTCTCCATTGGAATGGTTTCACGTACCGCCAACGCAAACGGCTGTAGAGAAAAGTTATAATGTCGACTATCAACCACTGACGACCATTAGAGAGGGTGCTCCCATAGAATTCTACATTCCTGCGAGTACAGAAGAATATCTGGATTTAAAGAACAGCAAACTTCATATTGTATGCCGCATTGTAAAGGCTGATGGAACAGTGTGTGGCCCAGAGGACCAGGTCTCCTGCATCAATGATGTGTTTAACGGGCTATGGTCTAATATTGAATTGTTTCTGAATGATCGGTTGGTATCTCATAGTAACAACACCCATGGGTATACCAGCATGATCTCGCATCTCATCCATGATGCGGAAGAAAGTCTCCATTCCGAGCGCTCTCTGCGGCTCATGTACAAGGATACTGCTGGGTCGATGAATAGTCATGAGGTGAAAAGGCCTAATCATGAACGCTATGTATCCGGGTTTCATGTCAATGCCGACGGTAGTGATCTAGCTGAGCAAGGAAACAATGGCTTACACCATCGTTATTTGCATACACGTCTCAGCCGTGAGTTTATGCTGGCAGGTGGTTTAAGGATAGATTTGTTTGAGCAGGATCACTATCTTCCGAATGGCATCAGTTTGAAGTTGCGTTTCCATAGACAGAAAGATGATTATGTATTGATGGCTGCAGATAATACCTATAAGGTAGAAGTGAAAGAGGCATTTTTAACCATTCGCAAAGTGAGGGTGAGTCCAGGCATTCAGTTAGGGCATACAGACGCATTGCTGAAAAGTCCTGCCAAGATCATCATCACTAGAAAAGAATGTAAAGTCCTGGCCATTCCGGCAGGGTTTCGCTCTTTTGTGAAAGACAACATCTTTTTGGGTCAATTGCCACATCGCATTGTCATTGGTCTGGTTCATAACGAAGCCTTTGGCGGGTCAGTCGCGAGGAATCCATATGATTTCAAACATTTTGATCTGGACTATATGCAACTGTACACGGATGGTGAACCAGTCCTGTCCAAACCGCTCAAGCTTGACATTCCACAGGACAAGTACCTAGACGCTTTTGAAACGCTTTACAAATCGTTTGACCGATTGAATGGTGAGAAAAGCTCCATTATAAAAAGGGAAGATTGGCCTAGAGGGTATTCTTTATTTTCGTTCGACTTAACACCGGACTATGATGGAGCTGATCATTTTCCCCTGATCAAGCATGGGAATTTGCGGCTAGAAATGAACTTTGCTAGGGCTTTGCAACCTACCATCAATGTCATCGTCTATGCTGAATTTGACAACATTATCGAAATCAGTGCCAATCGTAGCATCCAATTCGACTACCAGTCATGAACACGAAGCAGATCGAAGCTATCCTGAGCCATGATGCCGCGACCAAAGACTTGTTTCAAGGTGTGTTTGCCATGGACCAGTTACCACCGTCTTTACAACGTGGTGCCTATGTCATCAACACCGACGATCAAGATGAACCAGGAGAGCATTGGGTGGCAGTGTATTATGACAAAGACCCTGTGGAATACTTTGACTCTTATGGACTGTTCCCTCTCGATGAGCGTTTAGAAACGTTTTTAAGAAAGGACTATATGTATAATTCCATCTCATTACAAACGCCGATATCATCGGCGTGTGGTTTTTATTGTGTCTATTATATATGGCATAGAGCTCGAGGTCAGAGTATGTTTGACATTGTGAATATATTAAAAAGAAAGGATGGGGATTTTATTGTAAAGGATTTTGTCTATAGACATTATAAACCTTTGTTTTATTAATGGGAAGGGGGGGGTGTAGTTAAGCTGTAGTTAAGTTGTTGAATAATTGTTTCCAAGTTTTTTTTGTTTTTTTTTTGAAAAGAAAAAAAAAAAGACTCAAGTTTCAAACTGATCTTGTTTTATTGTGTTTGCCAAACTCCCCCCCCCCACACTTCTTATCTACAAATTTTATTTACAAGTTTCTTCTTTCAATACATGGATCAATGCATGCCATTCATTACAATTTAAATTAATATAGGTATCATAGACATTACATCCACGTTTGTAAATGCTATGAAAGCTCACATAACACACATCACCAAACTTTATCACTTTAACAGTTTCATGTTCAGACAGTTTCAGTTCATATCCTTCTTCTAAGTCCATCAGCGGCATCAGCTGCATCAACCGCATAGGCTGTGTCACCTCAATGGATTTGGTACCCCGCTTGAGTTGTATTCCATCCTCTTTGAATTCAAGCAGAAGATTCTTCCCAATCCAATGCGTGTAACAGCGCGTTCCATTCCACGGTTCTGAGGGTGATGATGTCGCAGCCTTCTGTAAGCTCATCATATTGACGAAATTGTACAAACACGTCTAGACCGTTCTCAGTCACACGCACTTCTAATTCATCCGAGACTGCTAGGAGAAAGCCGGGTATTCTCAACTTGTCTAGGTGATCCTTCAACACAGATTGGTCATCAAGCGATAGGACGAGATACTGTCCAAAATGCCGTAACACAATGTCATCACATAAGTTTCTCAGATAGGAGAACCCATATGTCATGGGTTCATAATCCATCAAATAGTCGTCTTCCATCTGGTCCATGTGTGTGTGTGTGTATTTTATACTCGGAGGATGTCGAACAGTGGATGCTGTATAGCTTCTAGGAATCGTAAGACTGCGCGCCAGTTCTTGATATCAAAGAAGATCAACTGTGCATAGGGTGTGTCTGGCACAACTCCCTTATAATCCTTTGGATAATCCTGTAAAAGATTTCTATAGAATGTCACACGTATGTTAGAATCATATTCAGCCACCGTCACTTCCAGTTTATTTTCAAGTCTGCGTTCAAACCCAGCTTCAAGCGGTATCTTTTTAAAGTCTTTCCACACTTCAGGTTTAAACCGATAAGCAGAACATCTCCGAGAACCCATCATCACTTCATTCCTCTCATTGACTTTAAGGTAAGCACCATTGTTTAACATGAGTGCATTCATGATGGGTTACCTGGTTATGCGTTGTCGTCTTGTCTGCGAAGCCTTTTATCCACTTCTTTCACCTGCTTCTTCAACATTTTCCATTCAGGTATGGTCAGCAAGATACCCTTTTTCGTAGGACGGTTCCTTCCAGTCCCCTCATCTCTGAGGTACTTGCGAATGTTCACCACACCTTCATTGCTTTGTTTCATAATCTTGATATACTTTCCATTGCCTAGAGAAAGCATTCCATCCCACGACTGTGGTGGTGGTGGTGCCGCCGTCGCCGTCTCCACTTTTAATTTCTTGATAGTGGTGGTGGTGGCGGTGGGATTGTTCACGTTCAAGTCTTTCACCGTATCTGCTAGAGTATCCATATCCGTTGTTGCAGATCTCTTCATGTTCACCCTCAAGTCACTCTCACTCTGAACTCACTCTGAAGTTGTGGTGAGAGTCCCCCCCTTTTATACTGTTGCTGCCGCCGCCGCCCTGGCTGCTGCCGCCGCCCTGGCTGCCACCCTGGCCGCCGCCCTGGCTGCCACCCTGGCTGCCGCCCTGGCTGCCACCCTGGCTGCTGCTGCCTTGTAATGCCCATGCGCCAAAGTGGAATAGCCATCATTCAACACGTATCGCTTATCATCAAAGGGGGAGAGAGCTACTTTCCTCAACTTCTCCGAGAAAATCTGGTGGTCATAGCTTCGAATGGTGTGTCCTGTCACCATCATCTGCGTTTGATTGAACAAACTGTCCTTATACTGCTCATGTTTCATCCGTCTTTGACACGCGTATGTGATACCTTTAGCCGTATGTTTTTCTTTCCCACCATACATCATGCTGTACATTTTCGGCCGAAGTCCAACAAACTCTTCAATGGGAATGCCCGCCGTCTCATCTTTCATTTTCCCAAGCACTTTCTTGTTCACGTTGGAATGCAGGAAATGATTGGGGGGATAGTCACTTGTGTCGAACAAGTCGGCATCTTCCTGCATATCCTTGTAGATATCATCCGTTTCTATGTCGTAACATAGACTGTCGGTGTCGCTGAACAACAACTTGGCGTCGGGATACTTGGTCATGATGTAGTTGTAATGAAAGTCAAACATGAGCACTTTGCTGAGGTCGAGAATGGTGAAGCCGACTTGAATGGGCTTATCCAGAAGCAAATCCACTTTGTGTAAATGTACCGCGGTCAAATCTTCATTGAAAATTCTAAATTGGTGGAATGACGGTTTGGCCACAACTTTCTTGAACCGCTTTTCCTGGTGAACGAGTTCCACATGGATGCGTTTTCTCACATTTTCCATGGTTTTGCCAAACACAGAGTTGTTCATCAATTTGAAAAATTCTTTTTCAAACGGGTTCTTGGCCAACTTTCTCTTTTCCGTGTTCAACGAGATGTATTTCGCTAACCATTTGCTCTGTGCAAACATGATGGCACGATGCACCTTCGTGACTTTCAATCCCAGTGACACATATTGCTGTAAATTTCTATAATGAAGTACATATTTCTTCTTGTCACACAAGTTGGGAATAAGCTTTTCACTGGGTTTGTCTTTCATGTTGAGATCTTTCCGTAGCTTCTGACTATGCTCTGATAATTCTCCCACCTTCACACTTTTCCGCTCTGGAGCCACTGGGTAGTGATTATGACGATCATGAATGGTCTGTGGGTATTCCAAATCCACTTCTAAAATGTAGCCAATCTCGTCATCTTCATCCACTTCCATGAAGTCAATGGATTCTGGCTAGTTCACCCACATGAATCCACTTTCCGGCATGCTTTGTGACATGGCCCAGCCGTACAGGTTGTTCGCATCCAGGTACATTAGGTAATGGGTCGGTTTCGTGGGATCATACTCTGCTACGTAGGGGTTATTTGCTTTCGCATACTTGTGTGTGATGACAGATATTCCTCCACGTAAGCCTTGTTCAACCATTTGGTACATGTCAATGTCATTGATCAATTCCAACTTCACCTTTGTCGCTTTTAACATCGCATCCCACGACAAGCCTGGCGCTGTATAGTAGTGGGCAGGATCCAATTCATAGGTGTTGAGACATACGTGACGAAAGTTTTCAAACACGTCAGCCAGCAGTAACACATCCGATTTCAGGTACAAGTCATGGTAGTCGCCAAATGTAGTGCAGTGGAATGTCTCCCACACCTTCTGTGCATGTGCATAATCCTCATCACTAATGCCTTCTTCACTAAGCTGACTGTAAAACTTGTCCTTGGACGGCAGTTGTGTTTCAGCAAACTTGGATGGCTCATCCACGTAATCGTAGGGGTACACTCCCTTTCTCAACAGTAACTCTTGCTGGTCGCTATCGTGAATGTGAGAGGTCATGTGATAAAAGTTCTCTTTCCCTTCTGCCGCCAGGTTGGAGACCAACTTCTGTAGAGACGTACTCATGAACTGAAAGCTGTCCGTAAATTTCAGATTGCTCATGGTGAATGCAATATATTTCTCAACGCTGTTGGGAATGACTGTAATCGTTTCATTGTTGAACTTTCCAATTTCCTCCATGATCAAATGACTGTCATAACCTCGCAAATTGTGGAAAAAGACAGGGATGATAAACGAATCTTTATCCCCCTGCTGATCCTTTCGAAATTGAAAATGTAAATTGCATTCACTATGTGCAGCCCCACGGTATTTGCCATTGATATGATCATGATCTCTCACACGATCTGCTCCTAGAGGCTCATGACAAATGTAGCAGTCGACCGCAGTCCTGAAATCCTCTTTGTCTGCGTGAGTCATCACCATCTCCTTTGGCTGTTGTAAACCGTGCACAATACGATTACGCTCAGTCACCATATGGTCTAAAAAGACTTTCACAGCATTGTCTCCTCGATACAGGACTGGGGCGCGTGTCTCATACTGGCTCACAACCACATAGGCAAAGCTGTTTAAACGATGATGCTGGTACCTCACTTCTTCATGCTTTTTCGTGAAACATTCAAAGTCGGCATAAATCACAAAAGGGACTCGCTGTTGTTTGGCTACATTCTTGAACTTGATGAAGGGTTCCTTGGGAAATGATAAACGTTGCGCTCCATGCTTGCCACACACTTCGCGATGCTTGTCTAACAGATCTTGTCGTGTAAACCCGTGAAGACAGTTGAAGCAATAAAACATTGCTCCATTATACTTGGTACGATAAGCCATCAGTCTGCTGAAATTCTTGATGAGGCAATAATGCCTTGTCTTGTCATTGCTAATCAAAAGTAAGTTGATTTCTCTCGCGCTGGCTGCGCTGGTGTTTCGACTCAGTTGTATCGGAACAACAACCTCCTGTTCATATCCAAACACGTTGATGGACACATCATTCTCCTTTTCAAACTTTGGAATGTCTCTAATCGGTGTGGGAAATGTCATGCCTTCTACCTTCAATTCGTTCTCAAATGCTTTGTATTCATGCACACGCTGTCGGTTATTGCTTGTTGAAGGGTGAAGGTGAGCCAGTACTGACCATAAGAAACACTTGTTGTCTTTATTCTGAATGTTTAATACACCTAATGTATTCTTCACTCTCTTCGGCAGTTCGATATAACTGCTCGCTTCCAGAGGTGCTGATGTAGCTGTATGCACTTCAATATACAGGATGTTATCCAACACCCAGCCAGACCCTTGTCGCTCATGTTCATCAAACTTGGTAAACAATTCTTTATAGGCTTCTGGCAAGTCCTGTTCAATATCCTCTGGATTGTAGGCTATATGTGTTCGACTGCTGATAAAAGCATTATCCACTTGTTCTACCATCACACCTTCAGCATTCGCCGTCAGTTTCTTGAAGCGTGCATGCACGACAATGTACCATTTCATGCCATGGTTTAAGGTCTCCAACAAATGTCTCTTAATCCGATTCTCTTGTTGCCGCATTTCAAGTAATAAATCCGATCCATCTTCAGGCTCAAACCGTCTTTCCTGTGCATTTTCACCAAGACTCACTCTTCTCCCTTTCCCTACTTGTACTCTCTTTGGAAGCATCCTGCATACATGTGTGTCAAACGCATCCATAGATGCAAATATCTTTGCACATTCACCGCAGAGGAACGGATCAGGTCTGATAATGCTATCTTCCATCGTCTTTTGTCTCTTCACTTCTATCTGCTGAACAAGCTCTTCACGAGCACGTTTCAACCTTGCTGGTTTACATGTATGTGCCACATACAAGTCCAGAAATGGAAATGTCTGTTTGCACTCATGACAAAACACTGATGTGTCTGAATTCGTAGCCATCCTTGCTTGCTGCTGTTGCTTGCTGTTGCTTGCTGCTGCTTGCTGTTGCTTGCTGCGCTGCGCTGCTGCCTGCCTGCCTGCCACCGCTGCGTTGCTTGTTGCGCTCCTTGTCTTGTTCTCCATGACTGCTACACTGTACACTGCTACACTGTACTGATGAGGTCCACACCCCCCCCCCCCCCCTCTTTTATACCCAACCATCCGCTGCTGAGTCAAGCGAGACGTCAACGAAACGAGACGGTGAAGCAAGTGGCACTGGTAGCGATTCCCAGTGGCCCAGTGTGTCCCGTAAGCAGCCCTCTTTCACTCGAGACGCTAACGGCGAAAACGCCAAACGTCAAGCAATAATGCTGCTGTGTACATACTCTTCCCCCAGTGTGTCCCGTAAGCAGCCTCTTTCACTCGAGACGCCAACGGCGAAAACGCGAAACGTCAAGCAAGTGTTGCTGCTGTGTAAATACTCTTCCCCAGTGTGTCCCGTAAGCAGCCTCTTTCACTCGAGACGCTAACGGCGAAAACGCCAAACGTCAAGCAATAATGCTGCTGTGTACATACTCTTCCCCCAGTGTGTCCCGTAAGCAGCCTCTTTCACTCGAGACGCCAACGGCGAAAACGCGAAACGTCAAGCAAGTGTTGCTGCTGTGTAAATACTCTTCCCCAGTGTGTCCCGTAAGCAGCCTCTTTCACTCGAGACGTCTCGACTTTTTTTTTTTGGGGGGGGGGAGGGGTGGGGGGGTGGTCTGACGTTTCAACAATGCGGCACCCGTCTCGGCGCACACACCCCCTTTCACTCGAGACGTCTCGGAGATTCTTGGGGAGGGGTGGGGGGGTGGTCTGACATGCTTTGCAATGCAACAATGCGGCACCCGTCTCGGCACACACCCCCTTTCACTCGAGACGTCTCGGAGATTCTTGGGGGAGGGGTGGGGGGTGGTCTGACATGCTTTGCAATGCGGCACCCGTCTCGGCGCACACACCCCCTTTCACTCGAGACGTCTCGGCTTTTTTTAGGGAGGGGTGGGGGGGGGTGGTCTGACGTTTCAACAATGCGGCACCCGTCTCGGCGCACACACACCCTTTCACTCGAGACGTCTCGGCTTTTTTTTTTGGGGGGGGGGGAGGGGTGGGGGGGGTGGTCTGACGTGCTTTGCAATGCGGCACCCGTCTCGGCGCACACACACCCTTTCACTCGAGACGTCTCGGCTTTTTTTTTTTTCACAAGCCCCCCATACCATTCTACCATTGCACCATTCTACAACCTTTCCCAATCCTTCCACCGGAAACACACTTTTCGCCCGCAATCCCTCGCAATCGTAATCCATGCAGCAGCATCCTTGCATCATATGACGTTTTCTTTCGTCACACTCTCTCGTCTCTCGCTTGGGGAGGGGTGGGGGGGGGTGGTCTGACGTTTCAACGGACGTGCTTTGCAATGCATGCAACAATGCGGCACCCGTCTCGGCGTACACACCCTCGTTCACTCGAGACACTCACGCCTTCTTTCAAAAAAAAAAAAAAAAAAAAAAAAACTCTCTGTCTCTCCACACACCCCACCCCGTCTCGGCACACACACCCCCTTTCACTCGAGACGTCTCGGAGATTCTTGGGGGAGGGGTGGGGGGGTGGTCTGACGTTTCAACAATACGGCACCCGTCTCGGCGCACACACACCCTTTCACTCGAGACGTCTCGGAGATTCTTGGGGGAGGGGTGGGGGGGTGGTCTGACGTGCTTTGCAATGCGGCACCCGTCTCGGCGTACACACCCCCTTTCACTCGAGACACTCACGCCTTCTTTCAAAAAAAAAAAAAAAAAAAAAACTCTCTCTGTCTCTGTCTCTCTCCACACACACCCCCCACCCCGTCTCGGCGTACACACCCCCTTTCACTCGAGACACTCACGCCTTCTTTCAAAAAAACTCTCTCTGTCTTTGTCTCTCCACACACCACACACCCCACCCCGTCTCGGCACGGCACACACCTTTTCACTCGAGACACTCACGTGAGCTTTTTTTTTTTTTCAATTTGGGGAGGGAGGGGGGGTTATACACTTCAACGCTTCATCAGCGCTTCATCAACGCTTCAGCGGAAGTCGTTATTTCCAATCTCGTAATCACCCTAACAACTGCACAAATGGCGTTTCGTTTATACAACCATCCATTTCGTCAAGAAAAATGTGTGGAAAAATGCTTTAAACATACTAACATAAGTTTACTTTTTGTTTGGGAGTTGTTTTATGCAAATAGTAATACTCTGTTACTCTGTTACTCTGTTCTAGGGGAGGGGTGGGGGGGGGGTGGTCGGCAACACAGATTCTTGGGGGAGGGGTGGGGGGGGGGTGGTCGTCAATACTCTGTGTATTGACAAGGAGGGGTGGGGGGGGTGGTCTGACGTTTCACACATCATTTCGTCACATACACACATTTCGTCATCTCCGCCTGCAGAGCTTTCGAACTTTTTGTAGAGAGCAGACGTGTCGAAAAAATAATATGCAGTTTAAGAAAGAATTTTTCACTGAGGAACGCCTGGCGGCTTATCATTTCTCAAAGAAGGATGCTGATTTATGGGAAGAGGTATATGTCGACTACCAGGCGTTCCTCTATGAAACATGGGCTCTGGGGCAGAACTCTTACAAGAGAATCACCTCAGAATAAATAAGAGAATGACCCCAGAGAATGACCCCAGAGAATGACCCCACTAGTGGGGTCATTCTCTGGGGTCATTCTCTGGGGTCATTCTCTTATTTCTACCCTACTTCAGAACGTCTGTGAACGTGCGCTTTATAACGATTTTCATTGTTGGATACTACATCTTTTCGAATAAATTTCTTAATTTTTGAACGCGGAAAAGTAAATTACGGGGGCGCGTAAAATTAATGCATTTCAATGCAAATTCTGTATATATTTTTACAGTAATAACAACACGTGCGGAAAGTGGTAAACATCAATAGTGGTTTGAGAAAGAATTAAATATTTTATAGTTTATTATTTATACATAAATAATACAGCGATAAAAGATAACTGTGAAATTTTCGTACAATAAAAAATAACTGTGAAATTTTTGTACAATAACACCGCCATAGTGGACGATATTATGACTTGGCAGAACAAGCACGTTTGTAAAAAAATATGAGAAATGACCCGTAAAAGCAATGCATATCTAAGTGGCGTGAGTAAATTAAAATTGTTTTGTAGCAGACTGTCACGATAATCGCGAAAAAAACTTGTTTGCAAAGAAAAAAAGTGGGTCAGTGAAACTGACTAGGTCCCCGGCCGGCGTACAATCCCGATATTTGATTTTGTTAGGTTGGGCTACAACCCTTAAGCAATTCGTATCATATTCGTGAATTTTAAAATTCCAGCTGGGCCAAGGCCCTTGGGCCGACCTGGCTCATTTACAATACCAATTCTTGTTACCACCCATACTACCTATGTGTATAACATTTTGCCAATTGATAAAAAAATGTGGGCTTGAGTGTGTTAACAAACTCATTCCAGTATGTAAGGGTTGTGAAAATTTTTGAAGTTCAGCTGAGCCAATGTCCTTAATTGGGCCGATAGGGCTTATTTACAACACCGACCTTTGTTGGTTCCAATACTTCCTATATGTAAAATATTGTATCAATCGATCCAGAAATGTAGGCTTGAATGTGTTAACAAACTCATTCAAATGAGTAAGGATTGGGAAAATTTGTGAAGTTCAGCTTGGCCAATGTCTTTGGGTCGACATGGCTCATTTACAATACCAACACGTTTTGGTTCCAATACTACTTATAGTTAAGATATCTTGTCAATCGATGCAGAAATGTAGGCTTGAGTGTGTTATCAAACTCATTCCAGTATGTAAGGGTTGCGAAAATTTCTGCAGTTCAGCTGGACCAATGTCCTTGGGCCGACAGGGCTCATTTACAGTACTGATCCTTGTTCGTTCCAGTACTACCCATATATAAAATATCTTAACAATCGGTCGAAAAATGTAGGCTTGAGTGTGTTAACAAAAATGGTGTCGAGAGACGGACAGACGGACAAACAGACCTGAAAACTATAGTCCCCGGCGGGGGACTAAAAAGTGACCGCAGTGAGTAGCTAAATGACTTAAATATTGAAGTGGTGCTTAAAGTATCTGAACACTCAATATGCATTTGGGTACTGAGACCGGACGGTGGGAAGGTTGGGGGACGGGGAATGGACAGCTAAATCATATGTCATTAAACATTTGTTAGCTTTTATATTTATTTTTGAAATATTATCCCGTTTTTTACCTTCTTTTAGCGAAATGGAACGATTTTCCAATAATTATTTTTCAAGATTTTTTGTGAAGGAGCGGATACAGGCAGAGAGAGAGAGAGAGAGAGAGAGAGAGAGAGAGAGAGAGAGAGAAAGAGAGAGGATGAGGGGATTCCCCCCATTCCTAGACTCTGTCACTGTTTTACCTAGCAATATCCTGTATTCGGCTATGCTTTCTCCATGATTTTATCTGCATGGTTTTATCTGTAACTTTTACATTTGGGAAAATAAGTAAATTTCAGTTTCACATTCAAGCACAATTGTACTTTATTCCCGTTCCTTCTTCTGGAAAAGGAAAAAAAAGAGAAAACTCAAATTGAAATACTTAAGCATTTATTACGACCTTAATCCTGGTTTAGCCCAACTCGCCAGCAGGATTAACATTTTGGCTTAGCCCACTGAGTTAAACCGTTGTTAACTTTCGTGAATGTGACATAAGTTAACCCAATGGTTTAAACCGCAAAGTTAACTTTTTTTATTAAGTTGTCGGATAATCCGTTGGTTTAATTTTCGTGAATGCGGCGGCAGGTCTATTCCCGGTTTTAAGAGTCGCACTGGCTTATTTTTAGAACAAAGTGTGGTTGTTCAGCAACAGAATTTTCTGATTTTCTTCCTTCTATGTGGAAACGAACGATATATTTGGAGTATTACCTGGATTATTTGACCACTAGTTTTCCACTTTTACTGTAATAACTATCCTGTACTTTATTAAATTGACCGTCACATCTTTTTTAACACATCAAAATGTTAAGTTACTAAATTACCACAACTTGAATTTTTCCGTCAGCTTCACTCAGAATTTAATTATCATTACACCGAATGAACGTCGCCGTAGTATCCACTAAACTTGAATTTGATTTGCATGTTTATCGTGAAACTAATGGTTTGATTACTCCTTGCCTAATACTTCATGAAACTGTTATATGAAGTGGCTGTTACTTTGTTGAAGCTGTTCTTATCTGGGTTCCGTATTCATAGAATATCCTTACAGTTCATTTTATTAGTTTTTTTGTTTCATTATTCTTATTTAAAAAAAGGTGAAAAATTGGTTTATGCACATTCACACACCAAAAATTGCACAAAAGGAAAGGGAACATAATTAATTATTTTTAATCAAATGAAGGAAGAGACGATTTTTTAGCTGGGCCAAAATAAGGAAAAAGCCTTGTTTTAAAGTAGCTATGTCCAAACAATATGAGCTAGGTTGATAACTATATATTTCTAAACTTTTATGAATATGGACCTGGCTTTGACAACATAAGTGCCAAAAAAAAAAAAAAAAGGCTGAGCTTCATATTTCGTTTATGAAATACTACAAGATGCTATAGTGGCTTTTGTACTGAAATGAAGGTGGATACAGGTGGCGAAGGGGGTGGGGGTGGGGGTGGGGATGATGTGGTGGGGGGCGATAATCGATCTCGAGACCACACTTTATAGCGACAGAATCTCCACCAAAAAAAAAAGAGCCGGAAGATTTCAAGCAACTTTTAAGCCAATCATATGAGTATTTTAAGCAATCAAAGGAAAATGCTTTGATTTTGGTTTCGTTCGAATTCATGCTACTAAGCTGCGCTTCGTGTCTGTACTCCAGCTTTTCTTCATATCCAACCTCCCCCTCCCCCAGCCTCCCCCCACCCCACTCCCGGAACGCAGAGCAGCAGCGAGGAGGAGTTGGATTTGTGCAGTTGTACTTTGTTCAACAAAATTAACAGTAACTCGTATAACCTTTTGAAAAAAACCTCTGTTTGCCGGATGCTTTTAAGTGTTGTTATCCGGATCAATTTACCTAATTCCCATACCTGATTCCCTGCGTTGAAAAAATATGAGTGAAAAACCAAGCAAAATATTTAACTCATTTCATATTATGATTTAAATCCACCACGTTCATTCACTGTTCTCAGCACTAAAGTATTAAAGTATTAAGTGGTGAAAATATATGCCCCTCTTTTCTGTGCAAAACGAGAATTTATTTAACAGCTCAATATGTTTTTATTCCTTGAGATCTTACATACCCGTTTTTCGTAAGCAATGTAAGGATCCATTTTTTACAAAAGCTTAGCACAGAACTCCACAAAACCAATAAAAAAAAAAGACTTGGATGTTGGTCAGCTCCGATCGGGACTAATTCTGCATGGCTTTATTGACACAAACAATGGTCAGTGTGTATTTATTTACGGCAATTATGTTATAAGAATAGCAACTCATTTGGTTCCTAATCATGAGAAAATCCCTATTGGTAATAAATGAGGTGAAGCACGAACATTGTGACGGCTAAAGACCTCTACTGAAAAACCAAAGGCGGTTGTTGGTCTGGGGGGGGGGGGGATCTCTAATAATTAGACGGTCAAATAATTTGAGCAATACGAAAATTGATTCTGCCCATGACCGGGGTTAGTGAGGCATACTTCTGAAACAGTTTACATTAGAGCTGTGTTCCGAGGCATGGCCCGGCCCGGGCCCGGCCAAGCTGAATTTCGGGTCATCTCGGGCCGGTCTTTTTCATGATACATCTATACTTGTAATTGATAGATATATTTCAATTTTTCTTTTATATACTGTTGGTCACTTTGCACCACATTTTGTATCGATTGCAATTTATATAATCCAGAAATATTCTTCAGCATCTTTCACGCATATATATATATATATATATATATATATATATATATATATATATATATATATATATATATATATATATATATATATATATATATATATATAATATATATATATATATATATATATATATATATATATATATATATATATATATATATATATATATATATATATATATTCAGTTATATATATATATATCTCTTTTAGTTTTTCCTTCCCCGGCCCTGCCCAAGGGCACTCGGAAGATACCCCTAGTCCACATAAATCCACAGACAGAAAACTGAATGAAAAGAAAACAGAATATTAAAATAGCTCAATTTCTTGATTGAAAATAATGAATATATACGGATATTTTGGCTGCATTGGTCAAAATCGCTAAAAAATGTAAGCTGTGTGGAAGATTACCCATGAAACCTTCCTGCCAAATTTCAAAACAATCGGACCAGTAATGTTGGGAGAGTAGCATTTTGAAAAATTGTTTACACGTATACAACCAACGACGGATGTCACACAAGTGATAAAAGGAATAAAATAAGATCTATATGGCTCTGTAGAAGAAAAAAGTTTAAATTTAAAGCACATTTATATAATCTAAGGCGTTAGAAAGCAGACGAGTCCCCAAAAATGCTCATTATAAAATAATTACAATAACAATTACTTATGTGTAAAACTTGCATTAAAGTTCAGCTCCAAAATTTTCCCACAAAATATCAGTGATGCTAAAAGCGTCACCCCAAGACAGAAAATGGTCTAACTTTGCAGGCCTGATGACATGTGTGCGTCGAGCGGAATAAAATCTTGTAGGAAGTACACATCTACCTTATATCAAATGATGGGTAGATTTTAGGAATTCTGTGTTCCCCAGAAAACCGGTGCAACAGGCTATCTAACCCCACGCACAACTTCCCCCCGACAGGGTGGAAGCTATATTAGGCTATTTCCCCCTTCCCCAGTATATTTGCCCCCCCCCCCCCCCCCACACGCGTGCAAATGTATTTTGATAACATTTGTTCATGTGAATAAATGGACTCAATTAAACTGTATAAAACTATTTATACGACTTTATTGACTAAATTCAATACCATTCAAACAAAAATATAAAAAGGCATCCTTGATGAGAAAGCTCTTTGTTTTTCTCTTGATATCATTTGTAGCATTTTTAGAGAGCCCAAGTGGATACATCTGATAGCTAAGATATCATAAATGACATCCTCATTATCCAAGAAGCGCTATGCTGTATGTTCAACTTTATCTTCCAATTACAAAGTAATACCACGTGGTGTAAAAGGTTCCAATGAGATAAAAGATAGATAAAAACTAGACCGAATATCGCTACACGTAGCGAAATAGCACCCCCTTGCAATGGCAGAGACACAACAACATATCTGGTCAAAGACATATTTTTCAGTGTTTCGACATAATTGTCAAATTCCGGATCATTATCTTGAACGAAGCCATCGAAGTAAATATAATGTAACCTCCTTTGGGCGCAAATAAATCAAATTCAGTTTTTTAACCGTTTTTGCGTTGCTGGTCAACTTCCATTTTTTGACCTTGACCATGATGCAGGAGGTCAGGATCATCGAGGTACCTCTTATATAACGTCTTTGAGGTCCAAACGGTCGAAAATAAACTCAAAATCGCCCTAACTCTAACCGTTTTCGATATAATAGTCAACTTCCGGTTTTTTTGCCTTGACCGTGACCCAGAAGGTCAAGGTCATCGAGGTATCTCTTATGTAGCGTTTTTTATGCCCAAAGGGTAGAAAATGAGATCAAAATCGCTCCATCTCTAACCATTTTCGAACTCACAGTCAACTTCCGGTTTTTGACCTTGACCGTGACCATGGAGGTCAAGGTCACCGAGGTACCTCTTATGTAACGTGTTTAGGCCCAAAGAGTAGACAATGAGCTCAAAATCGATCTATCTCAAAATCGCTCTATCTCTAACCGCATTCGCGAGCCAGCGAGCCTTTCTTGGTCACATATTAAGATAAAGACGTTCTCGTCACCCAGGACCTTCGGAGCAAGAGTCAGTGAAGAGTCTAACGAAGAGTACCAAGATGGAGAAGTGGAGATGCTAACCCCTCCCATGTGGCTCATGGATGAAGTACGCTCACCAGCAGTTTTGGAGAGACAAGGCAGCAGGACGTTTGAATTGCACCCAACCCCCTTACAATCACGTGACACTGCGTTTCCACATCACCTCCAGTGGCAGCGTCAGTCCGGGTGCTACTGGAAGATGACTCTTTTAGGCACGCTGTCAGAGATCACAGGCTTGACGGGTTCGAAGTGGGGAATCAAAATCTTGCACGGAGAAAAAAAGAGCCTTCTATCAGTCTGACTTCGCAATGCGAGGCTCCTGAACAAGAAGCTTTTCCAGCTTTAGCTACAAGCGCTGGAATCGCCAATGCTGTGGCGACAAGGCATGGATGGATGGACTTAAGTGAGGGAAAGGTCATGGCTCGGTCCTAGTCATCTCCTAATTCTCCCAGAAGGTTCAAAATCAATATGATTCGGGAATTGCTGAAGTAGCAGGCCATACAAGAAATGCCCGACTCCGAGCAGGGTTTTTCAGTCGTGTAGTTTCGGTCCCCAAGAAAACAGGGGGTTGGAGAATAATTTTAAATGTCAGATTTAAATCCGTTCCTACAGCCCACTACTTCCAGGTGGACATTGTCGCCCCCCCCCCCCCCCCCACAGCATGGTGATGAAGCATATAAACTGGCTAGAACTGACGGTAGTTGGGTCAGCGTTCACTCAGTTACTGCCGAGTGCAGAAAACAGGTCAGTAAATGTTCCGCTGGACAACCCGACCGCTGTGACTTATATCCGCTAACAAGGAGGCCCCGTATTATTAGGTGACTCAGCGGGGGAAATCTTGATTCTGGCGAGACGTCACGGGATCTGGCTTTTAGAAAATCACATTGCCGGCAGCCTCAATGTACTGACACACTTGGCTTTCAAAGTCAGCAGAGCAGTCGCAGATGACTGAATCGAGAGAGACTCCTTCCAGGGGATAATGGCTTATTCCCCATGGGGTTGCCGTTACTTAGATCTGTTCGCCAACTCTGACTCATCATCTACCTCTATATGCCCCCCCTTTCCCAGACCCGAAAACCTGATGATGGACACTCTCATGTGCCAGTGGCAGGAGCAGGTGTTGTATGCTTTCATGCCACGGGTAGTTCTGAAGCAACTTTAATGACGAGACATTAAAACTTCAAAGGTTCATAGATGTCTTTTATTTACTATCGTTCAATACATTTAACAGTAAAAGTGTAGATCGTATTTAAAGAATTTTCCTACACTAGGTGTGCCCAGCGAATTTCCCCCAGATGCCGGTTTCCAATCCCATATAAAGTTTCAGAAGTTAAATTATCGTTTTATTTTGTAATACGCGTTTTACGAGTAACAGCCGAGTTCGCGTTCTCCACCTTTAGACCTTTCTCACACCTGCCTTATTCCAACCTCAAACCAGCGCAGGCGGATGGGTACTATGCCGATTAAACAAGGAAAATCCCGTCAAAAGGTGCTGAACTACGCTTGTACTTGCAAAAACGTTACGAAATAAAAAGTTTCATTCAGTTAAAAATGTTCTTATCTTTATCCACATTTACAATACGTTTTGCTAAGTTTAGTCCATAATTTCTTTATGTTAAATCTGCGATGAACATTGTACTCGAGTTTTGTTTTTCCTCTAGTTAAAAATCTTCTCGTTACTCCACATTTACATATTTTTACATATTTTTGGCTAAGTCTGGACCGACATTAGTAAAAGATCTATTGATACCATTGACCATACGTATTATGTTATAAATTATTTTTTAGTATCGTTAATACATGTTTCAGGAAAACTGCTTGTTAATTGCTTTCTCTTAATTATCCTGTTTAAAGTTTTCCATGTTTTTTTTAACAATACTACCATTTACGTACAATATCGTAAAATAGAAGCTAACTTGTTCCTTGAGTTCTTAAACTTTCATTATGATGAGATCCGCATTCAAAAATCTCGTTTATAACCTGCATTCAGCAGTCCATTAGTTAATCACGGTTTATTCTCCCTTGTAGCTACTATTGTTATAATTTTACGTGGAAAACATTCAGCACACATTTATAGCTTCAAATCTGTGGATCACCGATCTATTTTTCATCACATTTTTATATTGACAAGACGTGCATTATCACTCATACGTTCTGTCATTCATCAAAGCCAAAGAAAAATTCTTCCACTGCGAAGCTAAACGTTCCACGAGGTATTTCAAATGCACTTTTTTTATTAAAATCGAACAGCTCAAAGAACAAAAACTGCGAAAAAAGGGAAAACAACTTCATTCCGTGGGGTACTTAAGATTTTCAGAAAATCTGAACTGAAAAGCAAGTTTTGTCTAAAATCTGGACGATAAGTGAAACCGTTATGGAACATAAATCGTAACGGACAGGGGGAAAGAAAGAGAACAGTCGTCTGTGAGGCTATAGCACGAGGGGTGAGGGTCATACACACGTCTGTTAGCCTATAGCACGAGGGGTGAGGGTCACACACACGTCTGTTAGCCTATAGCACGAGGGGTGAGGGTCATACACACATCTGTGAGCCTACAGCACAAGGGTGACGGTCGTACATACGTCTGTGAGCTTATAGCACGAGGGGTGAGGGTCATACACACATCTGTGAGCGTATAACACGTATGGTGAGGGTCATACACACGTCTGTGAGCGTATAGCACGTAGGCTGAGGGCCATACACACGTCTGTGAGCCTATAGCACGAGGGGTGAGGGTCATACACACGTCTGTGAGCTTATAGCACGTATGCTGAGGGTCACACACACGTCTGTGAGCGTATAACACGTATGGTGAGGGCCATACACACGTCTGTGAGCCTATAGCACGAGGGGTGAGGGTCATACACACATCTGTGAGCATATGGCTCGAGGGGGGAGGGTCATACACACCTCTGTGAGCATATAGCACGAGGGGTGAGGGTCATACACACGTCTGTGAGCATATAGCACGAGGGGTGAGGGTCATACACACGTCTGTGAGCTTATAGCACGTATGCTGAGGGTCACACACACGTCTGTGAGCGTATAACACGTATGGTGAGGGCCATACACACGTCTGTGAGCCTATAGCACGAGGGGTGAGGGTCATACACACATCTGTGAGCATATGGCTCGAGGGGGGAGGGTCATACACACCTCTGTGAGCATATAGCACGAGGGGTGAGGGTCATACACACGTCTGTGAGCGTATAGCATGTATGCTGAGGATCACACACACGTCTGTGAGCGTATAGCACGTATGGTGAGGGTCATACACACGTCTGTGAGCGTATAGCACGTATGCTGAGGGCCATACACACGTCTGTGAGCCTATAGCACGAGGGGTGAGGGTCATACACCCATCTGTGAGCATATGGCTCGAGGGGTGAGGGTCATACACACCTCTGTGAGCATATAGCACGAGGGGTGAGGGTCTTACACACGTGTGCTTGGGTGTTGGCAACACTGCACCCATCTATGTGTGTCAGCATATGTACTATGCGACATTCCATGCAAAAAAAAAAAAAGAGTGTTCACTGTAACTTCTCGGGAAAGATACACTGCGTAAATACGTAAATATTTTTTGGACGGAGATGGGGGCAGTTATCAAAAGTTTTTCTTACGATCAATGTACGGTTCAGCCGTGTCCTATCCACGATATCCCCAAGGTAAGTTTGGTAGAAAGTCGACGTCGCAGTGATGAATTCTCATTTGAAATGCATTTTTCAGTAATAGTATTTATTATACAATATTTTTATGTATTTTTGTATCATTTTTGGGGGTGAGGTAGGAGGGGGGCGTCTTGAGCGACAGAAGTATCTCATAACACCCCTCCCTCCCCTAGGACCGGGGGGGGGGGGGTAATGGCAGTGACACACCCTATCAAAAGACATACAGCAGCGCCAGTACTCGCAGCGCGCGTCATGTGACACCTGTCAATCAAATACTGAACTACCAAGACCACGCGTGCAGTAATGGCGCAGCAACAGGATATCACAGCTATTATTACTTTAAAATCAGTTTAAAAGCTTTATTGTACATGTTTTATTTGAAGATCGAGCAACATTATACCGTCCGCAATGTTTAGTGATTTCCAACAGCTTCACTCCGAAAAACAGATGTTCTATTAACTAGGTTAAAGTCACCTGCACTGTGTTAAAACCTGTCACAATGTTGGGTCTAAAATGCATATAAAACTCGATTTCTGGAAATGCGGCTGACGAGAAAAATTCTATAAAAGATACGGAAGTGACAGTCTGTCACCAAAAATATTTAGAAATATTTGCAATAAGGAAAAAAAAATATCGTTTCTGGGAAAAAAAGCGTTGGATTAATTTCTCCATTGATGACGACCAGTTTAGGAAGAAAAATGCGAGCCAAGAGGCAATTCTGATTGGCTGTTTGAGAAGTCATCAAAATGGTCCCGAGAGTTCTTGTTGTCCTTTTATTTTATCTGGTATGAGGTACGGTTGGGGCGAGGGGGAGGGGGGGTGGGAGGGGGAGGGGAGGGGCTTTTACACAATTATTTATAAACACTTAAACAATATTACAGTAATATGAAAATAACATTTCAATGCAACAAACGATGCACATTTGCCAGAAATTTAAGCAATAATCTACTTTAACAAAAAAAGAAGAAAAAATCTGATATTATCTGAGCACTTTTGAGAACACACTGTCATATCACAAATTCGATCGTCACTGCAAAACACCACATGGTACATATATGAGGACAAATGTGTAAACAGATCAGACTGCTCGTCTACGGAAAGAAATATTTTGGCGTGCTCATGTGGAACCGATGCTTGTTGACCCAGTTATGTCCATCTCTGTAAGGTCCGAATCTAGAACAAAAAAATGTTTCCAATTATCTATGTTTCGAATTAAACAAATTGACAGAAACCATTACAAGAAAGTAACGACACAAGAATATACGTGTGTAAGTATATACATAAGATTGCCCAACCAGAGTATGAGCTCAAAAAGCATACTATAAAAACTGACTATAAGCTTCATTTCAACAAGGCACGCGATTGTTTGTCTAAATGCACTTGAATTTATCCGTCGTAAATTTTACATTTTTTATATAAAAATATTTGTTGAATATTAGAACTGACCTTGGATTGAACTGAACGCTGGGGCCAAGCACGACGTCCGAGGTGTCTGTCACTATTCTGTCGTTGTCCTTGTAATCGTCTAGATTTTCCGGAATTTTAAATTTTGCCATTTGAACTTCGGTATCGCTCAACCCGCCGTGTGATATCCTGGCATAACCCAACCTCAAACACACAAACAGGCATTTCATGATATTAACCTCAACCTAATTGTGGACGATCGGGGACTGGAAAAAAATGTTGATTCAGGCAACAGCAGCTGTCCCCGGTTCTCGGTGACGCCATCGGTAAAACGAAACATGAAGAGAGAGAACGAGAGACAGAAAGACACAGAGCGGAGGAGGAGGAGGAGGAGAGATAGAGAGGAGGAGGATACAGAAAGGCAGAAAGACAGGTAGAGAGAGAGACGGAGAGAGACGGAGAGGGCAGGAGGGCGAAGAGAGAGAGGAGGAGGAGGGAGGGAGGGAGGGAGGGAGGGAGGGAGGGAGGGAGGGAGGGAGGGAGGGAGGGAGGGAGAGAGAGAGAGAGAGAGAGAGAGAGAGAGAGAGAGAGGTGGATGCAGAAAGGCAGAAAGACAGGTAGAGAGAGAGACGGAGAGAGAGGGAGAGGACAAGAGGGCGAAGAGAGAGGAGGAGAAGAACGAGAGAGAGAGAGAGAGAGAAAGAAAGAAAGAGAGAGAGAGAGAGAGAGAGAGAGGGGGGGGGAGGGCCACAAACATAAACACAAAGAGAGAGATAGCACGTATAACGCTGCTGCGGGAATGGACGCACCTTTGCAGGCCTCTGTAGAGTATGTATTCACACCAGCGCTCCGTGTCCGTGCTGTCGATGTCCTTCACCCTGCCCTTAGCGGTCAAGGTCTTGTAATCTCGGCTAAATGGCTTTGACGTCACATAGCCAAGGAATACGACAGGATTTTCACTGAAAGATCAGTACCTTTTAGTTTATAAATGTAATTCCTGTCACCTCGCGTTAATTCGTAAGATATTGTGTCCGGAAACTGCATGCACTGCCATTTGACTTAGAATGATGTTCTCAAAATACGTTAAAGGGTAAATCACATTTTGCGACAGGATATATACATAGAATAAATTATACAGCAAACAAATACTTTATATATCCAATAAATGTAGTACATCAATGTGTAGTTATGACGTACGCGTGGTATAGCTCATCAGCCAGAACTTCTGCCTGGAGCTTGCGGTCAAGGACGTCGCGGTCATTGCCCATGTGCGTGACGACGAAGTCCACCAAATGACCCGTCATGTTGATGGTGGCCGTGATGCCCGGGGCAAGCTCCCCGTGAGGCGACGGCAGAAGCAACGGCTTGGACTTCACGATCGGGTACTTGGACAAGATTAAATTCCTACAAAAGATTCGCAGTGTATAACACACATCTTACCGTAACATAACGTGGCTTGGGATTGGCCGACTTTAATGACTTCTTACAGTAAGTAACCCGACACCACCTACTTCATTCCTTCTCAACTTCCAACAACTGCTACTTTGTCGTAGATATTTATGGTCTGGTGTCTGTTCGTTCGTAGATTTGTTCCCTCTTTTTTTTAATTTGAAAATATATAATTTAAAATGTTCAATTACTGACAGATAAACATTGCAAAAGTTAATGTGTAATTTAACGTTAATTTTTTTCAAAGGTTTCAATGTTCAGAAGACCTCATGAACCGTTGTCATGTTCCCTATTACTTGTTTTTTTTTTTTTTTTTTTGTGTTTTTTTTTTTTTTTTTTTGTTTTTCGTTTTTTGGTTTTTGTTTTTTGGAGGGGGGGCGGAGAGAAGCAAAGTTGTAGCTGACTCACCCCCATGTATGGTCGCGGGTAGAGGCGCCAAAGTCCACATACATGCCCAGTGACTCGCCCAGCCACATGCCCAGGTCGTTGTTGCCTAGGAACGGCTTGGAGGCGTCACTTTCCAGCAGCGTGATGACGTCAGCGCCTAGATACAAAAATAATGCTTCTTGATAGAACACACAGCACTGCTTGCTAAAAAAACGGCCGATTTAGAATCCAAACGTAAGCATAAAGTTTAACAATAATCACAGCAACAGCAAAGTAAATACATTTTAATTCACTTATTTTGTAATAATAGAGCCAATGGCGGCAGCGCAAACGTTATGAGAAATACAAACTGGTAAATTTGAATATTATACTTTGACACGTGTAGCTTCCGAGCTGTGACCCTCTTTTCATTTTTAATTTTTTATGCACCCAGCCTGTATTCTTTTTTCTCATATCGCAATGACCACTGATTTGTTTTCATTGTTTCACACCCACTCGCTATTTTAATGCACCTATTTATCTTTATTTTTTTAATGCAACTCTTTAACTAGTTTTCTTTAGTTACGCTCACAGAGCCAGGGTTTGGCGTGAGAAATTCACCCTTACGGACCATTTGACCCTTTTGGCCTTAGATATGGAGTGTGGGTTCGAGCTTACCGGTATCTCTCAGCAGGTTAGCCGATCTGTTAAGGCTAGGCCAGCCCACGTTATCATAGCCGAAGTGGTACGTCCAGATGGCAGCACTGAACACGGCATTGGGATGCTTGATCTCCGGGTGGGACCGGACCTGTCTGGAGGCGCGGTTCACGAACCCTCCCAGCCCGGCCCCAACAATGAGGAGTAGCACTGCGGCAACAAGTGCAAAGGTAACACTTCAAACGCCACTTACCCCAACGTACCCCCCTCCCCACCAACCCCACCCCCTGTGGGCTCATGATGTTCTTTTCTTTTATGTAACATCTTGATATTTTCAAGCAATGTGCCAAGATGACATCGATTTATTCCGGAAAAACCTGCCGATTTTCACACTCCTTTAAGCCCGCTTAATCTCGGAGCGCGTTGTCTTTAGGTCTAATTGTTTTAGTTTTCGCGATCACGCTTCGTTTTGTCTCCCTCAGTTTTTTACATATCTCGTTGCTTTGACATTTTTATGGCTTACTTAAGTTACGGAATCCGAGAAGTTAATACAAATTAAATTAAAACCTGGTACTACGTTAAAACACAACTGAGCTAAATAAAGAAAGTACTCACAAAATGACACACTGCCGTTCGGCATTTTTCCCGAGATCGTTTCTACAAAAGCTGTTTGAGATCGTTGATCCTCCTTTCTTTTTGCTTGAAAAAAAAAAATCACCGATTTAGGTTAATTGAGGTGGCAGGGAGGGGGGGGGGGGGCGTGCTTCAGTTTGGTTACATATTCTGTGCCAACACCCCCCCCCCCCCCCACTGCCTACGGGATATACTGTACATTTGTCATGTAGCAACAGAATATTTTAACTCGCGCTGAATAGAAGCCAAAGGACGTTTTCTATTAAATTTAAACTAAAATGATATTTGTATGTCCAAGGAACAAATATTGAGCCAAGATAAACACAATTACGCGCGGCCGTCTGTCGAATGCACTTAAGGGAGCAATTCTCGGTATAAATCGCTTGACAGGATTTGTAGGCAAAAAACCATACTTGAGAACGCAAACGTTTGAATCTATCATTTGTTTCAGAGATCAAATTTGGTTTTCGGGGGATAAAGATTAGTTAAAAACTATTAGGAACAAACCCTGACGGAAGCCGAAGTTTACAATTAAGAAAGAGGTGGGGTGGGGTGAGGCGGGGCGAGGAGAGGTGCTCAACCGCCTCCTCCTCCCCCCCCCCCCCCCCTCCTGCAGGAACCAGGGATCTGTAGCAGATGAAAATTAGTTTTTCTTTAGTGGAATTAACTAAACACAACTTACGACAAAATAGCGTGGCCCCCAGAGCCAGCATTGTGAAGCCTATCAAATAGCCAGTGTGCTCCCGCGTGTACACCCCACCGGGCACGAAGTTAAACGCCACCGTCCAGACCGAGAAGAGCACCTCCACCATGTACACGCCGCCCGCCACGCCCAGCGTCACGGCGGGACGACAGGCCGTCGCTCGGTCAACGACAGCCGGCCACACGGACATCACATACACGGCTAGGACTAGACCTCCTATATAAATATAAATATAAATACAAACTACGTAATCTGTCGTTAGTGTTACTATATTTCAAGGCACCTTTTTCACGAAAAAATGAGCTAATCTCAAGATAAATCTTAGAGTTTTTAAAATAATTTTTAAACTTAAACTTAAAGAGACTAAAACTATTTAAAAATTCTTTAAATGTTTAATTGGATTATTTTAATTCTAGTATCAGACGATGGGGCGTTAAACATGATACCAGTGACGAAATGAAAGATTTAAGTAGTGTCAGAAACCTGTGAAGGCCATCCACGTGTCCAGGAGATACAGCGCGGTAAAGGCTTTGAATCCAATTAGCCACCAGATGGGGTGCAGGGCCACGTGTTGACAGGGCGATAATACGGCACCGAAGCAGAGCGCCAACAGAACCGCAGCGCTGAAAGCATGTTAAAACAACTCATGCACGGCAACGCCAAAGCATTTACGTGCAGGATGGCGCACTGAAAGAACCCAACAAAACTAAACTCTTTCAACAGCCTGCCACTCCCCACCCCCCATTTCCCCCCCCCCCCCCAACACGGCCGGAATATTTTTCCAATATGACGAGAAATTCCGTGAATTTGGTCTTCAAACTAATTTTGAACTAATTTAAAATTACAGTGGAAAATACAGGGTGAACATTTTTCAGCTCTGTGCATCGCCACCTGTGCATTTATTGATCTTATATAAGCATAGGTTTGAATACTTCTAATAGAAGTTGAAACTTTGCGTGATTTTCCCGACGGTCAATGCAGCTATTCAGAGTACTTTCAAAGGAATATATTCAACTTTTTCTTTCAATATTCTTTTTTGCAATGTTATCGCATTTCAAGCTGGCGCCATTGACTGTGCCATGTGAGGAGGTTAGAACAAAAATGAGTACAAGGTTATGAAAGTCAAATCAGCCAGAAACACTCAAGATCACTAAACAAAAAAAAATCCGACAATACAGAGCTCAAGAAGTTGAACTCCATTAATACCCAGTTTCCAACTTAAGAGATGTATCACAATATTAACACAAACAGGAGTCTTTTTTTTTCTTTTTTTCTTTCTTTCTTTCTTTTTCTTTTTTTTCTTTCTTTCTTTCCTTTTTTTTTTTTTTTGAAGTTCCGCACCAATTCGATGCAACACTTTTTTTATCAGTATGTGAACATTCTCTCAGGCCTTGAACCAACACGCAACTTCCTCAACACAAGAGGAAAGTTGCGCTGATTTAGAATCTGGCACCAGTGCGCTACAAACTAGAGCGCTTTCAAAATCATAGAGATGTGCAGCTGAAGATTACACAAAATATAGATCTCTCCAAACAACTGCCTAATGTGGAAAAACCGCTCCTGTAAAGCTATTTATTTAAAAGGATGTTCCATGAAAATGAAACTCAAAAAAAAAAAAAAAAAAAAAAAAAAAAAAAAAAAAGATCGCTTAAGTCTGGCATTTCAACAAGTTCGCTTTTTTCTGCTGAAAAGAGCGTTCTGCAGATGAACAGATTCGAACATTCCGAATCCAGCCAAAAAAGATGGAGGGTGGAGGATATAAAAATCGGTTTGCGGAGAAATCAGTGACACTTTCGAGTTGTAGCACTTCCCCCCGTCTTCGCCTGTCCCCCCGCTTTTAGATACCCGGTCCCGTGTGTACCAGTATACGACAGACGTACCCCCAAGGCCACGGCATCGGGCCTGTGTTGGGGAAGCCTCTCACTGTCCACCTCATGACAAGCGACACGTCACCGAAGACGGCATTGCTTATATAGATCAAGCTGCCGAGTCCTATCCCGCTCACCACACTGTTCGCTTCTATCTTCGGCTTCAATTCCATACTGGGCAATCGATCGTGACCTAAAAAAATCAATTTTTCCATTCAATTATTTCTTACTTTTTCCAGTGAGAGGTAAAGCACGAAATCTGAAACGTTACAGGTATTTTGCGTGACATTTCTTTTCAAGTTTTTTTTTCTACAGAAAAGCATAAGTTTTTCTTCACTCCACATCAAAAAGACTGATCTTTAAATAGACCTCCTCACTAAGACTGTCTTACTCACCACTCACCTATGTTTACTTTGCTCCTAATTGTCTTTACAATATAAAAAATACACCCCGCAACAAAACTAAACAACCACAGATAACACTATGAGCATGACGGCAATGTTGGTTTTTGAAACACTTGGACTCTTTGTCTTTGTTACTATCAGAACCAGTGTGGTACAGTTACCAAGATTTACGGCCCTAAGTGTACCAAAACGGCCGATCGAGCAATTATATTAAGTGTCTCTTTGTCGCACTATTCAAAAATAAACTCTTGCACATTTCTAATGTAGCCACTGCAGACGAAATTATGAAGACACACCTGACACTATTTTGTCGACGACGGCTAATCCCGCCAGCGTCATGATGACTGTGTTGGCGTAGTCGTCCCACCACGTCGGCACGAATGACGTATACCAGACACGCCCGCTCAGCACCGCAAACTTGCCGAGAATCAGTCCCCACAACGTCACCGACCTGTACTCACAGAACACAGTGATACATGTGCCGAGAATCAGTCCCCACAACGTCACCGACCTGTACTCACAGAACACAGTGATACATGTGCCGGGAATCAGTCCCCACAACGTCACCGATCTGTACTCACAGAACACAGTGATACATGTGCCGGGAATCAGTCCCCACAACGTCACCGATCTGTACTCACAGATCACAGTCATACATGTGCCGGGAATCAGTCCCCACAACGTCACCGACCTGTACTCACAGAACACAGCGATACATGTGCCGGGAATCAGTCCCCACAACGTCACCGACCTGTACTCACAGAACGCAGTGATACATGTGCCGAGAATCAGTCCCCACAACGTCACCGACCTGTACTCACAGAACACAGTGATACATGTCAAGAATCAGTCCCCACAACGTCACCGACCTGTACTCACAGAACACAGTGATACATGTGTCGGGAATCAGTACCCACAACGTCACCGACCTGTACTCACAGAACACAGTGACACATGTGCCGGGAATCAGTCCCCACAACGTCACCGACCTGTACTCATAGAACACAGTGATACATATGCCGGGAATCAGTCCCCACAACGTCACCGACCTGTACTCATAAAACACAGTGACATATGTCAAGAACAGGCTTGCCGGAGGTTGTTTTTTAAAAAAAGTACGGAAACTGCTAAAAAAAAAAAGAACGCTTGATGGCAAAAAAAAGTACAAAAAAAAGAACGCTTTAGAAAAAAACGAACAAAAAAAGTACGCCAAAAATGTTGAAAATAAAAAATATAAAGATAAAAAGTGTCCTAAAAAAGCCTCAGAAATGGTTTGTATGCGTTTTTCTTGAATAAACAAGAACAGCTGTCAACGGCAATAATAATAGATGTGCGTTTTTCAAGAGGCGATAAAATCACCAAAACAAGCATGTCCAAGGACATGCCGTAGCCGAGTTACCGAATAAGGAAAGAGAGAAAAACTCTGAAACGAATACCGTTAGGCCAAACAATGAAGTACTTTGTTTCTGAACGTAACTTTTTCATAATTTTAATACACAAAAACGTGGAAACTGCCCGAAAAGGGAAGATTCATGTATTTACCGACATTTACACAATTTTAGAAAAAAATTATTAAAATTCGCCCATTTCGGCATTTTTTTGGTCATTTGCGAAAAAAGCAAAGACCAGGTGGAGAAGCACCTAAGAAACTTCTGATTAAAATTTTATAACTATTTGAAAAAGACTGAGAGAAATGAATAGTTTGACAATTCAGTTATTTACTAGCATTTATTCCAGCTTTTGCCAAACTTCAAAGTTCCGCCATTTCGGCAGTTTTTGGCGAACCGCGAAAAAAAATTATAGCCTGGTAGGCGAACCCCTGGGGAACATCCCTTCGTAACATCTAAACGACTGGAGTAAAACTGTAGGAGGAGTAGCATTTTAAAACTGGGTCAAAACGGGCACAAAAAGTGCCGCTTTTTTGTCAGTTTTTCGTCACTCGTCAAAAAAACTAATAGCCAGGTGGGGGACCACCCAGGGAACATTCTTGCATAATATCAAAACGATTGAAGTAAAACTGTATGAGGAGTAGCATTTTAAAGAAAAAATTTAACATACGCCCATACATTCAAGCCCCCTATAGGGATACGACTAACCCAGTCCGACAAAGTCGGCTGGGTTATAAAACCACTTAAGTACTAATTTCCGTTCCCATAGTTCAAAATTTTAAGAAGGTAACATTATATTCCTAGCGCTAGTAACGATTTTAGTAAGAATTGGTTTTTCACCAATATTTCCACCATTTTTCCGAATAACGCAAAAACAATAACTAGGCAAGTACCAATGACCACTATCTTTAACAAAATTTCAAGACAGTACCAAAGACTGTTTATACTAGTAGTTAAGTCTTTGACAGCATCGCCATTCCTGTGGTATGAGTTTCATTTTTCGTCAATATTTGCGCCAATTTTTCCAAATTACAAAAAAAGTAATGGCCAGGTAAGTGCCAATGATGGCTATCTTTATCTAAAATTGGAAGACAGCAATAGCCAGTTAGGCAGTAGTTTACGCTACTTTTACTTAAAATTACAATGCAATGAGGCTATTTTCCCGGAGTTCGTAAAGAATTTACTGAGAGTTTTTTTGGTTGTTCGCCAAACTTTTCGCCGATTTTTTGGCCAATCACCAAAAAAAGTAATAGCAAGTAAGCCAGTAATATTGCCTGCTACCTTTCCATGAAATTTCAAAAGAGTAAGACTATTTTCCTGGAGATCAGATTTTACTGGATTCTTCTTAGTTTTTCGCCAAACTATTCGCCAATTTTTGGCCCATCACCAAATATTGTAATAGCCAGCTAAACAGTCAGGCTTGCTGCCTTTACTTGAAATCTTAAGACAGTCAGACTATTTGTATGGAGTTCGTCAAGATTTTATTGGGTTTTTTTTTGGGGGGGGGGGGGGGGTTTCGCCAAAAATGTTTGGGAATTTTTTAGCCAATCACCAAAAACGTAACAGTACATATTAAGGCTTGCTACCGTCAGTTACAATTTCAAGACATTAATACTAGTTTCTAGGAGTTAGTTAAGGTTTAACAATTTTCAAAAAAAAAAAAAAATAAACAATTACGTTTTTTCTCCAACATTTCTGCTAATTTTTTGGTGAATCCCTTAAACAACTAATAGATAGGTGGACATCGATGCACCCTACCTCCCACCAAAATTGTAGAATGTTTCCATGAAAACCCTAGGAGATACTGTTTACAAAAAATTGGTTTTTGGCCAATATTTCTGCCAAGTTTTGGCAAATTCCTAAAAAGGTAACAACCACTTAGGTAGTAATGTGTGGTACTGCTATTTAAAATCACAAAGCGAAGAGACTATTTTCCTGGAGTTCTCCAACATTTTACTGAAATTTCTTTGGTTTTTCGCCAAAAAATCGCCGCTTTTTGCCAACCGCTAAAAATTCATAGCCAGTTAGGTAATATTGATTACTGCCGTTATTTAAAATTTCAAGGCAGTAACGTTACTTTCCTTGAAATGGTCAAGATTTTACGAAAAAAAGGTTGTCAGCCAATATTTTCGCTAATATTTTTTTGCTTTGCGCCACAAGCTTAGCCAATGTTTGGCCAATCACCCAAAAAGTAACAGCCAGGTAGGTAGTACCTCCGGCTACCTTCACTTTAAATGTCAACACAGTACGACTATTTTCCAGCAGTTAGTTAAGTTTTTGATGTATTTTTTTTTTGTTTTTCGCCAAAATCTGCATCAGTTTTTGACCACTCACCAAAACAAGAATGTCCAGGGACATTGTGACCAGCCGAGACCTAGTGAATCTATGAATAAGCTTGTCTGGTTGCCGAAAGTGGTAGTCACATTGTACAAGTTTGTCCAAGGACAAAGCCCCAGCTAACGAAAAGCGATAAAACCAAATCCGGCGTGCTTGAACAAGGCAATTTCCCTGAAAAATTGAGCTTCAAAGGTCGAGATGGCAATGAGCTAGCTAAATAATTAATTTAGCAACGGACCCGAACATAGACCGATAAATACATACAAAGATTTTTTTCCCAGAAAAAATAACTTCGAACAACGTATCGAAATTGTATCTACACATGTGTACTGTTGACATGTACTGTCGGACATACACAATTAGTTCAAGCAGCAGAAACGATCAAAACGACCAAACACATGTGCCTTTTGAAAAGAAGAAAACGTCGCGTCTAAAACATCATTACTTAAGTTTAATGTTTTGGTATGTATTATTTTGCTGGGTTTGCATTTCCGACCAGTGCGCATGTTTATTTAACTTGCGTTGATAAGCGGTTCGCATTTCGGACAACTGCGCAAGTTTATTTAACTTGCGTTGATACGCGGTTATTATTTCGGACCACTACGCATGTTTTATTTAACTTGCGTTGATAAGCGGTTCGCATTTCGGACCACTACGCATGTTTATTCAACTTCCATTGACGCGCGGTTTGAATTTTACACCAGTGCGCACATTTATTTAACTTGCGCCGATGTTCGGTTCGATTTCGTACCAGTGCGCATGTTTACCAAACTTGCGTCGATGCGAGGTCCGGTATTTCGGACCAATGCGCATGTTTATTCAAGTTTTGGCGGATCGCCTAAAAAATTAATTTTTCAAGGGGGGGGGGGGGGGGCCTAACAAGAGAAGAATCGTACAAAATTGGAAAGGAATTCAATAAAAATTGTCGGAGAAGAAGCATTTTCCAAATTAAACGCCAATAATTAAAAAATACCCCTTATATGGCCAATTTTTGCCGGATCGCCAAAATGAGGAATTTTTCAAAAGAGAAATACCTGGAGAATAATCGCAAAAAATTTGAAGAAAATCTGATCAAAATTGTTGAAAAAAAAGCATTTTGAAAATTGGTGAACATAAAATCACAAATCTCCTTATTTGGCCAATTTTTGGCAGATCGCCAAAAAGAGTAAATTTTCACGACAGGCCTAGCTAGAATCGTACAAAATTGGAAAGGAATCCGATCAAAATTGTGGGAGAAGAAGCAATTTGAAAATTAGACACCAAAATTTAAAAAATGTCCCCCATTTGGCCAATTTTTGGCAGATCGCCAAAATGAGTAATTTTTCAAAGGGCCTACCTAGGGAATATTCGTGCAAAATTTGAAGAAAATTTGATCAAAATTGTGGGAGAAGAATCATTTTGAAAATTGGCAACCACGAAATTACAAATGTCCCCTATTTGACCAATTTTAGGTGGATCGCCAAAAACAGTAATTTTTCAAGAGAGATGTAGCTAGAGAACAACTATCCAAAATTGAAAAAGAATCCGATCAAAATTGTGGGAGAAGAAGCAATTTCAAAATTAGATACCAAAAAATTAAAAAATGTCCCCCATTTGGCCAATTTTTGGCGGATCGCCAAAATGAGTAATTTTTGAAAAGAGGCCTACCCAGGGAATATTTGTGCAAAATATGAAAAAAATCTGATCAAAAGATTTTCAAAGAAGCATTTGAAAATTGGCAACCGAAGACTTTCAAATGTCCCTCATCTGGCCAATTTTTGGCGGATCGCCAAAAAAATAATTTTCAAAGAGAGGCCTACCTAGAGAACATTCGTGTAAAATTTGAGAGGAATCCAATCAAAACCGAAGGAGAAAAAGCATTTTAAGTAAAAGTTTAATACGTAAATACGTACATACAGACGACGGATACCCCTCTATTGATAGGATAAGAACAGCCCGACATAGTCGGCTGGTCTAAAAAGTAATAGCCAGGTAGGCAGTAACGCCTGGTACCTTCACTTAAAATTTCAAGACAGATTGCCTTCCTGGAAATGCTTAAGACGCTACGAAAAAAAAAAGGTTTTTTCACCAATATTTTCGACAATTTTTGGCGAATCGCCAAAAAAGTTACAGCCAGGTAGGTGGTAACTCTTGCTACCTCCACTTTAAATTCAAACACGGGAAGACTATTTTTCAGCAGTTAGTTAAGATTTTACTAAAAATTTTCGCCAGCTGGCCAATCACCAAGATTAAGATTTTACTGAAAAATTTAGCCCGTTGGTCAATCACCAAAAAAAAGTAATATCTAGGTAGTAGTAAAGCCTGCTAACTTCACTTAAAATTTCAAAACAGTAAGATTAATTCCCACAAGGAAAAGATCTGGTTTTTCGCTAATATATATTTTCGCCAATTTTTGGCGAATTGCCAAGAAAGCAATAGCGAGGTGGAAACTTATATGCGCCCTACCTTCCACCAAAATTTCAAGACATTAAGGCTAAAATCCTGGGAGAACATACGATTTTTCAACTTAAAAGCGTTTATTCGCACATACTTTCAACAACTGTTATATTCCTGCTTCTGAAAAAAAACGCTGGGACTAAAAAAAAAAGAACAATAAAGTACGCTTGTAGAAAAAAGGTACGTTTTGAGGCAAAAAAAAGAACGATGCGAAAATAAAGACTAAATCTTTAAAAAAAGTACGATCCGGCAAGCCTGCAAGAATCAGTCCCCACAACGTCACCGACCTGTACTCACAGAACACAGTGACACATGTCAAGAATCAGTCCCCACAACGTCACCGACCTGTACTCACAGAACACAGTGACACATGTCAAGAATCAGTCCCCACAACGTCACCGACCTGTACTCACAAAACACAGTGACATGTGCCAAGAATAAGATCCCACAACGTCACCGACCTGTACTCACAGTACAGTGACACATGTCAGGAATAAGATCCCACAAGGTCACCGACCTGTACTCATAATATACAGATATGTGTGCTGAACGGATTCAAAAGAGTTTATACTATAACTTTTTAAACAAAAATCCCAAAAAAATATTTTTGTTCTATATATATTTTATAATTTCATAAATACAGGGATATAGCAAAACATAACTTATGTAATAATCCCTTATTGCACAACATAGTCTCTGGGTAATGAACATTTTCACCCAGACTAAAACGTACCCATTATACGGGAGATATTTATTATTTATTTGACCTTGCATAAAAATGAATTTATTGACTTGGCTTGTTCATTTGCCGCTTGACAATGTCTGCTAAGTGAAGAAGTTACGGGCACTTAGGTCTGAATTCGCGTTACCTTTGCGCTGGCGAGGGATGCCACAGCGTGGTGGTGAGGACGATCATATTACACGCCACCCCCGCCGCCAGGATGACCAGCCGTGACAGAGTGCTCGGCGCCTGAAAGGAACCTGACGCCAGAGCACAGGCTGGTAGCTTTTATTGACGTTCCCCTCCCCCCTCCCCCCCCCCCCCCCAAAAAAAACCTCCCAACCCACACACCTTTCTTCTTGAATTCAAAATTTCCTGTCTGCATCGAGCGAAAATTGTATCAGGCAACCAGGGTTTATTCCTTCAAATCAATTTCAGTCATATATTTAATACAGAACTGCCCTTTGCCCTGTGATTTAGATCTCAACTCTACCGCCCCACCCATTTCAAAGAATGTTCATCAGCAAAGCAGGTATGTAATCATTTCGCTACAACGAAAAACAAGCACAGTGTTCCTCCACTTTCACACATGTTTACTGCCTTACCTAAGCAGGCGACGGAAGCGATGCGGAGAAGCGCGATCATCCACCATTGTCTGAGAAGTGTACCAAGGCCCGGTACGGCGCATAACAAGGGGCTAAAACCGCAAACGTTCCCTCATAAAGTCAACGCTTACAACTTATATGTTAAGGTCAGAGGTTTTCTGGCTTGCTAACAAAATGAGCAGTGACCAAAAAAAAAAAAAAAAAAAAAACAACAACAACTCGTTTCACCTGTTTCTATTTCGTGACAATTCAGCCCCGTTATTTGTAGGATTTTTTATTTATGTATTCATTTATTTATTTTTCATTTTTGCTGAAAAATATCAAAATATCATTAGACACTGCATCTATAAAACAATCTGATGGATGAAAGCTTGAGCGAGTGCCTCGTAAATATAGTTTAATTCTCGTCTTGCAGCAATCGTAACAACCATTTGTCACTTAAAATCTATTTTTTCCCATAAAGCAGACACATAGCTCACAAGTACTCATAAGTACAAGTACTCACAAGTATTTTTTTATTTTCACTTTAACAATTTAAAACAGGATGCAATAATCCGGGTGATATGGTCACCTCGCGATCATTACAAAGGTGAGAAACGATCAAACACACAGCAATCACTCAAAACAACACAAACACACAGCAATCACACAAAACAACACAAACACACAGCAATCACACAAAACAACACAAACACACAACAATCACATCAAATCAAACAACATAAACACACAGCAATCACATCAAACAACATAAACACACAACAATCACACAAAACAACATAAACACACAACACTCACACCAAATAACATAAACACACAGCAATCACACAAAACAACATAAACACACAGCAACCACACAAAACAACATAAACACACAGCAATCACACAAAACAACATACACACACAGCAACCACACAAAACAACATGAACACACAGCAATCACATCAAACAACATAAACACACAGCAATCACATCAAACAACATAAACACACAGCAATCACATCAAACAACATAAACACACAGCAATCACACAAAACAACATAAACACACAACAATCACACAAAACAACATAAACATACAGCAATCACACAAAACAACATAAACACACAACAATCACACAGAACAACATAAACACACAGCAATCACATCAAACAACATAAACACACAGCAATCACATCAAACAGCATAAACACACAACAATCACATCAAACAACATAAAAACACAACAATCGCACAAAACAACATAAACACACAACAATCACACAAAACAACATAAACACACAACAATCACATCAAACAACATAAACACACAGCAATCACTTAAAACAAAATCAAAACACAACAATAACACAAAACAACATTAACATACAACAATCACACAAAACAACATAAACACACAGCAATCACATCAAATAACATAAACACACATAATCACATCAAACAACATAAACACACAGCAATCACACAAAACAACATAAACACACAGCACTCACACAAAACAACATAAACACACAACTATTACGCAAAACAACATAAACACACAATAATCACACAAAACAACATAAACACACAACACTCACAGAAAACAACATAAACACACAACAATCACACAAAACAACATAAACACACAACAATCACACAAAACAACATAAACACACAACAATCACACAAAACAACATAAACACACAACAATCACACAAAACAACATAAACACACAACAATCACACTAAACAACATAAACACACAACAATCACACAAAACAACATAAACACACAACACTCACACAAAACAACATAAACACACAACTATTACGCAAAACAACATAAACACACAATAATCACACAAAACAACATAAACACACAACACTCACAGAAAACAACATAAACACACAACAATCACACAAAACAACATAAACACACAACAATCACACAAAACAACATAAACACACAACAATCACACAAAACAACATAAACACACAACAATCACACAAAACAACATAAACACACAACAATCACACTAAACAACATAAACACACAACAATCACACAAAACAACATAAACACACAACAATCACACAAAACAACATAAACACACAACAATCACACAAAACAACATAAACACACAACAATCACACAAAACAACATAAACACACAACAATCACATCAAACAACATGAACACAACAACAATCACACAAAACAACACAAACACACAACATTCACTCAAAACAACATAAACAAACAATAAGCACTCAAAATTCCATTGTGAAATTTCCAAAATATTATTTCTGCAAAGACCATAACACAAACTGAACCCCTCACCTAAAAAATACAACTGCAAAAGCTTCGTAACCAGAAATCTCCAGCTCATTCAGAGGGTAAAACCATATCATTGGAGCCAAGCCTTCAAACAAACTCCAAAACATGAATCCTGTTAAAAAAAAAAACAACCTTCAAATTATGACTGCTGTTAGAGTATGATATTAAAACAAATATCAACAAACACCCCAACAATCTCTGTTGTGAAAAATGGAAGACATGAATTCTGGAAGAAATAAAGAATTGAAACATTTTAGGTGCATGTAAAGTACATTCTCGAACTGTATACCGTAAATAAAATACAGCCGACACCGCCAATGCATAAAACACAAGCTTCTTCGCCATGAAGTCCTGAAAGTGAAGGCAAGGCAACATCCTGAATCGTAGAAATCAAAAAGAAAACAAAAGGATGTTCCCAAACTACCGCCGTAATGACAAGGTCACCGCTTACAGCCTTGGTCTCTATCAAAAACGAAATTCGACGCTCCACCGACAATAAATAATTATATATTTTTTTTTTGTTTTTTGTTTTTTGTTTTTTTTTTTTTGTTTGTTAGTTTGCTTTTTTTGGGGGGCGGGGGTTTGTATCGCCGAAACACATCGAATATGCCCCAGCCGGCCATTTCCGGATTAGAAAATCGTGGAAGGTGCACTAAAACAATAAAGAAAGATAAAGGAAGATAAAGGAACCTGCAACACAAAATCGCGTCCGAAAAAAACCTCATTCTTGAAAACTAAATAAGCACTGAAAACTCCGGAACAAAAGTTATCAAAAACCGCCATCTCTGCAATAAAATATTACTATGATTATGATTAATACAATATAATTCCTTCGGAGCGCCATTTTCTCACCTGATGTAGATAATTCCAAAAGCTTCATAACCGGAAATAGCTAATTCGAAGAGAGGATAAAACCATATCATTGGTACTAAAGCGTCAAAGAAGCTCCAAAACACGTATCCTGAAAATAAATTTAAAAAATTAAGTATTCAAACACTGCAATTTGGACTGTTTTCGGTCTTTGCACAAGGAGGGAGGGATGGGAGAGAGAGAGGGAAAGAAGAAGAAGAAGAAGAAGAAGAAGAAGAAGAAGAAGAAGAAGAAGAAGAAGAAGAAGAAGAAAAAGAAGAAGAAGAAGAAGAAGAAGAAGAAGAAGAAGAAGAAGAAGAAGAAGAAGAAGAAGGAGAGAGAGAGAGAGAGAGAGAGAGAGAGAGAGAGACAGAGAGAGTGAGTGAGAGAGAGAGAGAGCGAGAGAGAGAGAGAGAGAGAGAGAGAGAGAGAGAGAGAGAGAGAGAGAGAGAGAGAGAGAGAGAGAGAGAGCCACAAATATAAATCACATCAGGTACTGGTCAGCAATCTCTGCAAAATGATCGTTTTAGCATTCTTGAAGTTGATCAGTAGATTTGCAGTTCTAGTAGTCAAACAACTGAGTTCAGATTTGATCACCTGGTCATTGCTTTTAGCGGCTAATTGAATAATACTTTGTTGCACATATTCAATCAATCTTTCAAATGGTAGCGAAGCAGATGAATGGACGCATGTATGTGAAGGAAGATAATGTTTATTTCTGAAGACAAAACGTTTGCTTTGAAATGGCAGAGGAGCTTCTCATATACTGATTCGGGCGGCAATGTTACTCAGCCTGCACTGGTGAATAGGAAAAGGTCGATTTTTGTTCAAAACTTCATTTAAAATGTTTTTAAAAACAAGGTCTGTGCCACTTTTCAACCCAATTCGGTGTAGTATTATCTCAGTTTGTGCGTTTGAATGGGAGGTCACAGAAAGGAATGGCGCTTAGTAATGTCTATGTAATGTTTTGTTCCTTGCACCTGGTATGAATACGATGCCTGGTCGTTTCTTTGGGTGAATGTCAACCATACCCGGCAGTCTGTTCAACATCATTCATAACTAACTAAAAGCTTCTCGGAGAAAAAGTGTCATTTTCGACCTCTTTCTTCAACTTTTTTTTATTGCACTCTTTACAAAAATTTAATCATGACATTTTTCTGCTACAAGTTTTGACATATTTCCGTAGTCTCCATGAAGTCGCACATCAGGTGAAGAGTTAATTATACATAGGCTAATTATTTTTATCCGGCAGGATTTCTTACTGCATCTTGTTATCCGCGATTTGATATCATTGAAATTGTTTCTAGGTGCAGCATTTATACACATAAAGTTAATGTTTTTAATTTAGTTTCGAAGGATATCGAGGGAAATGTTTATAAACTAATTCGCTTGTTAGACCTTTCCGATTGGGATGTCACTTCGACTGCACACTTACTGGAATAAATTATGAAAAATAAACAGCAAGAACTGCAAAATTTTTTATTGTCTTTCAATATGTTGCACTTTCAAATTTAATAAGCCACAATATGAGCCCTTAAATTGTATTTTAATATTATCTGCTCGCCCTCCCCCTTTATAGCCCATTTGTGAACAATTTTCTTGAAAAATGGAATTTTGTCAAGTTTTCAACATTTTTTTTTTGCTGTCGCAACCTAGTACGGTCGAAACGCCAAAATTTTTCGGCAAAATTCCAAGTACAAATCTGCATATTAAATATCAACCGAAGCTTGTTTTATCATTTTATGCCATATTCACAAAACCTGTCTTTGACAGGCATTTCGCGTCTGTCTGTAATCATCATAGAAAATACGGGTAATTTCAAGTCTGGATAAATGTTGGGTTGGGTATACCAGTTAGATACACTAGAGACCCTCATGTGCTCATCCGGGACCTGGCTATAAAAAATAGCGCCTTTGAGAAAAGTGCATTATTGGAAAGGGCTATAAGGTAACATAAATTCACTAATGCAGACAAACCAAAAACACTCAAACGTATCAAAAACCAATGTATTAACGTTTGAGAATAAAATACCTGGACGATAGGCCCAATAATAGAGAGTTTTATAGCGGGCCCCTAATGAGCACATGAGGGTCTCTATTGCATCTAACTGGTAAGGTTAGCAGGGGGCGGGAACGCATGGTTATAGCAGATCTAAATTGGTGAAATGAAAAATAGAATCCTGCGTCGTTGAAAACGAGTTTTTTTCTCAAGCTTTAGTCCCAGCGGACCCTTTCTTTTTTCCCGGGACGGAAAGGGTCACAGTTCCTGTAACAGAAATGGCCAATGATCTAAACTTTTGGGGCTTCGGAGTTCCGGCGCACTTCCAGGGCATCATGGTTCGAAGTAATTGCCTTTTCCTTAACAAGCATGTCCAAGGACATGATCCAGCCGAGTTACCAAACAAGGAAAGAGAGAAAAACTCTGAAACGAATACTGTTAGGCCAAAAAACGAGGAACTTTGTTTCTGAACGTAACTTTTTCATAATTTTAATACACAAAGACGAGTTTTCCCGGGTGAAATCTCAAAAAAAAAAAGAACGAAAAAAAAACAAACAAACAAACGAAACACACACACAAGCACGTCCAGGGACATGGAGAGCAGCCCACGAACGTTTACGCGTACTATTGAACAGATTCTATGGAATTATGTAAAATTCATTTAATTCGAATTTGGAAGCTATCCGAAAAGGGATGTTGGAGAGGTTGGGTTTTGACGATTCACGTACAGTATTACTGTATTTACCGACATTTACACGATTTTACAAATTTGCTTAAATTCCACATTTCGGCATTTTTTGTCATTTGCGAAAAAAGCAAAGTCCAGGTGGAGAAGCACCTAAGAAACTTTCGATTAAAATTTTATAAACATTTGAAAAAGACTGAGAGAAATGAATGGTTTGACAATTCAGTTATTTGCTACCATTTATTCCAGTTTTTGCCAAACTTCAAAGTTCCGCTATTTCGGCAGTTTTTGGGGAACCGCGAAAAAAAAATAAGAGCCTGGTAGGCCAACCCCTGGGGAACATCCCTGCTTAACATCTAAACGATTGGAGTACAACTGAAGGAGAAGTAGCATTTTAAAAATAAGTTAAAACGGGCACAAAAAGTGCCGCCATTTTGTCAGCTTTTCGTCAATCGTCACAAAAATTGATAGCCAGGCGGAGGACCACCCATGGAACATCCCTGCATAATATTAAAACGATTGGAGCAAAACTGTAGGAGGAGTAGCATTTTAAAGAAAAAATTTAACAACGCACACACATCCAAGCCCCCTATACTGATACGACTAACCCAGTCCGACAAAGTCGGCTGGGTTAAAAGCACACTGAGAAGAATCCTGGAGCATAATGTTCGACCTCGACCAAAATCCCAAATTTAAGTAAAGAGTGGCTTTGGAATAATCTTCATTATTGTTACCTAGTACGAAATGAATCCGAATGCGAAGATGGTCTGCCGAATGTCATATCAATCCTTGCGGATGGTGATAATTGTAATAACAAAGCCGTTAAACGACAAAGTTCAAAGTCCAGTAACGACCTACAGTAACGTCAGTGTCATCAAAGTTTAATCACTCCGACAGGTCATTAATATAAACACTTAGACGAAGTTTTACTCGTGTTACCAGCGTTTCAAGTAAAAATTCAAAAGTCCAAAACAAATAGAGTTTATTCTGAACATCTCTGTGCTACAATTTCTAAACATGATTTTGTTTTACCGAATTGTAGAACAATAAACAACATAAAAGTCTCCTAAAAAATAAATAAATACTTTCAAATGTAACAGAAAAGGCACAAACTGAAGCTCCGAGCTTGTAAACTGTTTGGCCTTTTGTACTAAACTAGTCATTATGCAAAACTAACAGCGCCATATTTCCATTCCTAACACAAAATATTCGCAACAGATAACAATTAAATACTATCATGGCATATAGTTAAAACATAAAATGTACTGTTAATATTCACTTAATGGACGATTGCTATAAGCCTTTTTGAAAACCTTTATATTTGTTATATTCGTCAAATCAGTGCCTAAACTGTTCAAAAGTTATACCCCTTTAACTGATAAACACTGAGATTTCTTTGTTGTTCGGACGTATAAGTGTTTGAACTTTTTATGCTGGCAAGTTTTATAACCTGCATTTAGACCAGTAACATTAAAATATAGTAAAAAAGCTGTCGGTATTCATTTTCTGTAAACTCCAAACATAAATACACCAGTGTATAAGTTAACAATATCCGTAAATTACAATAACCTCATTTTTTAAATAAAGTACCATAATGTTCATATTTAGTCACTTTACATATTATTATAACTTTTTCTGAATAGCTCTTAAGGAAGCGGTAACCGACTTATAAGAATATCCCCAAACCTCGACCCCATAATTTAAATAAGGCAGAAAAAGTGTACAATATAAAATTCTAATTCTAAGCGATTCACTACTTATCTTTGCCTTTGCTCTATGAATGATTGCACACGATTCAGATAACTTATTTCTAATTCCCATGCAGTGTGATTTCCAGGTAAGAATGCAATCAATGAAAAAACCTAAAAATTTTGTTTCATACACACGCTCAGTTTGCTGATTATCAATAGATACTTCAATATCAGAAACACATGTTCTGTTACTAAATAAAATAAACTTTGTTTTAGACACATTTAAAGATAATTTGTTAATAGCAAGCAATGTGCTCAATTTATCTAACTCTTTACTGAAATTTTTGCTCAGTTGGAGTAAGTCTTTACCGGAACTGAACAAGTTGGTATCATCAGCGAATAGAATGAACTTGAGTATCTGCGAGACAATACATAAATCATTGATGAACAAATGAACAATTTCGGACCTAGAATAGAATCTTGTGGTACCCCACATATAAAGTCTTATGATAGCATTAAAATATAGTTATTACTCAAAATACAGACATTAAAGTATAGTCAGTTTTAGAGGTCATCCAGCCACATACAGTCTTTTTAGGCAAATTCGTTGATATGATTTGTGTGAATCGTGTTCACGAGAACGCATCAGTACTTCAAAGAAGCATGCAAGAAATTTAAAGTGAAATATTGTGGGTGTGCGAAGTAAATTTATACCTAATTTCGATAAATTATTTGAGTGTATATGTTACAGATAATCATTAATGAATTTCGACTGCAAGGGGAGCGAGTAAAAATGAAAATAGAAGAAATCGCAAATATAGCCCCAGTTGACCCTTCCTGTCTTTGTAGGTCAGAAAGGTACTGAAACTTTAACTATTTGTCCAAACGTTTAATAAGTTTTAAAATAGCATGCGGATTATTAAAAATCACGATTGCTCAGAGAAATTTGACATTTAGGCGAAATTTCTATCATTTCTTTCATTTTCACACGGAACGCCTAGCTCCAAGAAGCGGTGCGCTAAAAAGTTTCCCGGCACCGCTTCAAATCTTCGCTATATAACGATAAGCAAGTCAACTGCGCTCGCTTTGAGGCACCCTTGTGGCTACTTTGTGCGAGATTCAACGACCCATAAGTTTTCATTGGTATTTGCTAAAGGTGCTCAAAGTACAAAGGTAATCATATACAATTTCTGTGTTACGCTTTCTTTAAAAGAAAATAATACGGAAATAACCTCAAATCTCCCACAATAAATGACATTTGTTTGTATACAGGGAGCATACTTTATTACGTGAAATAGTAACAATAATTTTTGGCAATTATCCACCAAAAAACTTTAAATTGATATTTCAAAAGAACGTAAACACAAAAAATTCAAACATTGTGGGTGTACCAAATAAACTTATAAGTAATTCTGCATCTGTCAACTATTTAATATATATTGTCCAAATACACTATAACCCTTTATTTAAATTTTCGGTCCCTTGACTTTGGTCACGTGACATTCAAAGGCCAGAATGTACACAAACATTTGACAGGTGGATGCGGAAGCTAACTTTTCTGCACTTTTATGAACAAATAAAAGATATGCAGCTCACTAAAAACTGTGCCTGTTTTACAAAAAGGGCGTATTGGGCATGAACTTTCTGTAAATGTTTGAATAATGCGGACTGGTATGCAGGATTCGTGCCTCAGAACATGTGAAGTTGACCCCTGTTAGTGGAGCAATGGGGGGCTTCGTAGCTCTGACAGAGAGACATACGATATTATACAAGTCAGAGCTACTCGGAGCTAACGGAACGCCAAAAGTGTGATTTGGTTCACGAGTAGTCCTAGATGACTCTTGCGGTCTTCCTATGACAGCAAGAGTCATAGTTTCTATAATAGGAAATGTCATTGATGTCAATTTTCAAATCTCGGCGCACGAATGGGGCCAACGACGTTATTTTAGAAAGGGTGCATCACATAAATGGCCCAATTATAAATTATGGCGCACAAGTTTTATGGTCAGATAACAATTTTTTACTGACAAAAATATGTGTTTTCTTGAGATCAGGATATCGAATCCCTTATTATCACCCACAACAACAGTGAATCCACAGTTGCAAAACTACGCTTTACTCTAGTTTGGGAGTTTCGCTGAGGTCGAAAATAACGCGCCAGGGTACTTCTCAGTGTGCTTTTGAAGAAAAAGCCTGCCAGTCCGAGCCTAGGTGTCCTTGAACGTGCGCCGAAACATCAAGAGCCTCGAAAATTGAGTTCAATGGCCATTTCTATTGAAGGAACTGTGACCCTTTCTGTCCTAGGAAGATAGAAAGGGTCCGCTGGGACTAGTTCACGTAGTCCTAGATGACTCTTGCTTCCCAGCAAGAGTCATAGTTCCTATAATATAACTTGTCATTGATCTCAATTTTTCAATCTCGGCGCACGACTGGGGCTAATGGCGTTATTTTAGAAAGGGTGCATCACACAAAATAACTCAATTATAAATTATGGCGCACAATTTTTATGGTCAAATAACAATTTTGTAATGAGAAAACTAGATGTGTTCTTCAGATCAGAATATAGAATCTCCCATTATCGTCCACAACAACAATGAATCTGCAGTTGTAAAACCACTCTTTACTCCACTTTGGTAGTTTGGACGAGGTCGAAAATAGTGCGCCAGGATACTTCTCAGTGTGCTTTTTAAGAAAAGGCATGCCACTCTGAACCTCGGTGTCCTGGAACATGCGCCGAAAGATCTAGAGCCGCGAAAATTGAGATCAATGGTGATTTCTATTACAGGAACTGTGACCCTTTCTGACCTAGGAAGACAGAAAGGGTCCACTGGGACTATAGTTCACGAGGACAGGGACTGGTGTGCGGGATTCGTGCCTCAGAATATATGACGTTGACCCCTGTTAGCGGAACAATGTAAAACTTCATGGTTCTGACACAGAGATATACAAAGAGCCAGAGCCGACTTGGAGCCACCTTTGCGAGTAATGCCGGCTTAAAAAGCGGGCGATATTTTCAGTACTTTCAATTTTTGGTTTAATGTTCTGACATACCTAACACAGTTTCAATTAAAACTTCATGAAAACCTAAGTTGATTACATAATCGCACTCCGGCCTTTTATCCGATTTGGCCATATTAACAAATTCCCTTCTGAAAAGAAGTTGGAGAGTTTCGATGGGCTATTTTCATCAGTGGCAGAAGAGCTTAAGAAACAGCCATGATATGAGGATGCTGTTGTGCATATAGCCTGTACAGAGCGCGTCAATAAACATGGTAGCGAAACATGGTAGCGATTCTATACAGCTTCAAATTGTCCCAATTTGCATAGAGAGCATTTATCAGTGAGTAAACTGTGTTATGCGGTGGTAGTGCCACAGAATAAAGACTGTGGAGGAGTATTTTATTGGCAATGATGTGACGGACGAGAAGAAAGTTGCAGTAACACTGACTGAAAAGCCTCTATTTCTTTGAAAAGAAGTAAAAGATTGGAGCAGTTGAACACTTCTGCTAGGGCATATGACTCACATGTCATTGTCAACGTGACTGTGGAACAAAATAGGTTTTACAAGCCCTTGCAGTCACCGGCCACCGATAACGTCAGTATTAGCGTTGATATTTTAGCACTGGTTGAAAGAATATCTGCGCGTTCAGCTACTTTGCGGTATCAAAAGAGAAAAAACTTTCAGCGAAATCGGCTAGTTTGATGTATCTAACGTGAACAAACTCTGAAACGATCAATGTCTTAAAAGGATTTGACCAAAAAAGGTTAAGGATCGTGTTGGCAATATAAATGGCAATAAAAGATACATCCTAGATGTTCAAAGCACATCCAGTAAACCAACAAGACGAAGATGTCTGTAGTAAATCGATGTTTCTGATGCGGAGCAATTAACCATGGTTCCAATGACTGCAGCTTTAAGGATGAAACATGTCACTGTAACAGAAAGGAGGGGCATCTCAAACATCGCTGCAGTTCGTTCAACAAAATACAGACGAAGAAGGTCGACAAGACACAGAAAGAAAAGAGACAGAAGAACTCGAGATACAGACGTGAGCATAAGATAAAGATTTATAACGTCGTCTGACAGTAACATCCAGAAAGTGAGAGTAATTTCTATTATGCTGAAGTTTCATTTTGTGACTGAATCGAACCAAGCTAGACTAGAAAGAAAACTAATTACTCTCGCCTATCCCTTCTTTTAGAAAAAGTATAATTGCTGTTAGAGAACTAGGCAGAGTGTTTTGGTGAGGGTCTAGGTGAATTGAATGCAATAACTGTGAAGAAGGAGCAGCTACAAAGTCCAACCGAGAAATGCACCTTATCCTGTAAAAAGGACAAGGCCACTAACTAGAGTAGGTGTTTGCTTGAGGCACATTAGAGTGATTTAGTAACATCCATAGTGTCGATTTTGAAGAAGACAGATTGTGACGCGTCTTTTGTGACTTTCAACTAAATATCAATCATCGGCGTAGAGGACCTTCGAGCAGAAGAAGTCCACTCGGAATTCTAACCATTTGACAAAAGTTTAAGAAGCTTCGCTTGAAGACAGCGTGCCTCCAGTTGGTAGTTATCAAATAGTAACGACACTTATTGAAGATAAACGCCTAAGGGTCTGTATGAGCCGAATGCCTTGAAGTATTTTCCCAATAGTATGTATTTGATGAAGTGATCATGACAGTCACTTGCAAGCACTTGAGAGGGTTTTCAGTGATAACAAATTTTAAATTATGAATGAACTCGTAAAATCAATTTTTCACAACATAGTTCATGGTAAAAAGATTTTGTTTTCAATGACAATCTTTATTTATGCATTTTACTGCTAGCTATGGTAATTTATGACCACCAATTAATTAATTTTATACTTTGTATGTGTACGTTAACTTGGTGAAAAGTTTAAAACAGCAAGTGCTGTACAAAGGCTGTTGTTATATTTTGCCTCCAGATGTAAAAAAAGGACAAAGAGAAATGGAGTGAATAAGAAATGAAGTTAAGTATATTGCTAACTCAATGCATTTGTGTATTCTAACTTCAACTATAAAGTGGTGATTATTAAAGTTTTAAAAATACTTTATGATTTTAATCGATAGTCAGAAAACTTTAAATGGTTTGTTCATTGTTCAATTTGTTACTTTGTACAGATTCCGAATAAAGAGTTCCAGAAATATATACGTATAAATATACATAAATGCATGTGTGCTGAACACAAGGACAAACAATTTTCCTACTCGGTATTAATGACAGGCCCGCAACACACTTCGAGTAAAATCTCCACTTTTGCCAGTAAAAGAATTGACAACTTGACATTGTATATGTCGAAATAAGGTACTTGAATAGCGTTGGCCAAACTTCAGAAGTCAATCTCGAAGAAAAGATGATTTGAAGCAATTGTCGAAATATTATCTGTTAAAAAGCAAAATTACAATTATGACGAACTTAGCAAGATAGCACTTCATACAATATTAAATGAAACTCACTTCCAGCATACACCTTACTGCTTTTTTAGTTCAATAGTTTAGGCATTTCTTATGATTATGGAATTGCAAACGCCCAAGTGTTCAGGTAATGTTATAATGCGAAAAAAAAACAGCGTGGATTACGTAATCTGGATTATCAATCTTTTTAAATATGCAAAGACGCCTATTCAAAGATCGACTGAAAATGAAAATAAGTTCTGTGTTAGTTTTCTAAAACAGCCTTTTTCAACTATCTAAATTTTTGAACTTTCTCTTAAATGCAGCAAAAAGGAATACTATTACAAAAATACCAACTTTTTATTAAGATATTCTGCAAAGGTTATGCTCTATACATAAAGTAACTGCTTTATTTCAATACTTGCTCTCAATATAATTGTAGTTTTCCAGGAAGGATTGCAGGGTAACAATTACGCACCATATAAAATGAGAGAATTTTCTAATCTGAAATGGAATACAGTGATATATATTACATGACTTATTAAAAGATTATGACTTATTGAAAGACAAAAAAAGCAACAAAAAAAAAGAAGTTGACAGTGTGAATATTTTGGGTTAATTAATGTTATGTGGAAAGAGTGGAAAAATCATATCAAAGATCTGAAAAGATCTTAATTTATTCAGACAAAATATATATAGATGAAACATAGTGGTGCAAACTAATCAAACTTCAAAAGAGCACATAACATTGTCGCTAAAGTTGGTAAATATGTTATAGAAAGCTGGACTTTGTCTAAGAAAACTAGAAATCTAATTCAGATCTTCGCTATTTACAAAAATACACATATGGTTAAGAAAAATTAGAAACGTGGTTGCATAATAATTTTATAAGATCGGAACATAAAAGGTCAAATATTAGAATGCAAATGTTAGGCGTAATTTAGAATGATATCGAAAAATACTCTTAAGTGAAAGCAGACTTCAATGTCATTCAAGCCACGTTATTCATTGAAAAATGTACGATCAAATAAGAAGAAGTATATTTTTAAAAATGCCTTAAATATTGAAAACAGAATTTTCAGTGAAAAATTGAATCGCAACAGTGAACACAAAAATTTTCATCGATCGAATATCCTTTATTATATAATGTAGACTTATACAGATGTAAATAATGGCGATCTCACTTAAAATCACCGCTCGTAATGTATAATTTATAGGGGTATAAGAACACTCTACACTTGATTTATGCATATGCTGCTGTTATTGCTTGCTATAAAATATAACTGAGTGATTGAAAACATAGAATTGTGAGGAATCTGAAAACGTATTAACTAAAGATAAAACAGAAGATAAACTGAAGACTATCGATCGGATAAATTGCAAAGTATCTGTCATAGTGACCCAAGTTGATTCTTTACAAATAAGGCAATTATTAATATGGTTTGGACATAAATTTCTGGTTTAAATAGATATGTGTATTTGTAATACCTTCATCTGCCACGTTTTATTTAATTTATGGTATATTCCTATCAGAGCACTGACTGTTAAGGCCTTAAACATTTTTTAATGAAGATATGACATTTATATCAATACAGATACTCAACACATTTAATTAATTTAATCCTATTACTGCATAGCGGTCCATTTTTAGGACAGTAGCTTAAACACTATTTTGTATATGAAACAGCTGTTAGCTTTTATCAGTTTTGTATGCTATTTATAAGATCCTGGTATTTTGCATGACAACACAAAATGGACTTTGAACTGAGCAACATGAAATTTCATACAACAAATGCGGAAGCCGTATTTTTACTTTCAAAACAATGGAACACAGGAAAAAGTAAGTGATTATTTTTGTTATTATAAAACATATTTATATATAAACACATTACAAGAGAAACATAAATAAATAAACTCTTTCGTTCCATTTTTGGAACGCTAAGCACAAAGGGGACCAGTTATTGTTTTTACACATTTGTATTAAACTTAAGTATTTTATGCAGTTTTTTTAGTTGTGGTGCATATAATACACAGGTTATACACAGCTAGCGAAGTTTTGCCATGTTGGAAGATGACGACGCATTTGCTTCGGCGTCCATTAACATTATGCCGCCGGATTCGCTAATAAGCGATGAATATTGTGGCGACGAGGACGATGATGGAAGCGCTGATGCTAATAATCGAAGCGGAGGGCAATTACGTGCCGATGTCCATGCTACTGTCTCATACTTTAGAGGTAACAAAGTAGTAATTGGCGATTTAGGCACCGACTTTTCAGACCCTGAATCTAATTCACACTCCGATTCAGACTCCGAAGTTCCCCAAGTAAATATATATCCTTTCTCCTTGGCTGCTACCCCAGCTGTAAATAAAATACACCTTAATAAGACCACCTTCTTAGTCTTACAACTAATGGTTTCTACAGTAACACACAAATAAAGTCATCTAAAAAATTGCGTTGTCCTAGAAATAATTTAAATTATAAGATTGTGATACCAATGTACCTACAATTAAATTTAAAAATAGTAACAAATGTCTCATATGAAAAACATAATGCACACAATACAATTTCAAATAGATAAAATGTATTTGATTCTTTACTAGGGGTCACCAAAAAACTTGACAGCCACCTATTATTTTGCGCAAGCAGAATAGTCAACTAACGCAGCCATAGTAAAACGTGTCGCAATCCGATCAAGGCCAGACAAATATACCCGATATTCAACAACCCAAAAGCACGACAACGTCGACGCTCTCCAGCTGTTGTTCGTAATTGGCATAGACAAGATATGGCATTGGCACAAACCAATATCTTCAGTTTTGAATCCCCCAACAGTCCAAACTTTTTGGATCAAATGCGGTCACCGACGGAATTATTTGAGTTGTTTTTTTTATAATGATGTAGTATCCATGGTTGCAGATTATAGCATGAAGTATGCCAAACAACAAGTAAACCATACATTCAAAATTAATAACCCTGAATTGAAAGCATTTTTGGATATTTTATTTACCTCCGGCAATGTCCCACTCCCCAGAAGACGGATGTTTTGGGAACAAACTTTCGGCGTAATAATGAAGGCATGTCCAATTACATGACAGCGAACCGATTCGAAGAAATTATGAGATACCTTCACCTCGCAGATAACAGCAACTTAGATGCGACAGACAAATTCGCCAAAATTGTCAACTTTATAACGCTATAAATTCAAAAATTTCTTCAGTTTTTTCCGTGCGAAGAACATCTGTCAATAGACGAATCGATGATAGCATACTTCGTCGCCACAGTGCAAAACAGTTCATCCGCATCCGTTTTGGTTTTAAGGTGTGGTGCATGAATACCCGCCTTGGGTATTTAGTTCAGTGCGACCCATATCAAGGTGCAGACAAAAGCACCCAGCCACACCTTGGCCTGGGTGGATCTGTCGTAATGACACTAAAAGAGCTAACCGAACAGAATCATGTCCTGTGCTAGCAGTAGACAAAAAGAAGAAAAAAAGAGCGCGGAACAGTAGATTATCAATATGACAGAAATAAATCCGATGGAACGACAACAGTGTGGTCAGACTAGTGTCCAGTTTTGCTGGCGTATGACCAACTGTACGGGCTCGACGTTGGTCCAGGGTAAACACGTGATACATTGAAATACAACAGCGACATTTAATACACATGTATAACAACAACATGGGTGGTGTCGACCGTATGGACCAAAACATTAACAAATACCGTATGGTGGTGGTGGCCGTTATTCGCCTTTGTACCGGAAGCTGCCATACAAAATGCTTGCGTGCTGTAGAGAATGATTCCAATTCTATAAGCAATAAGCTCGATTTCTTAGCTTTTAGTCGCGAAGTAACCAAAGTGTATTTTGCCAAATTTTCAAAAAAAAACAACCTTAAAAGAAGTCGACCCAGTAGCTCCCGAGGGCGGCGACCATCTTTTGACAAACGGTTACCCGCCAATGTAAGATCTGACGGCACTGGACACTTCATCAAGCAAATTCAAACACGGCGTCGATATGTATTATGTGGTCTGAAATCGAGCAGAATCTGCATCAAATGCAATCTGATATTTGCATGTACAACAGATAGCTGTTATTGCACAATAGCGTATCCATGCGTGCATAGCGTTCTATTTTTGGTACGGCTCAGTTTTCGAAAACTGCAATATACATGTAAGAAAAAACAGTTGGTAGCAACTGTTTGAAGCATCTCTGTAACTAATCCATTCAAATACAAAATACTGTCCAAAAATAATTCATGCAGTAATGGGTTAAATGCTCTCGTGGATGATGCAATTATTTTAAAATGTGCGTGGGTACCTGCTAGATTTTTATGTTCCACATATTAACGATAATTCTTAATATTCCGGCGGGTCAAGAACTAAAGGAAATGACATTTGTTTATCCATACCCGGAATTGGTGTTGTCAATATTTAGAGACATCGCAAAGCAATGCGTGCTTTCATTGCGAATTATCACGAATTTTCAACAATCTTGTTCAGTCACGTACACTTTATTGGAGTGAACATCCATTTGAACAGGCTACTTTTTGTTGTAGTAAGAATATTACAATCACATTGACTCCAAAGAAAAATTTTATTTACAGTTGTGGGTCCATAACCCCTCCCCTTCCCAAGGAGCTCAAATGCAGAATCCGAAGAGTTCTGAAATTGAGAAATATCTCATCATATAACTAAAGAAAATGCAGAACTCTGTCAAGTGAAAGTTGCATCTAGGGTCATAACTAGCAAGGCAGTTTATTTCGCTTCACAGCTTTTGTTTATCTTAATTCCAGATAGACAACTGGTAGCATTCTTATATAAGTGTACCTGCATGGAGTAAGGTAGTTCTAAACTATTTATTCAATGAAACCAAACTAATCTAACTCAACACACTGCAATGATGTTTCCAATGCAACTTACATCATGAAAGCTTCGCGTCCCAGCTATGTTTTTCTGAGCACAGGTCACAGTCTGGTAGTGATGTAGCGGTGGTGCGTATTTCATTTTCTATAAGTGTACATGCAACACCTACTTTTTTTAAAAAAATAAACAAATTTAACTTTGAAAATGACTCAAAAACACTTATGCATCACAAATTTTCTGGGAATCTTTTGTGCTCGATTACAGTATTTGAATAGATTTGCATTTATGTAGTGTTCACTACTTTTTAACCAAATTAAGAAGATACTGCTAAACAGACGGCTCAGTTAATTATATCGCTAAAACCTTTTATTGTTTCAATATTTTTAGTCCAATACGATGCCGACGATAAAAGGTACAAATTTTCTCTGTTATGTTAACATGTTACCATCTCGGTCACAGTACAGAAATTATTTTGTTCTAGTTGTTCTGTGTCTGTTCCGAAATTATCGTCATTTTGGCGTTGTTATTACTATTTTCATTAAATATACAGGTTTCAAATTTTAGAAATTCATAGTGATGTGTTGAATGCAATTTCGTCATTAATTGTTGATTTGAAGGCTCTTGTTTCCTTACAGTCTCTCGTTATCACTCACGGCAAGTATAAAACATATGCGTTGTGCCTACGATTTGGAGTTTGTTTTCACAGAACTCTATGTTCACATTCTTTTTATCTCAATGCTTTGATGAAAGCAAATCTCTGGCCTTTTCGAAAAGGGAGATTTTCATTTTCAAAAAATTTGTGCGTGCCTCTTCCTCTTAAAAATGAAAACGAAACATCAAGCTGGAAATCTTTCACTCTTGATGCCCGAATTCAGCTGAACTGTAGAATTCTGCAATTTTCCCTTGAAGGGTCAAAATAGACGTTGGTTGCTGCAGCTGAAGCCAGGACAGCGATGATATTGAAAGAATATCATCGCGCTTTTCGAGTCTTCTGCTACGGTTTTCAGACCATGTAAAATGCCTACAAATTAGAAATGAGTCACAAAAAAATAGGTAACCTTTACAAGGTGTGAAGCATATGGCCAACTTAAACAAGAGGCAATATTGACAGATCTGTAAGTTCCAGATCACCGACAAAATATTTCGAATTACAGCGCGGATGTACGACTGAAACTCTGGCAGATAATTCTTTACTGATGAGAAGGATACAGCCAGCTTAAAACATGGCAATCTTGAGAGATATAGTTCTTGATTATCAACGTTATGTTACCCAATACAGGTTAGAAGAATTAGCTAAAAATGGACCAGCTAGTTTTGATTTCAAAAATATTGGATTGTAAACTAGGAAGCAATCACTATAGGTTTCTAACATTGGTTATCGCGATCCCTGGTAAAACTTCAGACCATATCATGCATAATTATCGCCATCCGTGAAATAAACAAGAAGTTTGATCCTCTGCAAGTTTTTAATTATTACGCCTCAAACTCAAGTGAATTGCAAACGTATTATCATTAGTAGTATTCCATGTATACTTTACATTTTATCTTGTTTTGTTTACGGATTACGGTTTACTGACTTGATTGATTTCTGCATGTGTTTTGTCAAACATGCTTCCGATTTTTAAATACTGTCCTGTCATCAAAAACTTTAAGTTACAGTTAATTAATAGCAAAGTGATTTCTGAATTATTTTCTTCGAAATGCGCTCTGGAGGGTTTATTCATTATCAGCACTTGGTTTACGTCGATCCTTCACTGAGTATGCAAGCAGGAGAGTTTCAACCCTCCGTCGTCCTGCTTCTCTTCTCTCAGCAACGGTATACTGTAGGGTCGTTGAGCATTCAGTTGAACCTGCCACGGTTATCACTAGTCCCCGGCGTCTTTTTGTGTGAGCAAATCAGCGTTGCCACTAGGTCGGAGACTTTAGCCAGTGACTAGCAGCAGCTTCGATTGCTATCGCTCATGGGGCGGTCTTCTGGGCCTCCAAGTGGTTTGCCACAACAGGTACGTTAGCAGGTACGTTATCTCGGTACAGTGTTTGGTCGATGGACGCGCTATACATCGTCTCTATATTATTACATCACGTGTCATTTTAGCTTTGCCACTACCTGTTGTTTTAGTAGTCGTCTGTAGACCCGTTTTACGTAAGGTTACGCAATCTTTTCTGGTTTCCTTCTTGTCACAGTCACGATAACATTATCGAACATATATGTCGATGTCACTGGAACAGTGAACCATCACGATGACAGATCAGCAGGTGCACAGATGCTGATTAGTTAGTTTGTTTGCAATTCATTGTAAATAAAGCAACGGGTTAAATTCGTTCAAAATTTTTATTTATGGAAGTGACCTCTAAAATTTTTATTATGGATTGCGATAACCGATGTTAACACTGGTTTTAACGTAAGGCTTTAAAAATTGCGGTTCTTTTCCTGACCCACTCAAGAATGTTTTGATGTCATTGCAAGAGCGATTCAGTCAAAGTGACAATTCAAGAGATGCACCGATGAATATTTGTTTATCTGGCAATGTACTGGAAACACAGCAACGAGTTAAACACGTTCAGCGTTCTTATTTGCAGATCTAACCCTTAGAGTTTTTATTATGGAATCCGAAAACAATGTTAACACATTGCAGAATCCATAGTGATGGGAGATACCTCTGCAAGATATTTTACTCATCAAGGGAGTTGAATAAATGACAGCGTTTTCGCTTCAGAATAGCGAAAATTACACTTGAGACCGTAAAAGTTACACTTGAGACCATAAAATGAAAATTGAAAACTTATTCCTATATTAAAAGCGGTGTCACTATCCCCAAGCTTTTGCCATGATTGCCTTAAAACTCGTCGAAACGTAGCTTTTGACATAATTTCCACGTCCATATAACATCGATTTCATTAAATATTGTTCCAATTCGGTTGCGGCAATAGGACAACGTGTAGTCACCGTCTCTGACACAATGGTGAAAACACGTTTGTTACCTAAGCAACATTGATTAGACATTGCTTTTGGTCGCAACGTCGGAAAATTGGAGTTAGATAGACGTCCATGCAAAGTCAGGAGATTTACATTTGCACTCATTCGCAACGTTGATAAGAGGTCCAATAATTGACGCTGTCTAACGTGGGCAGCCAGATGTTTCAATTTCCACAGTCATCAAAAACACGGCGCTTATCTGTTGTTCTGTGTGCGAGTTCAAACCTGAAAATAGCATAATGATAATAATTAAAATAATAATAATAAAAATAAGATAAAAGAAGTAGTGATGTTTAAATTTTGAATTAAATCTTGAACCTCTCTATAAAATAAAAATTAACAAAATAAAAAGATAATAAATTTAAGATGCTGTTTTGCGAAATATTGCTGCAGTCATTTAAATTGCGAATACAACTTAATACTATTTCTGATAATGAATTAATCTATTTTACATTACTTGGACACTGATAGAGTACATTGCAAACTCACCATCGAAGCTGGCAATACCATGCAAAATAGAGCAAGTACCATGACAAAGTTTCAAAATCTATTGAATTCTTACAATGTTATTGCCACTGCTGTGTGTATTGAATGGCGTACTGCATGTGAACTCATGTAAGCCCGTTTATTGTAAATAACGAGGATTTTTACTGCGGATTATAGAAAAGGTAGAGGGCTTGGCGTTTTAGGAGATTTATTTGTGTTTCACGTTAATTCCTTATGACTTGAAGCGTTTTGAATCAGATGACCTTAAAATCAACATTAAAAGAGCCAAAATTCGATATAATGACGTCACAGTGGAAACCTACGAAAAACGAGTGAAACATTAAAAAACAGATAAGAAAGGAAAAAGTAGAATCTTGCAGAATGCCTAGCAATACAAAAATTCTCTTTGACTCCACCCTAGTGTAAATTAAGTGCTACAGATAAAAATATAACAGCACACATCGACGCCTGTGATGGAAACTCTGTTTTATAGTTCAGAACTGGCAATGGGTAAAAATGAAAATCAGCACTGTTGGCTTTATTTTATAAGAAATTTCGTGTGGAGAAATTTTCGAGAAAGGTAACCGTATAACGAGCCCGCAGTGAAGAAAAAGTTCCATGTAATTTGTGTAAATGCCCAGTGCTATGTATTTATGGACTTACAAAAGTTGAACAAATTTTAAAGCAATCACAGTTTGAAGAACATTAAAAAATAAATGGAAAGATACTGTCCAGCGATCTGTTCGTTGTAATTTCTGTTCTCTCTGGTAGCTATAAAGTAGATACTTAGGACGAGATTAATTATATGATATGTTTATCACCTGACAGACCACATTTTATTCCTTCAACATTTTAGTAAGACAGAGGAGGGTTCTTAGGGACATACAGAGTAAAGTAAGATATCAAGAGTAAACTAAGAAATATATCATATCAATACATATGATATATCTACCTACATTACTCATAATTTCAATGTGCCAAACATAGAGTTCATTATCTATATTAAATATCTTTATAAACAAGTTGGTCTTCACAACAAATCATGCCCTGCTATTTATTTTAATACTCTTTGCCATAAACACCTTTTGCGCGCTTTTGAACTATGCCAGGGTCAAAAAGACAATTTGAGAAACAGAAACTCTATTGTGGTCATTAATGGAGAGAGTTAGAAAAAAGTAGCCGATATATTGAGAATACATTTTTCATATTAGAAACAATCTGGCACTAAAGTAGAAATATGAGTACAATAAGATAATAAACTGTGTATCTTACAGACATGTTTATTTTAAAATTAGGGATATTTGAAAATATATATCTTTCGTACGCATTTTCTGACATTAACAGCAAAGTGAGGTGCAATCAGTTCTCTTGTGTTAAGTCAACAGAATACTATATCTACGAAACAAGTTGTCAGAATGCCGGTTTTGCAGCACGTTTTTCTGAAATAATAAGTCCATTTTAATAAGTGCCTGTTTGGCGACATCAGGAGGCAATGTTTGGTGTTAGCAAGTCGGCATCAGCATTCTAAGTGGCCAGCCTTTCAAAACAAAACTTTTTCGTATCCGCCTGTGTGTATGTGTGTGACGTAATGAGTGGCTGATAAGTGTTATTTGTGATGGCATTTAATATCAGCTAAAACCATTTCTGCACCTGGTAACTATTCAAAAGAACTGTTAGGTATTTCTTCAGATATGTCGTATTTGTCTATTATAAATAAATGTTCACTTTTTAAAATGTTATTTTAATTCAATTGGAGATTGTGCTGAAAGCTTTGTTCTGGTTTTGCTAAAACCAATAGAAGAAACTTGCAAATATTACTGAGTGTATTGTAAGCTCCACATAGTCTTATTCTTTAGTATATGACCTTTTCGGGAAATCACCCAATAATAGGTTTCAGATAGAGGATCATCCATTTGGCGTTGCCTACAGCCGTCTACGTCTTACTACGCACTGGACCCGTAGGTTTTATAGATTCAAACGTTAAGGCCTGTCCGATAGTTCATCAAGCTGGTTGTGTTAGTTAGTTTGTGACATACCTCTTATTAAAATTGTCCGTCATTTTTCTAGGCGAGTAGATAGTCATCTTGGCAGGATTCACCTACTAATAAAAAGGGGCAAAACAAATCCAAATTGGCGTTTTTTCAGCCAAATCACAGAATGTTATCCTCGAGTCCCTCCGTGTAAAAGTTGAATGTAGTGAGACTTGACTGTTTACAATTACTAACACCTCAGAGTTGAAACGTCGTTACTTATTACAATCTTAGACAATCCGTGGACACAACTGTTGGGTTGAACTGTTTTAGTGAATATTCGTTTTTTCTTGGAATTTCTAACGTCTGCGAGTAGATTACTGTGTCACTTCAAACAGTGAGCTGAGGTAATTAATACATTGATTTCAATGGGGAAGTGTTTGTCTATCATTATGTAGGTGTTTTCGGTAGACTCCTGTATTATGCAAAATGAAGTGGAAGGTTCAGAGGGTTGTCTTTCAAGTGCGTTCATGCATGTGTTACACCATTGAGACTACGGATTTTATCTCCTTTTTTCAACGATGACGTAATGCAACCCTTATATATGAAAAAAATCATTGCTATTTTAAGCTGTACAAGGCACATTATTATGTAAGGGTGATAGCGTGTTGATATGTGTAAAAATAATATGGTGTATTTGTAGCTTTAGTAATCGATTATTGTGAAGGCTTGACCATGTGTTGTAATTTCTATGTTGACCTTGTGCTCTTGTGTGCAGGTATGTGGTAAGGTGTGTTTGTATTGATTTAACTGTTATTTTGAACACATACCCCCTGTTATAGAATATTATAAAAAGAGGCTAATTTTAGTGACTGCAGTGTGGTATTTGTAAACGTTTATTTGAGATAGAGTTACTGTTATTTAATGGCTTGTAATAGAGTGCAATTCGTCAGTAAAGACCTTCGTTTTCCCGGGAAATTTTTTATCGAGTATAGGCATGCTCGGACTTATTTCTGTTGACACAGCAGGCCTATTCCAGTTTGTACTGGCTCAGACAAGGTTTGAGCAATAAAATAGAAATTTCTAGCGCTTCTCAAGCGATAAGAAAGTGCTAAGAGTTGTCTACTTTACATCAGTACATTATTGTGTTGAGTTTGATGTAAACGTAAAAAAGAAACATTTATTGAGTTTTGCTATTTTTATTTGGACATATATGGACTAAAGTACAATAGATACGTTAAAATAATTTTATAAAGCAACAGCAACTACAGAGCAGCATTATAATTTTTAAAAATACATTACTACACCAAAAGCTATTATACACACATCTACATTAAATAGATTTTAGGCCAGTACAGCCATTTAACAAAATATTGCTTGTTTCGCCACTCCCTCTTTCTTTAAGAATTTGTTCAATTTTCAACAGTTCATCGTCTTTTAAATTAACTTTCTGCAGTTCTGATTGGTAAAAACTGTCTGTTATGGGTTCCCCGATCCCAGTCGATGGGGAGGGGGTTTGGTACAATTTCAGTGATGGCTTCTACGTCTATAAGATATTTTATTCATAAAATGAATATTAAGGAATTAAATACTTCAGTTTTAATTTCGAAAATATCGGCTTGTAGACTACGAAGACATTACTATGGGAAATTAACTGGCGGTGGGAATTGAATACTCAATGCATACGAATTGCTTGACAAGCTGTCTACAAGACTTTATGTTGTAAAGGAAGCAGGAATAAGCGAACTAAATTCAAATTAGCCTTTTAATTTCGGCGGGATCTCACCGCCTACTGCCCATATAGTAACAATTAGCAATATTCAGTGGGGTTCACCACGAAATGCCCATTGTGAACAATACATAGCTCGATTATACTAATATTATCATACGAGCGAGCGTTCCCACCCCTTCGTTTCAATAAAGAGAGTAGTGCAGGAAACCGACAGATAGTGTACTACAGTTGTTGCCGACCCGTCACAGTAGCGTATTATGCCATGTGCCACATCGCACTCTCCAAAAACACGACTATGTTACAACTGCACCGCGTCGGTCGGCAAAAGACCAGTCACATGATAGGCTAGTTGACATGAGGTGGTTGCAGATCCGAACTGCACCTCAAACCAAAGTCTGTTTAGTGGCCTTCTTATTCTTGTGAGGCTTCTTTCCATCAAACTGCTAGGGAGTCCTGCAAAAAAGACCATTATAAATCATTGATTAAGCAACAACAAAGGGGCCAAGACTATGCAAATTATTCAACGCATCAGTTGTATATTCTTGCAAATAGTGCTTAATAAACGTGTTAGGAGAAGCCTAACACTCAACCTGTAACAAGTTGCACATCGACACACCACTTTCGCTGCGTAATGAATGCACCACATGTCTGACCTGATCAGTTTTAATTGAAAATTGCTTCTTGATTACATCTTTAGGCTCCTTAATTATATAGTCAAATGCAAACAATATGGTTTTCTTGATATAATTAGAAATAGACGCTTTTGACAAATCTGCCGTAATACTACGCATGAAAGATAAACATGACGCTGCAACGTGCTGTGATAGGCACACGACCGGTTAACATACGCGCGTAGCAGGGAAACGGAGCATAATGACGCTGTATCGATACCTCCACGTGTTCGTACCCACGGCAAGGCTGGTATTACAATGTGCTTAAATGTACCTGCATCTCACTAACCGTTCACCTGACTAGCAGAGATTTGTAATGCGTGTATTTCCTCACGGCATTTACCAGCGGCTAACGCCAAGAGAAAAACGCACTTTAGGGTAAGAAAATGATAGAATGATGGAAAAGAGGCAATAGGACGTTCCAACTGAAAAGATCTAACCAAATCCGCCAACACTTCACAAAATGCAATCATAACCCCTGTTCATAATCGCTGCAAACACGACCCGTGAACACGGCAAGTCGTCGCAGACACGACTCGTGAACATCATAAGTCACGACAAACACGAACGACCCGTGATTAAAGCGAGTCGTCGCAAAGACGACCTGTGGACACGGCGAGTCGCTGCATACACGACCCAAGTCGTCGCAGACACGACTCGTGAATGCCGCAAGCCCTGACAAACACGACTCGTGATTACAGCGAGTCGTCTCAAACACCACCCGTGATCAAAGCCAGTCGCTGCAAACACGATCTGTGAACACATCGAGTCGTGGCAACCACGACCCATGATCACAGCGAGTCGCTGCAGACGCGAATGGCAAACAACGACAAGTCGCCACAAACACCGTCCTGCGTTGTACCCAACAGTGCCACAGGCCATAACTAACACGGCGTAGCAGAGTGCAAGGGAAAGCAACTCCATTCTGACACCTACCATGACATGTGATCGATGCTATCATTATGTTGGTGTTGCCGAGTTGTCGTACCCTCTATAGGTACGATGCCACGTGACGACCACATAATCGATTCTTCACTGAGTCGTATGTGGACAGAAGTGGCTACGCTACTCCCTACCGTGATAAATCGTCACAATAAATGTTGAACTGTCTATCGACATAAGAGGTAGTGTATGAAACTCCCCCCAAAGAGATTTGCCGAAGCATCTAGGCAGTCGAAGAAAGACTTCAGAAACCTGTGATAACTGCGTGTCCAACCACCGTACAATGCCCTGTTGCTTTCAGAAGGGAAGAAGGACGGTGGAAAGTTAAAATTTTTCTGTTTGCAGAGGCTATACAATACAAACTGTTTTGCTGACAGTGAGAGAAGCCCTCGAAATGGCAACTACGAAAATCGCCCAGAAACCATCTCACTGTCTATTACACATAATCCACACTAGGTTCTGATGGCAGGGAAGTATTTACCGAACAAAAACCGGTCTGACAAAACCCAGAACTACCACGTGTAGGAATGAGCAAATTAAAATAGAATGGGTTTTCCACATATGGGGGTTACATTATGTCACCGTTGAAAATGAGGAGGTAAAATCAATACCCTCAATAGTGTAACACATGCATGAACGCACTTAAATGACCCCCCCCCCCCCTCTGAACCTTCCTCCTCATTTTGCTTAATACAGGAGTCTACCGAAAATATCTCCATACGTACGGACAAACCCTTTTCCTATTGAAATCAGTGTCTTAATTATCTCAGCTCAATGTCTGAAATGACACAGTAATCTACTTCTGCGGAGTTTACGGAGGTATTCCCAGTATTAAAACATATTTTTTTATGAAAGGCCTACTCCTTATTGCATTTATATCAAACAAAGATCTCCCTGAGGTCCACGACAAGACAAAACTAACCAAAAAGAAGAATAACCAGTAGTACCGCTTTCTTACCTGTCTTGGGGGAAATCGTTGCAATTCAATAGCATTGAAACTTTTTCTATAATAGTGATCACAGGAATGCACTATAGTTTTTTTTTTCAATGAGAACGAACTCGCCATCGTTTTAATCTCTAGCATCGTGAGGAAATTATTTCATCTGGGTGACGAGTGTTGATCTATTTCCAAATGTTTGTTTATGTATCTGTACTTGTAGAGTCGACTAGCTTTATTATACGTCACTCACTCTCGGGAAGAAGTCTTTTAAAAATAAGTATGACGGTACCCGTACCGCACGCACACTAAAGTGCAATATAAAAAGCATTAAAATCTTTCAAATGTAGCAAATATCTTTACTGTAGCTTTGCTTCAAATGACAGAATGTATGATATTTAAATTTGAAGGGAAGAATTTCAAATTCAAATACATTATTATTCACTAACCTGCAACTGACCTTTTGAGAAAATTGTTAAAACAAATACAGTTCCAATCTCCAAACATACTTGTAACGGTTTGCTGCGCATGCGCGCTGTGGTGATTGCGCTCATGTCCCCAAAATAGAAAACAAGATCAAACCTTGGGATATACAGCCGAAAAAATCCCTGAGTAAGCAGAGAAACAAGAATAATCAATAAATAACCGGTTTGAACCGGTTAATAACCGCTTAGTAAGCACAACTTTAGTATAAATAATACTATGTACAGCTCATAGGACGAAACATTGACAAGAAAAAACTGCATGGTTATACCTATCGCGTTAATTAATATACCATTTGTCTACTTGCACTCATACCCCTAACTTGTGGGATTTTACAAGAAGTAAATTACATCAAATACCGGTTTCCAAAGTGTTAAGTTATTGTAACTGAGTGTCCTGGCAGAGGGGGAAAATATACTAAAAAAACAAGTTTGGTAGGTTTTGTTATTTTTTTTTAATTTATTTATTTTTTATTTACTGTAGAGAAGGGGCCATAGCGCCGAGTTAGTTCTTGCTTAATTATTTCTTCGTCAAAGTGTAAAGCTTCCTCAGTCACCTGTCAAATGGTAACGTTCTGGGCTTTAAATGTCGTGACTAAAGTTAAATTTCCAAAAAATTAAAGAGGGATCAGTAATTTTCTGTTTACTCAATTTAAACAGAATTAGGTATGAATATATTCTGTAAACGCACAGTGTTTCACTTTTAGTTTCTTCCATGCTTTATGAAATACCAATTCAAAAGTTTCTGGTGAATAATTGCAAAATTTGCTGTCACCTTTTCACGTAATAACTATGCTGCCTCGATGTATATAAATGTCAATTATTGAAGGAGATTTGTAGTTATTTCGATATTTTTTCTTTTAAAGAAAGCTTAACAGAGACGTTATGTATCATTGCCGTTGTGCTTTGAGGGCCTTTAGCGAATGCCAGTAATGACTTGTGCGTCGTTGAATTTTGCACATCTTCAGAGGTGTCTCAAAGCGAGCGTAGTTGGCTTGCATATCGTGATATAGCGAGCATTTGAAGCAAGTACGGCGAAGCTGAGTACTGGGAGATAGGGCCCACCTAGCTCCGCGCCAGAGCTTCCTTGCACTTACTCGGTGTATATCCAGTCAGCTGTGTGGAAACCCTGTAGTGTGCCGCTTTTGGAGCTAGAGCCCAGCATGATACGTGAACGGCACATTGCTAGTTTTTGAATGAACATCAGTTGGTTTTCCTGTACAAAACGTGCTAAGTTATCCCAGTTGACCTCTTGCTGATTGCGGGGTAGACCCAGGTTTATTACACTTGGAAAATTTCACTCTCCCAATGTTACTAAGTTCGTATTTTTGGTTTCCGCGTGACCTGTCCAAGAAAAAAAGCGAATTAGAAAGTCAAAAATTGTACATGAGCGTAGGGGTATCCATTCTGGTGCGATGTGATATTTGGACGCGAAAGATGTCTTAGATGTTGTGTTGAGTAGTAAGTTTACACCGCACACGGGTGGTAAAAAAGTCTATGAGCTGCTGTGCTTGCCTAAGCTTAATGAGCTGCTGTCTAGTCCACAGTGACTTACTACATAATCCAACATTTCAGATTCTGAAATAGGCGGAAGCACGAAAGTTGTTCAAAATCACGTCCTCAGCATTTTGTGCTTGGAACCAGTTAGGGCTAGTCGTTTTTTTCCAAGGTGAAAAAAGCGGTTTTTACCACCGGGCAAAAATACTTTTTGCCGGTCAAATATGAAGGAAAAAAACCCGACACTCTGTTTTTCCCCACAACCACAACCTATTACTAATCACCTGTGACAGATGTCCTGCGCTAACGGTACCAATCTATCAGTGTTTGGTTACTTGTCAATTTATTTTTATATGAATTTGTACACTGAAATGCTATGGCAGCTTCACCGTCCTTGCTTGTAGATAAAATTACAAAAGCCGTCGATAGACGGTTAATTTCAATATTTTTCTATGGTTTCCATTTCAGCCCTTTTTTCCATTTTAACCGTTTTTAAGCCCCAACCCTTCGGATTGGGGCCTATAAGTTTGGGGCGTCCGTCTGTCTGTCCGTCCGTCTGTCCGTCATCGCTTTATACCCCTATGAATTTGGGGGCGGTTGGGGCCTGCTTGTGTTTCACAAATACTTACTTGTTACCAGTGTTTTTCCACTGTCCTGGAAAACCAGATTTTATTGGGGGAAAATGCCAACCCTGGAGCCCGTATCTGAGAACTTTTTAAAATTTATCATTTTCTTGGTGCCTGTGGTATACACAGATTACTGGCTAGCTGTTTTATAACATGTGTGGTGCGTTGGAACTTATTTCAGTACTTTTTAGTTTCAGAACAACGACTACTTGCTGTTGTTGTGCGCGTCATCGAGATGTTTGGCTCAACGCAAAACACTTTTGGCGGGACGAACACATTTGGACAGTCAGGTAACACTAGGTTGTTTACATTTTCGAGCTACGCTTAAGTTTCATTAAGATCTTTATTTAAAAACGTTCAATAGTGTTGACATCCCGCCAAAATATTAATTTTAAAATAGAACAATGTAACCTGTTCATTTTGCTTTGTAAATTGCAAATTTCATGAAGACTTCTAAATTTTAAAATATTTTACGTAAGCAAATTTTCCCGTTCATTTGGAGCATATGGATAGGTGCTGTATTTGTCCAAAAAGCATTTGTTGGCAACAGTATTGGGGCTACAAAAATTCTGCTGATTTTCTTCCTTGAAAGTTGCGCGGGAGTTCGAAAGCTATTGAAACCACAGTGTTCGTATTATCTACGGTAGTTAAGTGACAGTGTGAAGGCGAAGTTAGTTAAAGTGATGTAGAATTATCAGCCCATTATTCCTCTAAGGTTTTAAATATATCTGTTCATATCACATCGTCCGCAAGTTTACTGTGCTCGAAATATCTTAGGAATTGCTTTTTTGCACTCGAGCAAATGTAGTTAAGTTTCAAGCAGAAGTATCACAAACTGGCATGCTCAAAGTTCATTTAATTTGAACAGCAGGTGCTGAAGCATCGCTATGAGCAAAGTATCAATTATACATGACCCTTTCTACATCTGTACTCTAGTGTTTTATGTTTTGTATTTTGGGTCTAGGAGGATTTGGTTCAACAGCCTTTGGAACAGGTAAAAATACTGAACATTTAAAAACAAAGAAGTGTGTATCTTTCAAAGCAATGATATCCCACTGTTTACAGACTTGTCCTCGTGCGTAGGAGGTAGCAAGGCTGTCACTAGTAAAATTTGAGTGTATGTGATTCAAATGGTTACGCCTAGTACGCCACAGTATATTGTGTCGTGCTCCTCAACAAGCAATCAATAGTATGCCCAAATCACGTTTAAATAAGTAAATTTATTTGAGTGAAAGTTGACAAAAAATCTGAGAATTGCGGTTGAAAGTCGCATGGAAGAGAAAGAAATGACGGGAAAGTAAAATTGATGAACATGAACTATTTTCTGTCCTTAAATTTGCAACCTTAAAGCAACCACACAGTCTAGTGGTTTTGGTGCAAAACCAGGTACGACAGGTTTCGGTGGGGGCGGGGGCTTCGGCACGTCTACACCGGCGGCTGGCGGGGGCCTGTTCGGCGGTACGGCGACGTCCACGGGAACGGGCCTGTTCGGCGGCAACACCAACGCCAACAACACGTTTGGTCAGCAGAACACAGGATTCAGTGAGTACTAGTGATAAAGGGAATTGTTAATAGAGATGCCGTAATACATTGGGGGTGGGGGGGGGGGGGCAGGGGAGGGTAAAGCGTTTATTTCCAGTTTATATTCGAATGATAAAGCCATGTTGTTAAATTTATTGAGGTCTTTGGACAACTCGGCCCATTACCAACTCGGCCCACACAAACTCGGCCCATCGCGAAAGACGACTCGGCCCAACTTTTGGACAACTCGGCCCATTCGTGAAAGACAACTCGGTCCAAATTACCAACTCGGCCCAAAACATTTTTTCGAAGATTTTCTCCAAATATATGAGTTTTTTTAGTGTCTATGGAAGAAGTGCTGGAACTTTTTCCATTGTCGATTATGCACGTGTCAGGAGAACCACTTCTAATTGTAAATGACAGTATGAGATTATTACACAGTAAAACAAACTTTTTACCAGGGGTATGGACAAGTCGGCACCTAACTGAGTCGGCACGAAACATTGTTGGTAGTTTTTGATCAAGTCAGCGCCACTTTCTATGGGCAAGTTGGTATCACCTTTCAAAGTCGGCACCAAACACTTTTACACACCATTTTAATTGTGAAAAAAATTTCGTAAGGTTCCAAGCACCAATTTTGAAATCTCGGAACCAAGAATCACGGTTTTAATACAGTGCAATTCAACATAAATATAATTTACTTATGTACTCTGTGTGATAAGGTTTGATTGCACATCAAGGGAGCTCGAGTGCTACCTTTGATTGAAATGAATAGCAATTACTGTTGTGAACATTTAATTGCATTTACAATGTAACACCCGTGAGTAAAATCAATTGACAAAATAGCTCATTAAATTCGGTTATTTTGGTTGAGAGTGACGGGAATTAATTGTAATCTGTAACAATTTAGACGACCACTTGAACAACATTATTTTAATTGCAATTATTGCAATTTTTAGAGCCAAGTTTAAAGAGTGTTGAAGTGCCATTTTTGGTGTGTAAAATGACCCATTATCACAATAACAAATGAAGTGCATGGCGAGTGATATTTGTATCCGCATCATAAACCGTAAAATGGTGTGTTAAATGGGTATTTACAATGGGTATTTACAATGGGTATTTACAATACCCATATTTGATGTTTGTGATATTCAGACTCCTTTCAGTCACCTCTGTCATTCTGAAAAAAATGCTGATCATAAGAAATGTAATCGAAGGTGGCAGAAATTGCAGTTGGGCTCAATAACACCGGAGTATTCATTAGTTGCACTCATCCCTATCATCGTTAAAAACAACGCACGTCATAAGAAACATCGCCCGCCTTTAATAATCTCATGTAACAAAATAATGTCTTACGTGTTTGTTTGATTAAATCGTATTACAAATCATAACTGTGTCATAAAAGGGCTGCTCGTTCTAATCAAAATCAGTAATAAAAACTCAAATAGTAAATAGTAAAGTGGCACAAAAAATGGGCCGAGTCGGTAAAAGTGGGCCGAGTCGTCCAAAAAAGTTTAGACCGAGCTGTCCAAAAAGGGCCGAGTTGGTAATGGCCCGAGTTGTCCAAACCCCTTTATTGATACAGCACATTATTTTGGAACGTATTCAAAATCTTTTGTTGTGTTACTGACCACAGATAAATATTGGCATGCGAGTCCATCAGAAGCGGCAGTGTTATAGTGATGTTATTAGGTCAAGTACTGCTTTAAGTACCCTTATGTTATTTCACCGTTGTTACCTATCTTTTCTATTTAGAGCAATCAAATTACACCTTTTCTTTCAGCGTTTGGCTCGACCAATAACCAAAGTCAGGCCGGGACACTGTTCGGGACAAACACGAACACGCAGAGCAGTCTGTTTGCTACTCCTACTAGCAATGCCGCTTTCGGGACCAAAACACCAGGTATTCGACCCATTCCCTACACCTATTTCATGGGGCTGCACAGCCAAATCTGTGGGTTATAGTTTTGGCAAGTTCAAACATGCCTCTTAGATCAGCTAAAATTTCGCGTGTTTTCTATCAAAACTTGTTTAATGTCAGATGAAGTTGGTGAAATACTTCAGTTTGTGTTTGTTGTTGCAAATTCCCGAGCAAATGTAGCAAATGTCTGAAAAAATTATATTGTTTTAACGTGCAGGCTTCAACACAAGCACAGGGGGCGGCCTTTTTGGCAACCCTGGCACTACAACGGGGACGAGCTTATTTGGCAACACCCAGACGCAGTCGACGGGTATATTCAGCGGCTTTGGGGGTACGGGCGGAGTGACTGGCACCACGGTGAAGTTCCTGCCGCCCACAGGGCAGGACACGATGCTGAAGGGAGGTCAGTCGACGAACATCAACACCAAGCACCAGTGCATATGCGCCATGAAAGAATATGAAAACAAAAGCATGGAGGTATGCCAACAATTTTGTTATTCCAGAAGACAGTGAGTAATCTCGAGGCTAAAACTTATTTATGTTGCAATAGATTCGGATTGGGTTCTGTTGTTTCGGAAAGCGAAGCTTATTTTCAAGACGAATACGTTAAAAGTTAAGGATTTTTGTAAGAGATGTGCAGGAAAGTGGCGCCGCCTGAAATGACATTTTAACATGCATTTCTTCTCTCGCGTTCGACTCTTCTGGCTGACGAATTTGTTAACTTAAAAAAAAAAAGCCGCATGCACAAAAATAAGTCCCTGACATAAGGAATATCGTTTATATTTTTATTTAATTTTTTATTTTTTCTGTACCCAGGAATTGCGGTTTGAGGACTACGGCGCGAATCGTAAAGGCCCACAGGTGGCCGGTGCAGCATCAGGCAGCAGCTTATTCGGCGCCACGAGCACGCAGCAGACGGCGACCACAGGCTTTACCGGCGGTCTGTTCGGCCAGCAGAACCAGAACAAAACAGGCTTTACTGGTACGTGTTCTTCAGCGTGCGGACACTGTTCCGTGGGCAGCATTTTCACGCTGTTCTGTTCGTGGTTATTTTTATTTTGCGCCCGAAGGGATTAGCAGTTGATGAGACTCCTGCTTCGAAATTGTCTTTAGTGTTGTTTTAGGTTTAGAATGCTTTAGAGACTTGATCAAAATTAAGAAGAACAAGACAAAATAGGCAAAAATTTGTGCGCTGTCGGTGTAATTATAGTTTGTGGTAGAAGTATGAGAACGACCGAGCTTACAGAACAAAATATGAAATTCTTAAATATACCAGGGGTTAAAAAGCGAGCTTAATGAAGATCAGTCTGAAAGATGTGAGTGGCAAGAAAAGCATTAGAAACTAATGTTTTGAAAGTGTATATAAATCTAAAACGTGTTTGTTTTTTCGTGAAGCAAGTGATTTGCATGCTGTTGTGTACACAGGGTTCGGCACGCCAGCGGCCTCGAGCAGCGGCGGCGGTTTGTTTGGCACGGGCACAAGCCAGGGTCAGACAGGTGGCGGTCTGTTCAGCAGCACGGGCGCGGGCAAGGGCCTGTTCGGCACGACCACCACAGCCAGCAGCAACACTTTTGGCGGCTTCGGCAGCACTAATACAGGCACCACATCGCTGTTTGGACAAAATACGCAGAATAAACCGGTATGTTTATTGCCATGGTCTTAATTGGGAAATCTATTGTGTGGTTTGTTCAGTTTTAGGTATACACAACGAAGCCGTACGACTAACTATTTTCTATGCGGGCTAAACTTTCTATTTGTTAAGAGGTGGGGGGGGGGGGGGGGGGTTATGTCTAACTAGGTTGTGGGAATGGGCAGAATAAAGGGAAATGTCAATTATTGTTGCTTTTTCTTTTTTTTTTTAATTTTTTTGGAGGGAGGGGAGAGAGGTATGAACATCAAAAGTGCAAGAATATTCTGATTTAGAAGTTTGAATTGCGCGTATAGTATCTGGATTAGTTGCAAAAGGCAACACTGCAATGTTTGTGTGACGTTGTATCACAGGGCGGGCTGTTCGGCCAGACAAGCACCGCGCAGACCGGTGGCTTGTTCGGAAATACGCAGACATCCACTTCGGGTGGTTTCGGAGGCTTCGGCACCAACACGAATACAGGGTTCGGACAAAATCAGCAATCCGTAAGTTACTTCAAGTTTTGTTTTAAAATCAGTATTTTTTAATGTGCTGATATTTTCTACATATACAAAATTTGAAGTGAGGAATTACTGAGCTAGAATTAAGGACAAGAATTACCGAGTCGGAGCTATCCTTAATCTTCGCACCTTTCCTTCCAGGGAGGTTTGTTTGGTGCCAAACCTGCCGCCACTGGGTTTGGGACGGCGACCACCAGCTCTGGCTTTACCTTTGGTGCGGGGACCCAGCAGACTACCGGCTTGTTCGGACAGAAGCCGACCAATACTGCCGGCTTTAATTTCAACTCCAACCCTGGTACTGGCTTCGGTAAGTAAACGAACGTTTCTTTGTAGTCAGGCTGTGATATTTGGAATGCAAGAAACACGTGTGTATTCAGCACGCATACTGAGGTTATTCATAACAAAACTATATATGTTCTTGACCCGATTCTGTCGCATATATGGGCTCAGAAACGATGGACGTTGTCTACAAAGCAAAAGTGGATGTTTACGTGTGTTAGTGTAAGAGGAGGACCAGATCCTATACGTGCGGTTGTTTCCTCGCTTCATTGACGACCCGATCCTATATGTGTGGTTGTTTGCTCGCTTGACGGAGGACCCGATCCTATACATGTGGTTGTTTCCTCGCTTGACAGAGGACCCGATCCTATACGTGTGGTTGTTTCCTCGCTTGACAGAGGACCCGATCCTATACGTGTGGTTGTTGGCTCGCCTGACAGAGGACCCGATCCTATACGTGTGGTTGTTTCCTCGTTTGACATAGGACCCGATCCTATACGTGTGGTTGTTTCCTCGCTTCATTGACGACCCGATCCTATATGTGTGGTTGTTGCCTCGCTTGACAGAGGACCCGATCCTATACGTGTGGTTGTTTCCTCGCTTGACATAGGACCCGATCCTATACGTGTGGTTGTTTCCTCGCTTGACATAGGACCCGATCCCATACGTGTGGTTGTTTCCTCGCTTGACATAGGACCCGATCCTATACGTGTGATTGTTGGCTCGCCTGACATAGGACCCGATCATATACGTGTGGTTGTTGGCTCGCCTAACAGAGGACCCGACCCTTACGTGTGGTTATTCCTCGCTTGACAGAGGACCCGGTCCTATACGCGTGGTTGTTTGCTCGCCTGACGAAGGACCCGGTCCTATACGTCTGGTTGTTTCCTCGCTTGACAGAGGACCCGGTCCTACACGTGTGATTGTTTACTCGTTTGACAGGAAATCAGCAGCAGACAGGCGGCTTGTTTGGCAGCAAACCGACCGGTTTCGGCATGGGTACAAATACACTCGGAGGATTTGGAACCACTAACACCCTGGGAGGACTGAACACAGGCACTGGGCTCTTCGGCCAGCAGAACAAGCCACAGAGCCTGGGCACTGCTTTTAACACAGGAACAAGTAAGTTTTTAGGTGACAGTATTGGTTGTATCTAGAAGCGACGTCTGTATGCAGATTTCCTGTCCATTGTCAGGACCTCGTAATGGAAGCAAAGGAGAAACAAGTTCCTGAAAAATAGAAAATCATAGTTTTGAAGTTAAAAATAAGCACCAATGAACGATCTAGAAACTTGTTTTTTTTTTTTTTTTTTTTTTTTTTTTTTTTTGCAAGAAGGTTTTTGTTTTATGTATTCATTAAAAGTGCTGTTGTTTTTTCATTAGCGAGCCTGGGGTTGGGAGGCGCGGCCCCTGGGAGTCTGGGCGGTACCCTGGGAACCAGCAACGATCAAAATGCCGCGCAGCAGGCACAGCTGAAACAGCAGCTCATGCTCCTGGCCAACGATCCCTACGGCGATCTGCCGATCTTCAGGAACTTGAAACAGGTATCAGTTTTATTTTTGTTTGACATCATTGTGTTTGAGAAATGTTAGTGCATCGCAGGGTTTGGTAAATGTATCGGTGCAGTGAGTTATATCGTTGAAGAAAAAGAAGACTGTTGCCCACAGGCACTTTAAAATAGAACGAAATATTAAAGAAAGCGATTTAATTAAAAATTAAGGTAAGTTCTGCTTCTAATATCAGTAAGAAGTAATATTCTACATTTAGGAGTACAGGGCTAAAAAATGTGACATTTCTTTTTCAGAGTGATGCGAAGAAAGAGGAACTGTTGAAGCCAACAAATCCGGCAGCTCAGAAAGCGGCCTTGAGCCAGGCCACCCAATACAAAGTCAGTCCGCGACCGACGGCCAAGATCAAGCCGAGGCCTATCCACTCCATCGCCAGCGGCAAGGTACGTGCTGTGTTTGATATCAGTGACGTTTTGCTGTTAGGTACCAGTGACGTGCTGTTGCCGGGGTTCTTGGGGGGACCAGTTGTAGCGTAAGATTTCCTGTGACGTTCTTGACCTTCAGGTAGGCATGGGAGTCGTTTGTTGACTCCGACAAAGGCCGACTCGATGCTTCTCAGGTTTTCTGTCGCAGAGGGGTCATAAAAAACCCTAATACTTTAATAAATACGCATATGGTCCAGTCGTAATATGGGCCAGTAGGTGTTGTTATGTGGTATGAAGTGCTGCAAATCAACTGGTGCGTTTGGTAGATGTGGTCGCGTGGTCTGTTGCAGGCGACCCTGTTTGAAGGGCTGGAGGAGGATGAGGCGTCAACGTTTGGCAACGATTCCTTCCAGCCGCGCCGCAGCATCAAGAAGCTCGTCATCAAGGGCGATCAGAACAGGTCGCTCAATCGCTCGCAGGTGCTCAGTGCGGAGGATGGAACAGCCAACAACATGGCGGCTCCCTCACCAATAGTAGACACGGAAAAGAGGTAGGGCTTGTTTTGTGTGGTGAAAAATGCACTAAGCTATTTTTTTTTAAAAAAAAGAAGATTGTTGTTTTCGCGGATAATGGCTTGTTCGAAAAAAGTATGAATCGTGTGTTTTGTTTGCATGGTGCTGGTCTAATGTTGATCGAATGTAAAGGGTCACGGTGCGATTGGTGTAAGTGTGTAGAAACGAGTGCTGAGGTACGTCATGTGAAAATAGAGGCGGTATGACGTGTGAGAGCTGCTCTGTTGGGTGGAATCCGAGCATATAATACCGAGCAAAAGACGAAGTTATGGAAAAGCTGTGAATTGGTTTACGCTGCATGATGTCAGAATATTAAATAAACTGGACGGATGTCAGTTTTGAGATCCTGCAGGCTGCTGCTTGCGTCTTGGTCCGTTGCCTACAAACAAGTCTGCTTTCTAATGTATGCCGAGAATGTTTTGACAACTGATTGTTTTTTCGCAGACAATTGTGTGTCTTTTTGAGTCATGAAGGCATGTTGGCCTGAACCCGGCCAGTGGGCACGGTTATCCACAAAGAACAGGCGTACCTTCATCCGTTAGTAGCGTCAGCTTCAAGTGACGTCAGGCGTACCTGACATTAGCCGGAACTGACTTTAAAGGGTCGACTTCCATCGGAGACCAGCCTTGTCTGCGATCTTTTTGGCACCTCTGTGAAGGCCAACGGTTCCGTCTGCATAAGCCAAGAGCTTTAAGCCTCGTTTTGAAGACACAGTACACACAAGCGCACGTGACAAGAAGTGAATTCCGGAAAGCTCTTCGCAAAGGCGTCACATCATTGAATCTTAATGTTCATTTCAATATTTTTTTATTGTAGATTGAAAATGGTACGGGGACTACTTAAACCATTTGTGATGCGATAAGGATGTGTATGTTTCTCACAGAGGATCTAAAACACACTGCTGACTGGCTGAAAGCTTGTTTTCACGTAAAATAGGATGTGGTGGTTTTGATGTGGCTGGATTATGTGGTACTGTTACAAAAAAGGGAGGGACGGGGGCTTAGGTTTAATATTATTTTCAAACAACGGAGAGCCGAGAGAGCGAACAAATACCTCTGGGTAGAACAGAAATGCACGGCATTTATATAGCTGTGCATTTGCGATTGGATTCGTACAAATTGCACGTAGTATCAGAATGTGTGAATTCGAAAAGAAAGACAAGATGGTAATGTTCATCGTCACGGCGAAAGCTAAGGATCGGCCGCTAATGACGTCATGAAGTGGAACAGAGTGGCGAAGACGTCGGAAGAGGACAGTCTAATGTGCTTCAAGAACATATCATTGATATCACAAACACCCAACGCTCTGGATTGCAATAATAACAGCATAAACATGTAACACTGTAGAGTACAATCTGGTGCTTCGGTTACAATAATGGGGTGAGAAGAAATGCAAAGAATGAACCGCATTACTGCTGTAAGAGGCGAATCGAAAGTCAATCCTTTTTACATTTTATTGCAAAATGTGTACATTTTTTTCTGTGATTTTGAGACTGGCCGAATTTTTTATAGATCCTGATTATTTAATGTATTTATGTGTATTTAGCTAGCTTATGGCTTATGTTATCGTGTGCAATACAAAGGCATTTTTGTCAGTTTTATATTAAACTTCTATTGCTGTGATGAGTTTGATGTTATGGACTTCTTTGTGCAGAATGTTTGATAATTTGACACAAGTGGCAAATTCTGTTGGTTTGTCTTCTTTAAAGGGTCATATAGATATCACAAGTAAGCACTGTATATATTATCCAGTATATTTTCGTAATATCTATAATGTAAATGCTGCACAAAACGTAGATGTAAATAATGGTGTTAAGTTAAAAAAATTGAAGGGGTCCATGCATAAACTTGATAACTCCACTTATCAGGAAAATGCACTATTACCACCACGGTATTTCCTGACCTCTGTTCTATCACATATGTAAGTCTTACACCTCAAAACCTATTAGAAGTGGGCATTTTTTAGGAAAAGGCTGTCGGAAAAACCTATGTTTGTTAGTAAAATTTCGAACTTTAAAGGCGTTTTTCTCCACTGCTGATAACTGCAGTTATCAGGTTTATGCATGGACCCCTTCAATTGTGAGCTCGATGCCTGTTGTTAAGGGATATGATAGAACAAGGTGTAAAGGCATTACGGTGACGCCCACGGACCCGGAGACGGTGTATCACCAGACCTGTCCACAGTCGAAATAAATAATATGGAATTATACACAAAAGTTTACGTTTTATATCATGCCAGCTCTCCCATGCCTGTGCTTTGTGCCAGTGACTTTATTGTGGGACTTCCGGTGCAGTGCATTCTGGTTGACAGTAGTAAATGAGTACATGCTGATATGACTCAGATGGTGATTGCAAGAACTGTGAAATAAATATTTCTGTGTTCACATTTTCGCTGTATTTGTTGCACGGTGTGCCTTTTAATGGGCTTTACCTAATGAAGAACATTGCAAAGGGATTTATATTTCTCTTTATGCGTCTACCTTTTTTGAGTGCTCTTGTATGCATGTGTTATGTGGAAATGTTTTCCTGTACGTGTCTCGTCTTTTGTATGCATGAAACCTGTTTCGCGCTTGTATGCATGTGCTGTATGGAAGTGCTGTTTTTGGATGAAGGAAAAATGAATTAAGACAAAGAACAAATCGACTGATTGTTTTATGTAATAACTAATAACAATAAATAAATGAATGAAATGATAGATGAGGTGTTTATATGTGAGTTAGTCAGGGTTAGCTGTTTTTACATGAATTAGTCAGGGTTAGCTGCTTCTACATAAGTTAGTCAGGGTTTGCTGTTTCTACGTGACTTAGTCAGGGTTATCCGTTTCTACGTGAGTTAGGGTTGGCTGTTTCGACGCGAGTTAGTCAGGGTTAACTGTTTCTATGTGAGTTAGTCATGGTTAGCTGTTTCTACGTGAGTTAGGGTTAGCTGTTTCTACATAGGATAGTCAGGGTTAGCTGTTCCTACGCGTTTAAGTCAGGGTTAGCTGTTTCTACGGGAGTTAGTAAGGGTTAGCTGTTTCTACGTGATTAAGTCAGGATTAGCTGTTTCTGCGTGAGTTAAGTCAGGGTTAGCACATAAGTTGGTCAGGGTTTGCTATTTCTACGTGAGTTAGTCAGGGTTAGCTGTTTCTACATGAGTTAGTCAGGGTTAGCTGTTTCTATGTGAGTTAGTCAGGGTTAACTGTTTCTATGTGAGTTAGTCAGGATTAGCTGTTTCTATGTGAGTTAGTCAGGGTTAGCTGTTTCCATTTGAGCTAGTCAGGATCACCTGTTTCTATGTGAGCTAGTCAGGGTCATCTGTTTCTGTGTGAGTTAGTCAGGGTTAGCTGTTTCTATGTGAGTTAGTCAGGGTTAGCTGTTTCCATGTGAATTAGTCAGGGCTAGCTATTTCTATGTGAGTTAGTCAGGGTTAGCTGTTTGTACGTGAGTTAGTCAGGGTTAGCTGTTTCTATGTGAGTCAAGATTAGCTGTTTCTATGTCAGTCAGAATTAGCTGTTTCTATGTGAGTCAGGATAAGCTGTTTCTATGTGAGTTAGTCAGGGTTTGCTGTTTCTTCGGGGTTAAGCGACGGTCAGCTGTTGATTTTTCATGGCTGTGTGCTTTTTTTAAGCTCCCATAAAAATGGCAGCGAGGTTGGTGCGAATTCAAACGGCAGTCTGGATAATAACACTCCTCTACAGCCCAACTTCTCGCAGACGAAAACTAGGTGAGGCTTATCTTCCTGGCTGCTCGTTCTGCTGTGGGTCAGTGGGCTGTGTTTGGTTGCAGTTTCATAAAAATTCTGCATTTGTATTTTGAATTTAAAAATACAGAAAGAATACCTTTTGAAAACAAAAGTAAAGCATCTTAGAAATACCATTGTTGCATGATTTGATTAAATGCTGTAGTCTTATTGGTCAATCGAAACACACGTTAAAGTGATGTGACAATGCATATGTTGACCGCTGTCGAGTCAACATGAAGTACTTTGACCAGAAAGCAAATGTTGGTCTTAGGTCAACAGTTGCTTACTGGTCAATAATACTTCATGTTCACTTGAAATGGATCAACATATACTAAAAATTAAAAAAAAAAATAGTGTAAATAAATAACAACACGAAATATAAAAAACTGTAACTTGGGTAAATTGTTAAGAGATATTACACGTTTCACCTTATGACGATACTACATGTGCCCGTATAGTGAAGGTAGTATATATAAGCTGGCCCTGAACGCGCTATCTCTCTCCCTCTCTGCAGCCCAGTCCTGGATACAACCATAGCGGAACTGAACAGGCGGAACCGGATGAGAAAAGCGCTGGAAGAAAGTCGCTTTGATTCCACCGGCGAAGAGGAAAATTTCGACCAGCTCAGCGACAGAGTAGGTGTCGTGAATTGCGGCGATAAAAATAGCCAGTAATAAGGACAAGAAAGTTAATAAAAGCGATTCTGATAAAAGCATTTTCATTCACTTTGCTTTGCTTTTATTAGAAAGGGTTATCAGAAGTGATATGACGTCCGAATTCAAACCAGTTTTTAGTGGATTTGCCGATAGTCACTGTTCACATAGTCATGTGTTGGTAAAATAAAGAAAAGATTGTTCCCAATGGCGATCAAATTAAAGAGAAAGATACCACTTCGCCTTTCCCCCACCCCCTCCCACAATAAAAAAATATATTTAGAATTAAAGAAGTAAAATAAAATTAATGTTTAATTGTAATTTGACAGTCGGCGACTCCTCCCCCTCACCCGGCGGGCATCTGTCTGCGGCGGCCGGGTTATTACGTCATCCCATCGCTTGACGACCTGGGCGAGAGCGTTGACGACAACGGCGATTGCTTTGTCGAGAACCTGGTTATTGGGCGGGAGGGCTTCGGCAACGTCATGTTCCCCGGTGTCGTCAATGTTGCCAATATGAACCTGGACGAGATAGGTGAGTAGCCAGGCTACCTATTACTTATACAACATACGAGTTTGACATGAGTGTTATGTACAAAAATGTATGGCTATAGCTGTAAACTGGTTATTTCAAAGAAATAGAGATAAAAAGAATGGGAATAATTTTTTGGTGCCTGGGGAATCTTAGATACTGCAAAAACGAACATTAAATGGGACTGATGTATCGGAACACGGGAGAACAAATTCTGGCCGGTTCTGTGATCTGTAATCAGAAAGGCTCACAGTGAGGGTATCATCACGTGACGTAGCGTGAGAAATCTCCAGTTTGATAGCAAGTGTGTAGAACATTTTCTGGAGATTTCGTGGTACATTTCAGTGTTTTTCCGGAGATTTCGTGGTACATTTCAGTGTTTTTCCGGAGATTTCGTGGTACATTTCAGTGTTTTTCCGGAGATTTCGTGGTACATTTCAGTGTTTTTCCGGAGATTTCGTGGTACATTTCGGTGTTTTTCCGGAGATTTCGTGGTACATTTCAGTGTTTTTCCGGAGATTTCGTGGTACATTTCAGTGTTTTTCCGGAGATTTCGTGGTACATTTCAGTGTTTTTCCGGAGAAAGGAGATAACAATCTACCCTGATGACGACAGCAAACCGGAAGTGGGCGAGGGTTTGAATCGCCAGGCCCAGGTCACTCTGGATTGTGTGTGGCCTATGGATAAAGCAACCAAGACGCCCATTCGAGATCCAGAGAGGCTCGCTGAAATCAACTACACTGATCGGCTTGAACGGGCATCGGCCAAAATCAGCGCGAAATTTCTCGACTACAGGCCGGAGACGGGTTCTTGGGTATTCGAGGTACATGGCAGTACACAGTATACGCTGACGTGGATGTGCCAATATGTCAGCTGTTGTTGTTTTCACAGAAACTGCACACTGTAAAATGCCAGGTGTAAATATGGTCATGGTCCAATGATACGTCTCGGAAAATGAGACCAATGGCATTAGGTTTGAACTTAAGAAACTAGGAACGTAAGTTTCATTTGCACAAAATCTTTAAATATATAAAAGGGAAGGATTTGAAATGATTTGCATGTGTGTTTTTTCCGACAGGTGAAACACTTTTCGAAATACGGTCTAGTTGACGACAGCGATGACGAGGAAGAAGTGGACCCAAAAAAGGCCAAGCTGAATAAAGAAAACCAGCAGAAGAACGTGGCGGTGCAGGCGCAAAAAGTGGCGCTGCGGGAGAAGCTGGCGCAACAGGCGCTGCTACAAAAACAGCAGCAGATGCAGAAACAAGTGAATGCAGCTGCTACTGATTTAATTACTTTTAAAAAAAAATGTGAAACTTCTTCAGAGTTTAGTTGAATGCCGTTTGAAACTGAATGAATAAAAATATGTATATATTTTTTGTGTAGCAGTTTACAGTTTTTTTTCGTGCATGTTTCTCAGTTTCTGGTATTGGGTGAAAGTGTGCGTTGTGGCTGGAGAAGGAAAGGATACTAACTTAGCACTTTTTAATGAGATGCGGCCTATATCAGTGCAAGGATCATATGGACTGCCTTTAAGATGTCGGAGCAGACTGAGAGCCAGACAGAGAGTGAATCAGTGAGCGAGGATGGACAGATGAGCGCAGAGCAGCAGGGGGAGGAATTCGGGCTTCAGCGGATGCAGCCGGCTGGCGGCATGCTCCAAGGAGACAGTGAAATGCACGACATCACGCGAGAACCCATTCCCGACATGCCAGACTTGGGTTCGCCACACTTCTTTTTTTCCTTGGGAAGGGGGGTGGGGAGGGGGTCGTCAGCTATTTATTGAAATTTTTCCGAGGAGATGGCTCATTGGAGGGGCAATGATAAGTGCTAAAGTTTCAAAGTTCGGTTTTGCAGATGTCGTAATTTTTCCAGACACTTGGTCAACAGCAGACTTTAGCTGCCATGATATATGCCTTTACGATAGCGGTAGTGATATAATTATCCGATCAGTAATTTTCCCGAGTACTCGTTTTCAGATGACGTATCCAGTACTATGGAAGAAGAGGTACCGGCATCGCATAAACTAGCGCTCAGGCTGGGCGTCCAGGCCGAAGACTTGCAGATCCGCAAAGCCTCGTTCTTCGGCGACGAGGACGACGAGGCAGGTGAGACGAGTTACCGTAAATAACCGGACATTGCCGGAAATTACCGTATATTACCGAAAATCACCATACATTATCAAAAATAACCGTACATTGCCGTAAATCACCATACATTATCCTAAATCACCACGCATTGCCATAAGTCACAATACACTATGGAAAACAACCGTACGTTCCCGTAAAAAGCCGTACATTGCCGTAAACCACTAGACATACATTATCGAAAATTACGGTACATTGCCGCAAATCATCATGCGCTCGTTCAGGTATTACGCTCAGCACGGCGTCAAAGACACTGTTGAGTCGATGTTTTCTTGCGGGAGGTGGAAGATGCCTGTCGTTTGGCTGTTTTTTGTGATGAAATAAACAAAATGAAGAAGAAAAATGCCATGTTTGTTGAGGCTTGGACGCACATGGCTGCACACGACATTTTGATTTCTTGAAGGCTGCCATAACGGAAGTTGAGCATATATAACATGTATAGGGAGTATGGACAACTCGCCATACTCCCCCATACCAACTCGCCATAAACCAAGTCGCCATAATTTCCGAAATGCTTACCAACTCGCCATAGGTCTTGCCAGCTCGCCATACTTTTCAAGTGCCCTTTCGGCCTTCGGAGAATTGCAAGTTACACATCTGAAATCAGCTGTGTTGTTTTTATAGTAGTCAGATGATTAGTTGAATTGATTTCAAGACCAAAAATTTGCTCCTTTTATACAGGAAAGTTGCACTGTTTCGTAGTGTGATTGGTGTGTAAAATGTAAACAAAAAAAAAATATGGCGAGTTGGTTTCCAAGTCGCCATATGGCGAGTTGGTATACCAGCTCGCCATATGGCGAGTTGGATTTATGGCGAGATGTCCTGACCCCCATGTATAGTGCTTAAAGCTGTGACGTAGTCTGGGCGTTCTGCTGTTACGTAAACATGTACCTTCCCTCGGGGTTTTTATTTTTTTCAGAGCACTTTCAGAGTAACAAGCCTGGCCGATCGCCGTTTCATGGATTCACCGGGGGCATGTTGGGAGGGGGCTTTGCTCCCAGCTCATTTGGTAGTAAACCCTCGCCAATGGCTAAACCTTCACCTATTCCGAAAACGGAGAAATCGGTGTGGAACGCAAGTCTTCGTATTCAGTCTCCCGCCGCCCAGCACAGCCCTTTTAAAAGTGCCTTTGGAGAAGTACCAAAAAGAGGTTTGCTGTCTTTTTACATTTCCGAGGATAATAATAATAATAATAATAATAATAATAATAATAATAATAATAATAATAATAAACTTTTCCACAAGAACACCCTTTGCAATTATTCTGGGTTGAAAAATTCTTATTATTAATAAGCCAAAAAAAAATGCAATGGCGTTAAAGGTGCGTTAAAATTTGTCTTCATAAATCAACGCGACACGAGTGACCCAGGTGAGGCTTTAATTGCTTTGTCTGTTTCTCTGAAGGGTACAGCAAAACGTCACCCATCGGCGCCAATCATATCCTGATACCAAGCGGCATGACGGAGCTCCCTAAGCCGCGTAAAATCGTGGGCACGCGGATCCAGAGATGTGTGCCACCGCTCCAGGATTCAGTGATGCATGAAAGGCAGCGCTGTATCAGCGATATGGGGTGAGGGCGAGCAGCCAGTATCCATACAGTGTCTGTGACGTCACGGCGTCTGTCAATGTTGAGGGTGTTGAGTACCTTCCTTTTGCTTTGTTGCTATGACCTGTGCGTACCGTTCTAAGAAATGGGTGTTATTCCACCCTTGCTTAAAAATGTGCTCATTACCTGCTTTGGCGTTTTTAAGAGACAAAGAAGAAGTAGATACACTTGCATTCTTGCATAACTGTTTGAATTTCACTAAATCTAGTCGTCTTATTTAAGACGATGCAAAAGTAAATCCTGTTAGTATGTCGAAAGTGTCCCCCTTCCCCCTGTCTCACAAGCTGTAGTGTTCTGAACTGTTGCGGTATTTCCCGGTTGCAGGCTGTATCAAGGACGGACCTTCCGCACGGGCTGGGGCCCTCAGTGGGCTATCGTGCATAACGGCAAGCCCATTCTGCAACAAGAGGAGGAGGGGGAGGAGGAGAAGGAGCAGGGCCGCTTCTCCCTCCTGCCGGACGTCATGGGGACGCCCAAGCGACGCCTCGACGCCACGCCGTTCGTGCTGGCGCTGGAGAAGGTGCACATGGCGCCACATATGGTGTTTCACGACGCCACTTCGCTAGTGAGTGTCTCTAAGAGTGTAGTGGTGCTGCGCCTTTGCGCCAGGCTATTAGTCCCCCCGCTGCCGCGTTGCGCGGAGCGGGCGACTGTTGAATTGGGGTCGGTCCGTCTGTCTGTCCGTCAAAATTTGGCATAGGGTTCTTTTCCGCGACAGATCTCAAGAACTACTGGAGGGATAGCATTTAAACCTTGCACATGCATAGAATAAGGGTTGTAGTTATGCACCTGGGTATAGGTTTTGCCGTCTACCGAAAAATTGGGCCTACAGACTTCGTCAAAAATCAGAAAATGTCAGACTTGAAATGGTTGGATGGGGTGTCATTTCCGCGACACATCTCAAGAGCTACTGGAGGGATTTCATTTAAACCTTGCGCATGCATAGAATAAGGGTTGTAGTTATGCACCTGGGTATAGGTTTTGCCGTTTACCGAAAAATTGGGCCTACAGACTTCGTCAAAAATCAGAAAATGTCAGACTTGAAATGGTTGGATGGGGTGTCATTTCCGCGACACATCTCAAGAGCTACTGGAGGGATTTCATTTAAACCTTGCGCATGCATAGAATAAGGGTTGTAGTAGTTACACCCGGGTATACTATAGATTTCACCGTCAGCCGAAAAATTGGACCTACAGACTTCGTCAAAAATTAATTTCCTATGATTGCAAACGGCCAGGGGACTTAGACATCGAAATATCTTGAAATCTTGTGATTACACGCCGGCGGGGGACTTTGTCAGTTTTATTGACATGCTTGTATGTTGAAGAAATTTGTCCTCGTTTCATTCGGGGCTTTGACCGTAGTGTCGAATGCGAAAGGTCGCAAAAAAAAATAAATAAATAAATAAAAGCCTAACGGTGAAGAACAAGAGTACTGGCTGTTTTCGTTTGAAAAAAGCCTACACATACATGATTATTTGTGTATAACTGGTAGTATCTGTGCTGTTACTGGTAGTATCTGTGCTAAGTTATACTTATGTTTTGGTGGCTACATATACTTGACGAAATAAATAATGTGTTTACTTGTTCTTCAGGAGCTGGTTGAAAAATGCTTAGAAATACAATTGCGGCACTCAGAATTGATAAGCGACCAGGCTTGTCCGTTATTCAGTCCAACCATCGGCCCGTCCGCGCTGCACGCGTACGCGGAGGAAGTGCGTCACAAGGCGCCGCAGATGACGTCACCAGAGGAGCGCGCCATGGCGCAGCAGATGCGCGATGTGTTCGATTTGTGCGTGGCGCTGTGGGGGGAGGTGCCCGCCCTGGCAGGGGAGGAGGATAACAACAGCTATAGGTTGGCAATTGTCTTTTCACTTGATGAGTTTATTTATTGCGTTATAATGAACTCGGTAGATTTTCATGTATTAATTCATGGTTTTGATTGGATGACACATTCTTACGTCCATCCTTCGCGATTAGCCTACCTTCTGGTAGAGCTCATTACTGGTGGAGTGACATTTAAGAGCTTTTGCAGAGAAAAAAGAAAGTCGCACTGTAACATGCTGAGTAGTATTTTCGGTCTTGGGACAACTCGGCCCTTTGCTAACTCGGCCCCTACCAACTCGGCCCCTCGCGAAAGACGACTCGGCCCTTTTCTGGGTCGACTCGGCCCCTACTTGAAAGACGACTCGGACCCTAACTACCAACTCGGCCCCTACTTATATTTTCTAAATTTAATGATGAGTGAACTGTTTCCTGAAAGTCATTCTGTGAAATCCCGGTTCCACATATCCTATGCTGTTTGCCCCCACAATGCACACATTCTATTATTTGTTGGCGTGGGCGAAGGTCCGCTTTGCATATCAAGCATGTATCCAACGACATCTCACAAAATTATTTTCAAACTACACAGTTTTCGATGTGGTAAATCTGTTCCTCAATGATCAATGTCGGTGTTACTCCTCTTACTCTTCCAGTAAAACTGGTTTTACGTGGTTAGAACATGTAAGGTTTTATGCCCGATCCAGCTAAAAAGTATTAGCCAGTTAAAAGAAATAACTTGATTAACTCCTGTGAAAAGCTCCGAGATTACACATGATTGGCGGATCATTGGGCGAATGAAATCGGGAAAGCACTCAGCAATTGCATTTAAGGAAATCGCATTTAAGGAAATCATTTATAGTGCAATTAACCATTTCCAGTGTTGCCACGGAGTCATCAAGAAAAAAAGGATAAATTTGGGGAAAAAAGTATGAAAAAAAGGATAATTCATATTTTGCTGAAAATCGAGAAAACATTAATGTTAATCATATTGTAGCATTTTTTTTGTAATTTATAATGCTCGTTTTCACTGCGATTAAAAAATATTTGCATACCTGATTGCACTTCTAAATCTAATGCTTGGTCGCCAAACAGTGATTGTCATATTGTTACACACGGTTGATGAAAATTCGTACAAATTTATAAAGGAATCCGGTCAAATTGTGGCAAAAGAAAGTCTTGAAATTTGGCTACTAAATTTTTTTAAATGCCTCCGTTTAGCCAATTTTTAGCGGATCGCCAAAATGAGTAATTTTTCAAAAGAGGCTTACCTAGAGAATATTCGTACAAACTTTGAAAAAAATCTGTTCAAAATTGTGAGAGAAGCATTTTGAAAACTGGCATTTAGAACACTGGATATTTTACAGTGTGATAAGATATTGATTACGTTTACGAAGAATACGTTTCAGTTCCATGAAAAAATACCCTTTTTCTACAGATGTATTGATTTTAACAATAGACGCTGCAAAAAAGTTGGAAATTACATATGCATACATTGTAAGAGCGGTTAATATTATGGCCTAATCAAGGATTATGACTAGAGTGAGAAAAAATTCTAGCAGAAAAAAACATATATCTAATTAGGAAAAAATAGTATTTTGAAAGAAAAAAACTGAAAAAAGTATCAAAATAAAAAAAAGGATAAAAAGCGAAAAAAAGGATAAAAAAAGGATGAAAATTTTAAAAAAGTATAAAAAAAGTATTTAAGGATAAAAAAAGGATAAAATCGGGCTTTTTTTTAAAAAAGGATAATCCTTTTAAAAAAGGATGATGTGGCAACACTGCATTTCTATATAACTGCAATTACAGCACAACATTCCCGATGAGATCGACTGAGTCCTCAAAATTGCAATTAATTATTCCCTTCATGAGAACATGCATTGTACAATAAAAGAACTTTCAAAGCCTTTAAGCTACATGTAATGATTTAGAATTACCAACCGCAAATTGCAATAAATTCTTGCTGTCATAACAATATGTATTGCATTTTAAAAGAAATTTCTAAAGCCTTTCATGTCCCTTTTTAGAATAATAAAATAAAATAATTAACACTTCCATGCCCCTGCAATTGAAATTGGAATTGCATTTCAAAAGAAAATTCAAAAGCCTTTTATGACTCTTTTTAAACTGAGTTGACAGTGAGGGTCCGAGTCGTCTTTCGCTAGGGGCCGAGTCGTCCCAAGAATAAGGGGCCGAGTCGTCCAAAAAGGGCCGAGTTGGTAAGGGGCCAAGTTAGCGAAGGGCCGAGATGTCCCAACCCCGTATTGTCTCCTATCTTTGGCAAGAGATTCGTGTTTTTATCGAATAGAGAAATGCTTAGTCTTTCTATGAGCATCTAATAGGTATGAATACGACCATGTTGACTATCTCCTAGGTGTGAATGTGGCCATGTTGAGCATCTCATAGTTTGAACAACTCATAGTGTGAATGCGGCCATGTTAAGCATCTCTTAGGCGTGAATGCGGCCATGTTTAATCAGGTACCACATGGTGAGACGGGAGGAGGTGTCGAAGTGGTTGTCAGCGGTGTCCGACAGTAAGATACGGGAAGAGGTGGACCGCTTCAAGGCCAAGGTACGTGAAAAAAAAATAAAAAACGTGAAAAAACTGCCAGCGCTTCAGATTGTTGTCTTCTGCCTAGTCACGCACCATTGATATATATTCTATTGGTTTTCAGAGTTTGAAGTGGTTCTTTGAGTTTGTTTGGCTGGATGGGAGGTTTTTTTTTGGGGGGGGGGGGGAGGGGGAGGGCAGTGTGATAAGGACTTGGTCGAGTAGACTAGTTTCGTTTACTTCCGCTGTGCACAGCATGTTAATGTTTTACCGGCCCTTTCCCTGTCATGGCGAGAAAATGGAAATTGATTCCAAACAGGTGGGGCACGATATCGGCTCGGTGTTCTCGCTGCTGAGTGGGCGTCAGATCAGCGAGGCTTGCCGGGAGGCTCAGGAGAATGGCGAACACCGGCTGGCGCTGCTCATAGCCCAGGCCAGCAGCGCGCAGTTTCCGCGGCAGCTGCTGCAGAAGCAGCTCTCTGACTGGCAGCTGCGTCAGGTAAGGGGTGTGACGTGGGCGGAAGTGACGTGCGATGTGACTGAAAGGTATCGATGAGGATTGAAGCCTATGTTCTTGAAGCTATAGCACCCCGCCCCCCCTAAAAAAAAAACGTCGCAGACTGAGTGATAACGCAAGTCTTTTCGTTTCATTATCAGTATGAAAATTCAGTTGTTGCGACATAAGACGTTAAGTACGATTTGAATACTCGGAATTTCTGTCACATTGTTTCGGATAAGGAATAGACTGGGAATAGCTCACTTTGCAGTGAATCAGAAACCCAAAGAGAAATGAGAGCAGAAGTAAACAATCACCAAAGTCATTAAATGATTGCGAAACAAACAATCAATAGATTTTCTTGAAAACTCACTGTAAATGTTCTTGTTAAAATTCAGCCACCGCCAGCTGTCGGAGTTTTGAGGCATCTGACATTTTAATACTTTATATTGCGTGGGAATAGATTATTACAGAAGACAGCTGTCAAAAGAAACGTCTCTTTTTGTTGGTATGGCGTGGAAGCAACTGCAGCCAGTGGTTGCATTTCTTAACCGTTGCGTTTGTTTGTGTTTTTGTTTTGTTTTGTTTTTTTTTTTTTTTTTTTTTTTTGCAAACATTTTCCCTGTGCTATTGTCATTTCTTTATTCCTCTCAGTTTTACTTAAATCGGAATAGGGGGGGGGGGGGGGGAAATCGTTTTTATGTCTACGGAGCTGTATGGCAAATATGACATCTACCTATGTGTGCACGATGCTGTTGTTTGAGGGTTTACGTGTGGTTTGTTTATTGTTTTTTTTTTTTTTTTCAGGCGGATCAGTTCATGGATCCGGAGCGGCTGAAGATGTATGTTCTGTTGGCCGGTCACATGACCTGGTCGGCGAGTCACATGACCATCAACGTGTGTCGAGACTTGGATTGGAAGCGATGTTTAGCCCTGCATTTATGGTGAGTATGTCCGCCAATAGGCCCTTCGTTTCGTTTCCAAAATATCTTTCCCGGCATCCTAGCTACATGCAAGCTTGCTTCATCAGGTGCAAGTATGATGAGAACGGGTGTTGGGCTATGATACAACAGACGATACAACCATGGCGCGGAACTTAAAGCTTCTCCCGTATTTTTTTGCTTCAAATGGATTTTTTTTTATTTTGGGCCAGAGCTGTTTGATGTGTAGTTTTGTCTTCCGGTGATGTTTTTTTTTTTTTTTTTTTTTTATTAAGATTTCTTCTAACACTTATGCTGATTTGATCACTCTGTCGTGGTCTGCAGAAACCAAGGATTCTTTGAATATTTAATTATAAAACCAGGTTTGAAAGCGAAGTAACGCGAAGTGTGTATTGGGTGGGGTGGAGTTTTTGACGTTTTGGGGCAATGGGATGCCACCTGATGCGCCCTGTTGCGCGTTGTCTGGTGGAATAAAATGGAAAATCAGAGAACTTGAAATGTAAGGTATTGGCTAGTATCAAATGCCAAAATATGTTGCAAGAATTACTAGAACTGAAAGACATTTCATACGCCTGGTTACTTGTAATTATATCGCCCTCCCTCCTCCTGGGTGTGGGGCTACCATTAAAGTTCATTGTCGTGCAGATCTCTTAATGTGTTATTTCAGCTTTGATAATTTGGGAAAATCAAGTTCTAGTCCTTTTTCGTCGCAAAGGTTCGAAAAAAGCTTTCCATCAGACCAGTCATACAGTACTAAAGACGCCATACAGTACTAAATACGTCATACAGTACTAAATACGTCATACAGTACTAAATACGTCGTACAATACTAAATACGTCATACAGTACTAAATACGTCGTACAGTACTTAATACGCCATACAGTACTAAATACGTCATACAGTACTAAATACGTCATACAGTACTAAATACGTCACGGCCATTATATAAGTGCATCTGAGTAGTAGGTACGCGTTTCAAAAAAAAATCAGGGTCGGACAAAATGGTTGAATATCACTTATGGCAGGGTATAGCACAGGATTGAGCCATGTTTCGTGAGCTAAGCATGCGTGATGGTGGCTAGGTGATTTGTGTGCAGGTACAAGTGCCCAGCTAACGGCACGATCGCCGAGGCTGTGCGCGAATACGACGCCGCGTTCACGGGCCGCTCCGCGTACGCGTCCGCCCCGCTGCCCGCGTACCTCGAGAATGCCGACGGGGCGGGAGCAGGCGACGACGGCCTGGCTGATGTGTGCTACCACCTGCTCAAGCTCTACGGTGACCGGTCGCATGACATGCACGTGATCGTCAACCCGAGTACGGCCACGCCCAATGTGCTGGACTGCAGGCTCGGGTGGGTGCTGCGGCAGTGTGTGTTAGCGTGTCTCAGATGGTGCTACGCTTATTGGAATGAATTACATATTGCGCTATCCAAAGTACAAGTTTGTCCCGAAGTTATAGAGTAAATTAAAAAATGAATTAATGGTTTACAAAAAGTTAGAAAAAAGTGTCAGTTTGAAGGAGGATGAACAAATAATGAAATGGCCTAGTGGCTGTAATATTCTCGCTGATGTTTTGGTGTTGTGTTTCGTGTGATGTTTTCGTTTAATGTTTTCGTGTAATGTTCTCGTGTTGTGTTACAGGTGGCACCTGGGGCAGGTGCTGCGGTCGCTGGAGTACAGCCACCTGTCGGAGTACCACCACGCCAGCCTGTGTTGTAACTACGCCTCGCAGCTCGAGTCCCTCGATCTCTGGCAGTGGGCTGTCTTTGTACTGCTGCATATAGAGAACAGCGTGCAGTACGTGTCATTTCCGCTCCGTTCATTGTAAAAAATATTGAAGAAAAAGCTGTCCAAAGTGAAGCCAAGGCTTAGGAGTTGAAATAGCAACCCTAAAGTGTTGTCAACAATTTCATTCTTACAGCACTCAGGTGAATGCCGTAACATGATAGGTCGATTTCCAAGCCACTAATTATTTATTTAACCAAAAAACGCTAGTTAGTTCTAGATATAGAGACCTAAAGGTCAGCATTACTTAAATAATAGTCAGTAGTTACTCATGTTGGTCAAAATAACTCAATATGGAGACAAATGATGACCAAAAAGCATAGAAACAATGGCACGTGTTACTCACAGGCGCGAGTTAAGTGTAAAGGAAGTACTGGAACGGCACGTGGAGCTGGAGCGGAGTGAGGATTCCGTGCAGCGAGAAGCCTTCCTGCAAGACAAACTCAACGTGCCTTCGGAGTGGATCCATCAAGCCAAGGTGGTGACGTCACACTTTGTGTGCCTCGCTTCATTCGAATTAAATGATTTTCCTTCTGTGTGAAAAAAGTAGAATTTTTACGGGTATTTAATATCAGTGTATTAAAAAGTAACGTTACTGATTCCCTTCACCATGAGTAGGAGATAGAGTCATGTGGTTGCTTGTGCTGGGGAGTTCATATGACGTATGAGGGGGACACGTGTTTGGTTGAACAGGCGTTGCGGGCACGCACGGAGGGGCGGCACGATGAGGAGGCGTGGCACCTGCTCAAGGCCGCCTCCTGGAACGCCAGTCACCGCGTCATCATCACGCACGTCGCCTCGCATGCCGTCATCAATGGTGAGTGCTCGCCATGTCGTGACGACACCCAAAAAAAAAAAAAAACTCGGCAGTCGTTCTCGCTGTCTTAGAAAAAAAAAAGTTTGTATCTGATTGCTGTGAGATACGGTCGGGACGGTGAAGAGCGTGGATAACTCTATTTCAGTGTTTCTTGTTTATCAGGGAGATAAAAGGCTTTTGATCCTTAGTAGAAATAAAAGAAACGGACAAATGCTTTGAAAATTAATTAAAAAAACTAAAGACAAGAAAGTGTGTAGAGTAGTAAGGTATGTTTGGTTTAAGGTATGTCATTGGATTACAGAGCACTACGACTACCTGAAGCGGCTGCTGTCTGAGCTGGGCGCGCCCGAGCACTGCGTATGCGTGCAGGACTGGCACATCGGCGGCAAGGTCTTCCTCGACTTCATCAACATGATGCAGACTATCGAGCAGCTCAAGCAGGGCGAGCCGAGCGCCTACGAGCTGGAGCAGCTGCAGCCGGAAGTGACGTCCCTGGCCAATCGCATCTCCCACTTGACGTGTGTGACAGCAGCGGACAGGTGCGGCCACCGGATGTTCGTGGGGAGAGCTCTCAGAGCTTACGCAACCGCAGGAGGGGACTGGAAAGTGTGAATGATAATGGAGAAGGGGGGGGGGGGGAGGGAGACGGGGGTTGAGGAAGAGGAACAGATTGGCGTTTAGATCCTCGGTAAAGAGTTTTGCGGTTTACAGACCGTTATACCGGTGGCGTAGAAAATAAACGCCTGGTTAGCTATCGATGGCCTACAAGTCCAAAGATTTACATCTCGTCGTATATCTAAGTTAGAATCTGAGCAACAAATGGGAAGTACATTTGCGACTTCCTATATTTCGCCCCTTGTACCCCCTTCAAGTGATGTGCCGCCCCTTGTGTCTTCCTCAAGTAGATGTCGCCCCTGTACCCCCCTTAAGTGGTGTGCCGGTCCTTGTATTCCCATCAAGCGATGTGTCGACTGTTCATTTTACCAGGTTATGCCAGTCTGAAATGGCGAAGCGAGTGGCAAACGTCATGAAAACCTTGCTGGCCATGCATCACCCGCAGCATAACGTCTCCGCCAGGTAGGCTCCTCACGCCACCCTCTAGTTCATGCATCACCCTCAACATAACGTCTCCGCCAGGTAGGCTCCACACGCCACCCTCTAGTTCATGCCCCACCCTCAACATAACGTCTCCGCCAGGTAGGCTTCTCACGCCACCCCCTAGCTCATGCACCATCCTCAACATAACGTCTCCGCCAGGTAGGCATCTCACGCCACCCCCTAGTTCATGCCCCATCCTCAACATAACGTCTCCGCCAGGTAGGCTTCTCACGCCACCCTCTAGTTCATGCACCACCTTCAACATAACGTCTCCGCCAGGTAGGCTTCTCACGCCACCCCCTAGTTCATGCACCATCCTCAAAATAACGTCTCCGCCAGGTAGGCTTCTCACGCCACCCCCTAGTTCATGCACCACCTTCAACATAACGTCTCCGCCAGGTAGGCTTCTCACGCCACCCCCTAGTTCATGCACCATCCTCAACATAACGTCTCCGCCAGGTAGGCTTCTCACGCCACCCCCTAGTTCATGCACCATCCTCAACATAACGTCTCCGCCAGGTAGGCTACTCACGCCACCCTCAGGTTCTTGCACCACCCTCAACATAACGTTTCCGCCAGGTAGGCTTCTCACGCCACCCTCTAGTTCATGCACCACCCTCAACATAACGTCTCCGCCAGGTACGCTTCTCACGCCACCCCCTAGTTCATGCCCCATCCTCAACATAACGTCTCCGCCAGGTACACTTCTCACGCCACCCTCTAGTTCATGCACCACCCTCAACATAACGTCTCCGCCAGGTAGGCTACTCGCGCCACCCTCAGGTTCTTGCACCACCCTCAACATAACGTCTCCGCCAGGTAGGCCACTCACGCCACCCTCAGGTTCTTGCACCACCCTCAACAGAACGTCTCCGCCAGGTAGGCTACTCACGCCAGCCTCTAGTTTATGCACCACCCTCAACTTAACGTCTCCGCCCGGTAGGCTCCTCGCGCCACACTCAGGTTCTTGCACCACCCTCAACATAAGGTCTCCGCCAGGTAGGCTTCTCACGCCACCCTCTAGTTCATGCACCACCTTCAACATAACGTCTCCGCCAGGTAGGCTATTCACGCCACCCTCAGGTTCTTGCACCACCCTCAACATAACGTCTCCGCCAGGTAGGCTACTCAGGTTCTTGCACCACCCTCAACATAACGTCTCCGCCAGGTAGGCTTCTCACGCCACCCTATAGCTCATGCATCACCCTCAAAAAAAACGTTTCCGCCAGGTAGGCTACTCACGCAACCCTCTAGTTCATGCACCACCCTCAACTTAACGTCTCCGCCCGGTAGGCTCGTCCCGCCACCCTCTAGTTCATGCACCACCCTCAACATAACGTCTCCGCCAGGTAGGCTTCTCACGCCACCCTATAGCTCATGCATCACCCTCAACAAAACGTTTCCGCCAGGTTGGCTACTCACGCCACCCTCTAGTTCATGCACCACCCTCAACTTAAAGTCTCCGCCCGGTAGGCTCGTCACGCCACCCTCTAGTTCATGCACCACCCTCAACATAACGTCTCCGCCCGGTAGGCTACTCACGCCACCCTCAGGTTCTTGCACCACCCTCAACATAACGTCTCCGCCATGTAAGCTACTCACGCCACCCTCTAGTTCATGCACCACCCTCAACTTAACGTCTCCGCCCGGTAGGCTCGTCACGCCACCCTCAGGTTCTTGCACCACCCTCAACATAACGTCTCCGCCAGGTAGGCTACTCACGCCACCCTATAGCTCATGTATCACCCTCAACAAAACGTTTCCGCCAGGTAGGCTACTCACGCCACCCTCTAGTTCATGTACCACCCTCAACTTAACGTCTCCGCCCGGTAGCCTCCTCACGCCACCCTCAGGTTCTTGCACCACCCTCAACATAACTTCTCCGCCAGGTAGGCTTCTCACGCCACCCTATAGCTCATGTATCACCCTCAACGAAACGTTTCCGCCAGGTAGGCTACTCACGCCACCCTCTAGTTCATGCACCACCCTCAACTTAACGTCTCCGCCCGGTAGGCTCGTCACGCCATCCTCTAGTTCATGCACCACCCTCAACATAACGTCTCCTCCAGGTAGGCTACTCACGCCACCCTCTAGTTCATGCACCACCCTCAACATAACGCCCCCGCCAGGTAGGCTTCTCACGCCACCCTCTAGTTAAAAGTGCATCTAAGTTGTGTAGACAGTAATCGCTGCGTGATTCTTGCTGTTGTTCCCCTGATGCACAACACTTTATTAGTTAACCTTGACCTTGTTGTGATTAACCTTGACCTTGTTGTGATTGCTTTATCCATGCAGTATATCCTTTTCAGATTGTTCGCGCCCACGATTTCACAGCTGCCGATGCCCGAAGATTATGCACTACAAGAGCTGAGGCAGCTGACCAGGAATTACATGCTCGAGGTCACCATGTCCTGACAGTGTATGCGCAAAAAGTCACGCAGTCCTGACAGCGCATGCGCAGGTCACCATGTTATAACACGCATCCGCGAGAGGGTGCGGCGAGAATAACATGGAGAAAATGTAAGAAAATGTACTTAAAAAGCAGGCAGCAAGAAAAGGTGATAGAGCTCTGAGAAGAGTGCATCGGGAAGAGAAAGAATGAGGGCACTCACCATAGTGCGTCGGGTAACAGTAAACAAAGAGCTGAGATGCCCAGAAGTCAACACCATACAGTCCCATATGACATGAGAATATTGAGTTGAAGCGGTGCATAGACCCTGAGAGAGGGAAAATAAAAGTTGAACTTCAGTGTCTGCGACAATAAGAGGCTGAGGCTGTTGACTTGTACGGATTATAAGCAATCCCATAATGCATTGCACGGGACACTGTTGAAGCGCTACTCGCAAGAAAAGCAGTTAAAATGCAAGTGAATGATTGTTTAGGTTAACTTAATAAGTTACCGCTTAGATTTGGGTTTCATAGATTCAGTGAGAAAACAAACAAGCCATGAAAAATAAACAAATTAATTAATTAGAAAAATAAATAATATAAAATACACGAATACATATAAATAGCAGACTTTTTGTGCGCTTGACACTGCTTCATTCCAGACTTGTGAATATATGCCTTAGCTCTTGCACCCACCCAAGATGTGATATTTCCTCACACAGTGTGACGTTGGGTCGATAAATATGTGAAATAGCTTTTAATCGTATTTTGAGTGTAATAATGTAAATGTACGAAGCAAACAATGTCAAGGGTAGATTTGTTGTCTTTGTGCGATTAAGGCGTGAAAAACGAGTCCGTTTGGATTTACGGATGAACGCCCTGTGTATATGTTTTGTAATGAACCTAATTGCAGTCCCTTGTTTATGGATAGTCGCGTATGGTATAGCCAATCAAAGCACAGAATTTATCTGGATCACATTCAGACTATCTGAGTGAACTTAGATAATCAGTGTATACTTTCTTTACGAAAAACAGTGCATCCGTCTTGGGCAATGGAGTGACAACATAAATTAGATTTGCCTTTTTTGTGATATTTTCCTGACTTTTGACAAGAATAATAAAGAAGTGTACACTCACTGAATCTTCTTTTACCGCAGTTGATGTAGTGATTTTGTCATCGACATGTTGACTTTGTGATTTCACTTTTAATTGGGATGCAAACATTCTCTTTGTTGGCTTTGTTAAGTCTTGTCAAGTAATAATTTCCATCCATTTCACCTGTTCGGAGGCGTCATTTGCTATTTACGTTCTTAGCTGGTGTGTTTTTAAATTAAAATGAAAAAAAAAATGCTAATTTGCCAGTTTTATCTTTTCATATAGCTTGAAAACTGGTCTAAAACATTTTATTTGTTTATTTTTTGCTTTTGCTTTGTCAGGTTTACTTGGTAAAGAATTAACAAATATAAAAAGCGTTTGTTGCGTAGTGTTTTGTGCGCGGCGCGAAAAGTGACTGCAGAAGATCGATAGTGACATCAGCAAAACCAGACGTCAACGCTTGTATTAAAACTAAGAAAAAATGGCGTAAATACGTGATTGGTTCAAAACTTGTTGATCTGTGTCGCGGTACACGTATCTATAACTTAACATATCATTAAGTACAATTTTAAGCGAAAACCGTTTCTTCAGCTGCAGTTGTATTCTGTATTAGTGACCGTTTCTTGAAACGTTTAAAAAATGCATTTCGGGTTTGTATTTACAAGCGCCATGGAAAGCATGCATTTATACCGTCTCTAAATTTAAGTTTCAGATATTGTGAAATGCTTGTGTTTTGTATTATAGTTATCAAGCTAAAATAAAATAAAAAATAATGAAGTAAGAAACTTTCATTTTAGAAACTGCTTTGAACTGTTGATGACATGAGTGTGACACTTCACTTCCTCCAATACTGGCACTATCCTATGACTCAAAGTATCCACAACTGAAATTGGGCAGGTGGCCAATTTTTTAAATCCCTTATAAGATCAAAATGTAACAAAAATTGTCCACGAACTATGGAAGCACCCCCCTCCTCCACCACTGCCGCTCACGGGCTTGATGCCCTGACTCAAAACGAACGTAGTTTTATGGTTATCGGTTGGGAGGAGAGGGGTACTCCCATAATTAAAATGGAAAGGTAGGTAAAAGAGAATACGTCCCCATTTTTCCTTTTGATCGCCCCAGCCGGAGGCGAGGGATATAGAAACGCCTCGTGTCCGTCCGTCGGTCCGCAATCCTTTGTCCAGGCTGTATCTTTGTTACTATTGCTCAGAGATTAATAAAACCCTACAGCAAGGAAGTATATAACGTATAGTTGTGCAACGTCAGGTTATTTTTCGATTTTTTCAAAACGTAATTTTGGCGAATTTTTGAAAATTTAGACTTTTCAGAACAAGATTGTCCAGGCTGTATCTTTGTTACTATTCATGGTAGACCAATAAAACCATACAGGTAGAAAGTATATGACGTGTAGTTGTGCAACGTCAGGTTATTTTTCGGGGTTTTTTTTCCGAAACCTGTAATTTTAGCGATTTTTCACAATTTGGACTTTGTTGTTTTTCAGACATATTTGTCCAGGCTGTGTCTGTTACTATTCACCGTAGACCAATAAAACTCTTCAGCTGGAAAGTACATAAAGTGTAGTTGTGCAACGTCAGGCTATACGTCTGTTCTGGGAAAAGTTCGAGAGCTCCTGAATTCATTACTACTCATTAAATTATCTTCTGTCATTTGTGGTGACTTCGACCTAGATACAGTGCAACGGGAAAAACTTTCTCAAATGATGTCAACTTTCAATCTAAAGCAGCTAGAGTTCGGTCCAACTCAATAGGCACGGCGGCTATCTTGATTTAATGTTCAGTTCACAGTAGTTAGGAAAGAGGAGTTCCAGACCACCCCCTCTTAGGAATTTTTTTTTTTTTTTGGGGTGGCAGGTGGCAGTCGGGACAGACCAGCAGTAAGGATTCCACCACAGTGACGTCATTTTACCCCCACTGGGAATTTTTTTTTTTTTGGGTGGCAGGTGGCAGTCGGGACAGACCAGCATTGCGTCGTAATTCTCATTTGATTTGACTGTTCAGTTGGTTTTGAAAATAAAAAAATATATAGGAAGTTGTTGTTAGAGTGCCGCTTTAGATCTACTTTAAAGTGAAAAAAAAATTGCTCTCGTTTACTAGTTTTTTTTTAACCATGTACTTCCGTACTGGTTTATGAATTGTGTATTTTGACTGGTCAGTCTGTTTTGCAACATTTTACAGCATTGTAGGATTTTTTTTTACTAAAAAGAAAAAAAAATGTCACAAAACAACAGAAAAAAACTCACCTAAATATATTATCTCTTACTAATCTAAATTAATATTTTACAAACCATTTACTATGCTATCCTAAAAGAGCTAGCATCTGTATTAAAAGTTAAAAGAAAAACGTTAGCACATATTTTTTAGAATGCTCTTTCAATATGTAAAAGTTCTCGCAAGTTCTCGCCTGTTCTCTAACAGCATTTTCTCTATGAGTAATTCTTTTCTCAAATAGTTTAAAAGTACAAAGTCTACTGTGGTACACTAAAACACACAGCTGTTGTTCTGCCTACTATGTATAAACAGGCAGGCGGCAAAGTCAGGTTTGCTATGGATACTGTAACAGGTGGTAAAAATCAACATTGCTAGCAGTAGTATGATAATGGGGATTCCAGCCCAGCCCCCCCCCAAGCCGGCAGTCGGGACAGACCCCCCCTAGCCGGCAGTCGGGACAGACCCCGTCCCAGCCGGCAGTCGGGACAGACCCCCCCTAGCCGGCAGTCGGGACAGACTCCCCCCCCCAGCCGGCAGTCGGGACAGACCCCCCTTTCTTAAAATTGCGATAACTTTCGTTATAGTTGACCGATTTGTATGAAAATTTCACTGGTTGATTCAGTTTTATGTAAAGTTTTAACATAGTCATGGGCTACTTGCACCGACGGCTGTATGCATTTTTGCAACAAGCCGCCATTTTAACTTTAAATTGCGATAACTTTCGTTATAGTTGACCGATTTGTATGAAAATTTCGCTGTTTGATTCAGTTTTATATCTAGTTTTAACATAGTCATGGGCTAGTTGCACCGACGGCTGTATGCATTTTTTGTCGCATGCCGCCATTTTAACTTAAAAGTGACCTAACTTTCGTTATACTTAACCAATTTGTATGAAAATTTCACTGTTTGATTCAGTTTTATATCTAGTTTTGTTATTAAGCAGTCACAGGCTATTTGCACATGTGGCTGTAAGCATAATGTATATTTTGGTAACGTTTGAAAAAGTAGATAACTTTCACCATGTTCAACCGATTTGACTAAAAATTTTACCGTTTGATCTAGTTTTATTTCTAGTTTACAGTGGTCACATGCTATTTGCACAGGTGAGAAGAGCACACCATTCAAACATGTGTTCGAATGGCAAGCCCATTTAAAAGACGTGTTCGAATGGCAAGCCCATTCAATACACGTGTTCGAATAATTTTTGGAAGATATTACGTCGTGGTATTGTTCAACATGTTCAGCAAGTTGTTGTTCAACCAGTTGTTCAACATGTTCAACAAGTTGTTGTTCAACATATTAAGACAACTCACTATAGAACATAAAAGGCATCTGTCCTCAGACATAACGTACATTCTGTATCAAGATACTGAAGAGTGAACATGCCTGCAGTGAGTAAACAACAACTACCATCTATGACAATGCCTGTAGAAAAGTCTGAGACAATGCCTGCAGAAAATTTTATAGTAAAGCCTGAGACAATACCTACAGCAAAGTCTAAGGCAATGCCCATGGTAAAGTCTAAGGCGAAGTCATGTCAGCAGCGTCAAAAGCGACCACATCTTAGAAAGATGAAAAGAGATGAGTTACCAGCTATGACGCCGCCGTGTAAAAAGCGAAAAATTAAGACAGAGCCTAAAATGAAGCGAGAACCAGAGTGTAAAGCTGCTACCACCATGGAGAAGATGAGTGTAGACGATTTACCGGTTATGATACCTATTAATGGAGAAATATATATTAAATTGACGAAATATCAACAGAAAGTGATGGTTAACATTCGTGAATATATTACGGATCATACATCTGGGAGGTTACATCCTACCAAGAAGGGAATTTTGTTGTCATTGAACGATTGGCACATGCTAAAGAAGCAAATGACGTCAGTGGATCTCATGTTTCAGAAAATGGATTTGTATAAATGCAGTGACTGTCAGAAGATCGTTGAGTAGACAGCGAGATGACTGTATACAGTTTTAACTGCATGACGAGCTTAGTGGATGCTATGATTTCATCACCCTCAGTGCAGAAGATTGGAGAGAAGGTTTTGAAGCTTGACAAGAACTTGAAACTTAGCTTTGACTCATATGGGCATGTACATTTGATATATAGTTCAAATAAAATTGTCTTCATATGTAGACTATGAAATTAACATGATCTATGTTCATGTGAAGTTAGTTGTTATAAAATTTTAAGTTAAGTTCTTGTGGATCTGCACATGTATTAACATAATATGTATTTGAAATAGTTTTGTTTGTATCATAATTGTACATATTTGTAATATTCAATAAAAACACATATGATGCTTTTCAACTTTTTATTTTTCTCATACAATACTTGAATATAATACATAATAATCGATTCTTGAATATAATACATAATAATACAAAATTAACTATAATACCTAATATACGATATATGATATATGGTTTACTGGTCAATTAAAACCGCGTCAATAACCTTACGACTTTATATGTTGCAAAGCAAGACATATATTAATACACAACGCTTAAGTTCATAAAATATTACAACATTTATAAAGTCTTTATCATAAAGTTTAGTCAAAAAGTCTATTTATCTTCATCTGTTTCACTCTGTTCACTCTCCATACCACGTTCTTCATCACTGCTGTCATACTCCTCTTCCTTATCTAGTAGCTCTTCAAAGAATGCATTGTTTTTCCTTATAGCCGCCTTTAGTGCCTTTGAATACTTGTGATGTTTTTCATCCACAAAGTAATTAAAGTCCTTTAAAATCTTTTGATAATGTCGGCTTTGTTCTAGACGCTGGGTATATTTGAATAGTCTCATAAACAGTTGTTTTAGTCCATGTTTATAAATGGGTCGAAGGTCATAACTTGCTATTTCAAGCGCATCTTCAAGTCCTTGTTCTTCATATTCTGAAACCTTTTCTTGAAATTTGTCATCATAGTCAAAAATGCCTGTGACTACTTTATTCTAAAATAAAAATAAAACTGGATCGAACGATGAAATTTTCATTCAAATCTGTTGAACATGCTGAAAGTTATCTACTTTTTTCAAACGTTACTAAAATATACATTATGCTTACAGCCACATGTGCAAATAGCCTGTGACCACTTAATAACAAAACTAGATATAAAACTGAATCAAACAGTGAAATTTTCATACAAATTGGTTAAATATAACGAAAGTTAGGTCACTTTTAAGTTAAAATGGCGGAATGCGACAAAAAATGAATACAGCCGTCGGTGCAACTAGCCCATGACTATGTTAAAACTAGATATAAAACTGAATCAAACAGCGAAATTTTCATACAAATCGGTCAACTATAACGAAAGTTATCGCAATTTAAAGTTAAAATGGCGGCTTGTTGCAAAAATACATACAGCCGTCGGTGCAAGTAGCCCATGACTATGTTAAAACTTTACATAAAACTGAATCAACCAGTGAAATTTTCATACAAATCGGTCAATTATAACGAAAGTTATCGCAATTTTAAGCAAGGGGGGTCTGTCCCGACTGCCGGCTGAGGGGGAGTCTGTCCCGACTGCCGGCTAGGGGGGTCTGTCCCGACTGCCGGCTTGGGGGGGGTCTGTCCCGACTGCCGGCTAGGGGGGGTCTGTCCCGACTGCCGGCTTGGGGGGGGGGGCTGGGCTGGAATCCCCATTATCATACTACTGCTAGCAATGTTGATTTTTACCACCTGTTACAGTATCCATAGCAACGCTGACTTTGCCGCCTGCCTGTTTATACATAGTAGGCAGAACAACAGCTGTGTGTTTTAGTGTACCACAGTAGACTTTGTACTTTTAAGCTATTTGAGAAAAGAATTACTCATAGAGAAAATGCTGTTAGAGAACAGGCGAGAACTTGCGAGAACTTTTGTATATTGAAAGAGCATTCTAAAAAATATGTGCTTACGTTTTTCTTTTAACTTTTAATACAGATGCTAGCTCTTTTAGGATAGCATAGTAAATGGTTTGTAAAATATTAATTTAGATTAGTAAGAGATAATATATTTAGGTGAGTTTTTTTTCTGTTGTTTTGTGACATTTTTTTTTCTTTTTAGTAAAAAAAAATCCTACAATGCTGTAAAATGTTGCAAAACAGACTGACCAGTCAAAATACACAATTCATAAACAGTACGGAAGTACATGGTTAAAAAAAAACTAGTAAACGAGAGCATTTTTTTTCACTTTAAAGTAGATCTAAAGCGGCACTCTAACAGCAACTTCCTATATATTTTTTTATTATTTTCAAAACCAGCTGCACAGTCAAATCAAATGAGAATTACGACGCAATGCTGGTCTGTCCCGACTGCCACCTGCCCAAAAAAAAAATCCCGGGGGTGGGGAAATGACGTCACTGTGGTGGAATCCTTACTGCTGGTCTGTCCCGACTGCCACCTGCCACCCAAAAAAAGAATTTCCCAGGGGAGGGGGTAAAAGGAGGTCACTGTGGTGGAATCCTTACTGCTGGTCTGTCCCGACTGCCACCTGCCACCCAAAAAAAAAAAAAAATTCCTAGGGGGGTGGTCTGGAACCCCTCTTTTCTAACTACTGTTCACGTCCTGTGGCCGATATTGCAACCTTCCCTGTATGTTATGCAGACCATCAGTACCCCTGCATGTGGATATAAACTAGCCCACAAACTGTGACTTTGCCATGGTAGGGAACACTTCGTATTTATTAATTTCTATATATATATATATATATATATAAAATATATATATATATATATATATATATATATATATATATATATATATATAAAGTGTAAATGAGCGCGGCTCGGGATGTGCAATCTACGACTGCCTTGTTGCCGTTGACAGTGTTATTTGCATTAAAAATATTCAGTGATTTTTTTCACTTTAACAATAAAATATAAAACAAACAATTTTTTCAAAATTTCCAGTCGCATTGTACTAAAAGGCGGCGATCTTTCGATTTTAGCAAAAAATATGGAGAAACTCTATCACATTTTAAGACCGCATTATTCATACATTCCTACCGCTTCCCAGGACATGTAACCACCCCCCCCCCCCCCCCCCCCTCACGCTACTTTCTGGCACAAACCTTTGCTTCAATGGAGTCATTGACCATTCATACAAAGCCTTCTTGGAAAATCGTTATGTTTCTGTTTATTGTTAAAACATTCCTATTTTGGATAATATGTGCAATGCTACAACAGTTTGTGCCTTCCAAAACGCTGGTTGAAAATTTCAGGTATATGGCTGAACCTTTAAATAAATATTTGTTGTTTACATATTTTATGTTTTTAATTAATTGATAATGAGCAGTTATAAAATGACATCGAATTTGTCCAAAGCTCCTGAGAAGCCAGAAGCTCCGGGGCTTCGTAGTGCAGGGGTGGATAATAATTCTTCGTGTGGACCCGGGGGGAGGGGGGCCGGCATTTGGTAGCATATACGTGTTACAATGTGTGTACCAGAAAAGCGGTGAAACGGGGTAATTCTGGAGTTCGACGTGGTCTGTGCGAAGTGCTGATTTCATTGAAAAAAAATATTTAAAACTGGGGTTGATTTGGAAATGCATTCTTGAGTCTGACAAAAAAAAATGGGGGCCTGAAATTGCTCTGTACAATTTTGAAATAAATTTTCTGTTTTTCCACGACCTGGGTAGCGTGCGTTCTAACCTGAAAAAACACAAAATTTGGTGTCAAAAGGCGTTTTATTTATTACATTTGATACTCTGCATTTTGGAGTGAACTTTACAAGCGTTCGGTAAAAAAGGGAATCTTTTTCAAGCTTGGCAATTGTGTTTAGAGGTCGTTTTAAAACGTCATGGATACGTATAGTACTTAGCTACCTCTACGGGAGTGCCCCCCCCCCCCCCCACCGCGCACTGGACAAAACTAGTGAAAAGGTATTCTACACAACGCACCGAAAAGCCATAGAGGTTGGTTGTTGAACATATTTTAAAAAGTAGTTCCTCTCTTTTACCAGTGCTATTTCTGCGGAATCAAGGTGTTACACACAACAGACCGAACCGTCGAAGAGGTTGGCTGATGAATAACAACGATGCCACAAAAGTAAAATATGATAACGCCAAGACCATGCAAGTTATTCCCGCCTATTTCTAACAGCACATTCATGAAAATTTCATGCATATGTTACAAGAATACCGACGGTATGCCAAAGCTGTATATCTGCACAAAAAACCAATGCTATATTGAAAACCTAGTGCTTGGATTGATTTGTTGTAGTACCTGCAAGTATTCATGACCTACACAGAGTATATTCCATGGCAGAACTCGGATTTAATGCGCAACAATTTTATTTGTGTATCTGCTCGGAAGGAGGTGCTTATTGTGAACTAAACAGGGCACGAACAACAAACAGAAACGTTACTGGTGAGTTACTTGAGTATTGTGGATAAAATATCGAGATGAGCACAGCAAAAATAGTCGTAATACTCGTATTGACTGCCTCTCGGCCCCTAGGGGGTGGGGGATGGGTGGCGGGGTAGGTGGGTATGCCATATATGCTATCATGCGTGTCAAAAAAAAGTAATAATATGCAGTATACGGAGGTTGGGAAGGGGCGGCACTGAGTAAGATATGTGCAACCACCCCCTTCCCATCCCACACATACACTCTCAAGGGACACTCACGCACAAATTGGTTACCACGCATGTCCATAAGATTAAAAAAAAAACCTTAAACATGGAGTGCCAAGTTGGAAAATATTCCATTTTTAACAAAGGCGGAAACGCTGGTAAACCTGAACCCTAAAAGTGGGGTGTAATTTAAAAACATGCTTTTTTATCAGATTTTATATAGGAGTCCAAGCACAGCTGGAACGCACATCACTGTTACAAAGGAACCAAAACAAAAACATGCACTTACATGGAGAAGTGTCCCAGGGGCCACTTGGTATCTTATGTGTTACCATCCGTGTCCAAAATAAAACAAAAACGCGGCCAGACGCGGTCCTCTCGGATTTCCAACTTCGTTAAAAGAACGGGGGTATTTCTCATTCAGTACTTCGCGTTTCCTGCAAAAGTGAGATTATTTCGGAATTTCACTCCGAATTTGGTTAAAGGAGGGAGGGGTATTGTTTCAAAATTAGTACTCCATGTTTAGGGGTCGTTTTAAAAAGTCATGACACCCCTGGGAGAAGTGTATGCGTGCAATTTGTGGAACTATTTTTATTGGACACAGTACAAGTGCAGTTACCAAAATACCCTCTTTCTTTGCATATTTTGGACAAAGTAACAGATATGCTGCAAAGTATGCCCCGGCTTGATTTAATAAGTATATAATATTCTTGGGAGCAATATACCGGGACGATAAGTTCCAGGCGTGATCCCTACTGTTCTCGGTCTATTGTCTATTGTGACTTCAGGTGTGACGTCATAGTCAACTCCATTCCTACTTCGATCATTATTCTTCCCGGTCTGTTGTCTAGTATGACGCCATATATGACGTCATAATCAAGGTAATTCCTACTTCGACTCCTGTTGTTCTATGGTTGTGACGTCATAGTCAAGGTCATTCCTAGTGCGACTCATTCTTTGTGCAAATACCCTGCTGTCGTAGATAGAAATTCTCCCCAAATCTATTTTTAGAGCATTACGTATGTTTGGGCATGTCAGAAATGCTCAACTCCGATTGGATGAAATATGTGCTGAGTCAGTGCTACGATGTGCATATAAATTCCCACTTTTTAGTGGTCATTACGGTTGAAGAGAGCAGACATGGGAAGCAAAGATTCAGTTTCATTTCGTGAAAACCTGTGGGTAAAAGTTGAAGTCGGAGATAATGGAAAGTTTATTCGCATTTCTTGAAAGAATAAGTGAACAGTGTTTGGTGAAAAGGCGTAGACATTTTTTTAAAAATAACCTAATAATGCTGTTATCAACCTTCCAAACTGGTGCTATATCGGGTCTTGCATTTACCAGCGCCAAGTCGGTAAAAGTGAGCCAGTTTAAAGACCAAACTTATATCTCGCTACAACAGGAAACAAAAAGACATTGCATATCAACCTTAATGGATGGAAAACTTTCGTGTTTTCGTTGCCACTAATCGATGAAATACTTCATCAGCAAATTAAACACGCATGCGGTGAAGGTGAGTGGCATTTCCTGGAATAGGCTGCTCGAAAGTACGGACAGGTCGTTAATGGGAATGACCTTGACTATGACGTCACAATAGACAATAGACCTAGAACAATAGGGATCGAAGTAGGAGTGGCCTTGAGTGTGACGTCACATCTTACGTCACGATAGACAATAGACATTGAACAGTAGTGATCAAACCTGGAACTTATCACCCAGGTATATCACTCTTGTGCGAGTTTTTGTAAAAGGGGAGGCAAGATGTCTGCTGTCGCACAGCGAGCAACTTAATTAACACTTGACAAGCCTTTGGCTTGCAAGAGTTATATGAATTTGTGCGAGCAAAATTCGTCCTTTTTTTTTTCTTCTTGACACTTTTTCCGATTTTTTGTGTCTTCTTCTCCTCTGACACTATGGGCCCTACGACCATGAAACTTGGGACTTATAAAGAGCTTGATCTGAACATGTGCATGTCACTTTTTATTTTCGTCTTTGATTGCGTTTTCTTTGTTAAAACGCCATGTAAAAAGAGTGCATTTTTTGCAAGTAAATGCGTAGCATTTAACCCACATCACACACAGTTGCACAGTGAGCTTTGTGCGAGCTCTCACTGCGTAAATAGCTAACACGGCGTAGCTAGATCAGTCGATAAAACCTTAAGTCAACAGAAACCAAACACTACTCGGCTTATAAGACATATTCAAGCTGTGTTGTTTGCAATATATTATTCAAGAAATAACCCACTGAAGGAAGTATTTTTGCGTTTTAATTTTTGTCAAGTGTTTAACATTTCGCTAGCGAAGTGAGGTTCTAGTTCCCACTTGCAAACATAGTTTGCACATGGGTATGGTTTGCTAAGAATTCCGCATGTTTATTCCTTCCTTTTTTTGTTTTTTTTTTTCCGTCACGGAGGTTTCCAGAAAACTCCTCCTACGCTATTTGACGTAGGACGATGAAATTTGGCACAGAGATAGAGGGTGATGAGATGTCGTGAAATCTGCAAATTTTTTTGACCTTGACCTTCAAGGTCAAGGTCAAATTGAGGTCAACATATTTTTTCAAAAACCTATTCAATCACGAAAAATTGCTGGAAATAGTGCTCAACTCCTTGTTCCAACACTTGTACGGTGTCAGTAGGCAGTAACATCATGGACGGAATCTCGACATTCAGTGTCAAGGTCAAGGCCATATGACTGTTGTATATTGAAATCCGTTAGAGAAAAATTCTCCATTATCTCGAAAACGGTCAGAGATAGAGCGGTTTTGAGCTTATTTACGACCCTTTGGGCCTTAAAGACGTTATATAAGAGGTACCTCGGTGACCTTGACCTCCTCCGTCAAAGGTCAAGGTCAAAAACCGGAAGTTGACCATTATCTCGAAAACGGTTAGAGATAGAGCGATTTTGAGCTTATTTTCGACCCTTTGGGCATAAAAGACGTTATATAAGAGGTACCTCGATGACCTTGACCTGCGTCATGGTCAAGGTCAAAAACCGGAAGTTGACCATTATCTGGAAAACGGTTAGAGATAGAGCGATTTTGAGCTTATATTCGACCGTTTGGGCCTAAAAGACGTTATCTAAGAGGTACCTCGATGACCTTGACCTCCTCCGTCATGGTCAAGGTCAAAAACCGGAAGTTGACCATTATCTCGAAAACGGTTAGAGATAGAGCGATTTTGAGCTTATTTTCGACCGTTTGGGCCTAAAAGACGTTATATAAGAGGTACCTCGGTGATCTTGATCTCCTCGGTCATATTCAAGGTCAAAAACCGGAAGTTGACCATTATCTCAAAAACGGTTAGAGATAGAGCGATTTTGAGCTTATTTTTGATCCTTTGGGCCTAAAAGACGTCATATATGTGAGGTACCTCGGTGACCTTGACCTCCTCCGTCATAGTCAAGGTCAAAAACCGGAAGTTGACCATTATCTCAAAAACGGTTAGAAAACTGAATTTGATTATTTGAGATTACATTATATTTACTTCGATGTCCTTGTTCATGATATTAATTCGGAAGCTGACAATTATGTGGAAAGACTGAAAAATGTGTCTTTGACAAGATAGATTGCACCATTGCAAGTGGGTGTCATTTCGCTACGTGTAGCGAAATTCGGTCTAGTTATATTCAAGAACCAGTCTGTTTATTATGTTTTTGACGAATTCATTTTATCAATGCAGAGTTTATCCTGCAAAAAGTGGGGGTGGGGGGTTACCATATGTGTCCTTGCCTTTTAAAAGCGAACTCCCAAAAAGAGGAGAGTTAAGTTTGAAATATACCCCCTTTCTTGAAGTATACCCCCTTTCTTAACCAAACGCGGAGTGAACATCCTGTAGAACCAACCTTTTTGTGAGAAACGCACTGAATGAAAATTACCTCACTGTTTTTTTTCATGAAATGGCTGTCCGCGAGGACCGTGTCTGACCTCACAATTACGCCTTTCTGCGCGGGCTTTTTTGAGCACCCATGGTAATACATATGGTACTTAATGCCGCCCCCGCCTTCAGGGAAGTTGGAATAGCATTAAGAGTGTAGTATGAAGGTTGTTTTAAACTCGTGGCTTCTCAGGTTTGATGATCTTAATACTAGATAAAAAGCGGAATAACACGCTTCAAGTGATGAAGGAAAACATAGGAGTAGTATGAAAACAAGAGTTCTACCACACTTTTGTGGTGGTTCTCTTAAGAGTTCTACCACACTTGATGACGTCATACTGTCTGGAAGTGACGTCATACCGTCTGGAAGTGACGTCATACCGTCTGGAAGTGACGTCATACTGTCTGGAAGTGACGTCATCATGTCTGGACCGGAAGTGCTGTCTAGACCGGAAGTGCTGTCTAGACCGGAAGTGCTGTCTGGAGTGGAAGTGACGTCATCATGTCTGGACCGGAAGTGACATCATGATGTCTGGACCGGAAGTGACGTCATCATGTCTGGACCGGAAGTCATGATAAGCGTTAGGATAGGCGCGACCATCTGTGACGTCATACTGAGATGATGCTGTCTGGAGCGAAAGTGGTTTGGCCGAGTCAATCAACATGAAGCCAATGAACTCCTGCTGTCAATCATCATGACGTCACTAGTCACGTGACCTGTCAATCATCGGTCATGTGACCCTAACCCTAGCGAGACTTCCAGACCACTTTTTGACGTCATACTGACGTCCCTTCTACCATCTGTCTATCATACCTTCATAATACACATTCATAATACACTCTATGGTTTAGGGGTAGGCTGCCCATACCCGGGGCTCGAACCACCAACCTTCTGAGCATGGGTCCGACCAGGAGTCCCACGCTCTAACAACTGAGCTATTCCGGACTGAACAAGAATGTATTGTGAAAACATGCCATGTAAGGCTATAATGCACGATAAATTTCAGACTGCACTCGTTCAGAGCGTGGGGGAAACCGATCGATAAAATTTCAGAGTGCACTCGTTCAGAGCGTGGGGAAAAAACCGATCGATAAAAATTTTTTAGAGTACACTCGTTCAGAGCGTGGGGAAAACGATGGTTCTGCCAAACTTGATGACGTCATACTGTCTGGAAGTGACGTCATACTGTCTGGAAGTGATGCCGGTTCTGCCACACTTGATGACGTCATACTGTCAATCATTGTGACATGAGGTGTCATAATGACGTCATAGTTACACCTTAGTAACGCCTTGGTTACGCCTTAGTTACCTTAGTTACGCCTTAGTTACGCCTTAGTTACGCCTTGGTTATGCCTTAGTTACGCCATAGTTACCTTAGTTACGCCTTGGTTACACCTTAGTTACGCCTTAGTTACCTTAGTTACGCCTTGGTTACAGTGGTTACACCTTAGTTACGCCTTGGTTACAGTGGTTACACCTTAGTTACGCCTTAGTTACCTTAGTTACGCCTTGGTTACGCCTTAGTTACCTTAGTTACGCCTTAGTTACGCCTTAGTTACGCCTTAATTACCTTAGTTACGCCTTAGTTACCTTAGTTACTCCTTAGTTACGCCTTAGTTACGCCTTAGTTACCTTAGTTACGCCTTAGTTACGCCTTAATTACCTTAGTTACGCCTTAGTTACCTTAGTTACTCCTTAGTTACGCCTTAGTTACGCCTTTATTTCCTTAGTTACGCCTTAGTTACGCCTTGATTTCCTTAGTTACGCCTTAGTTACGCCTTGGTTACAGTAGTTACACCTTAGTTACGCCTTAGTTACCTTAGTTACTCCTTAGTTACGCCTTAGTTACCTTAGTTACGCCTTAGTTACGCCTTAGTTACCTTAGTTACGCCTTGGTTACGCCTTAGTTACCTTAGTTACGCCTTAGTTACGCCTTAGTTACGCCTTAATTACCTTAGTTACGCCTTAGTTACCTTAGTTACTCCTTAGTTACGCCTTAGTTACACCTTAGTAACGCCTTGGTTACGCCTTAGTTACCTTAGTTACGCCTTAGTTACGCCTTAGTTACGCCTTGGTTATGCCTTAGTTACGCCATAGTTACCTTAGTTACGCCTTGGTTACACCTTAGTTACGCCTTAGTTACCTTAGTTACGCCTTGGTTACAGTGGTTACACCTTAGTTACGCCTTGGTTACAGTGGTTACACCTTAGTTACGCCTTAGTTACCTTAGTTACGCCTTGGTTACGCCTTAGTTACCTTAGTTACGCCTTAGTTACGCCTTAGTTACGCCTTAATTACCTTAGTTACGCCTTAGTTACCTTAGTTACTCCTTAGTTACGCCTTAGTTACGCCTTAGTTACCTTAGTTACGCCTTAGTTACGCCTTAATTACCTTAGTTACGCCTTAGTTACCTTAGTTACTCCTTAGTTACGCCTTAGTTATGCCTTTATTTCCTTAGTTACGCCTTAGTTACGCCTTGATTTCCTTAGTTACGCCTTAGTTACGCCTTGGTTACAGTAGTTACACCTTAGTTACGCCTTAGTTACCTTAGTTACTCCTTAGTTACGCCTTAGTTACCTTAGTTACGCCTTAGTTACGCCTTAGTTACCTTAGTTACGCCTTAGTTACGCCTTAGTTACGCCTTAATTACCTTAGTTACGCCTTAGTTACCTTAGTTACTCCTTAGTTACGCCTTTATTTCCTTAGTTACGCCTTAGTTACGCCTTGATTTCCTTAGTTACGCCTTAGTTACGCCTTGGTTACAGTAGTTACACCTTAGTTACGCCTTAGTTACCTAAGTTACTCCTTAATTACGCCTTAGTTACGCCTTAGTTACCTTGGTTACGCCTTAGTTACCTTAGTTACGCCTTAGTTACGCCTTGGTTACACCTTAGTTACGCCTTAGTTACCTTAGTTACTCCTTAGTTACGCCTTAGTTACCTTAGTTACGCCTTGGTTACGCCTTAGTTACCTAAGTTACGCCTTAGTTACGCCTTGATTTCCTTAGTTACGCCTTAGTTACGCCTTAGTTACGCCTTAATTACCTTAGTTACGCCTTAGTTACGCCTTAGTTACGCCTTAGTTACCTTAGTTACGCCTTAGTTACGCCTTAGTTGCGCCTTAGTTACATCTTGTTTGCGCCTTAGTTACCTTAGCTACGCAAAAACGAGATAACTTTTGTTGTAGTTGAGCGATTTGCATGAAAATTTTACCGTTTGATTCAGTTTTATATCTAGTTTTAACATTAAGTGATCACAGGCTATTTACGCCGGTGGTTGTATGCATCATGGATTCACCTTAAAAGTTTTTAAACTTAAAAGTAAGATAACTTTCGTTATGGTTGACCGATTTGAATGAAAATTTCACCGTTGGATTCAGTTTGATGTCTTAGTTTTAAAGTAGTTTATGCATAGGTAGGTTGTTGGAATGGCGCGCGCCCACCATTTAAACATGTGTTTGAATAAGTTTTACGTCAAACTATTGTTCAACAAGTTGTTTAGCAATTGTACAACAATTGTTCAACAAGCTGTTGTTGAACATGTTCAACATGTTGTTGAACATGTTCAACATGTTCAACATGTTCAACAACATGTTCAACATGTTCAACATGTTCAACATGTTCAACATGTTCAACAACATGTTCAACAAGTTGAACATGTTCAACATGTTCAACATGTTGTTGCACAAGTTGAACATGTTCAACATGTTCAACTTGTTCAACAACATGCTGTTTAACAAATTGTTCAACAAGTTGTAGTTCAAGCAAAGAAAAAACAAGACATATGTTGAATAGGTTTATTAATACATTTAAATACACTTAAATACACTTAAATACATTTAACTACACTTAAATACACTTAAATACACTTAAATACACTTAAATACATACAGCTTAAATCTTTAACAATATTACAATATTTGTTGATCTACAAAGTCTTTATTATAAAGTTTAGTCAAATAAGTCTATTTTTCTTCATCTGCTTCACTCTGTTCACTGGCATCCATATCACTTTTTTCGTCGCTGCTTTCATCTTCCTCCTCCTCATCTAGAAGCTCTTCAAAGAATGCATCGTTTCTTCTTATAGCCGCCTTTAGTGCCTTTGAATACTCGTAATGTTTTTCATCAACAAAGTAATTGAAGTCTTCTAAAATGGTTTCATAATGTTCGTTTTGTTGTAGACGTTGGGCATATTTGAATAGTCTCATAAACAGTTGTTTAAGTCGACGCTTATAAATGGGTCGAAAGTCATCACTTGCTATGTCACGCGCATCTTGAAGCCCTTGGTCTTCATATTCTGAAACCTTTTCTTGAAATTTGGTATCATATTCATCGTAGACTTCTTGAACCATATCATACCAAACAGAGTCTGTTTCTGACTCACTTTCAGAGTCTGTTTCTGACTCACTTTCAGAGCTGCCGTCATTATCACCCTCAACACAATGTTCCATATGTTTGAACAAAGCTTCTTGACTGTTGTATAACGCACCACATTCTGTACAAGCATGTGCATTCTTTTCAGTCATGTTGACGCTTTGACTTTCCATAGAAGACTCATCTAAAATTTCAGTGATAGGTGGTTTTACAGGGTTTTCCACATCTATCTCCAATTCTTCTTCTTCTGAAGTGTGAGCATTCTTTAAGTGCCTTTTAAGACTTTGTGGCCAATTGTAAGATTTCAAACAAATGTTGCATTTATACATCCTTTCGGTTCAACATGCACTTTTCAAATGATGAAAAAGCCTTTAAACATAGCCTTATATACAACTTGTTGAACAACATGTTGAACATGTTCAACATGTTGTTGAACATGTTGTTGAACATGTTGTCTATGCCTAGGGGAGTTTAACGTCATGACGTCATTATGACGTCATCATTATGACGTCATTATTACGTCATCATTATGACGTCATAATGACGTCATTGGAACAGGCGCATGCTTTGTCAAAAACTGACTCAGCAGAATTTATTGCTGTTTGATATGGATGAAATGCATGTCTCACTCTTCCTTTTATGCTACTTAGATGTAATCAAAATATGGTGTGTAACTCGTCAAAAATGCCAAACTTGTAAAAATTGCTGATTTTGACGAGTTACACACCATATTTTGATTACATCTAAGTAGCATAAAAGGAAGAGTGAGACATGCATTTCATCCATATCAAACAGCAATAAATTCTGCTGAGTCAGTTTTTGACAAAGCATGCGCCTGTTCCAATGACGTCATTATGACGTCATAATGATGACGTAATAATGACGTCATAATGATGACGTCATAATGACGTCATGACGTTAAACTCCCCTAGGCATAGACAACATGTTCAACAACATGTTCAACAACATGTTGAACATGTTCAACATGTTGTTCAACAAGTTGTATATAAGGCTATGTTTAAAGGCTTTTTCATCATTTGAAAAGTGCATGTTGAACCGAAAGGATGTATAAATGCAACATTTGTTTGAAATCTTACAATTGGCCACAAAGTCTTAAAAGGCACTTAAAGAATGCTCACACTTCAGAAGAAGAAGAATTGGAGATAGATGTGGAAAACCCTGTAAAACCACCTATCACTGAAATTTTAGATGAGTCTTCTATGGAAAGTCAAAGCGTCAACATGACTGAAAAGAATGCACATGCTTGTACAGAATGTGGTGCGTTATACAACAGTCAAGAAGCTTTGTTCAAACATATGGAACATTGTGTTGAGGGTGATAATGACGGCAGCTCTGAAAGTGAGTCAGAAACAGACTCTGAAAGTGAGTCAGAAACAGACTCTGTTTGGTATGATATGGTTCAAGAAGTCTACGATGAATATGATACCAAATTTCAAGAAAAGGTTTCAGAATATGAAGACCAAGGGCTTGAAGATGCGCGTGACATAGCAAGTGATGACTTTCGACCCATTTATAAGCGTCGACTTAAACAACTGTTTATGAGACTATTCAAATATGCCCAACGTCTACAACAAAACGAACATTATGAAACCATTTTAGAAGACTTCAATTACTTTGTTGATGAAAAACATTACGAGTATTCAAAGGCACTAAAGGCGGCTATAAGAAGAAACGATGCATTCTTTGAAGAGCTTCTAGATGAGGAGGAGGAAGATGAAAGCAGCGACGAAAAAAGTGATATGGATGCCAGTGAACAGAGTGAAGCAGATGAAGAAAAATAGACTTATTTGACTAAACTTTATAATAAAGACTTTGTAGATCAACAAATATTGTAATATTGTTAAAGATTTAAGCTGTATGTATTTAAGTGTATTTAAGTGTATTTAAGTGTATTTAAGTGTAGTTAAATGTATTTAAGTGTATTTAAGTGTATTTAAATGTATTAATAAACCTATTCAACATATGTCTTGTTTTTTCTTTGCTTGAACTACAACTTGTTGAACAATTTGTTAAACAGCATGTTGTTGAACAAGTTGAACATGTTGAACATGTTCAACTTGTGCAACAACATGTTGAACATGTTGAACATGTTCAACTTGTTGAACATGTTGTTGAACATGTTGAACATGTTGAACATGTTGAACATGTTGAACATGTTGTTGAACATGTTGAACATGTTGAACATGTTCAACAACATGTTGAACATGTTCAACAACAGCTTGTTGAACAATTGTTGTACAATTGCTAAACAACTTGTTGAACAATAGTTTGACGTAAAACTTATTCAAACACATGTTTAAATGGTGGGCGCGCGCCATTCCAACAACCTACCTATGCATAAACTACTTTAAAACTAAGACATCAAACTGAATCCAACGGTGAAATTTTCATTCAAATCGGTCAACTATAACGAAAGTTATCTTACTTTTAAGTTTAAAAACTTTTAAGGTGAATCCATGATGCATACAACCACCGGCGTAAATAGCCTGTGATCACTTAATGTTAAAACTAGATATAAAACTGAATCAAACGGTAAAATTTTCATGCAAATCGCTCAACTACAACAAAAGTTATCTCGTTTTTGCGTAGCTAAGGTAACTAAGGCGCAAACAAGATGTAACTAAGGCGCAACTAAGGCGTAACTAAGGCGTAACTAAGGTAACTAAGGCGTAACTAAGGCGTAACTAAGGCGTAACTAAGGTAATTAAGGCGTAACTAAGGCGTAACTAAGGCGTAACTAAGGAAATCAAGGCGTAACTAAGGCGTAACTTAGGTAACTAAGGCGTAACCAAGGCGTAACTAAGGTAACTAAGGCGTAACTAAGGAGTAACTAAGGTAACTAAGGCGTAACTAAGGTGTAACCAAGGCGTAACTAAGGCGTAACTAAGGTAACTAAGGCGTAACCAAGGTAACTAAGGCGTAACTAAGGCGTAATTAAGGAGTAACTTAGGTAACTAAGGCGTAACTAAGGTGTAACTACTGTAACCAAGGCGTAACTAAGGCGTAACTAAGGAAATCAAGGCGTAACTAAGGCGTAACTAAGGAAATAAAGGCGTAACTAAGGCGTAACTAAGGAGTAACTAAGGTAACTAAGGCGTAACTAAGGTAATTAAGGCGTAACTAAGGCGTAACTAAGGCGTAACTAAGGTAACTAAGGCGTAACTAAGGCGTAACTAAGGTAACTAAGGCGTAACTAAGGAGTAACTAAGGTAACTAAGGCGTAACTAAGGTGTAACTACTGTAACCAAGGCGTAACTAAGGCGTAACTAAGGAAATCAAGGCGTAACTAAGGCGTAACTAAGGAAATAAAGGCGTAACTAAGGCGTAACTAAGGAGTAACTAAGGTAACTAAGGCGTAACTAAGGTAATTAAGGCGTAACTAAGGCGTAACTAAGGTAACTAAGGCGTAACTAAGGCGTAACTAAGGAGTAACTAAGGTAACTAAGGCGTAACTAAGGTAATTAAGGCGTAACTAAGGCGTAACTAAGGCGTAACTAAGGTAACTAAGGCGTAACCAAGGCGTAACTAAGGTAACTAAGGCGTAACTAAGGTGTAACCACTGTAACCAAGGCGTAACTAAGGTGTAACCACTGTAACCAAGGCGTAACTAAGGTAACTAAGGCGTAACTAAGGTGTAACCAAGGCGTAACTAAGGTAACTATGGCGTAACTAAGGCATAACCAAGGCGTAACTAAGGCGTAACTAAGGCGTAACTAAGGTAACTAAGGCGTAACCAAGGCGTTACTAAGGTGTAACTATGACGTCATTATGACACCTCATGTCACAATGATTGACAGTATGACGTCATCAAGTGTGGCAGAACCGGCATCACTTCCAGACAGTATGACGTCACTTCCAGACAGTATGACGTCATCAAGTTTGGCAGAACCATCGTTTTCCCCACGCTCTGAACGAGTGTACTCTAAAAAATTTTTATCGATCGGTTTTTTCCCCACGCTCTGAACGAGTGCACTCTGAAATTTTATCGATCGGTTTCCCCCACGCTCTGAACGAGTGCAGTCTGAAATTTATCGTGCATTATAGCCTTACATGGCATGTTTTCACAATACATTCTTGTTCAGTCCGGAATAGCTCAGTTGTTAGAGCGTGGGACTCCTGGTCGGACCCATGCTCAGAAGGTTGGTGGTTCGAGCCCCGGGTATGGGCAGCCTACCCCTAAACCATAGAGTGTATTATGAATGTGTATTATGAAGGTATGATAGACAGATGGTAGAAGGGACGTCAGTATGACGTCAAAAAGTGGTCTGGAAGTCTCGCTAGGGTTAGGGTCACATGACCGATGATTGACAGGTCACGTGACTAGTGACGTCATGATGATTGACAGCAGGAGTTCATTGGCTTCATGTTGATTGACTCGGCCAAACCACTTTCGCTCCAGACAGCATCATCTCAGTATGACGTCACAGATGGTCGCGCCTATCCTAACGCTTATCATGACTTCCGGTCCAGACATGATGACGTCACTTCCGGTCCAGACATCATGATGTCACTTCCGGTCCAGACATGATGACGTCACTTCCACTCCAGACAGCACTTCCGGTCTAGACAGCACTTCCGGTCTAGACAGCACTTCCGGTCCAGACATGATGACGTCACTTCCAGACAGTATGACGTCACTTCCAGACGGTATGACGTCACTTCCAGACGGTATGACGTCACTTCCAGACAGTATGACGTCATCAAGTGTGGTAGAACTCTTAAGAGAACCACCACAAAAGTGTGGTAGAACTCTTGTTTTCATACTACTCATAGGATTTTCCCCTTAAAATCAGCTTTTGTCGCAGTGTGTCAAATTGAATCAGGCCGTATCAACTTCAATCCAAATGGCCCAGTTAGCCATATCGAAAGTTGGAGATTAATTTTATTAATTTACCATAACATGACGAAGAGTTTCCGCTAAATTGGGTTTCAGCCGGTTTATAGGGAATTTACCAGAAAATATCACGTTGGCTTTTTTCTTCAATTGCAGTTTTATTACGCCTTTTATGCCCCGATTCGGCTAGGACATAGTGCTTTGACTAGACCGTCTGTCTGTTCGGGCGTCGTGCTGTCCTTGTGAACACGATTTCAGCAAGGACTGCCAACAGATTTCTTTATGAAATTCACGTCTTCATCAGGATGACCCCTAGCGTCGACTAGATTTTAGATTCCTGAAGAAGTCACTTCATGGCTGGACTTTCAGGTGTTACTTTAACACTTATGAGGGCAGATTTTGTGCATGTTGTGAACGAATCCAGGACAGAAGGGCCCTGACAAAAGGGCCTTGGACATATGTTCCTTTCCCATAACGGCCTTTTCCAAAAGGGCCTTTCCAAAAACGGCCCTAAATGAAAAGTTGGACAATAGGGCCTTGAGAATTTTTTTGGATATGGTTCTCAAAATTTTTATTCTTCTTAACGTACATGAAACCATCGAGACAAAATTTTGTGGCACAGAGCTTCGGAAATCTCAACAGAGTGACGGGAAGTAATTTAAACAAAATAGCAAGGCAGTTATCTATAAAAACACAATGAATGAAGTTTGTTTTTTACTTGTTATTTTATTACATATTTTATTTAATAATTAAAACTCAAAATCCTAGAGAAAATTCTCAAGGCCCTTTTGCCCAGCTTTTCATTTAGGGCCGTTTTGGGAAAGGCCCTTATGTCCAAGGCCCTTCTGTTTGGATACCGTTGTGAACCGGATCTGGCAAAGTCAGGATGGATTTTAAAAGCGTATTCATATGATGTCCTTTGTACTGATCAGATTTTGATGATCTTGAGTTGAAATTCAAGGATACAGCGGAACCTCGGCATCGGACCACCTCCCGATTGGGACCACCTCTGAAATAGGGCACATTTTTTTGGTCCCGAATGCGCTCCAAAGACTTCAATGGTTAAGGAAATTCCTAATTGGGACCACCTCGGATCGGACCACTTCGGGCCACTTTTTTCGGTCCCGAGGCCTCAAAATGCATGAGATCTGACCGTTGTGAGCCACAGATGAAATACATCATATTATTGCGACACATTAGTCATAACCCTGAGCATGTTGGCGCCTTGGATATTGTTGCTAGGGATTACGATAACAAGTGTATGGCCTAACAGAGGCTTCATTGGGTTCTCTGTGATTGTAAACCATGACTAAACAATAGTGCCTGACAATATGCAAACTCTTTGCCCCCCCCCCCTGAGTGCTTAATCCATATGGCACTGGTACCGCACTGGTGGGATAAGGGGGGGGGGCGGCTCGGCATCTGCTTAATCTCTGGATGCTCCAACTCAGTCTTTGAAACACGGTGTAAACAGCTTTTCCGGAGTTCAGTCACGAACTGCAAACTGATTTCACTATAAACGTGTTATAGTGAAATCAAAAGTTATGTCAAAACAAACTAGTATGGGTAGATTTCTTTAAGTTAATAAAGTTCTGTTTAGACAAGTGGCCCAGTTAGCCATCTCGAAAGTTGGAGATTAATTTTAATAATTTACCACCACATGACGAACATTTTCCGCTAAATTGGGTTTCAGCCGGTTTATAGGGAATTTACCAGAAAATATCACGTTGGCTATTTTCTTCAATTGCAGTTTTATTACGCCTTTTATGCCCCGATCCGGCTAGGACATAGTGCTTTGACTAGACCGTCTGTCTGTTCGGGCGTCATGCTGTCCTTGTGAACACGATTTCAGCAAAGCCTGCCAACAGATTTCTTTATGAAATTCACGTCTTCATCAGGATGACCCCTAGCGTCGACTAGATTTTAGATTCCTTAAGAGGTCACTTCATGGCTGGGCTTTCAGTTGTTACTTTAACACTTTTGAGGGCAGATTTTGTACATGTTGCTATCGAATCCGGGACAGAATGGCCCTGGACAAAAGGGCCTTGGACATAAGGGCCTTTCCCAAAACGGCCTTTTCCAAAAAGGCCTTTTCCAAAACGGCTCTAAATGAAAAGTTGGACAAAAGGGCCTTGAGAATTTTTTTGGATATGGTTTTCAATTTTTTTTCTTTTTAACGTACATGAAACCATCGAGACAAGTTTTTGGCTGTCCTTTATTACTTTGTATTATATCCATTGCTGTCGGTCACAGTTCAAGTAAAGACCTCAGATTCAGAACTCCCTAAATATCGGCAAGACACGCCAACATCATTTGGATTATCGCGTGTGTTTAAACAGCACAGTGAAGAGGAACGAAACAAAGGACAGAGATTATCTTTTGTGGCACAATGACTCCGAAATCTGGCATCTTAAGACAGTGATGGGAAGTAATTGAAAGAGTCTTTGCAATGATTAAAACATTAAGGCGGTGATTGGTACGGGTGTAGGAAAAAAATGGTAACGGAAAAAATGGTAACGGAAAAAATGGTCACTCAAATAACGGTAAACGGAAAAAATGGTAAACGGAAAAAAGGTAAAGTGCTGAAAACGAAAAAAATGGTAACAATAAAAAAAGCATTGAAATTCAAAGCTTTATTGAACATATCAAGCTAACAAGATAACGAAGCAAACTGAATCACACTCAATCATCATTAAACAGTTCAACGGTTGGAGTTAGGCTTCCAACGAATATTGTAGCCTACTCCTCGAAGAAAGTCTTCCACTGTCTTGGTGCCCTCCTGTCGCTCCACACAACGTCTGTACAGCCTATCATGCAGTTGCGAGTAACCGCGCTTTACGCGCTTGCGCGGTGGTTCACCACGGGCATTGGAAAGTAATGTAGCGCTGACTTGGGCCGCATCCCCCTTCAACCAGTAGATGAGTTTCCAAATCGAAAGGTGCATGGTCCCAACCAGATGTTCGATCTGGTGATTCCACGCCTCGCAGAGATTATTTGTCCGTTGTTCTCAATGCAGTGTGACTTGATGGACGTTCCACATTTCTGGCTTGAACAGCGGCGGGGTTCGGCGGAACAGGAACGCCTCCTCACCGCCATCGGGCAGGCGCTGGACTCTTCGGTACGTCCCGGTACAGTAGGTGGCGTCGAAGTAATCTATGAGCTCTGACACACCCTCCGGCTGGTTAGCTCGAAGCCACTGCATGCCATCCCTTGGGTCGTTGATGGGGAGTAAGGCAAGCTCATCCATCATCCCTCAGAACAATTTAACCTCTTCCGATTCTTGGTAAAGGCGGGTCAGACCAAGTTGCTGCACCTTCCTCCAGGTTGACTGGGTCAGGTGATAAAAACACCCTTGCTCGGTGACATGTTCTCCAAGGGTAGCAGAAATCGCACGGACCATGGCTGCTTCAAAATCGATAACAATCGTCTCTTGCGATTTCCGCTGAACTATGGCGTACACGTTCGAAATTGCAGTGTTTCCTAACGGGGATCGTATCCCATAAAATTGACAGAAACCCTGCGGGGCCACGGCGTGATTTCAATCCATATACCAGGTCTTCGCAGAGGCAAGGTGCCGCAAGGCCTCCATGATACCGAATGCTATAATTCTTGAATGAGCGTCGGGGCCATTGTCGAAAAAAAGAAATGGCTTTGGATTTTACTTCGTAAAAGCTTTACATTCGCTTATCTCCACTTTAGATGGGTTCCCTTCTGGTTAATAATACCACGCAGATAGAAATGAAAATATTTCTTGTGAGTAGAATGGACCCTTACTCTCCAACCTGTCTTTACTCCATCTCCAGCCAATCAGCATGCGAGAATGATAATAATTACGTCATTCGAAGACATCAATCATTCCCTTCAAGCGTTGTGTTGTCAACACACGCCTTTCTGTGTGTTCCGCTTTTTTTTTATCTAAAAAAGGGAACTGAGCAAGGTGCGATTTTGCTTTTTATCTAATTTTATCACCTTTCTTGGATTACTGTGTGATTCATGAATCGTGTGGATATTTTTATCTAAGAATTGAAGCAATTTTTCGGCACTGTTTTCCTTCGGTCTGGTAGTGTTGAGTTGTCACGCAGCGGAGACACCTATTTAGTCCCGGGAAGTGTGCCTCTCTTCTCCACACGGAAGCTACAGGACCGGAATCTTGTTCTAGTTCATGCACACAACGCCTTGGAGTTGGTTGAATCCTTGCAGCCCACTGTGCCTGCTTTGATTCCTAGTCAGCCACAGCTTACGGTACCATTACGTGAACGGTCAGTTTTGCTGTATTAGACACTCCTACGGAACTGTCTAGTTTTGTCAGGTTTGCCCCAGACTCTACTAGTCCTGGTTCAGGCGAAATAATGCTCATAGGATTTTCGAGCTATTTTTGGCGAAATTTCCGCTCAAAGCCCATTTATGGGACTACGATATCCCATAAATGGCCCCAAGGTGCCATTTTTTCGGCACCAAGTAGCCCGTTTGTGGTGCCTCTTCTGCCTGGGGATCAGGCCCGAATCCCATTTTTGGGATCAGTCGGAGGAGTCCCACAGATGGGCTAGGTGGTACCGTTTGGGATCCCACAGGGAGATCCCGTTTTCGGGCCCATGGGTAGATCTCTTTTATGGGAATCTTCCCTACAACCCGAAAATGGACCCACCGTAGGTCCATTTCGAACATTTTTCATTTAGTAACACCCTAAAGAGACCTATGAGCATCATTTTAGCGCCTATTTGACCAGAGTGCGTACTGGTACCATTTGCTGAAACACTCTTAAGGCTGGTATAGCACTCACTTTGCGCTAGTTAATTTTATCTGTCTAGTCTGCCGTGACATGAATAGATAACTTACCTGTCTTGTTTCTGCTTGCATTTCAGATATGACAGAAGCCAGTCTGCGAGGTCAACCGATACTTCTGCAGTGCACACACCCACCGTCAGCCTTCAACCCTCACTCTGTCTGTGACCGTTGCAAACGGAAGAACAGTGTACCCCTTTGCGACGAGTGGAATACTTGCTCCGAGTGCCATCATTTGTCACTGAAACAGTGGAAACTCATTCTCAGAAACAGGATACGCAATGATCGTAGAAGGGACAGACGCAAAGCTTTGTCACTATCCCAATTTGTTACCTCAGATTTCGGGCAAGTAACGATGCGTAAAGCTAGCTCGGTGATTTTGGAACAAGTTTTTTCACCTGTTAAAATGGATACGGGTTCGGAGTCAGATGGGTTTGCGGTGGATAGGAAAAGCAAGAAATCCCGCAAACGTAAAGCATATGCTGAAATATTCCAGAAGGTAAGGAATTAGGCTTGGGCTATTACACCCTCAGATACGGATAAAACTGAAACCAAAGGCAGACGCTACTGTAGAACCAGTGACAGTTACGCATAAGGCCTCAGGCTCAAGTTTCTCGGCGTTGACCGGTCAGTTGGGCATTCCGTCACAATGGGAGCTGTCTTCCCCCCCCCCCATCGGTTCCACGACTACCTGGGGAGTTTTCGGCCTTTTTGTCGATGCAAAGCCAATTGCAAAAACAACTGCAGGAACTCCAACAACAAGTCGAGCGACAAGGCATGGAATCCCGCCGTAAACATAAGCCTTCTGCCACAGTTTCTCGGCCACCACCAGGCACTCGGTCACCCACCACTCAATCCCCTTCTCGCTTAGGCTCCAGCACGCATCCACCTACCGTAGAGGTCATCAGTGACGCTGAATCCTCGGTCCTTCCCCCATCAGGGCGAGGATCAGGCTTAATGGGCGAGGAGGAGAAAGAAGAGTTGATTCATTCAGTGACATCCCAACTGTCTTCTATTCCTCTCAATCGAGAACAGGAGATTTATACTCCTTCGGACGACGTCCCGTCACGCTCAGCAGACACAGATCACGGACGGGATCTCGAGCAGGAGTCAGAGGGTCAAGAGTCAGAATGTGAAGAGTCGGGTGCAGAAACAGGGGACACACCCCCTTCTCAATTCCGCCTTCCCCTTAGGGAGATGGACTATATCAGATCCCCTCGTAGTGGCCAGAAGCTTTGGAAGGATCCGGCAGCAGCAGGGAGACGCCCAATCAGGACCCCCTCCAAACCAGATTTCACTCCACGGAGCGAGAATGCCACTCCATCTATCACCGCATCCGCAGTGGCTCCAGAAGACTTGCCTTTTCGCGATGCGATTCAAGAAATTGCCCGTCTGGCGAGAGTTACCGCCAGCTCCCCAACGGCCGATAAAGAGGATCGTCCCATCCGGATGACCTCTCAAACAGCTCCGTTACACCAAGACCCGTTCATAGCTCTACCTACCAGCGAAGGCATCACTAATGCCGTAGCAGTGCGAACGAGAGAGTTCAAAAAGAAGGACAATGCTGAGGGCCGTACCTTATCCCGTTTTTCATGCCTCGCGCCATTGTGCTGTAAGACCGGGCCCATATCGACCATCGGATGATCTAATACCGTCAGAGCCATTGGAGCAACCATCGAAGCGCACAGTTTGGATGCCCTCGGTTCGCAACGATTCGGATATTCCACTAGTGGAAAAAGATGCCAAGACCACTGAGGCATCCTCAAGGCATATCCTCAACGTAATGTCCTTTCAGGACCATACTTTGAAAGCGTTAAAAACGCGTTGGGAAGATCTGCGCCTCAATGATCCGGTCACGTCCAAACTATTGGAATGTCTGGCTCTTGCGACCAGGGACGTGGTCAAGCTGGCTACTTATCTGATGACGTCCATGGTCTTTCTCAGACGGGATGCGTTCTTGCAGCACTGCTGGTCAAGATCGAAAGGGTTAAGAGAACTGCGCCGTGCCTCCATCCTGGGTGAAAAAGAATTATTTCCTCCCGCCGATATCGCGAGGGTAAATCAAGAAAGCCGCTCCCTATCACAAGACTTTGCCCTAATATCCAGAATGTCCGTGCATCGTTCCGGCGCCCACTCAAACGCAAAAGAGTCCAACACCAGAATTCGGAGCAGGCAAAGCCCATCTCCCAATCGCAGCCGCCCCCGGCCAAGAAGCCCAAGTCAAGCCACAGCGTTCGACAGGAGGGCCCATCGCCACAGCAGAGCAGGTAGCAGCCAACCAAAGTACCGCCCAGAGACTCCTTGGTCTCCTGGCGATACTTTAACAAGTGCAGAAAATCGAAAAGATTTGCAATATTGCATCGCCTGCTGGCCCATAGGAGGATGGCTAGGCAAATTCTGGAAAGCCTGGGCAGAAATGGGCGCCCCTCGTCGGGTAGTCCGATGGATCAAAAACGGGTACTCCCTACCATTCAAACGGGATCAAAGGGGTCACAAAGTCCCTATCCCCCTAGCTGCCCGGGCGCCAGAAAACTTAGTCACCTCTTACCCAAAAGGGTCAGACAAAGATGTAGCCCTTCAGGAAATGCTGATATCCCTAAAGGAAAAAGAGGCCATAGAGGAAATGCCCGAAACTCAAGCAGCCTTTTTCAGCAGGGTCTTTCTGATCCCCAAGAAATCGGGCGGGTGGAGATTAGTAATAGACCTCTCCTTCCTCAACGAATTTCTAATGACCACGACATTTCAAATGGACACAGCCCAAATTATAAAAGAAAGCCTTCAAGCAGGGATGTGGGCCACTTCGATAGATCTGTCAGATGCGTACCTCCATATCCCGTTACATCACTCAGCCAAAAAATTCGTAAGCTTCCAAGTAGGCCTACAACGTTTTTGGTTTCGGGCACTCCCTTGCGGCCTCTCCACAGCCCCGTATGTGTTCCCGAAAGTAATGAAAGTTCTGAAGTCTTGGGCCCATCTAGAAGGCATGTTGGTGTTCCAATATCTAGACGATTGGTTACTAGCCCACCAGGACAAAGAAATGGCCCGTCTCCAAACTATAACTCTAGTTCGAAAAGCCATTCAGGTGGGACTCGTGGTCAATATACCCAAATCAGAGCTCTCCCCCAAACAAGACATTATATTTCTCGGGGAAAGATGGGATCTAGAAAATGAAAGAGCCTTTCCTACCGAGGAGAGACGTCAAAAAATCTGCCAAACAATAAGAGCAATCCCATCAGACAAAAACGTGAGCTTACAGGCAATGGAATCCCTGTTAGGCCTCTTAGTCGCAACCGAAAAAACGGTCCCATTAGGCCGCTTGCACTACAGACCGTTTCAAAGACAAGTCAAATTTGCTCTAAGAAAAGGGAGGTTTCCCCTGGCCAAAACAAAGATATCTAGGAAAACGCAAATTCCCCTACAATGGTGGTGCGATCCCATAGTGATGACCGAGGGTGTCTCCTTTCACTCCCCACCCCCACAAATAGAACTCCAGACCGATTCGCCCCAGAAGGGCTGGGGTATACACTGTCAGGGTCAGGTATGGAAAGGGATATGGGCTCCCCCCCTAAACGGCTACCATATCAATTGGTTGGAATTACGGGTAGTATGGATAGCCCTAAACAAACTGAACCACCTTCTCAAGGGCAAATCAGTGCGGTTTCTTTTGGACAATTCCACGGCAGTGGCTTACCTAAACAGACAAGGGGGGACCAGATCTCTCCCTCTTTCGAAACTGGCGTTCAAAATCCTTTATTTTGCCCACCAATGTCACGTCACGCTAACAGCCCATCGCTTAGCGGGAAAACTCAATGTATTGGCAGATCTGGCCTCCAGGGAGGGACAAGTAATTCACACGGAATGGTGCCTAGCACGCACCTCCTTCCGATGGGTAGCGGGTCAATCACCATGGGGTCCACCCTCCATAGACCTGTTTGCCAATTCCATGACAACCCAACTACCCAGGTTTGTCTCCCCCTGCCCAGACCCATCCGCATGGGCGGTGGACGCTCTCAATTGCCCATGGCCAACCCAAGAAGTATTGTACGCCTTCCCCCCACAGGCAATACTTCTTCAGAGGGTAATCAAACTGAAGCCACGATTCCTCATGTTAGTGGCCCCATGGATGCCGGAAGCCCCATGATTTGCCCTATTGTTACAGTGCAAGGTGATCAAATCAATCCCGATTCCATGCCACAAAGAGCTGTTATCCCAACCACACTGGCGTCATCTCCACCCGGCCCCTCACCTGCTGAACCTGCACCTTTGGTGCCTAACCAATCTTTCTTAAAGAAGAAAGGCTTCTCAGATAAGGTAGTGGATAAAATGGTTAGTAGCCATAAACAATCCACAGCTAAGGTGTACAGAGCCCAATGGAATAAATTTGCCACGTGGTGCACTAAATCGAAAATAGACCCATTCCAGGCATCCCCACCGGTCGTGGCAGACTTCCTGGACTATCTATTTACGGACGAAAACTTAAAAGTAGGTTCTATAGAGGGATACAGGGCAGCCATAGGATCCAAACTTAAAGCATCCACAGGCTACGACCCAGGGGAAGATTCAGCCCTATCACAATTGATCAGACACTTTAAGGTGAACTCTCCCCCCAACACGCCCACAGTGGCAAAATGGGATCGGTCATTAGTACTTCGCTTTCTTCAAAGGCCTGACATTTTCGAAAAAAGCATTATATCAGCAAAAAATGCCACCTTACGATTCACCCTTCTATTGGCGTTAGCATCAGGCAAGCGAAGAAGCGAAATACACGCCTTAGACAGAACAGTGAGCAAAGAAAATGGGACTTGGGATAAGGTATTTCTCGTTCCAAGGGCAGGTTCTATGGGAAAGACACATATCAGTACCCACGGGATGGGCACATTCGATCATAGGCCTACCATCCCTTCCTGAAGAACACACCCTGGGAGGTCTGGTGTCATTGTGTCCTGTCAAAGCGCTACGTCAGTACTTAGACATTTCAGAGTCATATCGGTCAATAAGTCAGAAAGCTTTGATCATTTCCCACATGCCGAATTTCAACAAAGACCTTTCAAAACAAACGATTTCTCGTTACATTAAAGAGGTCATTATTACAGCTTATGAAAAGACACAATCTGACACCAAACTTCTATCGGAATTGAATGTGAAAGCCCATCAAGTAAGACGAGTAGCAAATTCACTCAGAGCTTTACGCAATGTGTCATTTTCTGAGATCCTAAAAACGGGATGCTGGGCTTCTCTAAACTCGTTTATCAAATATTAACTAAAAGATTTCTCCCAAGATGAAATCTCCGGAATTTATTCTGTAGCCCCTTTTATAGCGGCAGAATCAACATTTAAGGCTTAATTTTGTTATGCTCACAGACCGGTCACCCCCAGACCGAAAGGCAAGGGCAAACAAAATAGTGGTCCGTCCAAGGGTCGTGGCGGCTATCAACACAAGTTCAAGAATAACCGCACCTCCTGATGGAGTAGAGCCGTTACCAGAGACATTTGATCACGGTCAACGGCAGAGTTTCTTTCGAGCCCTTATATCTTGGGTTCATTTTTCGTACCATACTCAAGAGACTGTTGTAAGGTACCGTCACTGTAGCAGGGACTCCTCTTCATTAGAACTATTTATATAACCTCTTTTTCTAGCCTTTACTAGAAAAGGGGGGGGGGTAGAGACCTCTCCTCCTTATCCAGTTCGATATAGTCTGGCCGTCTTTTGAACCCATGAAATAGGTATCCCATCCTACAGTGACCATACCATGGGTACCCTAGGTACGGTTTTATGGGACTTATCCCAAGTGTAAATTGTGACTGTTTTCAACAATTTTATAATTTATGTGATTATGTCTTCACTCTGTGAGTGCATAATAATTATAATTATAATTTTCACGAATGAAGCACTTATGTTAGAGTCCCATTTATGTGTTCAGGCCTTAAGGCCAGCATGCATTTATTGACACAGGCGGAGCTAATTTTCTCTGTGTCAAACTTTTATTTTATGTAAATCAGGTTTTAGATTTACTGTTTTTAAATGGTTTTTAAGGTCAATAAAGTTTGTTTACTTTGTACCTTCTACATGTTGATACATAGCATCGGAGTATCCTAGGTCGGGCTCCATCCAGTGGGAGGCAGGTGGGGGATGGATAGGATACTCATTCGAACAATCGGTTTGATGTTCATTAGCTTGGCACAGTACTACATTGGAGTCCTTTGACCGTAAGTAGTACCTTTTGTTATTCTTTGTGAATGGATCGGGAGTGTTCCCCTTGACCAACAGTTTGGAAGAATATTAAAAGCGGAACTTAGTTTGAGTCTTTTATTTGTCTCTTACTACTACTCCTATGTCCAAGGACATTGCACTCTGTCGAGTATACAGCGTAATTCGCGGAATTTTTTAACAATTTTTCAACAGAATGGCAGGCTCCCCTACTTCGGACTTTAGCCCCATCTAAAGTGGAGATAAGCGAATTTAAAGCTTTTACGAAGTAAAACTATCGTTTTATCTTCCCTCCCAACCAGTCCGCAACGAAGCCTGGGTGCGTTGTCACCATTTTTGGGGGGCTTGAAGGGAATGATTGATGTCTTCGAATGACGTAATTATTATCATTCTCGCATGCTGATTGGCTGGAGATGGAGGGAAGACAGGCTGGAGAGTAAGGGTCCATTCTACTCACAAGAAAAATTTTCATTTCTATCTGCGTGGTATTATTAACCAGAAGGGAACCCATCTAAAGTGGAGAACGCGAATTGCGCTTTTACTCGTAAAAGCGCGTTTTACGAAAATAAAACGATAGTTTTGCCCACATGTCTCTGCGTATTCGTTCTCAATGACGATATCGCGAATGTTGTCTGGAACGGCAGGTATTCGGCCTAGTCTCTGGTTGCAAAGGGACCTTTTGACTGAGTCCTCTCTTCCAAGTTGAGTTCTGGCCTCCACTGAAATATCTCCTGCTGCCTGGGTCAGTATCTGCGCGGGCTTATCAAAGCTTTGCTTGGCCTGTCTCTTCATTTCAGCACGACATTTTACTGCGGTCACAGAATGGTCACTTGGGTCATGATTGGGATTCATAACCAAAAGTGGCCCATCCAGGTTTATTGTAGTTTTAAGTGCACCGCGCAGTCAAGGGTTCGCTTGACGCATCTCCAGCGAATGTGCTCAGCTTAAGTCACATCCTCCTTTGTTGTTACTGATGATTTCCATCATTTATAAGATAATTTCTAATTTTGCTTCGCTTTTATAATATTCTGGTGACACCTGAATAGTCTTGGGATTAACTACACGAGATATTAAGGCGCTGCTACTCCTGTAGCAGAGTACACAAAGGGATAATATTAACTCCGCAAAGCCTGGCATCTTGTGGCATTTCAGACACTGAGTGGACTTTCTTTGATGTTGAGTAAGCATGCAGGTTAGTTTCTTTGATAAAAATTAAGCCTGAAATATAGCTACTATATGATTAGATGATTTACCATTTTTTTCCGTTTTTTAGCACTTTACCTTTTTTCTGTTTACCTTTTTTCCGCTTACCGTTATTTAGGTTGCCATCTTTTCCGTTACCATTTTTCCGTTACCATTTTTTCCGTACCCCATTGGTTCAAACAGGGATTATCCTGTCGCAAGAGCTTCGGAAATCTCAACATGGTGACGGGCAGTAATTGAAACAAAATATCAAGGCAGTTATCTATAAAAACACAATGAATGAAGTTTGTTTTATACTTGTTATTTTATTACATATTTTATTTAATAATTAAAACTAAAAATCCTAGAGAAAATTCACAAGGCCCTTTTGCCCAGCTTTTCATTTAGGGCCGTTTTGGTAAAGGCCTTTTCGGGAAAGACCGTTTTGGGAAAGGCCCTTATGTCCAAGGCCCTTCTGTCTGGATACCGTTGTGAATAGGATCTGGCAAAGTCTGATTGGATTTTAAAAGCGTATTCATATGATGACCTTTGTACTGATCAGATTTTGATGACCATGAGTTGGAATTCAAGGATACAGCGGAACCTCGGCATCGGACCACCTCCCAATTGGGACCACCTCTGAAATAGGGCACATTTTTTCGGTCCCGAATGCGCTCCATAGACTTCAATGGTTAAGGAAATTCCCAATTGGGACCACCTCGGATTGGACAACTTCGGGCCACTTTTTTTTTCGGTCCCGAGGCCTCAAAATGCATGAGATCGGATTGAGATTGAGATTGTGAGCCATAAATGAAATACACCATATTATTGCAGCACATTAGTCATAACCCTGAGCATGTTGGCGCCTTGGATATTGTTGCTAGGGATTACGATAACAAGTGTATGGCCCAACAGGGGCTTCATTGTGTTCTCTGTGATTGTGTTTATGAAGCTATAGACTTTAGACTCGTTTGCTAAATATAGTCGTAAAAGAATGCAAATTAGTGTTTGTTTATGTCTATAACATGTAGGTTGTAAAACAGTTAAAACGTAATAGATGTTATTATAAACGAATATTACTTTCATTGTCTTCTGACATCAAAGTTGAATCTTTGGTCAACCCATAAAATTTTACCCAAGTATGCCCAAACCTCCAAATTGGGACCACCGCTGAAAAAGGGCACATTTTTTTCGGTCCCAAGGGTGGTCCGATTTCAGAGGTTCCGCTGTGCTGCGGGTCACTTTCAACTCTGTCGTATTTGTCGTACATGTGCATCTTGTGAACGATTCTACCAAAGCAAGGTTGGATAGAGCTCAGCGTGAATGTTCTTATCGATAACCTCAGGTAAGATTTTGGTTTCTTCTCATGACTAAAGTTCGACGCCGGATTTTAAGATTTTATCATTAACGCCTTCGTATATATAGATCTTATGCATCTTGCGGACAAAATTCAACCAAAGCATGTGAATTAATTTTGAACAAAGTACGTGGGAGGATACTTACAGGTGACCGCTCGAAGTAACTGTTGGATTTCAAAACTTCTGTCTTTAACAGTGTCATGTGTGATAGACGTGTGCAAGGTTGCATATACTCGATGAGTGTTCGTGAGGCTAAATGTCGGTTTGGTGACATTTTGTGCGTTCGGTGACATGCATATGCGAATCCGCGACATTTCGCATCTGGACATCTCGCATCTGGACATCTCGCATCCGACAACTCGCATCTGGACATCTCGCATCCAAATGAAAAAGTGGACATCTCACATCCGTGATTTTTTGCATTGTGTTTTGGCCGAAGGGGGGTTGGGGGGTGGGGAGTAGGTGGTAATCATTTTATTTAGTTTATTTTGACACTGTACTTTACTACGATTTGTCATGGTCTTTTTGTATGGTGGAATAAAATTTTATGTAGTGTGTTTTGAAACTGTATGCTACTACGTGGAGTGAATAACATTTTCTCGATGCATCAGATTTTAGTCTAATTTACCACTAAACAGCAATCAGATATCGACATCACATGTTTACCACGAATCTAAGACTGCTAAGATCGACTAAAAAACTGAACATACTGTCAATATCAATATCTTCCCTTTATATACCCTACCTTAAGGGATGTGGATTCGTGACTACATCTTACCCGCCGCATTTTTGAACCTGTGCACGTTTCCCTTCCAAACTGTGCATCAAAGATAAATTTTTAAAAATTGAATAGATCAGTGGGATTAGTGCATGTGGATTCATTCTTATTACTGATCCGCCGCACGTTCATTAAATCCTTCATGCTTTTAAGTGCCTATTTCGAGGGATTAGCATATGTGAATTCGCGCTGCACCCAACGTTGAATTACTCACTATGGCATTCACTGAGTACAAATGTAAGTCTAACTCTTGAATTACTCCGTAAACTGAATTGAGTTTTTTCAGTTGATTTACTCAAATAACTTACGTTTTGGAAACCCCTGTTAATATCGTCAAGCACAAAATCTCGCTTATAATTTATTTTTACTCAAATAACTTACGTTTTGGGAACCCCTGTAATTTATTTTCTGTATGACGTTTCCCAAACACAGTGTTAAAGTTCCCCCTTAAAAAGCAGACCAAAATCACGGATGCGAGATGTCCACTTTTTCATTTGGATGCGAGATGTCCAGATGCGAGATGTCCAGATGCGAGTTGTCAGATGCGAGATGTCCAGATGCGAGATGTCTGCATGTGCGTGTGTGGTTGACATCTTAAAGCGACAAGATTTTGGTGTCCTTGACCTGTGGTTGACATCTTAAAGCGACAAGATTTTGGTGTCCTTGACGTGCGATTGACATTTTAAAGCGACAAGATTTAGGTGTCCTTGACCTGTGGTTGACATCTTAAAGCGACAAGATTTTGGTGTCCTTGACGTGCGATTGACATTTTAAAGCGACAAGATTTAGGTGTCCTTGACCTGTGGTTGACATCTTAAAGCGACAAGATTTAGGTGTCCTTGACAAGTCACTCAAGGTTATCAGTGGTTTTTAGAACATTCACTATTAACACTGGTAAAACGTTGTATGAGTATTTATATTAATAACCCTTCGGGCGATTGAATTGGATGACATTTAGGTCATTTGACGGTCACTACTAGACTGCAAACTTTAAATTCTAGCACTGCTCATTATAGCTAATGTTATATCGATTATCACGTCTTTCCGGGTTCTGACATTCTTCTGATATATCGGTTGTCCGGGCACCTGTGATAAGGTGACACTTCTAGTATAAAACATGGTGGAGAAGGAAGTATAATTAAAGTATGTTAGTGGCGTTTTTAGCGCCTTGCTAATTGTTGAAGTTAATTAATCTTGTTACTTTCTCGGGCTATCTGAATATTTATCGAGATGGATCGGTGGTTCATCTCCACATTCAGACTCATTTCACACAATGTTGTTGAGAATGTTTTGAAATTCCAGGGTTCCTTGTTGACCCTTTCAGACAGCTGTGGCAGGCGAGAATATACGCCTGGTGTTTGTTGAGTGCAACAGCTTTGACTAACATACCACAGTTGTGACTGCGAGAAGATGGAAAAAGGTGAGAAAGTAGAAATTCCCCAGATAGCAGTCCCACATGGGGAGTATGCATAATATATGTGTGTATTCCCACGTACCCACGCATAAATAATGTGTGTTTTGTTGGGGAAATTCCCGTGTAGTTACGTGGGATTTAGGAGAGTTGAGACTCTTTCCGATGTGTATTATGCGCATGTGAACCCATGCATTTTCAGTAGTATGAAAACGTTGGTTCTACCGCACTTGCGGTAGAACCAACGTTGGTTCTACCGCAAGTGCGGTAGAACCAACGTTTGGTTCTGCTGCAGAACCAATGTTTTGCATTGCAGCAGAACCAACGTTGGTTCTGCTGCAGAATCGGCAGATGGTAGACAGACGGTCAGACGGACAGACGGACAGACGATAACTTTTTTTTTTCCCATTTCCCACACTCTCATGCATACACACATATACCAACACCATGATAAATTGTTTTGCTTATTTTGTAATAAGTGGCGGCCGCTCTGAAAAGAGCAGCCTGGAGTTGAAACTCCTCACTCTTTTTGCTTCCAGTCTAGTAGAAGACTACTGTTTGTTGTACTGGTCTGGCACATGAGGTCATCTGCTGAGAGTTGAATAAGAAGTGGTCTGTTGTCAAACCACATGTAAAACATCTCAGCGTATATCTGTCTCTCAGCGCGGAGTGGCAGGTCCAGATGAAGGCGCAAAAGAGACATGTTTGATGTCCACATCCTGCTGCTATGACCCGGTCTGGGGACAGCATGCACCCACATCCAATGCAAAATTGGATGTCTTCCTGTAGGAAGTATCGACCCCAGGCCGGGTATTCATCCTCTTCAGTCTTTGATGGAATGTCTTCTCCTAGAACAGCAGATCTGAAGTAGGCCTGCCTGTAACACCCGTCTTCTATGTCTCTAATGCGTTGCCCAATCATAGCCCCTCTATGGAAGTATATCGGAATGCACAGCGCAGCGGCTTTAGCTGGATCCGGCAGCAGATGCAAAAAACGACTGTCTCTCAGACGGATAGATTGGTGGTGTTACTTGAACAACCACCTCTCTAATCTCTCTTATTATGCGTGAATCGTCGATCGCGGCTAGAACTTCCATGTCAGCAGGCAGTGGTAAACTGTGGAAAGCTGTGAAGATAGCACATATATATAGGGTAGAAAACCAAAATGACGTCATTGCAAAATGATGTAAAGATGGAAAAAAGTTAACGTCTAACCCCCCCCCCGGGACAGACTATGTACCGACCCCCCCCCCCCCCCGGGACAGACTTTGTACCGACCCCCCCCCCCGGGACAGACTATGTACCGACCCCCCCCCGGGACAGACTATGTACCGACCCCCCCCCCGGGACAGACTATGTACCGACCCCCCCCCCGGGACAGACTATGTACCGACCCCCCCCCCCAAGAGAGCAAAAAAAAAATTGTGCTGAATCAGCTTGATGAAATCGTTGATTCAGCATGATAAAATCGTATATAAGTGTAGTGTCTCGAGGCTCAGACACCGTCAGACATAGACAGACATCATTAGACACATCATGGACAACACACCAGCTACTACGACAAGTAAGAAAGTGATGCGAGAGGGCAGGGTAGTGACACTAACGACAGAATGTTATAAGTGTTGGGTGTGGTTGGAGTACCCAGGTCAACCACACAACTGTCCAGTGCACCACAACGCACCACGGCATTACTGCTGCAAAACCTGTGGTGGATTGCTCTGGTATAAGTTTACTGCAAGATTTCCAGGACCGGAGCCATGCACGGACTGCTGGTGGTGCGGTGCGACGCTGAAAAACTTCGGCTATTACAACTTTCATCCGTTCAAGTGCTCGAGAAGGCCTTTCTCCATGGAGCAGTTTTACAGATACCAGTGTGATTGTGGAAATCCCACTTGCTGGTGAAGAAGTACTAACATCTTTCAGCCCTTTTAAGGGCCATCCTATATTATGAAATGAAGCAAAACATGTCTGTGTGTGTGTGTGTGTGTGTGTGTGTGTGTGTGTGTGTGTGTGTGTGTGTGTGTGAGAGAGAGAGAGAATACATTTTATCACATTTCAGGTCTATTTGGCGGATGAATACCATTTGACGGATGAATACCATTTGGCAGACCATTTGACTTCACCGCTAGATGTCTCTGCTGTGCAGCAGTGCAGCTGTACAACTGTAAGTGAGACATTCATATACACAAGTAAAATTCTGCTGAGTCAGCAATTTTAACATTTTTGAAACAAGTTACACACCATATTTTGATTACATGGAAGTAGCATAAAAGCATGAGTGAAACATGTCAACTAGTCAACTAGTGATACATTCTGCTGAGTTAACACACCATTGAAGTGGTATAAAAGGAAGAGTGAAACGTGTATTTTACTTCATTTCAGTTCTAGCAGTTGAAGAAACAACAAGGATGACAGCAGTCTACTGTCATGATTGTGATGTGACATTTCCATCTCTGGAATTGTTCGTGACACACACATGTAAGAAAACTAGGATGAAACGTGCTCATGATGAGCTTGTTGAGCAGATTCAAGCCAAGAGACAAAAGACGTTACAAGATGGTGTTGACAGACCTGATCCAGTCCTCTGCTGTAAATGCGTCAAGATATTTTCATCTTTGAATGCGTTTGAGACACATGTATGCATACCTCATGAAGAACAAAGAAAGAAAGAGACAGGACAAGCAGGCAGAGGTAGAAGAGTGAGTCTTGGTGAAAACGCGCAGGAAAGACGGTTTGAGCCTGAAGATGGATCAGATTTGTTACTTGAAATGCGACAACAAGAGAATAGAATCAAGAGACATTTGCTAGAAACGTTAAACCGTGGCATGAAATGGTACATTGTGGTACATGCACGCTTCAAGAAAATGACACCAAATGTTGAAGGTGTGATGGTAGAACAAGTGGATAATGCCTTCATCAGTAGTCCGACATATGCAGCATACAATCCAACGGATATTGAGAAGGACTTACCAGAAGCCTATAAAGAATTGTTTACCAGGTTTGATGAACATGAGCGACAAGGCTCTGGTTGGGTGTTGGATAACATATTATTCATTGAAGTGCATACAGCTACGTCAGCGCCACTGGAAGCGAGCAGTTTTATCCCACTACCGAAGAAAGTAAAGACTACAAAGGCGGTGTTAAACATTCAGAATAAAGACAACAAGTGCTTCTTATGGTCTGTATTGGCTCACCTTCACCCTTCAACAAGCAATGACCCACAGCGTGTGCATCAATACAAGCTATTTGAGAACGAATTGAAGGTGGAAGACATGACATTTCCAACACCGATTACAGACATTCCAAAGTTTGAAAAGGAGAACGATATGTCCATTAACGTGTTTGGATATGAACATGATGTCGTTGTTCCCATACAACTCAGTCGAAACACCAGCGCCAACAGCGTCAGAGAAATTAACTTGCTTTTGATTAGCAATGACAAGACAAGACATTACTGCCTCATCAAGAATTTCAGCAGACTGATGGCTTATCGAACAAAGCGTCAGAATGCAATATTTTATTGTTTCAACTGTCTTCATGGGTTTATGCGACAAGATCTTTTAGACAAGCATCGTGAAGTGTGTGGCAAGCATGGCGCACAACGTTTATCATTTCCCAAGGAACCCTTCATCAAGTTCAAGAATGTAGCCAAACAACAGCGAGCGCCGTTTGTCATTTATGCAGACTTTGAATGTTTCACGAAAAAGCATGAAGGAGACAAGTATCAGCATCATCGTCCAAACAGCTTTGCCTATGTGGTTGTGAGCCAGTATGAGACACGCGCTCCAGTCGTATATCGAGGAGATAATGCTGTGAAAGTCTTTTTAGACCATATGGTGAATGAGCGTGATCGTATTGTGCATGGCTTGCTACAGCCAAAGAAAATGGTGATGACTCATGAAGATGAAGAGCATTATAAGAACGCGACAGATTGCTACATTTGTCATGAGCCTCTAGGAGCAGATCATGTGAGAGATCATGACCATATCAATGGCAAATACCGCGGAGCTGCACATAGTCAATGCAATTTACAATTCCGATTTCGAAAGGATAAGCAGGATGTTGAAGATTCTTTCATCATTCCTGTCTTTTTCCACAATTTGCGAGGCTACGACAGCCATTTGATCATGGAAGAAATTGGAAAGTTCAAAAACGAAAGGATTACAGTCATTCCCAACACCGTTGAGAAATATATTGCATTCACCATGAGCAATCTGAAATTTACAGACAGCTTTCAGTTCATAAGTACTTCTCTACAGAAGTTGGTCTCCAACCTGGCAGCAGAAGGGAAAGACAACTTTTATCACATGACGTCACACATTCACGATAGCAACCAACAAGATTTACTGTTGAGAAAGGGAGTGTACCCTTATGATTACGTGGATGAGCCATCCAAGTTTGCTGAAACACAACTGCCGTCCAAGGACAAGTTTTACAGTCTGCTCAGTGAAGAAGACATTAGCGATGAGGATTATGCGCATGCGCAGAAGGTGTGGGAGACATTCCACTGTACTACATTTGGCGAATACCATGACTTGTACCTGAAATCAGATGTGTTGCTGCTGGCTGACGTGTTTGAAAACTTTCGCCACGTATGTCTTAACACGTATGAATTGGATCCTGCTCACTACTATACAGCGCCAGGACTGTCGTGGGATGCCATGTTGAAAGCGACAAAGGTGAAATTAGAATTGATCAACGACATTGACATGTACCAAATGGTTGAACAAGGCCTACGTGGGGGAATATCTGTCATCACACACAAGTATGCGAAAGCAAATAACCCCTACGTAGCAGATTACGATCCCTTGAAACCAACCAACTACTTGACGTACCTGGATGCAAACAACTTGTATGGCTGGGCTATGTCGCAAAGCATGCCAGAAAGTGGATTTATGTGGGTGAGCGAGCCAGAATCCATTGACTTTATGGATGTGGATGAAGATGATGAGATTGGCTACATTTTAGAAGTGGATTTAGAATACCCACAATCCATTCATAATCATCATAATCACTATCCAGTGGCTCCAGAACGGAAATGTGTGAAAGTGGGAGAATTATCAAAACATAGTCAGAAGCTACGGAAAGATCTAGACATGAAAAGCAAGCCTAGTGAAAAGCTCATTCCCAACTTATGCGACAAGAAGAAATATGTGCTTCATTATAGAAATTTACAGCAATATGTCTCACTGGGATTGAAAGTCACGAAGGTGCATCGTGCCATTATGTTTGCACAGAGCAAATGGTTGGCAAAATACATCTCCTTGAACACGGAAAAGAGAAAGTTGGCCAAGAACCCGTTTGAGAAAGACTTTTTCAAACTGATGAACAACTCGGTGTTTGGCAAAACCATGGAAAATGTAAGAAAACACATCAATGTGGAACTTGTTCACCAGGAAAAGCGGTTCAAGAAACTTGTAGCCAAACCTTCCTTCCACAAATTTAGAATTTTCAACGAAGATTTAACCGCGGTACATTTACGCAAAGTGGATCTGCTTCTGGATAAACCCATTCAAGTTGGGTTCACCATTCTCGACCTCAGCAAAGTGCTCATGTTCCACTTTCATTACAACTACATCATGACCAAGTATCCCAACGCCAAACTCTTGTTCAGCGACACCGACAGTCTATGTTATGACATAGAAACGGACGATATCTACAAAGACATGCAGGAAGATGCCGACTTGTTCGACACAAGTGACTATCCCCCAGATCATTTCCTGCATTCCAACGTGAACAAGAAAGTGCTTGGGAAAATGAAAGATGAGACGGCGGGCATTCCCATTGAAGAGTTTGTTGGACTTCGGCCGAAAATGTATAGTATGATGTATGGTGGGAAAGAAAAACGTACGGCTAAAGGCATCACTCGCGCGTGTCAAAGACGGATGAAACATCAGCAGTATAGAGACAGTTTGTTTAACCAAACGCAAACGATGACTACAGGACACATCATTCGAAGTCATAACCACCAGATCTTCTCGGAGAAGTTGAGGAAAGTGGCTCTCTCTCCCTTTGATGACAAGCGATATGTGATGAGTGATGGCTATTCCACTTTGGCGCATGGACATTACAGTATATAAGGGGGAGACACTTCAACTTGAGAGTTAGTTGTGGTGTGAACACTGAAGCGTCAACATGAATCGGAAAAGATCTGCACCAACGGATATGGATACTCTTGCTGATACAGTCAAAGACATGAAAGTGAAACATCCTGATACTACCATTAAGAAATTAAAAGTGGAGACGACGGTACCAACACCACAGTCGTGGGATGGAATGCTTTCTCTAGGCAATGGAAAGTATATCAAGATTATGAAACAAAGTAATGAAGGTGTGGTAAACATTCGCAAATACCTCAGAGATGAGGGGACTGGAAAAAACCGTCCAACGAAAAAGGGAATTTTGCTGACAATACCTGAATGGAAAATGATGAAGAAGCAGGTGAAAGAAGTGGATAAAAGGCTTCGCAGACAAGACGACAAGTCATAACAAGGTAAAAACATGAATGCACTCATGCTGAACGGTGGTGTTTACCTTACTGTCAATGAGAGGAATGAAGTGATACTAGATTCTAAGACAAGTTATCATCGGTTTAAACCTGAAGTGTGGAAAGACTTTAAAAACATACCACTTGAACCTGGGTTTAAACGTAGACTTGAAAATAAAGTGGAAGTGACGGTAGCTGAATATGATTCTAACATACGTGTAGAAATCTGTAGAAATCTTTTACAGGATTATCCAAAGGATTATAAGGGAGTTGTACCAGATACACCATATACAGATTTGATCCTCTTTAATATCAAGAACTGGCGCGCAGTCTTACGATTCCTAGAAGCGATACAACATCCACTCTTCACCATCTTGCGAGCATAAAAACGTCTTTGCAGACAAGGAGACAGCTCATAGTTCATCTGACTGTTGAACGAGATGGAAGACTTTTTAACGGAATATAAACCCATTACGCATGGATTCTCATATCTGAGAAACGAATATGATGACATTGTGCTAAGACATTTTGGACAGTATCTCGTCCTATCACTTGATGACCAATCCGTGTTGAAAGACCATCTAGAGAAGTTCAGGATACCTGGCTTTCTCCTAGCAGTCTCAAATGAATTAGAAGTGCGTGTGACTGAGAACTGCTTAGACGTGTTTGTACAATTTCGCCAATATGACGAGCTTACAGAAAACTATGACTACATCACCCTCAACACAGTGGAATGGAACGCGTTGTTACAAGCATTGGATTGGAAAGAACCTAACGCTTGAATTCAAAGAAACAGAAATATGGCTTACACGAGGCATCAAATCCATTGAGCTGACACAACCTATGCGTGTGATGGACATTGACTTAGAAGAAGGATATGAACTGAAACTGTCTGAACATGTAACTGTTAAAGTGATAAAGTTTGGTGATGTGTGTTATGTGAGCTTTCATAGCATTTACAAACATGGATGTAATGTCTATGATACCTATATCAATTTAGATTCTAATGAATGGTATTCATTGATGAATGTATTGAAAAATGAATGTGTTTGTAAATAAAAAGTTTGTAAATAGTGTAAATAGACTTTGTAGTTAAGAGTTTGTAGTTAAGAATTTTGTAAATAGTGTAAATAGTGTAAATAAAAGTTTGTAAATAGTGTAAATAGAATTTGTAGTTAAGAATTTGTAAATAGTGTAAATAGCGTTTGTAGTTAAGAGTTTGTAAATAGTGTTTGTAAACTTTGTAAATAGTGTTTGTAAACTTTGTAAATAGTGTTTGTAGTTAAGAATTTGTAAATAAACGTATGTACAACACAATAAACAAGACAGTTGTTTGAAACTTGATTTGTTTTATTTAACAACAACAACAACTTCACTAATATAACAACAACAACAACTTAACTAATATAACAACAACAACAACAACTTAACTAATATAACAACAACAACTTAACTAATATAACAACAACAACATTAATAAAACAATGGTTTATAATGTCTATATACAAAATCCTTTACAATAAAATCACCATCCTTTCTTTTTAATATATTCACAATATCAAACATACTCTGACCTCGAGCTCTATGTAATATATAATAGACACAATAAAAACCACATGACGATGATATTGGCGTTTGTAATGATATAGAATTATACATATAGTCATTTCTTAAAAACATATCTAAACGATCATCGAGAGGGAACAGTCCATAAGAGTCAAAATATTCTGCAGGGTCTTTGTCATAATACACTGCCACCCAATGTTCTCCTGGTTCATCTTGATCGTCTGTGTTGATCACATAGGCGCCGCGTTGTAAAGACGGTAACTGGTCCATGGCAAACACGCCTTGAAACAAGTCTTTGGTCATGACATCATGACTCAATATGGCATCAATCTGCTTCGTGTTCATGACTGGTAGTCGAATTGGATGCTGCGATTTGCACTGATCTCAATAATGTTGTCAAATTCAGCATAGACAATGACATTGATGGTATGTTGCAAAGCCGTAGCAAAGTTCATTTCTAGCCGCAAATTCCCATGCTTGATCAGGGGGAAATGATCATCGCCATCATAATCCGGTGTTAAGTCAAACGAAAATAAAGCATAACCTCTAGGCCAATCTTCCCGTTTTATAATGGAACTTTTCTCACCATTCAACCGATCAAACGATTTGTAAAGCGTTTCAAAAGCGTCCAGGTATTTGTTCTGTGTAATGTCAAGCTTGAGAGGTTTGGATAGAACTGGTTCACCATCCGTGTACAGTTGCATATAGTCCAGATTAAAATGTTTGAAATCATATGGATTCCTCAATACTGATCCACCAAAAGCTTCATTATGAACCAGACCAATGACAATACGATTTGGTAATTGACCCAAAAAGATGTTATCTTTCACAAAAGACTGAAATCCTGCTGGAATAGCCAAGACTTTACATTCTTTTCTAGTGATGATGATCTTGGCAGGACTTTTCATCAATGCATCTGTATGTCCTAACTGAATACCTGGACTCACCCTCACTTTGCGAATGGTTAAAAATGCCTCTTTCACTTCTACCTTATAGGTATTATCTGCAGCCATCAATACATAGTCATCTTTTTGTCTATGGAAACGCAATTTCAAACTGATACCATTCCGAAGATAACGATCCTGCTCAAACAAATCTATCCTTAAACCGCCAGTAAGCATAACATCACGGCTAAGACGTGTATGCAAATAACGATGATGTAAGCCATTGTTGCCTTGCTCAGCCAAGTCACCGCCGTCGGCATTGACATGAAACCCGGATACATATTGTTCATGATTAGGTCTTTTCACCTCATAGCTATTCATTGACCCAGCAGTATCCTTATACATGAGACGCATAGAGCGCTCAGAATGTAGACTTTCTTCCGAATCATGGATGAGATGAGAGATAATACTGGTATAACCATGAGTATTGTTGCTATGCGAAACCAAACGATCATTCAGAAACAATTCAATATTAGACCATAACCCATTAAACACATCATTGATGCAAGAGACATTATCATCTACGCCACACGCTGTTCCATCAGCCTTTAGAATGCGACATACAATATGAAGTTTGCTGTTCTTTAAATCCAGATATTCTTCTGTACTCGCAGGAATGTAGAATTCTATTGGAGCGCCTTCTCTAATGCTTGTAAGTGGTTGATAGTCAACATTATAACTTTTCTCTACAGCAGTTTGCGTTGGTGGTACGTGAAACCATTCCAATGGAGAAAGACTACATTCACACGAATGATTATGAATGAGAGACATTTTTTTTTTCTTTAAAAAATATCTTTGCGATATTTTGATGTTATCCGTCTGGCTGTTTTTCGTCTTCTGGCACGTTTCGTCGGTTGCATACGCTTTTGTTCACCAAACACACGTTCTGCTACTCGACCCGTCACATCTTTCGCGACATTCTTTGCAGCCTTCTTAAGATGTGGCGCAACGATCTTAGCCCCAGCCTTAAGTAGTGGAATAGCTTTGCGAGCCAATGATCCCAGTATTGAACCAATACCATCGCCATACTGGATTCGCGCTCCTTTGAATCCTGGTAATTCCCCGCCCACTTGACGAAGAAAATGGTTGCGATATGCAGACGGATCGTGTGTATAAGCTTTCATATTGCTTTTGGTCGAAAATGAAGTTTACAGATCACCTTTCCAGTTTGAAATGGAACATTATAGCCTGTGTCGTCCTTAATATTCATTTCTATCACGTCAAATTTGGACGTGTTTACAGGAACATAATGCGGTTCGCCGTACGTTTTCATGATAATGTCACCATCATGGCCTTGTATGCCAACAGAACGTAGTAACGGCACATAATAATCACCAACAACTTGTGCTTCACAAATGCTACAATACACATAAAGTGTATAAAATCCCTGTTTCACATCCGCTTTATGTTCAGCTGTACATGTTTCAGTATACCATTGCTCTGGGATAAATCCTAAAATCTCAGCCAATCCAGCGGAAAAGGACACTTCAAAACCATAATTTAGAAATAGAAACACACGTCGTCTAATTTTATCATACTTTATCCGAATAGCTTCTTTAAGATCATCTTTCATAGAATGAGTTGCTTCTTCATTCACTGCCTGACATATTTCTTGTATGGATCTATAATAACCATAGGGAATATTGATAGTGTCAAGTGTCTCTGTCAGTGGTTGTTGTCGATACTGAATAGAATAGTCCATGTCATGTCTCATCGTTGTCCATGTATGTGGATATTGAATTTCAGCTAAAGCCACTTCATATTTTCCATTCAGATAGATGGTTCGAGGCATACGAATTTGATAATTCGAAGCCTTGTTGTTGGGATAATAGTTCATACTCGCATTGCTAGGCAAAGTGATGTAAAAGCTTGTCGACTCCATGATGGTGGGAACTAAATGGTATAGGTGCGTTGACGTTGTCTATATACTTCACGATAGCGCGCGCCATTCGACCAAGTATGCAAATGGTCTTTTACATCATGATGATGATCTAGATGATCTATGACTTCTCCTTCACAACAAGCAATTGTACATCTGATCTTCACAGGAATAGTTGGTTTATCTTCCTCACAACAACAACATAGCTCTTTCAGCCATGTTAAAAATTTTCCCATCCTTCAGGAAACCGTCTTTGTTGACGTTGTTTCATTTCTGTTGTAATGTCGTCACGAGTGGTCTTTTTACTAAACATTGTTTTTGGAATATTAGCATCAACAATTTCCTGGATAAACGGATGCCAGCCATGCGGTGGTATGACTCGTTCTTTTCTTCTTGTCGCCACCAATGCTTCTTTCATCAAATCAACCATGTTGGAATTTGCTATAATATCGCCCGTTTTCAACACAAGTTCATTCTTCTCTGACCATGTCGTACCATATTTCTTCAGTTCTGCTAAAAGTTGTGTTACTTTTCCATGATAGATAGGTTGAAAATGACTTAAAAATAACTTTTCTGGCTTTTCAGGTGGTGATGATGATGAGGGCTTTTGCTGCCTAGACTGACTTGTTCGTAAATGACGACCAAGAAGTTGAGATATTTCTATAGCCTTTTCACGTGTTCGTTTCCCACGTAAAAGTTTATTCACTTTCGTTTTGATTTCACCATCTTTACCCTTCTTTTCTAGCAACATTTTATATTCATATTCAGGAATGAGGACCATTTTCATCGTATGTTTCATTTTAGCAGTAGTTTGGCTAACAAGGGCAATGCCAATCTAGCAATAACTCCAATGAATCCTCCTTTCTGATTAATCAACTTCTTTTTTCGTCGAAGGGATATCTTCTTATCTGCTAGAGTACGTAGCGTATGACGTTCACGTTTAAATTCCTTAAACCGTTTTGAGCTTAAGGGTAAATGTCCTTGCAATATATTCAAACAAATTTCAAACAAGCTTGTTAATTCCTCCTTTGTAGCTTGCTGTAGCAAGGATTTACGTCGTTTAGGCCCACTGCGTGCAAGCAAATGAAGAAACGGCTGGTTCGCTCGAATACGTTTAGACATCTTGACTGCGAATGGTTAAATGACTTGGTTCTTGTTCATACACTGCTTTATCAATATATACATAATGTGTATCTTTTGGTAAAATGCCTGTACGAATACGTAGTTGATCATTTGTCTTTGGTTTTAAATCAATGAATAAATAACCATGAGGTTTGCTAGTAGCATCTTGATAGGCTTCTATGAGAAATTGAGATCTTCTAGGATACATTTGCCGCGCCAATGTACTAATTTGTTGACTGTCTCTCGGATTTTTAAACAGAATGATATAATGTGTATTCAAACTAATATTTCGCATCTCTTTCCCATGATGGAATAAATTATGCACAATAAAAATAATGCTTAGATTTTGATGACTGCTGCCAACACTAAAGAGACGTGTCATACGCTCATCACTATGGCATTTCGTCATTAAGTCATCAATGATAAGTAAGTTTGGTTTCTTCGGGTTAAAACGCTCTTCAATGTCATCTGGAATGCCTTGGTAAAATTCCACACCTTTCATTCCCTTGTACAAAGGCTGATCTGCTGCATAGAGCCATAAAATGCTTTTTGGAGAGGGTTTAATCAACTTTTGTTCTAGAATTTCCTTCACCAGAGACGTTTTGCCACTGCCTGTAGGTCCAGAGACTAAACATGTAAATGGATGCTTCATTGTTGAATGTCTGTTTCTTTCACCCAACTGTTAAACTTGTTTGGCCAACCTAACCACTTGACAAATAATTCTTTCACACCTCCTCCTCGTCTTTTACGTGTTTTCAAGACTTTTTCAATTCTATAAATAGATTCAATATCTTTGGTCACTTTCTGCAGTTCTTCTTCATAGAAATGACCATCAATATCTTCGTCTAAAAAGTCTTTCACACGATATAAATGTATTCCTTGCTTCTTACAACGATGTGTGACAATGAAGACTTCTTGCGTCCATTTGATGTGATAATCCCGTTGAAACACATATTTAATGTGAGAAATGCGAACATGATCACCAATGTTAAATTTGTACTTCTTCTTCTTCTTCTTCTTAGGTTTCAATTTCAGTTTGTCGACATACATATACTTCCACACTTTTGATTCGTTGTCTTTACGAATCTCGGCTGGAGCATATTTATTAGGAAGAGAACCATGAGGTCTATGGTTGTAATTGTACACCAAGTCTGGAAGAATGTCTAAATAACGGTAAGTTTGATTATGTAGAAAATACCGATACATCATTCCCTTTAGAGTACGAATGACTCTTTCAGCAAAGTTGGCTTTGGTTTCATTCTTTGTGGTATAAGCATGAATGCCTTCTTTCTTCAAAAATGCTTTTACCCATCTGTTTTTAAATTCTGTTCCTTTATCAGACCTTAGAGTTCGCGGTCTTCGTCGTGTGTCATGAAAAATCTTTTGGAAAGCTTGTATGACGCTGGTATGTGATTTATTAGGTATTGGCTGTACCCAGACATATTTGGAAAACACATCAATGACAATGAGTAAAAAGCGTATGTCATCATTATAGGGAGCTATGTTTCCCATATCAGCCAAATCAATATCCCACATGTCATCAATACCACGTGTAATGACACGTTGTCTTTTGAACCTGTATTTGACAGGTTGGAGTAAACTAAAAGCATCTTGATCCTGCAACCATTTCTTCACTTGTGACTGTGTGACTGGTTGATTATGTTTTCGTAAGATGTGATACAGTTTGTAAGGACCAGCAAATGCTCCAGGCTGTCCAGGTTTGAAGTAAATATTGGTCAAGTAGTCTTTCCACGTCGACATGGTCACACCGAATGAAAACCACCTTCTCAACAGAACAGCTTTTATTTTATAACTCAACCAACATCACTTAACTAACATGCATTTATAACTTAACTAACAAGTTTTTTTACAAATCAAGTATAGATACAATGGTATGAATAACTGGAGACCATTGGTCTTCAATGAACACTAACCAATGACTGAGTTCATCCAATGTAATAGCATCTACACCATATTTCTCACAACGTTGATTTGCATTCTCTAACACTTTATCTAAATGCATGTAATATTTAGCTTCATTCCAATATGTATAAACAGATGCAAAATGACAAGTATGTTCTTGACACTCTTCATGTTGACAAGCAGGACAGACTAAATATGCAAACTTTTTTACAGCTGATAACATTTCTTCACAATAAGCTTTTTGCACAATATATTGTCTCAGTGTCATGTCCGCCATTGTGCAGTCTTGAATCAATGCAACACAAGTTAAACATACTTTAAATTTACATGTTCACACGTCTGCACACCATGACGGTTGGCAAGCAAATGAAAAAGTCTCTAACCCTCACACAACAGTTCTAACAACTTTCCCATGATATTCTGACCAGGATATCCAGATGACACTTGTTTCACACCAGCTCCCCACCAATGATCATACGTTGCTTCAACTAAAGTTTTGTCTTTACATTCTTTCAACTTGTTGCGAAACAATACACACTGATCCAGTTTGACTTGTAAAACATCTTGCATTTTGCTTCTCTTCACTGTATGCCATAAAGGACATGGCTTTATCACTTTAGCAATACGTTTTGCTTCATATCCATTTCTACATGAAGCAATGGCTGAAGCAATATCTTGACGGTGATGAAACACTGCTTTCTCATATTGATACAACGCTTCACTTGAGTTGAACACATGTCCATACTTTTCAAGTCGTGTTGGAAACATATTTGAAAGAACGTCCTTATGACCGCTGAATAGTACAAGATTCTCCATGTTGACTTTGCTTCTGCTGTTTTATTCTGACATGTCGGTTTCTTCCTGTAATAAAATATCTTTTAATATATTTGCTGCCTCTTCTATCATATTCTTTCTTTGTTTACGTTGAAACCACTCACATAAAACTAAATTTGCTAGTAAGAAAAACATTGTTATGTCTTTGAGAAACAATTCACTATGTTGTCATAAACATGTTTAAAAAAGGTTTTTATAACTTACCTGATAAAGCTGCTCGGTTTCCTCTTCTTCTTTACAACAATCTCTCAAATGATCAACCACGGTGAAATATACTTCCACATCAGTGCGAGCAGAATAAAGTGCAGAATCAAAGTCAAAGTCAGGATCTTCTTCTATTCCAGTTTTATGACATTCTCCAAGAAATCTTGAATGCAGTTCAATCACATCAAGACTATGATGTACAACATCCCAAAAAGCATCCAAATGATAAAGTTGATAGTCTGGAGTGCCACAGCAAGCAAGTTTAGCAATCATCAAGTCAATATAAGCATTTTTAAAACATGCATCCATCTTGTTTCAGTGTGTCTTGTGGGCTTTTACTTTGCTTCACTGACTTTAAGTACTCCACACTTGCCGCAGAAGTTGCTTGGTTCACACAACTTGCAATTATACTTGTGGCAGTGGCAATGATAATCCTCCACATATCCACAAGCACCGCAATAGTCACAGGTAAGTCCAAGTTGATTTTGTACGTTCATGTTCTCCAACTGAACTTCAGCCAGCCTTTTCTTGGATAGCTTTGACAACTTCATCCGACCATCCTTTTGCAGCTTGATGATCGTTTTCTTGTCATGACATTCCTCACATGGTGATAGGGCTGAGTTGATGTTGTCCATCTCCTGAAGCAGTGTCTCCCATTCACCATCATTCATGTTGATGTGATGTGTGTATTCTTTCCCTTCAAACCGTGACGTGCGCACAAAACTCACATAGCGCATATCCAAGTATGAAATGACTTCAAGCCACTTCGTTTGCGTTAAGTACAGTTTGAAGCCAATATCACGTAAATTTTTCAAGCTTTGACATACAATCCTCCACAAAGATGGTGAATAAGCACACCATCTCTCTCCACGTGTGATGCGTAGAAATGGCCCATATTCTCCATGCTCCACAGTAATGGTTAAGTTAGCACTAATTTTAAAGCTGCTGCTGCTGCTGCTTGTCTTGTTCTCCATGGCTGCTACAATGTACTGATGATCCACTCCCTCCAACTGTCTGCTGAGAAATGACTTCACTCTGCTGAGTCCACTCCCTTTTATACCCAACTGTTTGCTGAGTCAGCTTTCTTTTCAAAGAACTTGCAAAGTTTTGAATTCACTTCAACTCGTCCATGGTTGAATCGGACAAGCTCTGATACATTCGTCTTCAATGGAACATCATCATCATAATGTAAAATGATTCTTGCAGCCACATCTAACATGAGCTCAACTGCCCAAATTGTATTCACGTTGATAAATGCTAAATCAATGTCATAAGTTAACGGTAAATGTAGATCTTCACATTCACGTAGAAACGAGCGGATGAAACGATCTCTTGGAATGGTCTTTCCAACAGCTTCCCAATGCTGATGTAAGTTCTTCACTTGCAGCATCCAATCCGATTCAAAAGCAGGAAGCTTTGAAAACACATAGTCAGCATAATTCACTTTGAAGACGTCATCCATGGTCTCTACACATCGATGAAGAAGCAATGTTGACATTGTAGATGGTTTTACCTCCTTTTATACAGATGTTACATGTAGGTTTTCATGAGATGTTTGTAAAATCGCGGAGTCATGTCATTGAAACCGTCGAGAAAGGTTGTTGGTAAACCGTTTGTTAGCGATTGTACCATGACAATCACTAAAAAGTCTCCTGGGGTCCGATGCCCTAGTATCCATTGAAACAGCATTGACATAGTGAAATGTCCTTTTTCATAGAGGTAAGCCATCATATCATACACATGAATGCGTTCTTCAAGGTATTTGAAACCATGCAACATGACCTTTGCACATTTGAATTCACGATCCTCATCCAGAGACTTTGGCGCCGGTAGAGATAAAGTCTTAAAAAGTTCCTCATGAAGACTTTTAATAAGTTGAATGAAACGTTGAGTCATAGCTTCGGAGAACTTTGGCTCTGACGCCGGAACATGTTCTGTGTTTCCTTCTAACATGTAGATGAGTTGAATGACGGTATTCACTTCTTCCGTTAGATACATGTACGTGTGGTTGTTGAAAAAGCCTTCTTCACATAAACACCATAAAATGTTACAATCAATCAGAGGAAGTACTGCTCGAAAGTTCCGTTTCAACATTATAACATCTTCCTCAGTAACAGGTATGGTCTTACTCGATTCAATTTTAGATTTCAGCTGTTTGTCTTCTCCGTCATCGCTTGACATGTCCACTTCTGAATCCTCATTATCGCTTGACATGTCCAATTCTGAATCCTCATCATCATCACTCACTTCGTTTTCCTCATAATGTGCTAGATGCGCTTTTAACTTTGCACTTAGTTGTGAGTTGTCACCATTGATACGTCTATTCGCAACCCAGAACGGGTAGTCAGACCCCTCAGGATCTGGCATTTCTTGCTGCACTGCAGCGACATCTGATGGTGCATTTAATGCTTCCTCCTGAGACATTGCTTGTTGCACTGTAGCGACATCTGATGGTGCATTTAACGCTTCCTCCTGAGGCATTGCTTGTTGCACTGTAGCGACATCTGATGGTGCATTTAACGCTTCCTCCTGAGGCATTGCTTGTTGCACTGTAGCGACATCTGGCAGAGCAACTAACGCTTCCTTCAAAGCTGTTTCAACGTCTTCAAAGAATGCATCTATCTCTTCCAACGATAATAATGTATCATCAAAAGTAACTGTTTCAAAGTCATCCATGTCTATGTTGATAGCTGGTGTGTCTGACGATGCCTAAGCCTCGAGACACTACACTTATATACGATTTTATCATGCTGAATCAACGATTTCATCATGCTGATTCAGCACAATTTTTTTTTTTTTTTTTTTTAGTTTGTTCTCCTGGGGGGGGGGGTCGGTACATAGTATGCCCCGGGGGGGGGGAGGGTCGGTACATAGTATGTCCCGGGGGGGGGTCGGTACATAGTATGTCCTAGTGATGTCGGTACATAGTCTGTCCCCGGGGGGGGGGTCGGTACATAGTATGTCCTAGTGATGTCGGTACATAGTCTGTCCCGGGGGGGGGGGGTCGATACATAGTATGCACTAGGGGGGGGGTACATAGTATGCACTAGGGGGGGGGTCGGTACATAGTATGCACTAGGGGGGGGGTCGGTAAATAGTATGCACTGGGGGGGGGGGGTGACGTCATTTTTGCAATGCGACATCATTTTGCAATGATGTCATTTTACTATATATATATATAGGTGTGCTCTCTTCACAACTTCCACAGAATACCATCATGGAGTGCTGTTTCGCTTTAGAGAATTCGTTAGTTATCCGAGACATTACAAAGGTGGATTTAATGTACCACCCTACAGCGCATGAAGCGGTGCGAGAATTCTTCTTGCAGCTGTTTCCAGATCCGGCTCGTGCTGTCGCCATCGCTATGCCAGTTCTACTCAACAGGGATGTTATGATTGGGAAGCGGCTTAGTGATATTGAACAGGGCAGATACCAAGAGGCGTACATCAGATCAGTCGTCCTGGGGGAAGCAACACCATCCCATTTAGAAGAGGAGGAATACCCGGCCTGGGCTGGATACTTTATGCTTCAACACATCAATCTATGTCGCGGGTGTGGCTGTCTGATAGGTGCAGACAAGGTCATTGCTGCCGCTTGCGGTCATCAAGCATGTATATCTTGTTCTGTCGCGCGTGCCTATCAGGCAGCCTTACGGCATGAGTATCTCCTCAAGTGTTTAAGCTGTGGGACAAAGACGAATCACTTCATATTTAATGGTCAGCAGATGACTCAGTGCGGCAGGCGATATCAAAATGTTATCACCTTTTGCTGAACAGCACTAACAGTGAGGAGTTTCAACTCCAGGCTGCTCTTTTCAGAGCGGCCGCCACTTATTACAAAATAAGCAAAACAATTTATCATGGTGTTGGTATATGTGTGTATGCATGAGAGTGTGGGAAATGGGAAAAAAAAAGTTATCGTCTGTCCGTCTGTCCGTCTGACCGTCTGTCTACCATCTGCCGATTCTGCAGCAGAACCAACGTTGGTTCTGCTGCAATGCAAAACATTGGTTCTGCAGCAGAACCAACGTTGGTTCTACCGCAAGTGCGGTAGAACCAACGTTTTCATACTACTATTTTCTACGCATATATTTCAATGCATTTTATATGTGGGAATTCCCACGCATATTAAGCATGGAACTCCATCGAATACACAGACATGAACCATTATAACTATAGTGTAGTTATAAAGTACTCCTTAAAAGAATTTTAAGCATAAAATTTTTAGTGAAATTGGTATTTCCATGTCTAACTTTCTATTATACGTATGCAGAATTTAGCAAAATTTAAATATATTATCGTTCAATGGCGGCTATTTCCGGTCTGCGATAATAAGCCCACATTGCCAGACTGCGCATAATATGAAATTTTCACGCATTATATACGTGTATTTTACATGGGAATGTCCATATTGGAAATCTCACGTAAAATATACGTGTAATACAAATGACTTTCAATGAAATTTTACGTGGGAATTCAAAAGTATAATATACATATAATATGCGTTAATCACCCATGCATTTTAGAAGTGGGGAATTCTACTTATATTATACAGGGAAAAACCATGCATTTTACGCGTGTATCTACCCGTGCATTTTATACGTGGGAAAGCCTATGTATATCATATGTAGAGTTTATACGGAAATCACACCGTGGGAATGTCCACGTATATTACACATGTCTTCTATGTGGCCATGCCAACGTCCTACGTTCCCACGTAAATCCCACCTAAAAACAACGCGTTTTATACGTTTGACGAAAAATTATGCTAACTACGAGATATAAGTCAAAACCTGTATTAATCGAATTATCATATTAACAGAGCCATAAGTGACAGTTAAACAATGACAACGATAGAAGTGTAGTATCGTATTGGCATGAGTAGCAGCTGCAGATAATAATGGCAGCTGTAATAAGAATGGTAGCAGCAGTAATAATGGGCGGTTTTTTTTATAACTGCACTAAATTTATGCTTATGCCTTCCAGTTGGCTTGTGCGTATCTACTCGCCTTGGCATCGCCCTCAATGCATCGTTAGCCTTCTTCATCATCTATCTAATACGCGTACAGTTCAGTGTTTCCATACTGTGCATGGTCCGGGATCCACCCCTGGAACCTGAGGTGTTTACAAACATCTCCGCCGTGACGCTGATCCCTATCGCATCTGGTGCTGGTGTAAATACGAGCTATAGTGAATCTGCTAGCGACGGTGGAGGGCGTTGTGGTGCAGAGACTGACGAAAAGGCAGTCCAAAACTTAGAAGTAGGTGACACAGATTGAATGCCTTGCCTAGTCCCTTACAATCCGTAAATGCGGACATTCTTTGACGTTCCGTTAAAGTAAAATTTATATGAAACCTACATATTTTCAGGGCTTGAAAGCACTGTTGTATTATGTGTAACTTGAAATCCCCCGCAATATTGCGCGATAAATTGGTAACTTAAAATTATCCTCATTCCCGAGATTTCTTCCTGCCAAGGAATGTCACTAACAGAGGATATAAAAATAACATCCCAGCAGACAATAGCAAATCGAAGCGAGATGACAGATGTCACGTGTCAAGAGGACACATTTGCAATGTCATGGGAACGTGCGATACGTGCTGTGACCTCGATTCTACGTAATGTCGCAAGGTATTTCGCTGATCGCGAACACGTGAGATTCATGAACAATGCGACTTGAAAATACTGAATGAAATACTACGTTTAGCTAGCGATTTAGTCATGACGCAAGCGCAGATAGCGTTTGCGAAGTAACCGCACACTCGCAGTGGCGTCGAGTGACGCCTCAAAATTTATCTCAGTCAAGCTTTTCTCTTTGTTTTTACGACATGGACGGAATTTGCGCCCGTCTGCTTAAAATACAAAACCTTCTGGGTCTCTGAATGTGCGTAAAACCGCATCCCAATAGAGAAAAATTTCACAAAGCAAAACATGGAACATGTTGCAGTATTTCGTGAGCCAGTTTTTCTATCTACGCGTCTTTGCTCAGGAAAAAAACAAAAACAAAAACAAACAAACAAAAAAACAACAACAACAACATCAACAACAACAAAAACCAGCAAACAAAAAAAGTAATTCCAATAGTGTTTCCTGTACTTCGACCTTTTTTAGTATGTTCTTTTTTTTCAATACAAAGGGCGAGTTCGACTGGAGCAAACCGCTTCGTGGATGGATGCTCAGTGCTTTCTTCTGGGGTTACGTGATGACCCAGGTCTTGTGCGGTTGGCTGGCAGAGCGCTTTGGTCCTAAGTACGTCGTTGGAACGGGAATGTTCATTGCAAACACAGCACACATACTAACCCCCGTCGCTGCGAGGACGCACCCCTACTTGGTCATAGTCCTGCGTATCATAGTCGGCCTGGGTCATGTACGTATAACAGAATTCTTCTTGTTTAAGCTTGGTAACCTTTGTGGCCATTGAACAGCATTTGCTTGTGCGGAAATTTGATGTACAACCCATGTATAGCTGAAAACGATGTAAATATTATTTTTTAATCTGTCGCCAAGTTTAAAAACTTATATAAAGCATACATCGCAGACTAACTGTTAATTTTATGTTTTATATTTTAGGGTGTCATGTTTCCCTCACTACATTGCTTGTTTGGTAAATGGGCACCTCCGATGGAACGCAGCATTCTGATGGCTCCAACTTATGCTGGTATAAAAGTTTTTATATTCTTCATCACCTTAAATCTTGTGTTTATTTCTTGTCGGTGCCTTTTATAATTCTTTTCTCATATGTAAAAGACGTTTTTTTTTCTCATAGAAAATACTTTATTTTGGAAAATTTCCATGATTTGTCTCCGACCAAATAGCTGTTTTTTGTCTTGGCCTAAAAGCATTGTATTGCATGAATTCAGTCTTGTTAAAAATTGACTAAAGAGAGCTTTTCGCATTGTATTTCAATTCTGCAATGTATTAGCTAAAAAAAAACAGCTTGGCTCTTTACAAGCCACGGTTGTTGTGTTTCAGGGGGAATCGTTGCGAGTTGTCTGGCGTTGGGTTTGACCGGATTCTTGTGCAACATTCCATGGGACAATGGTTGGCCATCAGTCTTTTATATCTATGGTACGTATTTGTTGAGACTGTATACCCGCACCTCCTTGTGGTAACACTTCCACCCCCCCTCTGCCCCCAAGCCCCCGAAGGCTTCATTTTATATAATTTCTTAAACTCCAAACTGGAAAAATAGAAAAGGACGAGTCCATTTGCGTACTTTGCATTGCGATGATTACTACAATGGTGTTTGAGCGGACATAATAACGAAGATACCAATGTATAAGTGAAGAGAATTTGTAAGTGCACAGAATTTATAAGTGCATAGAAAGTATAAGAGCATGGAATGTATAAGTACACAGAATGTATAAGTGCATGGAATGTGTCAGTGCATAGAATATGCAAGTACAAATATGTAAATGCACAAAATGTATAAGTGCACAGGATGTGTAAGTGCACAGAATGTATAAGTGCACAGAATGTATAAGTGCATGGAATGTATAAGTCCATAGAATATGATAGTGCACAGAATGTTTAAGTGCATAGAATATGTTAGTGCACAGAATGTATAAGTTCACAGAATGTTTAAATGCAAAGAATGTGTAAGTACAGAGAATGTATAAGTACATGGAATGTATAAGCCCATAAAATATGATAGTGCACAGAATGTTTAAGTGCGTAGAATGCGTAAGTGCATAGAAAGTGTAAGTGCATAGAATGTGTAAGTGCACAGAATGTATAAGTGAATGGAATGCATAATTGCATAGAATGTTTAAGTGCACAGGATGTTTAAGTGCACAGAATGTATAAGTGCACAGAATGTATAAGTGTATGGAATGTATAAGTCCGTAGAATGTGATAGTGCACGAATTGAATAAGTGCATAGAATGTAAAAATGCAAATGTAAATGACAGGATGTAAAAGTGCATAAAATCTATTAGTGCATAGAACGTATAAGTGCATAGAATGTGTAAGTGCATAGAATATGTAAGTGCACGGAATGTTTAAGTGCATGGAATGTGTGAGTGCATAGAATATATAAGTGCATAGAATGTGTAAGTGCATAGAATATGTAAGTGCACAGAATGTGTAAGTGCATGGAATGTATAAGTACATAGAATATGCAAGTGCACAGAATGCTTAAGTGCATGGAATGTATAAGTGCATAGGATGTAAAAAAGGAATAGAATTTATAAGTTCATAGACTATGTAAGTGCAAGGAATGCTTAAGTGCATTAAATGTGTAAGTGCATAGAATGTGTAAGTGTATAGAATGTATAGTGCATAACATGTATAAGTACATGTTATGTATCAGTTTTTCTTTAATTTCGACAGGTGCTGTCAGTTTTCTGTGGTTGCTTCTTTGGCTCATTTTTGTGTTCAACACTCCAGCTCAACATCCTAGAATCTCAGTAAAGGAAAGGGACTACATTGTAGAATCTATAGGACCGAGTGCCTACGCCAAGGTATAGAAATCAACTCAAAACATCAAATTTTAAAGTAGAAAAGATTTACTTAGAATACAGAAAGCGTACTGGAAAGTGCCTGTTAGAGGACAAATTTATGCTGAAAATTTGCTGCTGGGCATTCGGTATTCGCATTTTCATGAAAGAAACAGTGCTATAAGAATAAATGTTATGTCATATAAAATGTCGGGGAAACAAACCATAGTTTGCGGAAACAAGAGGTTTGGTCACTACCGGGTTACCCAAATTTTTCAACGAAAAAAAAACGGGTTTTATATAAACTCATTGTGAGTGTTCATATAGATGGCCTTTCAGGCTGAAAAGATTTTTTTGACATCATGATGCCATCCAGGGTCACGACTAGACTTTGACCTTTACAGCTGTGTGTACATCCTGTGGTGTGCATTTGAATGTAGTCTGAGTTAAGCAATGGCCGCAAGAGCGAGGGTGGCCGTAATGTAAGCAGCAATGTGATTGGCTTGAACAGTCACGTGGTGTATCGCTGCTAAACATTGAGTGTGTATGTTACAGGGAATCTGTGAAATTAGGGATTTCATGAAATCCCTGGTGGATTCGTGTAATATCGTGCTCAATCAATTTTGATGTTTTTATTGAGAATTTTCATGTTTGCAATGTAGTATTTTACCGAAATTAATAGTAGATTTTGAATTAATATACTCAAAGCACTCGATTGCCAAACAATCATTCATGAGATACTTCAGTACCTGAATTTAGCGATATTTTTATCCTATGTAGCTTATGTCATATTTTACCCCAAATTCTGTTATTTTGGATGGTAATGTTATAAATTCCAATTCCTTTCGATGTGAAAAGGGATACACGTGTACAGTTTTGAAGAACCACTAAACAGCCTCCCTGAATGGATAATTTTTCAAAATAGTTTTATAATCAATATGAGCTCATTCATTACACGAATTCCCTAGGGATTTCATGAAATCCCTAATTACACAGATTCCCTGTAACATGTACAGCTTAAAGCGAATGGCAAGAAGTTTTCAAGATGGCCGAGCCCATGTGGATAGAAATGACAATGCAAGGCAATGCAATTAAGAAATATGATAACTGAATCCTTGTTATGCGCATAGCCACTTGCCCTATTTGGATATACTTTCCGTTGAAATACAGACTGATTAAAATACAAAAAAAAATGTTAGCGGTGTCAAAACATTGCATGGCCATCACAGCTCAAATAAAAAGGAATAATAATAATAATAATAATAATAATAATAATAATAATAATAATAATAATAATAATAATTGACAGATCGGCTGTTGTCAAAAATCGATAAAATTTTCCACATTTTCTAATGAGACCTTTGAGTTTTCTCCAGACAGAGTACTCAGTACCCATCTCTGAATTCTGTCAAAAGCGGATAGATTTTGCAGGGAGACTTGGGAGTTTTGTCTGGGCAAGTGCTTAAAAGCTGTAAGGCCTGGCCTATTTAAACTTTACGCAAGAAATATATATTGCAGATGTGCCACATTATATTATTTGCTGTATAGGCAATAATTGGCCCAACGGCTCTTTGTCAAAATTGAATAAAAAATTATACACTTTGAATGGAGACACAGGGCTTTTTTGAGACGAAGTTCTCAGAAACTATAAGATCAAGCGTGTTGAAACACTACATAGTAACACAGTGAAAACGTATGTGGTGCAGATTTGCACAGTTTAATTATTTTTGAAATCGGCTTGAGACTGATTCGTCGGCACTTTGTTTTTTTTCAGTTTAGATTTGTTTGAATTCTGCCAGACTATAGTTCTCAGAAAATATAAGACCAAGAACGGTACACAGTGAATATATAGATATATATATATATATATATATATATATATATATATATATATATATATATATATATATATATATATATATATATATATATATATATATATATATATATATATATATTATATGGGTTAGGGTGTGTGTGTTACAGAAATATAATGTTGTTTTGTTTATTCTTAACGGAGCGACACTTTGTCTAGTATTGATAAAAATTAACACATTTTGCATCCGGACTTGGGAGTTTGGTCCAGAGAAGTTCTCAGAAGCTATAAGGCCCAGTTTGAAAGTTTGAAAAAGTATCAGGAAATGTTTAAAAACGTTTGTACTGATCGGTCTCGTTAAAACTACAGTAAACATCAAATAAAATGGCTATGATAATTGTACAGTGATGACTTCAATAAGTTCAATTATATGTTAATTCTTGTGTTATATATGTTAAAGTTAAATGTATTATCTGTGTAAATTTTCACATTTGCGCCGCAATATGCACGATAAGCTAGCTAAGGTGCGTTGGCATCAATAATCCGACTTAATTGGGTTATGCGTGTTTGGTGTGCCTTTCCGTTAGCGTCATAATATATAGCCCAGAATGAAATTAATGTTGAGCATATGTAAAATGTTTAATGATAGAATTAAAATGTTCGCCATATTTCTTAGGATCTAGAATTGTAGTGCCAGTTCGTGTCTTATTACTCTGACGGCACCTGGGTACCGTCACTTGACAGTCTTGTTTTGTGACTAAACTAATTTCGGCGATTTTGCAGCAACCGAAAACTCACCAATGTTTATCCAAAGTAGATTTTCTCTATTACTTTGACATTGTGACGAAATCTTTCAGTTGTTCGCTAAGTTTTTGGTGCTTTGGTGTCTACATTTGGAAGTTTCTACTTTGAAGTAGTTGAATTTTAGCAGTGGAAGGAAGGATTCTAGACCCATGTAGATGGAAAAGACTGCACCGCGGTCTTTATATTGGGGAGGAAGAGGAATCACAACTACCACCCGTAGATATACTCTTGATCAGACGTGGATCAAAATTGCAATGTTTATTGGGCTACAGTTTATTACTTTATGGTATATTTCAGAAAATGGCCACTCCCTGGAAATCTATATTTACCTCCAAGGCAGTGTGGGCCATCAATGTGGCGCACTTTTGTGATAACTGGGCCCAGTATACGATACTGACATCCGCGCCAGCATATATGAAAGAAGTGATGCATTTCGACATACAAACGGTTGGTTATTTTTCGTGACGTGATCTCTTCGCATTCGGTATTTAATATTTTTAACCGGTTACTTCTTGTGCAAAAGTCAGTACGTTAAATATCTCGGTAACTGCTGATAGAAAAAATAAGAAAACTGTGAAAAAAATACCACCTGTGAACACTTTTGAATATAGGTTGCATCAAGCCATGTCTCCATATTACTCATAGCATTCGGTTATTCTGAACATAGAAAGACCTTATGCTATGCAACATATGTTTTCACACTGGAGAACTTTCACTTTCCTGGTGTAATTAAATTCGTACTGGAAAGTCGATGTTTCTGTCTTTTCTCTCTGCAGATCGTAGCCATCACAGATTCCTTGGATTGTTGTGTTTAAGTGATAATAAATTCATAGCACACATGAACGATTATAAAGCGTAGTAGCCTTGTAGCCAGCCTAACAGTGAACAGTGAGCTGTGGCATAAACAGCCAGTTTTGTTGTGAATAGATTTGAATATACTCAAAACACCGTTTAGTTATTAAGCCTTATCGATTAGCGAATGAAATTTCCCCATTTTGCTATAGAATGTATTTCCTCTTATAAATTCTTGAAATTTGGCGCCAAGATAGCCAAGGTTGGGGGATAAAGACTTCTTCATTTTTTTCAAATATGTGCCACGCAACTGTTATTATAAAAGTTCTATATTTTAAGCTTTCGAGAAAATGATTTTTATTTTCATGTGTGAATTTCTGCTTTTCTAAATAACCGAATACGGTTTCACTGATAATTTCTCGTTAATTCATGATTAGATTCAACCGACTTCTCGCATACAAAATACCTCAGAGTGGAGCTGCAAAACAAAGGCTCTTTACGTTCAAAACTGTAAAAACTTGGAAAATGCTGAAAAGTTACCCAAGGTTTTCGGACTGACATCCAGTTATAACCTTGGACCGGCGGGAGTCACTGTTCTACTTCTTACAGTTGGCGAATTTCAGATCCCAAAGTTTATTGAATTCGCACGAATTCTATTTATTTATCTATTTAATTACGAAGCAAAACAATAAATATGTGGAAAATGACTGATTGGACATAACTTGCTTAGTTGAAATAGTAAATTCGAATCGGTTTAAAAAATGAAAGGAAAATGGCATAACAAAAATTTTGTTATCTTTTCATGGAGTTTTTTATTATGTTACATGCGCACTTAGAAAATTTAATCATATGCAAAAGATTTGGAGAACATTTTCTACATTCTGTTAAAAATGTTATGGCACACCGTTCCTTCATAATACATGACAGTGAATTAAGAAGACTTATTCAAAGCGATTCGAGCTGTTAGTTTTGCTCCAGGGCTGGCTGTACGTTTGCATGAAAAGCGATAGATTTTATTTAAACAATGTATATTTTAATATTGTATGAGCTCAGTTAAGGTCATATATTCAATATGAGATGCTCTTGTGTGCAAATGTTGTGAACAAAAATTAGAAAAAAAATGGTGGCTGCATTTCATCAACGGTGTCCTTTGTTACAAAGTAGTCCCATTGTATCAATCCGAGTTTCATAATGTTGTTCATGTCATGACATCCTGTAGTGGCCTGTATTTAGGGTAAAAATCCCCACCCCTTCCGTGCAAACAAATCGCCCTGGTTTTCGTGCCCTCCTACGTCTGTGCAAATGTGTAAAAGGCAAAACCAGTCTCCTTCAGTTTTTCTGAAACAATATTTTTGCTGCACGTATTCATTGCCAGAAGACACATATTTTGGCTCTTGTTGTTTCATTTTACTCTCATGTCGTGTAATAATACAAAAACAAGAGCAGATAAATATTGAACTCAACAAACAACTAAAGAGGACCCTAGATATTTTGTATTGCCTGGATTTATTACTACAACGTAATAACAGTATAACAGCGACATTGCGTTAAGGTTAAACTTAACTGGAGATGTACAATTTGACACACTATATTTACGCACAACATATATCACAACATGAGCGGCCCCAGGTACTCTTTTGCATGATAGAATTATGAATACATGTTCATTTTAACACTAAAAATCACTTTCATGCAGGAAATAGGCTCATAACTTTGCCAAATATTGCTTATAATGAAAACACGTGACTTTCTATAAAGTCCCTTTTTATAGAATATAAATAAACTGATGTGTTTTATACAACAGAATGGTCTCCTTACTGCTTTACCATACGCAGTGATGTACATTGTGGCTTTTTTTAGTAGCCATTTAGCTGATTGTTTGAGGAGCAAGAAAATACTGAGTACGACAAACGTAAGGAAATCTCTACAGGTTGTAGGTTTGTATTACTTGGTGTGCCTTTTTTTACTTTCCTTATTCAGTTTCATCGAACGATTATTTCTTCTGACCAAAATTGGTTCAAACTTAATTAGTATTTTTTAGATATTACAAAGCTTGATTTTCAGTGAAGCATTGTGGGCTGAGGTTTCAAACTAACAGATATTAAAATTATAGACCCGTTGTCAACTATTTCAACCAAGTAACACGGAGTAACAACAGTATTTCAGAGCAAACCCAGCTTGAATAAAAAGACATAGACTGTGACTAGTTTTTGAAGATGTAAGAAAATGTAACTTATTATGAATTACAAATATTACGAACTTAAATGAAATTTTAAAATGTTTATCCGCAGGCTTTCTTTTCCCAAGTTTGTTCATTGTGGCACTGGGCTTCGTTGACTGTAAACAGCGACAAGTAGCAGTCATTTGTCTCACATTGTCTGTCGGATTCCAAGCATTTGGCCGCTCTGCTTTCTCGTTAAATCATGTTGATATCGCCCCCAGGTAGGTAGTTTACGATGTTATTCATGGATGTGGGTTTAAATATATTCTCTGTTAATACATATACTTCAGTTATACCCAATTAAGCACGTATCCAAAAATTATTTTCGATGCCTTTTTGTTTCTTCTGAAATAAAGATATAGATACTAGATTACAATCTGTATCATTCTGAGAATTGATCCAAAATATGCTAAAAAGAGCTTTGCTGATATTTCATTTTGCTGTTGACCGATAGATGCTAGGCTTTAAGCATTTACGGTTTAGGGTTATGCTTGTCTTCGTTTTTATGAATATTCTGGGTGAATACATCAACATACTTCGCTGGTGAATTATCGCTTAATAATGCAATTACAAAGGAATATGTATTTCATTTTTATATATCTTGAGCTTTAGCGTCAACATCATTGCTTATACTTTGCTAAGATATTGCTTTTTATGTTGTAAGATTTTCAGGTCTACTTGGTGGAATATCTAACACAATAGCTACAATACCTGGTATGGTCGCACCTTATTTGGCTGCCTCTATCACACCAAAGGTAACAATAGTTGTTTGAGCTTGTGTTTTTACATTTCTTAGCCGAAACGTTTCTCTCTATTCTAGGAAGGGAGTATCTTGTGATAATTATCTGAAGATATATGACTGCCTTCGCTATACCCAATTAAGCACGTATCCAAAAATTATTTTCGATGCTTTTTTGTTTCTTCTGAAATAAAAATATAGATACCTGAAGATATATGACTGATATATGAAAACGAAAATAAAAACTAAAAAAAGTAAAACTAAGTAAAACAAATGCACAACAGAAACATGATATATTACCATTGTATTGTATTCATTAGAGCCGTAGTATGTTGATGCGCAAAAATAATCGTGCCATGTCGAATCATTTGAATCACTATATCACCAAAAAGATTTTACTTCTCCTGTTATCCAAATAACAAAGAAATGATTTCTTTTATTGTTATTCAGTCACAAAAATGTATATCTGTTATAAAAAAGTACCAAGACTTAAGAAAGAACCTTATCATTGCTTGCACCAGCGCTTGTTGCAATGTAGAAAAAACACTGATTTAACCATAACTTTAAAAAATGTCGATTTCAATTAAATAACATGCAAATTTAATAGTAACAACAACTGCTGTTGACGACATAAAAATGCAAAATTTGGATGCGTACTCTTGTGAATTTCGAAATTCCTAAAAAATAATTTCATAAAACAGTGGAACAACACTTTTATTCACGAGATCACGTGTGATGAGCAATGTAAAGTTAAGTGGTCATGCATAAAATCTATTTTGATCTAAAAATATGTCAGAAGGTGGTTACTCGATATGCGACATAAACGTTTATTAAAACCAGTAAACCTTATTGTTAGTGTGGGATTAACACATTTTTTTCGAAAAAAAAATAAAAAAGATAGGCATAAAACAAATAATAAAAGATGACCGATTATCCTTGTCAAATTGTCTGCAAAATGGGATCAGAAATGACTATTTGTCTTCCATGTTTGAACCAAGATCTTTATTTTTAAACTTAATGTAGATAGAGTAATTAATTTATGAAGAAGTTTTCATGATTGATGGATATTGCATTTGTATTTTAGGGAACCCAAGCAGAATGGAGGATTGTGTTCTTTATATGTGGAGCAGTTTACATTTTTGGACTGGTGGTATATGTGATATGTGCAAGTGGAGAAGAGCAGAAATGGGCTAAATTGTCATCAAGGAAAGGTCCCGAAGTCATTGAACTAAAAGTGGATGTTGGCACTTAATTTGTATTGCATAAATGTCCTGCTATATCGAAGAGTAAATACCTTATTATCTGTACACCATAAACCTCATTATTGTTAAATTTAAAACTTAAAGTACAAAACACAAAAGTATATAACCACTGTATGAAAATTTCTGAAGTGATAATACAATGCTATGATTCAATTCTTGTTATGTATTTTGAGTGTTTCGGTACAAACTGTGCAATTTAGGATCTTTGTGATACTCTACAATATGGTGGATTTCATGTTCTGAGTTCAGAAATTCACTGATACAAATTATTCGATGTAGTTTTTAAGTATCTGTTATTAGTTACAAATTGTCAAAGAACTTAAAATGATTTTATTTAATTACATGGAAATTATAGTAGCAGTCGTGCACAATTACTATCTCATACACTATTTTGTCAAAGCACAAAATAAATGGAAGCAGCTATTCTGATAACAGTCTTAACCTGGCGAACAGTAGTTTGATTTACTTCTGCTGGTGCTTCAAATTACATTTATTGCCTTGTGTTTAAAACATGACCATGTGGGTTACAGAGCATTAATCCTGGAAAACTTGTAAAGTAATTTATCACAAAATAGGTCCTTTAGATGTGTTCTGGTTGAATAGGTTCAGTCATTTACGATAAATTACATATCAAGCGTTTGAGACTCGTTTTAATTTTGGAAATGTTATTTAGAACAGCGCATTGAGAAATAAAGAAGAGTGGCACTTTTCATTTAATGGCCTTTTTTTCTAAAGAGTTTAAAATGTATTTCTAAATGTGAATTCTATGCTCCATTTGTTTCTTTCAATTTGCCATTTTGGGTTTCGTTAACTGTTTTAAGAACTCGCAAAAAATTAGACGTTTCTATACGCAAAGAGTGGCCCGTCTATTGGCCACAAGATTGTTACGACATACCGTAACACCAATTATGATGTTATTACTTGTGACGTTATTATAATTTAAAAATTTTGACGTTTCATAAACTTTGCGTTTTTGCCGACTATGGAAGTCTACAAGACACAAATTCGCATACAGCAACGATTTATTTATTTATTTGTAGGTGGTGGTCTTTTTTCTGCAGTTGCCTGAATTATTTTGTCATTACTCGGACATCATGCGACGTTGATTTTTCGACAAATTGTAGATTTTCCGAAAACTATGCTCCAAGTAGCATCATGGACAACAATTAAGCGTAGGAATAGTTGGCTTTTACTTTAGGAAGTGTTTTTGGAGGATATCAACGTCTACACATCCTTGCTTATGCAACGTCTATTCAAAGTGTTATCGACGATCGCGACCAAATAAAGCGAAATTACAACCACATTTCCAGTTGCGATTTCGCCGCGAACTGCCCATTTCATAGCAAAAAAAGTTAAGGGGAGTTTCACCACGAACTGCCAATTACTAACAACATCGTTAAATATTTGAACACAAGCATTGATCGACAAATACGAGCTTATGTCCGCCTCCCTTGCAGTTGCACAAAATAGGGGCGACATGTAACACAAGAAACAGAATGGGGCTTAACAATATATGCCAAGCCGTCTCAGTGCCATGTTGTACCATTGTGCAAAACGGTACAGCAGAAACCCGATCATTGTACTGTGCTAACACAATGTGCCAACACAATGGCAGTCACGTGAAGGGAAAAATTACACTTGAAGTCGATACATCGACGATGAGTATAACAGTTGGGAACCTATTTGGCCATCTCCTTCTTGAAAGCTTTTTTCGCTGGATTGCTGAGAATTCTTGCAAGAACAAGGGCTATCATGAATCTCTGATTCCGCAGCAACAAAACACACCGAAACTGCAAATTGGACAATGCATCGGTTCTACATTTTAGCAAATAGTGTTTAATAAACATATTAGGAAGGGCCCAATAGCCAACCCGCAACAAATCACACCTGGACACAATACTAGAACTTACAAAGAGTGCGCTACATGTCTGACCTGATAGGCCTCAACTGACAACTTACAGCATTACAGCTTCAGGTTCTCTCGAAATATCATGTGCTAACTTTCTTTATATAGTTAGACATAGATACGTTAGAAAAGTCTACTGTAATACTACGCATGAATGGAGTAAATCAACACCGCTGCAACGTGCTACGATAAGTACCGGGGGTTTCCGAAAAAAGCCCAGGGCTTCTTTTTGGAAACTGGCCAATTTCAGGCGCTCATTTAGAAACCAAATAAAAACCTCGGGGCTTCTATTAGGAAAAAGGTTCCTAATTAGAGCTCCTGGGCTTCTATGTTTCAGATGGGGGGGGGGGGGGCTGTTGATAAGTTTTTATTGGGGAAAAAAGAAAATTTACCATCAATCTTTTATTAAGCGCTACATGCTGCGGATATCCGCACAAAAATAACAAAACACACAAAAACAACAATAACTAAAAAAAGTCTGGTAAAGTGTCCTGTGTAAAAGGATTAGGTGCACCGTGTCTTCATTGCGAGTAAAAATGAGTTCTAGAAAGACCTGCAGGGACGGAGGGGCAACATCACGCTGCCCGTTTCCGTATTCCGCCCGTTATATTTCCAGTAATACTGCGGAATAAAGGTGGCAGTGGGGAGGGGTGTCTGTTCGCCTTGTGCGAAGCACAGGATTAAGTAACGACGCAGAACCTGTCTATGGGCTACCTCATATGAAAGGATTAAATGTACCGTGTTTGCATTGTTGGTAAATACGAGTTCTAAAAAGACTTGCAGAGAAGGAGGGGGCTTTTATTAGAAAACTTTTATTAGTTACTTGACTGTTTGGCATATGCGCACAGTAGTGAGACGGAGCATAGCGATGCGATGTCGACACTGCCACGGAATTTCAAACCAGGCGGAATTCTGGTAATACGATTTGCTAAACGTACCTGAGGCCTTGTTTGCAATATGCGTCTTGCCTAGAAACGACGGCAATGGTTTTAGGACCATCGCCTCCCATTACCCATTATCTTAACAGATGGATTTCTGTGAAGTGTATTTCCAAAACAAAAACACCGTTTTGTTGGATAGGGGACGCTACAGTTGAAAAGACCTGAGCAAATCGGACCATAAATCACAGGCGGATAAATCGTAGTCAGACCACCTCATTTACAGTATTGCTACCAAAATTTCGCTTGAGTGTTTCATAATCGTCCAAACTGATCACTTTCTGACCCAAAAAAGGTAGAGAAAAAAATAAACAACCGCCACAGAGGTGGCCGCCACAGCATCGATGCCATTTTCAATGCACCATGTCCCGAAAAGACGCCAGTGCGACAAATAGACCTTATTTTTGGAATCCCTGTGAACTGTCTCCATTCTGTTAATCACAATGTTAGAAAAAAAAGCCTTGTTCTTCATGATGAACAACTTGCACACCACAGTTTCAAAAACAACCGAGGTTTTGGGTAGCAAAACTCTAAATGAAGTTGTCGCAGACTGCCGAACTCCAGGCGAAGTTAGACATTCCTGACGCGCGGTAATTGCATCAACAAACGAAAGAACGACAGTTCTTGTAGATCTGGAGCCACAAGCAAGCGATATTTTGATTTCTCCTGTCATAAGTTTATCAGAACCTCCAGCATTAGCGAGGATGGTGGAAACGCGAAGAACACTACTGGAGGCCAACGGCATACTAACGTATCGATCGATAAGTCTGGACACGGAGAAATACACACCGGAAGACGATGATTGAAACAGACGAGACCTCCAATGCGATTATCGTACAATCCCTTGAAACGTGAAATCCGCCAAAGCGCACTCGGTATGGACGATTTTTCTCATTCTGTACGCCAACTTGTCAAGAACATTTAACCTCACTGCGATGTGTGATGCTTGAATGACACACGCATTATCGCAAGAGCATGCAAGAGAACCTTCTTGGTGAGTCGGCACAACATCTGTGAGTACTTGCCACTCTGCTTTGACAAATAAGGGACCCCTGTCTGATTGTCCACAAGGAAAATCCTTGAGTGCCGACAGCCATCTTTTCTATGGCTTTTGCGTCAAACAGTTCCTGAATCACCGCATCTAACGCCAGCTGTTTGTCTGGCGTGGCTGAAAGACCGGGAAGCATGGACACTGTCAGAATTTGATGACCCAAACTGTTCCTTGCAAACGGTAAGGGCTACCCCAATCGCAACCAACAGACAACCTGTTTGGAAACCCCGAGTGATTGCCAAGCTTTCCAAAAATTCTTTAGCCTTTCACCTACGGTCATATTTGCACTTAAGTTGCTTCATGGAGAAACCTGTTCTTCGTAAGAACTTAAAGTGTCTGGACGAGATCGCTTCGCGATCTTGATCAGATACTTTCGTTGCTTGCTAACTCTGCTTCGAAGGAGCAACCAATTTTCAAGTGTCCGGTTTACTCTGGCTGCGTCGATTGCCTCCTTCAATAAGTAGGGAGGAAAAAGCTCCGACTGATGGCTTATTGGAGCGAATCAAAGTGGGCGTCTTCTGTGCTGATATTTGAGTGTGGCAACGTTTGACCATTAGACTGATATGCAGAAGCCTTTACGTGCAGAAGTCCGGACTACAGGCCTGGCTTCGACGCATGCAGGTACTGTAGTTCCTCCATAATTGCCTGGAACATATTGACTAAGGTGCCGTGGATAAATCCGCAAGATCTTCCCTCGGTGGCGTTTGTGTGAGCAACAAGATACAACGATGTCCTCATCACCTTGTAAGTGATAAGTGAAACCGATCAATTGTCCGCAATAAATTTATTAATGTTGCTGAAAGCGAAGTCATTGGGCAGCAAGTCCCGCTGTAAACTAATCCTCCCACTCATCTTGCTGTTATGAAACCGTGTGTTAATAATTAGCACTTACAAATAATTACCACTTATTTTTTTCTTAATTTTATTTACAAATTATTTACAAAAATATAATCAAATCAATAGGTCATAACCGGTTTTACCATAGCAGATATTTTACCTCTATGTTACGATATCCATTACATACGACACCGTACCCTAATGGGGACTTAACCGGTACACTTTCTGATGACGTAACAAATACTAAGACAAGGCACGCAAGTCACGAAGTCACAGCACCTACGATCACATAGTCACGGCACATTATAATCACGACTAATCATGGTTAGTACGGAAGACACCAGTGCGGAAAACACTTGATCATGAGTTGGAGAAACTCTTAGTGCAAGTACGACATTGACACCTGGCGAGTAAGACGGAATAATCCCGGTAACACTAGCACGGAATACAGTACGATCACACTGACGCTAGCGCGAAACTCTGCACGACCACATTGCCACTGACGAAACACACAGCACGATAACATATAGTAACACATGTAGTAACACTAGCACAGAACGCAGCACGATCACGCAACACTAGCGCGGAACACAGCATGATCACGGTAACGAGCACAGCACACACCACGATCACGGTAACGAGCGCAGAACACAGCACGATTGCATGACACAAGCGCGGAATACAGCACGATTAAGTAGCGCGTACATCCCATCAACAGGAACTCCACGAAGAAACCAGGAAGTAAATGTTGTTTTGTTTAATTTAACGCCACGAGAATTCCATTTCCTTATCTCATACACGAACATAATTCCGTTTTCTTGATCTCACACACCAAAAGAATTCCATTTCTTTTATCTCAACACCGAAAGAATTTCCACACTTAAAATCAACTTCAACGATTTTTTACTGTCACTTTTGGGGCCACTGTCACCCAGACCACTTGATCAATACTCATTAAAAACCAAACCCAAGGCGGCTTGTAAAACAGTAGCCAAAAAAAAAAAAATACCGCGAAATCCATATTCAACCAGTATGGTGACTGAAATTTGTTTGGCATGATTACCAATGTGTAATGTTGCTAAATTTTGGCCTACAACAAAGAACAACACACACGTCAACAATCACCAGTGCACAAGCACTAGCATTACACCCATTTATTGGACATGGCAACCATGCGACGAAATAGAATTTATAAAAATTATAATCTTATTGCCAACACAACACCTGCAGATTGTCTATGTCTTGCGGTGGTGCCATGACACATCGATGCGTGTTACCGCAGAGGGTGACACATGACCGAGTCGTGACAGTGACAACGAGTTGCTGCACGGCTTGTGACAGCCAGAGCATTTATATAATCGAGCCATCAGTGCCACGGGTCGTGACAGTAACAACCTGATGCATGTACAACTCGTAACAGTCGCAATGGGTCACACACAACACGCCACAATCACGGGTTGTGAGAGTCACGATGCGGCGCTTGTGCGACTCACTGCGTGACAGAGACAACCAGCCATATCGTTAATCTGCCACCGCCACAGGTCTTGGCATACACGACAAATAGGCCCATAGCCACGAACATACCCCAGTCGATACAGGGGCAACACGACAACCGACATCGCAACGACAATGTCCAGTGGTAGCAGACGCAAATCAATAACCACACCCGCCAATGTGACGGGTCGCTGCTGTCACGATATTGACATATATTCCATCGCACATGATCGTACATATGTCAATGATACAACAAGAAATTCAAATATTTCTGGTAGAAAAATTAAACACGAACCCCAGTTGAAGCTATATAACCGTGACAAAACTAGAAGAAAACTAGTACAATGATACAAGGACGATGCATTTACACTGCGGGTGATATAAAGAACCGACACCGTGTTAAGATGGCGTACCCGCTACAGATACGCTGCCGCTGTGACAATCACGTGGAGGACTCATTAACCGTAGTAGAGACGGTAGCAAGCGAATCCATTATTTGCCACTGTGTCAAGTCGTCGCAGCGCTTGCAAGACTGAAAGGAAAGGGAGTGGTTGCAAGCTTTGCAAGGAAAATTTGCTGCAGTATCGATCACGTTGAGGACGCGCTCTCACTACAATGGATTCAACTGCCCAACGACCCAACATTGTCTTTTTGCATGCAGAAGAGAATCAGCACAGTGGAGAGTCGAAACTCGTTGGAGCATATTGAAAACTTCGTAGTGATGGCTTTGTAGTTCACAAATCGACATTCTCGACATTTAAAATGCTGACAAACACATTTAACAAAGAAGATATCACAGTTGCTATTCAGTTACGTTATCTTCCTTGCTGATTGACCAAGATATTATTTATACCGAGACTTAAACACACTAAGAGTGTCAACTATAGTTTTTCATATTAAATCGATTTTAAATTTTCTCAGTAACTGCTTGATACATCGCATGTTGTAGCCTGAGGGCTACTAAATTAACAGATCTCAAGATTTGTGACAGGAATAATTGTTTGTGTATTCATATTTACCTAATTTTCAATAAGTTATATATGACAAAATCAAGCTGCAGTATAATGTTCACAAAGAAAAGCCATGTTGCTGTAAGGAATATTGAAATGCATTTTGAAAGTTTTGCTTAATGTGAGGAATATACTTTTGGCGTGTAAATTTATTATCTATATATACTCCTAAAAATAACTGATACAAACAAGTTTAATACTGGTATTTCTAATGTACCATTTGACATCTTCATATATGCAGTAATATTTGAAATACATTTCCATGACATTCAGTGACAGCCTGTTAATCCTCAACCATAGGCTTAATGTTTAAATTCATAATTTATATGATAGCATAATACTTGTCGTTGTTTTTAAGCGGCTGGCTTTGATTGAATCTTGCTGTTATGTATAAACACAGAGTGGATAGATATTGTAGGAAGTAGTTCCGATCTTTAATGAGAATCCCCAGTTGATCTGGGGAGTAAAAAGGTATTATATACACCAGACCGAACCGTCGTAGAGGTTGCTTCTTGAACATATTTTAAAAAGTAGTTCCTCTCTTTTATGAGTACTTTTTCGAGGAATACCCAGTGGATATTCATAGAAATTGGCGTTATACACAACAGAACGAACCGCAGAAAACGTTGGCTCTTGAACAACAACGCAATACTTGTATACAAATTCCAGGAGAAAATAATTTCATGTCGTCAGCAGATGGTGCTGCATCTTTTCCACCACTGGAGGGATTGTAGTTACTACTGTTGTAAACAATGGATGGGCAAATAGTCGTTTTGAGTCGTTTTGATTCAGTTATCTCAAGAACTAAAGTTAATGGTGTAAATTTGAATGGAAGAATATATGAACTAAAATTGGCTGTGTGTAAAACGATCAATTTTCCTTCTGCTGATACAGGTGATTTGTTCTTAAATTATCGCTCAGATGACGGCAAACCAGACTTTGAATGATCCATTTTTGCGTTGGATTTTTTACTTTCAACCGCCCGGGTCAAAATGAAAGAAAGTATAGATAGATTTCTAGTCTTAGCGGACCCTTTCTATCTTCCTAGGACAGAAAGGGTCACAGTTCCTTCAATAGAAATGACCATTGATCTCAATTTTCGAGGCTCTGGATCTTTCGGCGCACGTTCAAGGACACCGAGGCACGAAGTGGCAGGCTTTTTCTTTAAAAGAACACTAAGAAGTACCCTGGCGCATTATTTTCGACCTCAGCGAAACTCCCAAAGTAGAGTAAAGCGTGGTTTTGCAACGGTGGATTCACTGTTGTTGTGGGCGATGTTTGGTATTTATTATCTGTGTTTGGTATTGATCACCATTCATAACTGAATGTGAATAACCCAAAACCGCATAATATCACATGACCACATTATCGCCATTTTTGAGGAGGTTTGAATAAATACACCCGAACTGTTAGCATTGTTTTTCTCTCTCTTGCTAACCACCAAACACAACATGGTGTCAGATGTGGTTGAGCAATAAACATTATATAGAGGAGAAAATAGACAAAGCAGGGTGAAGATGCCAAAATTCAATCCGCCGGATAACTTTAATTTTACAAAACCACAGACATGGCCGGAGTGGAAACAGCGCTGGCAGAGATTTTATGTGGCCACGAAGCTGAAAGACGAAGACCAAGAAGTACAAGTGGCAAGTCTTATCTATGCTATGGGTCTACAGGCGGAGACCGTCTTTAACACGTTGCACTTTGACAACGAAGCAGACAAGAACAATTATGACATTGTGATGCGCAAGTTTGACTCGTATTTCATACCGGCGGTGAATAAGATCCATGAGAGAGCGCGGTTCCATCAACGAACCCAGGCGCCAGGTGAGAGTGTGGAATGTTTCATAAGAGCACTCCACGAGCTGGCTGAAACATGCGACTTCCCTGCTGCAGTGAAGCAAGAAACCATTCGAGACAGGTTGGTCGTGGGAATCCTTGACAAAGACTGCAGTGAAAAGTTGCAACTCAAGGAGGATCTTAAGCTTGATGAAGCTATTGAAATGTGTCGAACATCTGAGCTGGTAAAGAAACAGATGGCAAGCATGACGCCAGTTGCTTCAATGGATGTCGTAAGGAGACGACCAGCCCAGCCAACACAAGCAGGCAGGCAAGAAAAAACATATCATAAATACAACAATAAACCTGGCAATAAACCTCAAAGTAAACCACAAAATCGTGTGTGTGGTAACTGTTTGAAGCAACACAAGCCCAGGTCCTGCCCTGCTTATGGTAAAAAGTGCCACTTTTGTGGACGACTTAATCACTACGAGCGAGCATGCAGAAAGAAGAAATCTGTTGCAGAAGTTGAAGAACAGGATGAAGTCTCCGAAACATTTTTCCTGGGTTCAGTAGAATGTGAAGATACTCAGCCATGGAGAACTGAGTTGATCATCAACGATGTAAAGATTTTATTCAAGCTTGACACAGGCGCTGACATCAGTTGCATTTCAGAAGACGTTTATGAACGAATGATTCCAAGACCGACGCTGCAACCATGCACATCAGCTCTCACCAGTCCAGGTGGAGAAATCAAAACGATAGGCCAATTTACAGCTGAAGTACGGCATCGGGGAAAGGAATACACATTTCCCGTGTGTGTCTTGCAAAGCAGCATGCGAAACTGTCTTCTGAGTAGAGGAGCTGCAAGTTCTATGGGATTTGTGCAACGAATAGAAGAGGTTAGTGATGATGTTTTTGGTGATTTCGGACTCATGAAGTGTGAGCCTATCAGAATCAAGTTGAAGCCACAGTCCAGTCCGTACAACCTTGTGAGCCCGAGACGTGTTTCCGAGCCATTGTTAAAGCCAGTGAAAGAGGAACTTGACAGAATGGTTGCAAATAATATCATTTCTCCAGTTACAGAGCCTACAGAATGGTGTGCGCCGATGGTTCCAGTGTTAAAGAAAACTGGAAAAGTACGTATTTGTGTTGACTTAAAGAAACTGAATCAATCCGTGCAGCGCGAACGTTTTGTCATGCCGACAGTTGACGAAATTGCGTCGAAGTTATCGGGGTGTAAAGTCTTTACAACACTTGATTGCTCTCAATCATTCTGGCAGTTGCCACTGCATGAGGATGACCGTCACTTTACAACGTTCATAACTCCATTTGGGCGGTATTACTTTAATAGACTACCATATGGTCTGAACTCTAGCACAGAAATCTTTCAGCGAACATTGAAGCAGCTTGTAGAAGATATCGATGGCGTGTTCGTTGATGTTGATGACATGCTGATCTACGCTCGAGACGTCGGCACACATGATGATATACTCAATCAGGTGATTGATAGAATTCGCATGGTGGGTTTAAAACTCAACAAATCCAAATGCAAGTTCAGGATGAAGAAAGTGACATACCAAGGGCAAGTGTTTGCAGAAGAAGGGATGAAGCCAGATCCCATAAAGGTAGAAGCCATTTGCACAATCAAGACGCCCGAGAATGTTGGTGAGCTCCGACGCTTTCTTGGGATGGTAAACTACCTAGGCAGGTACGTGCCAAACTTATCGCAAACGATGGCACCGATGCTGGAGCTGCTGAAGCAGGAAAACGCCTTCCTTTGGGGTGCTGAACAGCAGAAGGCCTTCAAAGAAGTGAAGGCAATTTTGTCATCAAACATCGTTTTGGCATACTATGACATGACCAAGCCAACGTTTGTGTCAGCGGATGCCAGTTCCTATGGCGTTGGTGGCTGCTTGATGCAAAGTTTTGATGGGAAGATGAGACCGATTGCATATGCTTCGAGATCACTGACCCCAAGTGAGAGGCGATGGGCACAGATCGACAAAGAGTGCTTGGCACTCGTGTGGGCTTGTGAGAAGTTTTCACATTACCTTGTAGGTCTTCCCGATTTCAAACTGTTCACCGACCACAAGCCGCTTGTTCCACTCATCAATACCAAGGACCTAGACAAGACTCCAATCAGAATACAGCGCCTTTTGATGAGGTTGATGAGATTCAACTGTGTTGCTGAACACATAGCTGGGAAAGACTTGATAGTTGCTGATACCCTCAGCAGAAATTTAATTCCACAAGATGTTGGAGAGACTGAGATAGCTGAACTTGTGAACGAACATGTGAAATCTGTTGCAGATGTGTGGCCAGTGACTGACCAGAAACTCAAAGAGATCATGGTCGAAAGTGCTAAAGATCCAGATGTCGCTTTGGTAATTTCCTACACGCTTAATGGCTGGCCGGAGCACCAGAAGGACGTTCCTGAATCAGTACAATGGTACTTTGCAATCCGGTCGTCATTCACAGTCATCGACGGAATACTTACTTTCCTGGATAGAATAGTTGTGCCACAGAGCATGCGAAATGATGTCTTGAAGAAACTTCATGGAGGTCATCAAGGCATTGTCAAATCCAAAGAACTTGCTGCACAAAGCGTGTGGTGGCCAACGATAAACCGAGATATACAGCAAGTGTGCAGTGAGTGCAAGTTCTGTGAAGAAATCAAACCATCAAAACGTCATGAGAGGCTTATCCCTACCACCCTACCAGATGGACCCTGGCAGAAATTGGGGATAGATGTGTTTGAACTGGATAAGAGTAACTATTTAGTGACTGTCGATTACTACAGCAGGTACATTGAAGTGATATACTTACCTGACATGACGAGCAGAACTGTAGTTATGAAGCTGAAATCGCTATTTTCAAGGCATGGTATACCCATGGAAGTGAGGAGTGATGGTGCACGACAGTTCGTGTCCAAAGAATTCACTGAATTTTCACAACAGTATAACTTTGCACACTCTGTGAGCAGCCCTCACTTTAGCCAGAGCAATGGTGAAGCAGAATCTGCCGTGAAAATCGCAAAACGATGCTTGAAACAGAGTGATCCTTTTGTAGCGTTGATGCTACATAGGAATACTCCTCACACAGCGACAGGAAAATCACCTGCTGAATTACTTTTTGGAAGAAAACTGCGCACTATGATCCCTACCCTGAAAGAGAATTTAAAGCCAGTGAACTCTCTTCATCAACAGGTTCGCGAACGTGACCTAAAATACAAACAAAATATGACCAAGCAGTTCAACAGAAAACATGGTGCGACAGAATCAACAACCTTTCAAACTGGACAATCTGTGCGTGTGAAAACTGAAAAAGAAAAGATTTGGAAACCTGCAACAATAGTTCAAAAATGTGACTTTCCTAGATCGTATTTGGTAAAAACACCTGATGGCAAACAGCTCCGCCGCAACACGAAACATCTGAGATCGATGCATTCCAATCCTGAAATGAAACCTAGCAAAGAACAAAGCAGACATTTTAATAACCAGTTATGAAATGAATTTCTTGACAGACGTATGCAAAATTTCAATGCAGCTTCCTCCCCTGTCATTCAGAAACCTGAAAAGAAAAGTGTTGCAGTTACATGTCCAAATCCCCAACAAACAATTGTGCAAATGAAATCGTCTGTCTTACCCGCAGCTGTAAATCCAATAAAACCAAGTATAGTTCCAAATGTAAGAAGATCAACAAGAACCATCCGACAACCTAAAAAGTTAGATCTGTAAAACACTGAGCATCCAAAAGTATATATATATGTGTATATATTTCATTGATACGGTCCCTGAGCATTTCGTTCGTATATCATTATCATTAAAGTGTTCAATAATTGCTATTGTATTTATTTTTTTAATTCTCTATAGTTCTCCTGTCTTCTGTTAAAAAAAAAAAAAAAAAAAAAAAAAAAAAAAAAAGAAGATTTTGTAAATATATATATTTACAATTTTTTTACGAAAATTCTATGCTGAACTTGCCATATAAATGTTTGAGTTCATGTGTCGTAATTCATTTTGCGTCAGAAAGTTGAAGAGAAGGCATAATAGAATTCCAATGTAAAATGATAGACCGATTGAAGAATCTTCCAAAAAAAGGTTTGTGATTGGTTATAAAATAAATCGCATGATATTCCATTTAATTTTGACAAATCAGAGATCAGTATTGGTGTACTTTGTACAGATGGAAAAATAGTTCGAAAATTTCTAGATTGAAAATCACATAAACACTGCAAAATTGTATTTCATTTTAAATTCAATATTGTTAATTTTGTTAATTATATCACCTAAGTTAAATTTTTCATGTAAATACTGAAAATAACAAATTTGTCCTAGTGTATTCTTACATCTGTTACCGCGAGTTCTGTTTTCTGCGAGTGCACGTGAGCTGGAGAGAATGAATGCAACTTCATTTAAAATTTCGGAATAAAACTAATTAATTGAAGGATAAAGTGATGAATTAATGTGAATATATGTTTATCTTGCTATTGGATATAGTTTAGATTCATAACTGTGTAAAAAGTGTTAAATTCTGAAGAACACTGTATTATCGCTCATAAAAAGGTAAGGGTACGGGCAGTCTTGAAAAAAGGGTTGGTGAGAAGGGCATTTTCTTAAAGGGGGAGATGTTTGGTATTTATTATCTGTGTTTGGTATTGATCACCATTCATAACTGAATGTGAATAACCCAAAACCGCCAAATATCACATGACCACATTATCGCCATTTTTGAGGAGGTTTGAATAAATACACCCGAACTGTTAGCATTGTTTTTCTCTCTCTTGCTAACCACCAAACACAACAAGCGATAATAAGGGATTCGATATCCTGATCTCAAGAAAACATATTTTTCTCAGTAAAAAAATTGTTATCTGACCATAAAACTTGTGCGCCATAATTTATAATTGGGCCATTTATGTGATGCACCCTTTCTAAAACAACGCCGTTGGCCCCAGTCGTGCGCCGAGATTTGATAATTGACATCAATGACATTTCCTATTATAGGAACTATGACTCTTGCTGTCATAGGAAGACCGCAAGAGTCATCTAGGACTAGGATTTCATCCAAATAAAAGACGTTACGCAGTTTTGTTTCGACCAGTTGTAAAGTTGTGTTGCCATTAGCCGTTTCGCTTTGTACTCGTACGAGGGAAGGAGGTTCTTCATCTTCAGTTTAGGTGAAACGTCCTCAGACATTCTCTCACCGCGCATACGTCAAGGGTAGTACTACTTGGAATCCTAATTTCCTGAATGAACCTTTCCACAGGTTCCAAAATGCGTGACACCAGGGAGAGTAAACCGTGGGGGAGGTCGTTCCAGTCTTTTAGTGCGTTTCTTTCTGACGTATATTTTTTCAGGATACATTATAATTTTTTGAAGAATGTTGCACAAAAAATACATTCTAAATTTTTGAAGAATAAACATGGCTGATGAAACTATGTTGGCACTTTTGCCATTTTTTGAGGGTGATTCAAACAGTGATATGGCCCTAGTATTGACCACCCTTGTTCTGGCATTGATGTAAGTCATAAAACAGGCAAATGGGGTTCATCAACGGGCTGTTTTTGGACGAAACTGAGGGAATATAAGAGATCCTACTTAGGCTTAAACTTAACATCATGTTTTAACCAGAACTAAAAACAGAACTACACAAAGAGACACTCATATCTTTAATTAATTAATATTATACAACATTTTCATTTCAAAATTAAAAATTAATGTCTCAGATGTTTTCTGCAGCCATTTTCATTTAGTCCGAGGTTGCTTTCTTTTACTTGAAAGTCAAATACGATTTATACATTATGCAGAAATTTATAATGCAGAAAAAACGTCTAAATTTTGGAAGAATGTATAAAGACGTTATTTGAGTCAGAAAGAAACGCACTCTTATGACTGTACTCAGAACAAAGCTGTATTTGTAGGTGTTTGTTCTTGCGTGTAGGTTTTGAAAGGGCATTTCATGCATGTTTTTAGTTCTTCTGAATGGAGGCTTTAAAGTAGAGAGTGGAATTCTGGCCGAATTTCGTAATCCCTTGTACATGAGAATCAATCTGTTTTGTTTCCGTCTCTTCGCAAGAGGAGGAAGCTGCAGCTGACTTAGAATGGTTGACATTGATCCGGGTTCGTAGTTGTAGTTACCGCTGATAAATCGGGCTGACTGTTTTTGTACATTTTCGATTCGTTCCTGGAGGTATTTCTGATGTGGGTCCCAGGCAGCGCTGGCATATTCCAATATTGGGCGTACTAATCCTTTATATGCTTGCAGTTTTACCGTTTGTGGGCATGGATTTATGTTACGTTTGAGTAGTCCTAAGGTTCTATAGGTTTTATTGCGAATTTCATTGACGTGTTTGTTCAAGTTTAGGTCGGACGCAATGTGTACACCGAGGTATTCAATGGCTGGTAGAAGAATTAAAACGGGCCCTTCGAGTTTATACGTGTGTACAGTGATGACATTTCGTTTTTTTGTGATGCGAAACATAGTGCATTTTGATGGTTGAAAACGCATGCCCCATTTCCTTGCCCAACGTCCAAGCTTGTCAATGTCACCTTGTAGTTCGATGCAATTAGTTTTATTACGGATCGTGCGATAACACAAAATCATCCGCGAAAAGATTTATGTGTGATTTGATATCCCCCACAATATCATTTATGTGGATCAGAAAGAGGATGGGGCCCAGTACTGTTCCCTGTGGAACGCCTGAAAGAACTTTTGCCGACTCTGACTTGATACCGCTTAGTACTAGACACTGTGATCTGGAATCTAAAAAGTCACTGGTTCAGATAATGGCTTGTTTTGAAACGCCATGTCTGAGGACAAGTTCACGTCACAACCTTACATCCACTAATGAGAATTAACATTTTCAAAAAGTGCCAGTGCTTGCGTCGGGGCGAAACGCATAGTTTTCTCATTGTTTTATACCAAATACAACAGGGTGTTTTTCCTGTTCTGGGCCGATTGCATACATTTTGGCCTACTTGTCACATGCCAGAAAGCTAGTTCTTTAAATAGTTTTTACCATTTAGAGAAATTTCATTACTTAGCTTAAATATCGAAGAATTTGTATTGGTATAAAACCGTACGATAAACTCCAAATATCGCTCATTATGCCCTCAGTTACCCACAGTGCATTGGATGAAGGTGTCCACAAGAATAGGATTAGTCACGAGTAGTCGTAGAGTACCAGCCAGGGAACATTCAAATTGAACAACACATTGTAATTTATCAATTGCAAATTGGTCTATTAGCTGCAGATGATGATCATGGGCTGCTATATGAATGTCATAATGAATCGCGGTGCTTAAAGTTTTTCTAAACCTTGAATAACCGATGCAAACGCTGGTTTCACATCAAAAGAACTCCTCTTTCATTTTTGCCAATCTCAATATGTTGTTCAATTCATGTTTCTTTCAACGCAGATCATGATTGGTGCTAACAGGATGTCAAATTCTGAGTAAACTCAGTGCACCAGTTAAAAACTTGTCCACCCTTACGACTCAAATATTCCTTATTTTGCAAATAGAATTTTTTTTAGCTAAAGAAAACGTTCTTTTCAATTTCAATAATTTGGATCTATTGCAACCATTCGTTCTTCTCTCCAGATCCGGCGCCATTTTAAAACCGAGGAGCAAGGGGTCCTAGAAAAATGTATGAAACAAACCTCCGGTTAGCAACAATTTTTGTGTGGAAAGGTGTATTGGTTTCTTGTGTTTTCACAAACCATGAATTTTTGTGTTTGTGCCTCCATAATAACACAAATGTGTGATGGAATACAAAAACAGCAAAGGATGCAATTGATAGTAATCTAAAGAAGCCTAGATAATGTTCGTTGATTAATTTCTTGACTCCGGCCTGTGATGGATTATACATGTGCAAGCTTCAGTGGTTGTTATGTCAACAGTTGTGCTATTCAACTGCAATTAATGATAACCTCTGCGTGTGTTAGATTATAATCCATAGAAATCATGGTTAGGTTCGTTGATTATTTATTCGACTCCTGCCTATGATGGATTTGGAAATGCCCACAATGTGCACCTGTAGAACTGTGACTTTTAGTGAACTGATCACGTGCAAAAGAGAGTTTCTATGATTGTATTACGAATAAATATTATACAAGTGGGAAGTGCGAATATATCAATAAAAGCTTGTAGAGAATATTTTTGTTAGTTTTTTTTTCATCCGCGGAAAAAGTCCTCCGCGGGAAATGTCCTAGGTCCGGAAAAGTCCGCGCGGGAAAAGATCCGGCGGGAAATCTCCCAGGTCGGGAAAAGTCCTCCACGGGAAAGTCCACGCGGGTAATGTCCGCGTGGGAAAAGTCCCCGCGGGAAATGTCCTAGACTCGTCTAAAAGGAAGTAAGAAATATAACCTACATAGACTGTCCCTTGGCAACGAAAGGGTGAACTGTCATCTCATCGCAACAAAAAAAAAAAAAACAAAAAAAAAAAAAAAACATAAAAAAATTCCCGCGGGGACATACTATTGGTAGAGATCAGTGCGTTCTTATTGGTAATATTTAAGGTATCACTGTCGTAAGACGCGTACATTAATAGAGGTCAGTCCGTTCTAATCTGTAATCTTTATGGTATCACTATCGCCAGACTCGTACCTTAGCAAAGATCAGTGCGTTCATATCTGTAATCTTTATGGTATCACTGTCGTAAGACGCGAACATTCGCAGAGATCAGTGTGTTCTTATCTGTAATATTTATGGTATCACTGTCGTAAGATGCGAACATTAATAAAGGTCAGTCCCTTCTTATCGGTAATGTTGTGAAACATTGTTGCAGAGTTACTGTATGGCGGGGTGAAGCTGAAAGACAGTGAGTTGGCATCTGCGTACAACATCAAGCCCGGCGTGACGATTCACGCGGTAAAGAAAGTGCCACCTATTGAAAGTGCGCCGCCAGGTATTGACTGGACAGTCTTATTTTCTGTCAAACAGTTTGACAATATCCCTTGCGTAGAAAGGCAGCCGAGGTATGGTCATTCCTTCTCTCACTGAACATCAGGCAGTGACGTCTGACTGGGTGTGTCAGTTTTGACGTAGGTATTACGTAGTAATACGTATACACAGGTGTCAAATTATGTGACAGAAGTGCTGACACATGATCGGCCTTTTACAATTTGTATTCGTAACTACTAACATAATAAGGATATCGTTACGGCATAGAAAACTGTGGCAGTCATGTCAGGAAGCAAATCTGCATACATGCCAAAATTTAAAGAAAAAGAAAACTGCAGATGAAAAAAATGAAGACATTTTTTCGAAAAATAAATTCGGCTAATTTTTGTAATATAAATAGCATTATTAAGAGAGAAAGAATCGTTCTGTTTAATTTTTTGTTTCTAATTATCCTTGTATTGCGCTGTATTATTACTTTCTTTGAACTCAACAATTCAAGTGTTCGTGTTTTTACACGAACCGGCTGTCGTCGCTGGGCTGTGCTCCTCACTTCTGGGGCATTTACCGTCCGTTATGTGTGTGTGAGAGGGTGTGTGTAAACAATGCTACTGTCCATACATTTCTGGTCCGATTGTTTTGAAATTCGGCAGGAATGCTCCCTGGGGAAACTTCCATACAGCGATTTGACCAAAATTGGCCAAATTTGGGAAAACACAAAAAAGTGTTATTCTTCCTACAAATCCGGTCCGATTGCTTGAAATTTGACAGGAATGTCCCCCCCCCCCTTCCCACCACTAAGCTCCTGGATCAGGCCTTTATTTATCCCCCGTGAAACGGAGGGATACAGTTATGAGCTGGTCCGTCTGTCTGTCCGCAAAAAGTATGAAGTTTTGTCCGGCCGACTTCTCATAGAAGGGATTGTCGTAGGTACCTGAAACCTTGCATGGTGAAAACATATATATTGAAGATGTGCAACGTGGCATTATTGTCAAAATTGGGGAAAAAATTGACGTCGTGGTGTAACCGGTCAACTACTACTTCAAGGGTAAATCAGGGAATATTAAACACTGGATTTTGAAAAATATATAAATTGAAGTTGCTATTTTGAAAACCTGCCAAAAAAATTCACGTGAGGAAAGCTGTCAAAAATCGTTAATTTTTACCTGTAACTTTTTCATGCATTTTACTTTTACTGCTTCACGGGGGATTCTGCCTTACTGAGGCTCTAGTTTGTTTGCCGATTTGACCAAAACTGGCCAAAATATTGGCTAAAAACGGTGAAATTGCAAAGAAAAAAGAAAAAAATACAATGTGCTCCTTTTCGATGGGCCTTCACCAGTCGCCTGAGCACTTGCGCCAGTTGCCTTAGCACTTGCACCAGTTGCCTCGCCACTGGCCTCCATTGCTTACCCGGTAAGATGTTGGACTGATAATCACGAGGCCGTGGGTTCAAGCCCCGTTGAAGGCGAATTTTTTCATTGTCTTCCTTTGTCGGTTTCGTGGGCAATATTTATAGTTCTGCCTCCCATAGCAATGGTTTGCGTTGTGGCCTGCGAAGCCAGAGGTTTAAGCCCCAGTCAGGAATCAGTTTATTTTTGTGTTTTTCATGCCTGCTATATCTGTAGTGTTGCTCAAGGTGCGTAATAATACTGAATACTTTTTGTATTAATACTTTAATGTGTGCGATTGACCGGTATATGCGTTTAAGCGGTGTGCAATTATCCGGTAAATTTTCTTACATTATCAATGAAAATATTTTGGGATTTGGAAATTCTATGCGATTAACCGGTTTATGCGTTTAATCGGTACCCGATTAAGTGATTTCGTCCGCACTGGTTATTATTACAATATAGTTGTAGTGTTTTTCTTGTATATTGGGCAAAAAACTGGTAAAATACACCGATAGCTGTTCGTCCCATATATCCTGTCCAATTAATTTGGATAGCAGCGTTGCCCATGAGGCCTACCGAATGTAAATTTTGTCCAAATTCGTCGGGTTGTCGTTTCACCTTTGTAATACCTTCGCATCTACGGCTGGGCACAATGTCCACGGACATTCTAGTTACATTCTCCTCATATTGATTGCTTTGTGTGTAATTGTAGAGAAGCTGAGTAGAGGAGAAATGAAAAATGTTGCCCGAACTCTCCAAAATGCACTCATAAATCCCGCTTATCGCAGTACAGTAAGTGGCCAGACTTTCCAATGGTATATTTTTTTTCGTTCCTAAAAATAGAACATTTAAGGAAAAAGGAAGTCAAAAAAAGGGAAAAAGAGTTTGTTACTGTATCTTGTAAAGTCGCTTTGCCAAACCCTATTTTGTTAATCTGACCATGACAATAAGTAGAGAGTTTAGCTTCAGGGAATTGAGCTTTCAACAAGAACCGCGGTAGGTAAATTGCCATATTTTATGCCACGTATTTGTTGATCGGATAGCGACAAACGAACAAAAATGCATTGTAGACATGAGAACGTCTCCACTTGTTCGTTTTTCTCTACATTTTGGTTTTTGTAATTTACTTATTTGCGTCGCCAGTCACTTATATTTTACTCATTTCTATTTAAAAATGAAAATAAATAAATAAAAAATAAAAAAGACAGGGCTGTGGTATGACACGTAGGTGGAGAAGATCCTAGCGAATCCAGACACTCTGGATAACCTGATTGCTACCACACCATCTCTTGACAAGGATCCAGTTGCCATTGGTGACGTATTTATAGTAGTACACGGATAGTGCTGACGTGCACACACTTCTACAAGTTTTCATATTAAACGTTAAAAAAAAAACAACAGTTTGACTATAGTAAACGTTCTAATTTCAACTTGAATTTTGCATTACTTTTAAAGTTTTGGCCAAATCAAACTTGATTTAGCTCCGTTGAAGCCGTTCAAGTAATGAAAGTTCATCTTCAAAGTTACCATAAAAGCAGGCTCTTTTAATAAACGGAAAATGGAAAAAATATCTAATAAAAGAATAAGGAAGAGATTGGTAAGGAAAATCATATGCCGGTGTTTTCAGCCATGCTACAAGATCCAGATCTGCTGGCTGTTTTGGCTGATCCCAAACTGATCGAAAAGTAAGTGTTCGTGAGAAATACTGGGCGCTAGGAGAGAACCCCTCCTGTTATCCAATGTGTGGGTTGTGTGGCGTTCACGTAGGCTCATTCGTATGTCTGTGGTCACTAAAGGTTGTGCGTAAAGGAGATACAGAAAAATCTCCGTGTAAGGAACGTCTTTTGGACTGGCAAATATGTTCAGTACACACAAAGGTGAGACGTGACCAATAGAAGAAAGACTAGGAAACGGAAAGGGTGCTCCGTTATAAGAGCGTGTTCCTTAACAGCTTGTTCCTCATCAGCGTGTTCCTTAACGGCTTGTTCCTCATCAGCGTGTTCCTTAACGGCTAGTTCCTCATCAGCGTGTTCCTTAACGGCTTGTTCCTCATCAGCGTGTTCCTTAACGGCTAGTTCCTCATCAGCGTGTTCCTTAACGGCTAGTTCCTCATCAGCGTGTTCCTTAACGGCTAGTTCCTCATCAGCGTGTTCCGTAACAGCTTGTTCTTCATCAGCGTGTTCCGTAACAGCTTGTTCCTTAACGGGCGTTTGTTCCTTAACGGGGGCGTAACTGTTGACACATGGTGTGATTGCTGCACGGAGCACTGGCCTGGCGGCAGGCAGAAGCAAACTTTTCTATCGTGGGATAATCCGATTTTTTGTGGTATGAAGAGATACGTTCTCAATGATGTGAATCGCAAAAGTGTAACAGTTTCTGAAACTGTAAAACTAAAACGGTATGAAGCTGTCATTAGATGTTATTCACTTCATCAGCTCTATTCCGTTTTTTTTTCAGGGTGATTAGCAAACACCCGGGGTTGGCACAAGCCGCCATGTTTGTGACGTCAGCACTGAGGGAGCATAGTATGCAGGGGACCAGCCCGGCAAGCCGCAGGCGCACTGGCACTTCGGGTACGTACGCCGAGGACATGACGTGGCTGTTGCGTCATCATGACCAACATGGCGGACGGCACGAGATTTGTGGGAATTTGCGGGTATCACGATACAAAAGTTAAACCTGACGAGCAAGTGGACGTATCGAAGAACATCCCTCAGCCGGTAGCTCGGTATATGTCCGTATGTGTAAACAATGTTTCAAAATGCTACTGTTCCTATATTACGGGTCCGATTGTTTTAAAATTTGGCAGAAATGTTCTCTGGGTATTTCTTCCACACAGCTTGTGTTTTTCTCCCCAAATGTGGCCAAAAATTGGGTAAATTTGGGAAAACACAAAAAATGCTACTTTTACTACAGACAGGTTCGATAGCGTTGAAATTTGACAGGAATGTTCCTCTCACTCTCTGCATCAGGATTTTATCTTTTTTGACCGAAATTGGCCAAAATTTTGGCCGAAAACGTTAAAATTGCAAAAAAAAAAAAAAAAAAAAAACGAAAACAAAAATAAAAAAAAAAAAAAAAAAAACAACTCCCAGTGTGCTCCTTGGTGCGTCTTAATCAGTCGCTTGACACTTGCCTCGATAGTATGATCGGTAGGATGTCGCACTGATGATCACGAGGTCGTGGGTTCAAACCCCGCTGAAATCGAATATTTTCCATGTCTTCCTTAACCGGTTTTATCGGTAATATTTATAGTTCTGCCTCCTGCTTTTGCGGCAGCACCATGTTCGCGGACATACTTGTCTGTTATTATTGGTATGGTTTTTACTGTTAAGTGTTGTGACTTGCCTGTGTATAATAGCGGCTTACTGAAGCTCTGTAGGCAGAACAGAAACATGAGGACACTGTTGTTTTTGAGAGAATACAGGTAAAAAGCAAGTGTCGTGAAAGATCTTGTGAAACGTTATACCTTAGTGTTAAAAAGGAACACGTTTTGAGATGTCTGCGTAGTGGAGTCATTTTCCAGCACAGATTTGTTCTCTCTACGAAGGCTTATTGTAGACCGTATATACAGTCAGCGATGCGAGGCTTTCGCAAGGGTGAAGGGGGCGGGTGGTGATGTGGTGTCCACTTTCTAGACCCGGATAAAAACACGTACAATAACACCATTGTGTAGTGACTTAATTTATTCCCCACAGTGAATATATGCGATCGACCGCGTGTCTGTCGGTCTGTCGGTCGGTCTGTCATCAAGAGCTTGTTAACACGATAACTTAAAAACTCCTGCAAGGATTTTAATGAAACTTGGTATGTAACTTCTATGGAAACAAACATAGATCGGTATTGTAAATGGGCCAGGTTCGTCCAAGGAAAATGGACCAGCTGGACTTGGGAAATTTCAGCTCTTGATTGACTATTGATGGCCGTGTTTAACTGATGGGGGGGGGGGGGGGGGCTGTGGGGAATATGTGGGCTTGCACTCTGCTCCAGTTCCAGATTCCAATAAAAGAGACGCCCATTAAACCTGTTTGTAGTGACCATCGTCCGGATCCGGATAAAAAGACTACAGTGATACTTTTTTATGGCTACCACTTTTCAGATCCGGGTAAAAGACATCAGAAAACTTTTGTGACGTCAGAAAACTTTTGTGACTACAGTCAAGGCCCTGCAAAAAGACAAACAGTCAAGCCTGTTTGTAGTGACCGCCTTCCAGACCCCGGATAAAAAACGGACAATAATACGTTTTCAGTCTTTGAACTGTCCTTAGTTCAGGTGGTCCTTAGTTCCGGAATAATGCCAGAGGTTACTGTTGTAGGCCTCTACAAAGTGGACTTGTATCGGTAAGCGTATTACGTTTCAGAGGGGCACGCTAAAGTTATGGCCCAAATTCTTATTGAACGGCACAGTATAGGCTCATTATTCATAGGTCTGCTTGCAGTGTTGCCACATCATCCTTGTTTAAGGATTATCCTATTTTTTTTTAAAAAGCCCGATTTTATTCTCTTTTTATCCTTAAATACTTTTTTTATATATATTTTTTTAAAAATTTTCATCCTTTTATACTTTTTTCGCTTTTCATCCTTTTTTGTTCTGATCCTTTTTTTTCATTTTTTTTTCGTTCAAAATACTTTTTTTCCCAATTAGTTATATGTCTTTTTCTGCTAGAATTTTTTCTCACCCTAGTCATTACCCTTGATTAGGCCATTATATTAACCGCTCTAACACTGTATGTACAATTTCCAACTTTTTTGCAGCGTCTTTTGCTAAAATCAACACATCTGTTAAAAAAGGGTATTTTTTTTACGGAATTGAAACATATATTCAGGATCTTGTAAATTGTAAAATATCCATTATTCTAAATGATGTTAAGTATTTCTTATTTCTTCAATGATTGTGAATAATTTTAATCTATAATTTTGAGTTGCATGTCCCTAGGGACCATCGATTAAGTACGTACGCATATTTTTTTTTAAATTTCAGACACCCCTATTTGTTTGCACTAAATTGTGACATCATCATGGAATTTGACTTTAAAGTTTGCATCCCACTACCACGAAATCCCCCCCCCCCCCCCCACCCACTTGCCCCGTGCATATGTAATTTATAAATGGTCCTTTATGTTATTGCATGTTTTGATTACTTTTAGGATGTATTTTTAAACTTTTAAAATTTTCAGCAAAATATGAGTTATATCCTTTTTTTCATACTTTTTTCCCCCAAATTTATCCTTTTTTTAATCCTCTTTTTATCCTTTTTTCTTGACGACTCCGTGGCAACACTGTGCTTGCTGCAGGTCACTCTTCCTTGGACCCGGCTGTAAGTCGCCATTTGTTGGACCGAGTGTTTTAGGTCACTGTTTACCGGACCACGTGTTTATCCGGTGGACCACGTGTTACAGGTTACTATTCATCGGACCACGTGTTTCAGACCACTGTAATCCATTGGTCCACGTGTTACAGGTCACTATTCTTTGGACCGTCTGTCCGATGATGAGGATGACATGGATACCAATCAGAGCCAGCCAATCACAGCCAACCAGCTAGCCACAGCGCTCGCCGCCGCCGCCAGTCACCCCATGCCCTCTACTGTAAGCGTTATACTCTTTACGTCATCGTATCTGGACAGACCGGGAATAATAAAGGGACAGTGAGTGGGTTAGAGGCGGAGAGGGCGGGCGGGGGGGGGGGGGGCGGCGGTGCTCTGATTTCATGGATCATCGTGAAGCATCTCAACCATGTTGAACGCCATAGAACCTCATGCAATTCAAAGACATAACTGTTTTTAGTGGCAGCGTAGGTTCTCACCGCGCCCCTCCCCCCTCCTGCTGGCCCTGGGTAGTTTCCCCGACCAGAGGACAATCTATGTTTGTTGTAGTCTGGCGGAGGCGAGGTTCGCCACAGCGGCGCCGCCACCAGCAACAACCCGCAAGCCGACTTACGCCAGGTGCTGCGGCAAGCCCTCGGGGGGCCGCCCCAGCCCCAAGCCCTCACCGAGGTATGCCCGTTTCGTCGTCTTTCACCTGTTGGTTTGTGACATCATTTATATCGAAGCTTTTTTTAAATTAAAAGCCTCCGTCGCTTAGTTGTCACCTAAATGTCTTTAAATCTTAAAGGTTGCCAGCTTGACCAACCGGAAGTGTTTGCTGTTTTTTGTCAGACTTTGTTAAATTTTTGTTTGTTTTTTTTTGGTTTTTATGTAGTTCGTAAAAAAAAACGAGGAAGTAAAATTTAGAAATCAATTGTGACATTTACCGAGACTTAAGGATAACTTGGTACACGCACACCTGTCCGGTGCCTCATTGTCGTGTCGGGCAAGTCTGCGAGCCGGTTGTGTTGGCGTGCTGGGCCTTGTGCGGTAAGTCTGCGAGCAGGTTATATTAGCGTGATGGGCCTTGTGCGGTAAGTCTGCGAGCAGGTTATATTAGCGTGCTGGGCCTTGTGCGGTAAGTCTGCGAGCAGGTTATATTAGCGTGCTGGGCCTTGTGCGGTAAGTCTGCGAGCAGGTTATATTAGCGTGCTGGGCCTTGTGCGGTAAGTCTGCGAGCAGGTTATATTTGCGTGCTGGGCCTTGTGCGGTAAGTCTGCGAGCAGGTTATATTATCTTGCTGGGCCTTGTGCGGTAAGTCTGCGAGCAGGTTATATTAACGTGCTGGGCCTGTGCGGTAAGTCTGCGAGCAGGTTATATTAGCGTGCTGGGCCTGTGCGTTAAGTCTGCGAGCAGGTAATATTATCTTGCTGGGCCTTGTGCGGTAAGTCTGCGAGCAGGTTATGTTACACTGCTGGTGTGTGTGTGCTTGCAGAGTGGTCTGCAGCAGCTGCGAGAGATGGGGATAACGGACGAGAACGTGGCGAGGCAGGCGCTGACAGCTGCTGGCGGCGACATACAGGGGGCGCTCGAGATCATATTTGGAGAGGGGCTCTAACCTTACTCGTGTTCATTGCTCTTTTATTTTTCCGTGTTGGAAATTGAAAAAGAATAAAAAGACTACATGAGTGACTGAATGTTGTGTAGATGCTTGTGTGTTATTGGCTGGATCTCAAGTCAATTTTAAACAATGTAAATAAATGTTTAAAGCGATGATGCATCGGGGAGTTTTGTTTGATTATCTTCCGTTTAGATTCTTTTGAGGCCATAACAAAATAAAACTCGTTTTTCAGCCCTTGAGCTGGGCAATAAAATCACAAGAGTTAACTGGCCGGGTGTAGAAAATTGCGAGGTTTTCCATGCGGAAGAAGAAAACAAGCCATGCGTGAAACAGTAGGAGAAAAATATTGTACCATGAAAGGCAGGAAAGTACCAATTGACCTTTCTGTCGACAAATCTATGGTGAAAAATACCTCAAATTGTAATTTTAGAAACACTTGAAATCGAAAAAAAATCCCATTTTTATGAGAGACTGCAAAAGTCTCGTATCAAGTTTGTCGTCTTTTGGTTTTTATTTTTTCAAAAATGCCAGCACTCTTCAGTTCATATCCTGTTTCAAGAAAAGGTAGGGTGGGGTGGGGGAGGTTGTTAAAAAGCGCGTCCGAAGACATAGCGTTCAGTTGAAGATTTTAAGAGTTTGCTTTTTGCCTTTTTATTGCTGCATATTAATTCCAGCTGCAGCTTGACTTGACACATGTAAGCTGCAGTATGAAAGATATGCGTACTCGCTACCAATACAACGCTGGAGGCGGTTTGGCTGGCGGTCTCGTAAATGCATTCCAGAAGACCCGGTCTGTTGTCACGGAAACCAGATGAGAATTAGCACATAGCGGAGAGCTTCTGCTCTACGAACTATGTAACACGTTTGTGACAGATTTTGTGGATTAATTAATATAAACACTGCAGAAGCATTTGAGACACTTTAGAGTTTTGTCGTGCACATTCTGATCCACCATCCATCCCTGCCCTGTCCGCTCCACCCCCGGATAAGTGACATCACGACCTTCGACCTTCGACCGCCTTACGATTTCATAAAAATGTTCCCATTAATTAATGAGACAGCGTCCAAAGAAGCTGTTAAAAATGGCCGAAAAATTGGCATGTTTGGTAAGAGAGTCGTCTCCGACACCAGAAATAATAATAATAATAATAATAATAATAATAATTATCATATAGACTGTAGAGAGAATGCACACTGACAATATATATTGTCAGTGTGCACATTGGATGTGCAAGGTTGTGTTATTTTTTCAAACTGAATTTTGTCAGACAAGTTCCAAAAGCCGAAAGCAACAACCTTTTAAAAACTTTACACATTGAAAACAATTATGTTGCAGTTGAGTTGAAAATGCTCAAAAATTGACTCATCATCACAATTGATCAAAAATACACATTTCTCATCGCAACTAGGCGAGAAGAATGGGTTTGTCCAGGCAAGTTCTCAGATATTACAAGGTCCAGCTTTTTGATACTGACACAATGGAGCATATGCAATGCCGTGTTATTTTGCAAACTGGCCTAAAAAAAAATCACTTTATCAAAAGCTGATAAAATTTTGGACATTTTGGTCGAACCTTGGAAGTAGGGGGAAAGTGGGGATTCCAGCTCACTTTGTGACGTTATTTTACCCCTGGCATTCCACTGCAGTGACGTCATACCCCCCTCCCCCCTCCCCCCCCTAGGCGAACAACATTCAAGTCAGCATAAGTGACACACAAGCATTTGATCACATGCCAAATCGGTGTGCTACAGGACAGGTGGCAAAAATCAAGACACCTCCCCCCCCCTAGCAGACATTCAGGACAGACCCCCCCCCCCCCCTAGGCGGCAGTCGAGATTTTTTTTTTTTTTTTTTTTTTGGTAGCAGGTGGCAGTCGGGACAGACCAGCATTGCGTCATAATTCTCATGTGATTTGACTGTGCAGTTGGTTTTGAAAATAAAAAATATATATAGGAAGTTGTTGCGATACCACAGCTTTATATCTACTTTAAAGTGAAAAAAAAATGTTCCCGTGGACTAGTTTTTTTACCCTTTACTCCCATACTGGTTTATGAATTGTGTATTGGTCAGTCTGTTTTGCAACATTTTACGGCATTGTAGAATTTTTTTTACTAAAAAATGTCCAAACACAAAACAACAGAAAAAAACTTACTAAATATATTATCTCTTACGAATTTAAATGAATATGTTACAAACCATGTACTATGTTATCCTAAAAGAGTTAGCATCCGTATTAAAAGTTAAACGTTAGCACATATTTTTTAGAATACTCTTTCAATATGTAAAACTTCTCGCCTGTTCTCTAACAGCATTTGTTCTAAGAGTCATTCTTTTCTCAAATAGCTGAAAAGTACAAAGTCGACTGCGCTAGACACACAGCTCTTGTTATGCAGTGTTTGTAAACAGACAGACGGCAAAGCCAGCGGGGATACTTAACAGGTGGTAAAAATCAACATTGCTAGCAGTAAGTGAGGAAAGAGGGGTTCCAGCACATTTCACTGTTTGATTCAGGTTTATGTTAAGTTTTGTAAAGTGGTTATGGGCTACTTGCACCGATGGCTGTATGCATTTTTGCAACAAGACGCCATTTTAACTTTCGTTATAGTTGACCGATTTGTATGAAAATTTCGCTGTTTGGTTCAGTTTTATATCTAGTTTTAACATAGTCATGGGCTAGTTGCACCGACGGCTGTATACATTTTTTGTCGCATGTCGCCATTTTAACTTAAAAGCAACCTAACTTTCGTTAGACTTAACCAATTTGTATGAAAATTTCACTGTTTGATTCAGTTTAGTTTAAATTCTGCTGAGTCAACAATTTTAACAAGTTTGAACAAGTTACACATCATATTTTGATTACATGTTCAACATGTTCAACTTGTATGGAAATTTCACTGTTTGATTCAGTTTTATATCTAGTTGTAACATAGTCATGGGCTAGTTGCACCGACGGCTGTATGCAATTTTTGTCGCATGCCACCATTTTAACTTAAAAGTGACCTAACTGTCGTTATGCTTAACCAATTTGTATGAAAATATCACTGTTTGATTCAGTTTTTTATCTAGTTTTGTTATTAAGTAGTCACAGGTTATTTGCACATGTGGCTGTAAGCATAATGTATATTTTAGTAACGTTTGAAAAAAGTAGATAACTTTCTTCATGTTCAACCGATTTGACTGAAAATTTTACCGTTTGATCTAGTTTTATTTCTAGTTTACAGTGGTCACAGGCTATTTGCACAGGTGAGAAGAGCACACCATTCAAACATGTGTTCGAATGGCAAGCCCATTTAAAAGACGTGTTCGAATGGCAAGCCCATTCAATACACGTGTTCGAATAATTTTTGGAAGATATTACGTCATGGTATTGTTCAACAAATTGTTCAACATGTTCAACATGTTCAACATGTTCAACATGTTCAACATGTTCAACAAGTTCAACATGTTCAACATGTTCAACAAGTTCAACATGTTCAACATGTTCAACAAGTTCAACATGTTCAACAAGTTCAACATGTTCAACATGTTCAACAAGTTCAACATGTTCAACATGTTCAACATGTTCAACAAGTTCAACATGTTCAACATGTTCAACATGTTGTTCAACAAGTTGTTGTATATGAAGCTATGTTTAAAGACTTTCTCATCATTTGAATAGTGTAGGTTGAACCGAAAGGATGTATAAATGCAACATTTGTTCGAAATCTTACAATTGGCCGCAAAGTCTTAAAAGACACTCAAAGGTTACTCACACGTCAGAAGTGGATGAAGAATAGGATATGGAAAACCCTGTAAAACTACCATTCACGGAAACTTTAGATGAGTCTTCTATGGAAAGTCAAAGCGTTAATATGGCTGAAAAGAACGCACAGGCTTGTACAGAATGTGGTGCATTATACAACAGCGAAGAAGCTTTGCTCAAACATATGGAGCAGTGTGGTGAGGATGCTGATGACAGGAGTTCTGAAAGTGAGTCAGAAACAGACTCTGAAAGTGAGTCAGAAATAGACTCTGTTTGGTATGATATGGTTCAAGAAGTCTACGATGACTATGATGTCAAATTTCAAGAAAAGGTTTCAGAATATGAAGAACAAGGACTTGAAGATGCGCGGGAAATAGCAAGTTATGACCTTCGACCCATTTATAAACATGGACTAAAACAACTGTTTATGAGACTATTCAACTATACCCAGCGTCTAGAACAAAGCCAACATTATCAAAAGATTTTAAAGGACTTTAATTACTTTGTGGATGAAAAACATTACAAGTATTCAAAGGCACTAAAGGCGGCTATAAGGAAAAACAATGCATTCTTTGAAGAGCTACTAGATATGGAGGAAGAGGAGTATGACAGCAGCGATGAAGAAAGTGGTATAGAGAGTGAACAGAGTGAAACAGAAGAAGAAAAATAGACTTATTTGACTAAACTTTATGATAAAGACTTTATAAATGTTGTAATATTTTATGAACTTAAGCGTTGTGTATTAATATATGCCTTGCTTTGCAACATATAAAGTCGTAAGGTTATTGACGCGGTTTTAATTGACCCGTAAACCATATATCATATATCGTATATTAGGTATTATAGTTAATCTTGTATTATTATGTATTATATTCAAGAATTGTATTATTATGTATTATATTCAAGTATTGTATGAAAAAAATAAAAAGTTGAAAAGCATCATATGTGTGTTTATTGAATATAACAAATATGTACAATTATGATACAAACAAAACTATTTCAAATACATATTATGTTAATACATGTGCAGATTCACAAGAACTTAACTTAAAATTTTATAACAACTAACTTCACATGAACATAGATGATGTTAATTTCTACTATAAAACTATAAAATTTTCTGCAGGCATGTTGAACATGAACATGTTCAACATGAACATGTTCAACATGTTCAGCAAGTTGTTGTTCAACCAGTTGTTCAACATGTTCAACAAGTTGTTGTTCAACATATTAAGACAACTCACTATAGAGCATAAAAGGCATCTGTCCTCAGACATAACGTACATTCTGTATCAAGATACTGAAGAGTGAACATGTCTGCAGTGAGTGAACAACGACTACCATCTATGACAATGCCTGTATAAAAGTCTGAGACAATGCCTGCAGAAAATTTTATAGTAAAGCCTGAGACAATACCTACAGCAAAGTCTAAGGCAATGCCCATGGTAAAGTCTAAGGCGAAGTCATGTCAGCAGCGTCAAAAGCGACCACATCTTAGAAAGATAAAAAGAGATGAGTTACCAGCTATGACGCCGCCGTGTAAAAAGCGAAAAATTAAGACAGAGCCTAAAATGAAGCGAGAACCAGAGTGTAAAGCTGCTACCACCATGAAGGAGATGAGTGTAGACGATTTACCGGTTATGATACCTATTAATGGAGAAATATATATTAAATTGGCGAAATATCAACAGAAAGTGATGGTTAACATTCGTGAATATATTACGGATCATACATCTGGGAGGTTACATCCTACCAAGAAGGGAATTTTGTTGTCATTGAACGATTGGCACATGCTGAAGAAGCAAATGACGTCAGTGGATCTCATGCTTCAGAAAATGGATTTGTATAAATGTAGTGACTGTCAGAAGATCGTTGAGTAGACAGCGAGATGACTGTATACAGTTTTAACTGCATGACGAGCTTAGTGGATGCTATGATTTCATCACCCTCAGTGCAGAAGATTGGAGCGAAGGTTTTGAAGCTTAACAAGAACTTGAAACTTAGCTTTAACTCATATGGGCATGTACATTTGATATGTAGTTCAAATAAAATTGTCTTCATATGTAGACTATGAAATTAACATCATCTATGTTCATGTGAAGTTAGTTGTTATAAAATTTTAAGTTAAGTTCTTGTGAATCTGCACATGTATTAACATAATATGTATTTGAAATAGTTTTGTTTGTATCATAATTGTACATATTTGTTATATTCAATAAACACACATATGATGCTTTTCAACTTTTTATTTTTCTCATACAATACTTGAATATAATACATAATAATACAATTCTTGAATATAATACATAATAATACAAGATTAACTATAATACCTAATATACGATATATGATATATGGTTTACGGGTCAATTAAAACCGCGTCAATAACCTTACGACTTTATATGTTGCAAAGCAAGGCATATATTAATACACAACGCTTAAGTTCATAAAATATTACAACATTTATAAAGTCTTTATCATAAAGTTTAGTCAAATAAGTCTATTTTTCTTCTTCTGTTTCACTCTGTTCACTCTCCATACCACTTTCTTCATCGCTGCTGTCATACTCCTCTTCCTCCATATCTAGTAGCTCTTCAAAGAATGCATTGTTTTTCCTTATAGCCGCCTTTAGTGCCTTTGAATACTTGTAATGTTTTTCATCCACAAAGTAATTAAAGTCCTTTAAAATCTTTTGATAATGTTGGCTTTGTTCTAGACGCTGGGTATAGTTGAATAGTCCCATAAACAGTTGTTTTAGTCCATGTTTATAAATGGGTCGAAGGTCATAACTTGCTATTTCCCGCGCATCTTCAAGTCCTTGTTCTTCATATTCTGAAACCTTTTCTTGAAATTTGACATCATAGTCATCGTAGACTTCTTGAACCATATCATACCAAACAGAGTCTATTTCTGACTCACTTTCAGAGTCTGTTTCTGACTCACTTTCAGAACTCCTGTCATCAGCATCCTCACCACACTGCTCCATATGTTTGAGCAAAGCTTCTTCGCTGTTGTATAATGCACCACATTCTGTACAAGCCTGTGCGTTCTTTTCAGCCATATTAACGCTTTGACTTTCCATAGAAGACTCATCTAAAGTTTCCGTGAAAGGTAGTTTTACAGGGTTTTCCATATCCTATTCTTCATCCACTTCTGACGTGTGAGTAACCTTTGAGTGTCTTTTAAGACTTTGCGGCCAATTGTAAGATTTCGAACAAATGTTGCATTTATACATCCTTTCGGTTCAACCTACACTATTCAAATGATGAGAAAGTCTTTAAACATAGCTTCATATACAACAACTTGTTGAACAACATGTTGAACATGTTGAACATGTTGAACTTGTTGAACATGTTGAACATGTTGAACATGTTGAACTTGTTGAACATGTTGAACATGTTGAACTTGTTGAACATGTTGAACATGTTGAACGTGTTGAACTTGTTGAACATGTTGAACATGTTGAACTTGTTGAACATGTTGAACTTGTTGAACATGTTGAACATGTTGAACTTGTTGAACATGTTGAACTTGTTGAACATGTTGAACATGTTGAACTTGTTGAACATGTTGAATATGTTGAACATGTTGAACATGTTGAACTTGTTGAACATGTTGAACATGTTGAACAATTTCTTGAACAATACCATGACGTAATATCTCCCAAAAATTATTCGAACACGTGTATTGAATGGGCTTGCCATTCGAACACGTCTTTTAAATGGGCTTGCCATTCGAACACATGTTTGAATGGTGTGCTCTTCTCACCTGTGCAAATAGCCTGTGACAACTGTAAACTAGAAATAAAACTAGATCAAACGGTAAAATTTTCAGTCAAATCGGTTGAACATGGTGAAAGTTATCTACTTTTTTCAAACGTTACTAAAATATACATTATGCTTGCAGCCACATGTGCAAATAACCTGTGACTACTTAATAACAAAACTAGATATAAAACTGAATCAAACACTGATATTTTCATACAAATTGGTTAAGCATAACGACAGTTAGGTCACTTTTAAGTTAAAATGGTGGCATGCGACAAAAAATGCATACAGCCGTCGGTGCAACTAGCCCATGACTATGTTACAACTAGATATAAAACTGAATCAAACAGTGAAATTTCCATACAAGTTGAACATGTTGAACATGTAATCAAAATATGATGTGTAACTTGTTCAAACTTGTTAAAATTGTTGACTCAGCAGAATTTAAACTAAACTGAATCAAACAGTGAAATTTTCATACAAATTGGTTAAGTCTAACGAAAGTTAGGTTGCTTTTAAGTTAAAATGGCGACATGCGACAAAAAATGTATACAGCCGTCGGTGCAACTAGCCCATGACTATGTTAAAACTAGATATAAAACTGAACCAAACAGCGAAATTTTCATACAAATCGGTCAACTATAACGAAAGTTAAAATGGCGTCTTGTTGCAAAAATGCATACAGCCGTCGGTGCAAGTAGCCCATAACCACTTTACAAAACTTAACATAAACCTGAATCAAACAGTGAAATGTGCTGGAACCCCTCTTTCCCCACTTACTGCTAGCAATGTTGATTTTTACCACCTGTTAAGTATCCCCGCTGGCTTTGCCGTCTGTCTGTTTACAAACACTGCATAACAAGAGCTGTGTGTCTAGCGCAGTCGACTTTGTACTTTTCCGCTATTTGAGAAAAGAATGACTCTTAGAACAAATGCTGTTAGAGAACAGGCGAGAAGTTTTACATATTGAAAGAGTATTCTAAAAAATATGTGCTTACGTTTAACTTTTAATACGGATGCTAACTCTTTTAGGATAACATAGTACATGGTTTGTAACATATTCATTTAAATTCGTAAGAGATAATATATTTAGTAAGTTTTTTTCTGTTGTTTTGTGTTTGGACATTTTTTAGTAAAAAAAAATTTACAATGCCGTAAAATGTTGCAAAACAGACTGACCAATACACAATTCATAAACCAGTATGGGAGTAAAGGGTTAAAAAAACTAGTCCACGGGAACATTTTTTTTCACTTTAAAGTAGATATAAAGCTGTGGTATCGCAACAACTTCCTATATATATTTTTTATTTTCAAAACCAACTGCACAGTCAAATCATATGAGAATTATGACGCAATGCTGGTCTGTCCCGACTGCCACCTGCTACCAAAAAAAAAAAAAAAAAAAAAAAAAAATCTCGACTACCGCCTAGGCGGGGGGGGGGGGCCCGTCCCGACTACCGGCTAGGGGGGGGAGGGGGGGGGTCTGTGGCCGGCTGCCGACTAGGTGGGGGGTGTCTTGATTTTTACCACCTGTTACAGTATCCACGCTGGCTTTGCCACCTGTCTGTTTACCAACACTGCATAACAAGAGCTGTGTGTCTAACACAGTCGACTTTGTACTTTTCAGCTATTTGAGAAAAGAATTACTCGTAGAGAACAGGCGAGAAGTTGCGAGAAGTTTTACATATTGAAAGAGTATTCTAAAAAATATGTGCTTACGTTTAACTTTTAATACGGATGCTAACTCTTTTAGGATAACATAGTACATGGTTTGTAACATATTCATTTAAATTCGTAAGAGATAATATATTTAGTAAGTTTTTTTCTGTTGTTTTGTGTTTGGACATTTTTTAGTAAAAAAAAATTCTACAATGCCGTAAAATGTTGCAAAACAGACTGACCAATACACAATTCATAAACCAGTATGGGAGTAAAGGGTTAAAAAAACTAGTCCACGGGAATATTTTTTTTCACTTTAAAGTAGATATAAAGCTGTGGTATCGCAACAACTTCCTATATATATTTTTTATTTTCAAAACCAACTGCACAGTCAAATCATATGAGAATTATGACGCAATGCTGGTCTGTCCCGACTGCCACCTGCTACCAAAAAAAAAAAAAAAAAAAAATCTCGACTGCCGCCTAGGGGGGGGGGGCCCGTCCCGACTACCGGCTAGGGGGGGGGGAGGGGGGTCTGTGGCCGGCTGCCGACTAGGTGGGGGGTGTCTTGATTTTTACCACCTGTTACAGTATCCACGCTGGCTTTGCCACCTGTCTGTTTACCAACACTGCTTAACAAGAGCTGTGTGTCTAACACAGTCGACTTTGTACTTTTCAGCTATTTGAGAAAAGAATTACTCGTAGAGAACAGGCGAGAAGTTGCGAGAAGTTTTACATATTGAAAGAGTATTCTAAAAAATATGTGCTAACGTTTAACTTGCAATGCTGGTCTGTCCCGACTGCCACCTGCTACCAAAAAAAAAAAAAAAAAAAAAAAATCTCGACTGCCGCCTAGGGGGGGGGGGGGGGGGTCTGTCCTGAATGTCTGCTAGGGGGGGGGGAGGTGTCTTGATTTTTGCCACCTGTCCTGTAGCACACCGATTTGGCATGTGATCAAATTCTTGTGTGTCACTTATGCTGACTTGAATGTTGTTCGCCTAGGGGGGGGGGGAGGGGGGGTATGACGTCACTGCAGTGGAATGCCAGGGGTAAAATAACGTCACAAAGTGAGCCGGAATCCCCACTTTCCCCCTACTCTTGGAGTTTTGTCTGTATGAGTTTTCAGAAACTGTGAGGCCCAGTCTAATGAAACTTATCACAGTGAAGATGTGTGAAACGCAGGTGTGCAACGTCGTATTAATTTATTTTTCGAAATGGGTCAAACAAAAAAACTGGCACCTCTGAATGCATAAAACCTGCGGAATTTTCTTTCTGGCTCCTCTTTTACTATTTCGTCGTTCTTTTTTTTTTCAATTGACTTTAGAAAGTGCGTCCCAGTCAAACATAAAAACTTCTGAAGCTGTGCATATATTACAAATACGGGTATTGCAGATAGGCCAAACTATTATCGTTGAAATCGGCCAACAGTTGACAGATCGGTGTTTTTGTTAATGACAAAAAATGACACATTTTGCGTCGCAGGCATCTTCTGTCGTATTTAGCTGTGATGTCGTTGTCAGGAGGAAGACAAGCTAAATTTTGTTGTTAATGTTGAGGAAACATAAAATAGTTTAATAATAGAAGTAAAAATTTCCACCAACTTTTCGACATATTGACGAAATAAGCGCAGTGCCTGTTTGTGTCATGTCTTGTGTGTTAGTAATCACAAGGCGATTGAGTTTTTTTCTTTTTTTTTTCTTTTTTTTTTGCAATTTTGCCCCATTCCCGACTCATTCGGGTGAAGAATCCCAGATCTGTTATTTGGAAGGGACAAAATATTGAAATTTAATGAGTTAAATTAAAGAAGTTGGAAATATCACAAGAAATTATAGAAATTGTAGTGGACTGTTCCAGACTGTTCACATATTAGACGTGTCAACTGGCCCAGATTGTACGCTGTGTTAAATTGGGTGTAAGTGAGAAGTAAGGAAGAGAAAAGAAACTTTGTCGGCCCCAATTCGCGCCGTTAGCGGAAGGGGAAAGCTGGGTCGATGCCCTACCATGTGTTCTACTTTTAAAGCATGATCTCATTGGTTTATTGTCAGTGTAAATAGCTGAAACCCGATTATGATAGCTTAATTTATTATGGGAAAATATTCAAAGACAACGAATATAGTTTACATAGTCATAAACCACACAGTCGGTTTTAACAACTTCGCGAATGCACGTTTAACAGCACAACGGCAGAAGCTATGGGATGTGGGGTACTTTCGTGACTTGTTCTTCAATATTTACGCACTTTAAGAGACACATGGCCTGAGCGACCCTATAATGAGACGGTCCTGAGAACACTCTCTGGCCCTGAGCTGTAATATCTCTCCCCACACCCCGTCTCCCACCCCGCGCCCCGAAATGGCGAGGCAGTTGTGATTACAGCGTTCTTTAAAACTGTTTTTACCGAAGTCGATATAACATTCTGATAAGACATTGTCACAAAAGGAATGGAATTCGTTTTAGATTTATATCTGTCACAGGGAAACCGTGAAATCTGTGTTATCACAGATTTACATATGTCACCTGGAATCTGTGTAATCTGTTATCAGAGATTTCATGAAGTACCAGAAAGAAATCGTGTAATAACAGAAAACATATCAAAATTTAAAAGGTTTGATTTATAATTTAGGCCAGGAAGAAAATAGTCTTGTTTCCCATCCCGTAAAAATGACTTGGCCGATACAGCTCAAGGGCATACAGTTTGTACGGGGTAAAACATCTAGGAATTTTGCCAGTATTGTGCTGATTGTAATTGAAATTCGTTACAAAATGCCATTACCAACAACAATACATGTATTTTGTTTAAAAGTGCGTTAAAACTCTCTGCTCGTTAAATTCAAATATTTTAATCCCATTTTTTTTGTTTATTTTCTTTAGGACCTGCCATGTATCCTAATTTTGTTGAACGATATTAGCTTATGTAGCTATATCCATGCGTTCATTAAAAAATTCGATGTTTGCTCTGTCTCATAATGCCAGATAGATTCGGATTATATTTAGTGTTTATGATTTTATTTAAGCAAAGGGGGATCAGAAACCAGGTTTAGCTGTCTTAGGTATGGGTCTGCAGTAAAATCCACAGAATAAAGCGAATGGTTTCGTAAGTGTCATGTTATGTTCATTACGTTAATCTCATTTAGCTATGGGAGTATTATTTAGAGGCAATTTATCTTAACTCTGCGTAAGAATATGTAATTTGGCATTTAATATAACAAGCAAGTATTCCTTTTTAAATATGTGTAAATTTGTATTGCAAGAGACTGTAAATAACCTGAAATCACAGAACGACAAGAAAGTGATTTTGACTCTTAAGTACAGATTAATTTATACAAGCATTTCTAAAGCAGGTGTGATTATCAGTGCTACCTGGCAAATAAACCGTCACTGTCTGCAAAGGCTGTTTCTTATCAATTATTACTATATCAGTCACAAAAGCAATCACTTTTTATTTACAAAAGCAGTTTTATTATTTATTGTTATTTGAAAGCTAAAATTCTGACAGTTTTGAAAATAAAACGCTAAATTTAAATTACATGGAAGAAAACACTCGATGTAAAAATGGAGATATAAAGTAGAATTATGCAAAGTGGCCAAAATGAATTTATCTTATGGGCAGATTGCTGTCGCCACCGACGGGTCGTTTCTCCACCAGTGGTTGAATTACAAAATATCGTATTTAAACGACCCAGCCAGGTCTTAAAGTTGCGAGCAAAAAGAAAAAGACCTTTGAAATATTTACAGAGTTAACAATTTTATTAGAATATTTTCATACTAAATACCTTAAACACACAAGGCTTATGAGTGAATTGTGTAAAATTCGATTTCTTCAAAACAAAATATACTTTTAAAATATGTGATTAAAAACAAATTTGTGTTTCATCCTGGCCTAACTAGGAATAAATTTGGATGCGTCGATGAATGACAATCAATATTTTAGAAATATATGCCTTAGCTGGATAAAAACTGTTGTTTTTATACAAAACAATATATAAACGCACTGTACTAATGCCATATTTTTTATTTATGTGTGGTCTGTTTGCGACAGTAAATAAGTGCACTATACTTTCTAACTGGACGGACGATTTCCGAAGAGAAAACAAAGAACGCCCTCAAAATGGATAATTTTATACCGTTGGCTTTAATACTAAGTTGTATAATGATTAATACAGCAAGCCCATTATCATCAAGAAGAATGGCACCATTAATTAGGGAAACATATTTTGCAAGTGATAAGTTGTTAATTAGTAAAAACGCAAACATGAAAACATACAAAAACATGTTTACTTTGCCATTTAATCCTCCCGAAGCAAAGGGGGATTTTGCTCTGATATATCAACAGCTTATGGAGCATCAAAAGTCGGGCAAGCCCTTGGAATCAGTGATTCTTAGAATCCAGAAACCTCCCTTGACTTATGAAAGCAATTTGCTAAAAGTGGAATTTTCAAAAAATCGCACAGGCGTGGATTTTACCAGTGTAAAGGAACTATGGATAATTTTCAATGCACATTTTTCTCATTATCGGTTTCTTTTAAACATTAACGATATTGCTTTCAAGTCGTTAAAATATTTTCATATAATTTCTTTCAGTAATTCTCAAGTACTGCATTTTACACAGGCTTTTTTTAATTTACTTCCCCAGCTGCATGTAATTGACATCCAAAATGTAAGTCCCGTAATTCAGTCAATGGATTCCAATAGCACAGTAACAGAAGAAATATCACTCATGTCCATTTTCAGTGGTTTTCTCTCAGGAAATGTGGACTGTTGTTGCGCTTTAGAAATGTTATCACTTCGTGATCTAGATCCTATTTTCAGAGAGAAACAGAACGAGGATGCCAATCGTCGGATAAATGATAAGCTTGAATATTTAAGTATAACTCAAACGTATTTTGGAACGTTACCTATTGGATTACCGAGAAAATTTCCTAATTTAAAAGTGTTAGATATATCTCACAACATAGATGTTTTTATTGAAGATCAAAGCTTTTCGTATACTTCCGCTGTAATAGAAAACCTGTTGTTTCATCCCAGCCTTGAGCTCTTCATCTCGTCAAACGAGTTTGATTACTCCCGTGACTCATTGCCAGGATCATCGCGGGATAAATTTAGGTTTGGAAAATACCAGTACAACTTTGAAAGCGACGTTTTGTTTGGTAAATCGTGCGAATCTAACACAAGCATTGAAGAGCTTTTAACGCTACAGTACAATGTCAGATGTTTCAGTGCTTATTAGGTGTTAGCAATCTACCCTGTAATAGACCTTACTTAGTTATCGATTCCGACTGTATGTTGGGTGTAACACTTCCAGTAGCACCGCGTATGCAGGAAGTTTGCATAACTAACTCCCTGTTTAGCGAATATGGGCTGGACTATGTTTTTGTTACAAGTATATTATATTTACTCTCTCCTATTTGGCACATGTTACAAGTTCATGGATTTAAAAGTGGAAACAATATTTGCCTAGGTTCAAATTCCTTACAAAAAATAGATTTTGCTTTTCACTCTTTCAGTGCCGAAGCACAGGTGATAATTTTCCGAAGTGATTCCGAATATCCGTTCACCAAGGGTATGGAAAATATTCAGGAAATTATAATGAATTATGTTGACATTGATAAACTATATATCTTCAAGCTCTTTACGTCTGCCCCTTTACCTGACCTAAAGCATATTCATCTGCGCGGTAACTCTCTTTCGTTAGCAGACGATTTACAGTTATGCTCAAAGCTGCATTCGCTCACTACTATTGACCTTTCGGAAAACAATATAAAAGTGTTGCCGAAGTATCTCTTCAAGAATTGTGATAAGCTGAGCAATGTTACCCTGTCACATAATAGAATAAAAGCGCTTCCTATTGAAATTCATTATGCTATCGAAAAACTGAATATTAATATAGATTTAACAAATAATCCTTTATCATGCGAATGTGATGATCATGCGATAGAGACAATAACATGGCTCAAAAGGACTCATTATAAATACATAGACTTTCATAAGTATATATGTTATGGATCAACTGATGAAAAGGTTATTTTACATATTGACATTGATGATTACAGTGAAAAATGTCAGAGTTGGCCACTAAAAGATGTTATAATAATAAGTGTTGCTATAAGCGGTACCTTCAATTTAACTGTAGTACTAATACTTTTGTCGCACAAATACCGGTACAGAATAATCACGCAGTTATTTCGCATTAAGCGATGTTTTGGAAGATGTAATAGTAAATCGAAACACAGCAGGACATATACGTATGACATCTTCGTCTCATATTGCAATGAAGATCGTATTTGGGTACATAATATTTTTCTGCCACAACTTCAATATGTGCACGGAATTGAATGTTGTATTCACTACAGAGATTTTCCAGCCCATGGGTCAATATCAGAAGCCATCTACAAGTATATGAGTATCAGCAGATACATACTCATTGTCCTTAGTAGGTACTCAGTTAAAAAGAAATGGCCCGCTTTCGAGCTCGAACGGGCAATGGAATTGCAAAGAAGGGAAGGAAAGAAAATATTTTATGTGAAAATGGGAGATCTAGGTGACAACCTTACGCCCGAAGTAGCTTCAGTACTCGACTCAGAAATTTATTTAGAATGGCCTGAAGATATTCGGGAAGAAAGGAAGATTAAGTATTTCTTTGAAAAGTTAGTTGCTGGCATTCGAGGCAAGCAACTTTGTGACCCATGTTGCACGTGCTTTCCATCTTCTTCCAGACAAATGCCCCCATTTGATGATCAAGACCTGGAAATGTCTCCATTATTTTGATGTCGTAATGGTGTATAGCAGCATGAAAGCTATACATTCAGGCACTTTGATGGTGCCACGGTATGCAGTCACATGTAAGCTATAAACCTGTGTTTATGAAGTGACGGGATTTGGCCAAATGTAATTTATACCCTCAATCGTTTTGCAGATATGTTATACAGCCACAGGTAATGCAGCTACCCGTACCTTCGAGAGTTTTGAAGATATCACAGTATCAAGCCATATGTAACTTATACCCTTTGTTTTGATGACGCTATGGTGTATCGCCGGATGTAAGCTATACCCCGGGCATTTGCTGAGGAATTTGAAACGTGACGGTACACATGCATGTCTACACTGGTTGTACTTAAAATATTCATCGTTCGCAACACTTCTGCGATCAATGATACGCTTATTATGATATAAGTTAAACCAACAGAGTGATTTATTCTGATTCTGTGTAACTACCCCACAAACTCTGCTTGTGTAACTCCCGAACGACCTCCTCTAGTGTAACTACCGAACGACTTCCGCTTGTGTAAATACTGAACGACCTCCGCTTGTGTAACTACCCTACGACCTCTGCTTACACTACGACATATCCATACTAAAAAACATGCATGTCTACACTGGTTGTACTTAAAATATTCATCGTTCGCAACACTTCTGCGATCAATGATACGCTTATTATGATATAAGTTAAACCAACAGAGTGATTTATTCTGATTCTGTGTAACTACCCCACAAACTCTGCTTGTGTAACTCCCGAACGACCTCCTCTAGTGTAACTACCGAACGACTTCCGCTTGTGTAAATACTGAACGACCTCCGCTTGTGTAACTACCCTACGACCTCTGCTTACACTACGACATATCCATACTAAAAAACTGGAAACTGTTGAGTAGTTCTCGGGGTTTAACACACTGTTCAAAACATAGGTACCTGGAAATATTTTGTCTTTACTTAACTTCGTGTACCTATCATAAAGAATTTTGCTTAAAGCAGAACAGTACTGGTTTCTTAGGAAACATTTGGTGAGAATAATAACCCATTTCAATGTTACTTCATATAGATGTAGCGTGAGATATAAACAAATTTCATTGGAAAAATATAATCTGCATATTTACTTTTTAGTCTACTGGTTCTGAATTTTTATGCGATGTATTTATGTATCTTACATTTCAAGTAAATGAGCTCTAATTATATTGGTATAAATGTTAAGCGTTTTACTTTTTACTTTGATGTATCTTGGACAGGAAGAGAGGATATTTGTATTAAGCTCAAGTGATTATAGCTAATTAAGTCTAGAAATTGTATTATCTAGGCTTCATTTGTTAAACACAGAAATAAACACAATTTGTTTTGCACGGCACTTCAGTGACAGTGATGTACTCGGCCATATTACACATGAGTACCTAGTCAGCTCTTTTTTAAACGCCACGTCAGTCGCTTTGCGGCGTCTGCCAAATATATTTACAAATCACAGGATATGGACGTCCTATCCTTACGTCTGCATCTTACATTATATAAGCAGTCTCCAAATGTTTATTTCAAAATAACAATAGAGGAAACCTACTGAAGATTTTATTATTTATAAAGCGACTTAAAACAAGTGTACGTATGTAACTTTTAAAACACTTTTGAGGTTAATTTGTGCGATTTTAGGATACCCCAGAACACCTCTTTAAACTGTATTTTTGAACACAAACACCAATTTAATTAATGAGATTTTGACGCCTTTTGAGATGCTGTGCAATATGTAGACACACGTTGCGTTGGCTAATTATTTTTCACAGAAAAAAGGAGTGAATAAAGTAATCAAGTCTAAATTACAAATCCACCTAACCCGGACTTGTATATAAGCTCTGCTAATTGTTATAAACCAATTCAAGATACCAGTATGCGTTCTAACCGTGTACGATATAAACGACAAATGAAGTAAATAAATAAAATAAGTACTATACATAAAAAATGATTTTAATTTTAAATTTGTATCAAAGATTTAATGTATGTAAGCGTGTAAGGCAAACTGATTGCTAAAAATAATATGGGATTACTAAATCAAGCTAAGTAGCTTCATTTTTTCATAACAATTTCAATCAAAATATACAGTCGAAATCACTTAGCTGCAATGAAAGATTAAACTTCCACCACTCAGCGCCACACCTTCTTAAAGATCATATCTTGTTTCTAAGAGAGTTCAATTTACTTGCCTCCAGAAGCAAATCTTAAGTGTGTTAACCAATTATGCTGTGTTCTTCGAAAAATTCGCGATTAGCTTTTAATTGTGCAGATGCAATGTGCAATAGAATTACGTAATTGCAATCGATAAGGTCAAAAAAAAAACACGAACGTATTTCATTGTTTTTTAGGGTTGATAATCAGAAATAAATTGTTTTAAATGTTGATCAATATGATTCCATTTTTATCTGACTTGCACGGCAATTTTGCAACGAAATCACCAGTAATATAGTTGTTGCGCTTGGAAAACTCAGTTTGCAAATTAATAGACCGCAAGTCTGTACCAACAGAGGCTAAAAGTGTAATTTGATGGTAAAAATAATTATATCTCTCGTGCATGGAGGAAAACATTGATTTGGTAATCGTGTCCATTCAAATAGGGATAGATAGATCACCTTTTGTAGACGATTTTGCATTGTCATGTAAAGGTAAAGAACGAATGTAACACAACGCGGTCTTCAAAAAAAATGCACTCCCTTCATTCTCTAAAACCAAAGCGGTTTGGATCCATCATTTTGGAACAAATAAAAGGAACACAACAATACTGTTTTATTCTTTCATATGTTGAAATACGGCGGTAAAAGAAAATAAATTATGAAGTGTAATTTTGAACTTCGAGTTGGGTTTTATCTCCAGCATCAAAGAACTGAAAAGAAAATTTCAAAAGTCATTGAATTTGCTCAAGGTCATTTCAAGACAGACAGGAGCACTACATTTATGTTGTATACAACCCTTATAAGATCTAGGTTAGGCTATGCTATTGTCTATTATTGAACAAGACCATTCTATTTGAAGATTCTGCAATCCATACAACAACAAGGTCTACGGCTATGCTTAGGTGCTATCCTAACATCACCAGCTGACAGCTGACACATAGAGGCAAAATAACAACCTATTAAGGTTCAAAGATTAAAACTTGACCTACAATATGCAATGAAATTATATGCGAAGAGAAGAAATCCACACACGAAGTAGTCTTGGGAACAGATTTCTCACGGTTATAGATTTTTCATGGCTAGTGCTCTCCTAGAACTTCTATAAAAGCAAGATGGTAGTAAAAACGTTGGTAAAGAAGTAATGTTTTGATGTTTTCCAGGTACTGTACTCAATCGAGATAACGAGATAGCTGGTAGAGCTCCAAGGAGCCATTACACGACAAACGTTCTGAATCCCACACTCACACTATAAACAACATATCTCAAGATACACAAAAGGACAGACAATGGATCGGACAAAGAAATAACAAGGTGTTTGAAATCAGTCCTGTTGTTGGTGTACGGTGCCTTCGTCAAGGAGCGTTCGAGACGATATGGTAATACACAGAGCAAGAATTCAGGCAGTCACAAACACCTTTTACGTAGCGAACCTGCACCCAAATGTATCGGATGTCAAGACCGTTATACAGTGAATATATTTTAATATATCAATCATATCTTTTTTTCGGGGCGCTAATGTGATTTGAAGCCATCCTTTTTCATTTAAAGCCCGACACACGACATTTGAGACCACTAGGGCCTCAAATATCATTTGGAGGCTTGAAATGGAACTATAGGGACCTCATACGAAAACGTAGAACCTCAAATTACAATTAACGCCTCAGCAAAACCATGTAATTACTATAATTGTCAACATATGATGCAGTTTATATCGACTGCAGTGTTTATTTCAACAAAAAAAAAAAAAAAAAGAAATACCATACATGACATTAAAACACGGTAATAGTTAACTTTCCATTTTAACATTAAACCTCACATTTATGTACAATCTACTTTGTTACGTGCCCTCTGCTGACGGTCTCATTTTCGCCATCTGAAAAAGATCCATTTTCTATGACGGTGGAACCTCCTGTGTAATATTTATTTGCTAGCTTGTTTTTTTATTTCTTTTGTTTGTTTATTTATTTGAAAACATCAGAAAACTTCAAGGCTTCTATGTGGCTTAACATATTTGAACGATGTCGTTTCTGTGTTGGTCATGTACGGGTCAAGACTTGCCCCTTTACGCGATTAAACATATTTTCTTTGTCTGAACTGCCCCTTGAAATATTACTGTTATCACCGAGGTACGCATACAATGAATGGTATAGAGGAAGGACAGGCCGGCTTTCTTTGAGCTCGTTTGCGTCATAAACACTTAACAAGCCTTTGGCTTGCAAGGGGTATATGAATTTGTACGAGCAGTCGTTCGCCCTTTTTTGTCTTCTTGACAGTATTCCGATTTTTTGTGTCTTTTTCTTCTCTAACACTATGGGCCCTAGGACCAAGAAACTTGGGACTTATGAAGAGCTTGACCTGAACGTGTGCATGTCACTTTTTATTTTCGTCTTTGATTTTGTTTTCTTTGTTAAAACGCCATGTGAAAAGAGTGTATTTTTGCAAGTGAATGCAGTGCATTTAACGTACAGCACAGAACACATAGTTGTTCAGCTTTGTGCGAGCTCTCACTGCGTAAATAGATAACACGGCGTATGCCTGATCATTCAATCAAACCTTAAGTCAGCAAAATGCAAACACTACTCGGCTTATAAGACGCATTCAAGCTGTGTTCTTTGCTAATATATTTAGCTGGTATTAAGTTATCAACCTATGGAGTTTTTTCTTATCAGTGGTCCGATTTTTTAGGATATTATAAGCCGCATACATGCTGTGCCATAAGCTCCGTACATAGTTGTATAACACATTGTATGCATGTTGCAAAATACTTTATATTATTCAAGAAATAATCCATTGAAGGAAGTATTTTTGCGTTCTAATTTTTGTCAAGAGGTTAACATTTCGCTAGCGAAATGCGGTTCTAGTATAAATATGAGCTGATTTTTTTCTCACAGGCTCGTTTCTATACAAAGTTACTTCTTTATTGGGTTTTGAACTAACGCTGGAAAATCTGCTGGTTTTTTTGAAATCAAACTTGAATGCTTTAGCAACTTATCAGTTGTATAACATGGACTACCAATAATCCTATAGGCTGTTCTATGCCCTGATGATTTTTGCTGTTTTTGCTATAGTAAAGGCGAGGGATGTAGTCTCACGCCATCCTTCGTGCCCATGCCCTCCAAAGTAATAACATTGAACACACCATGGAAATTCTTGAAGGAGAGATGGGTAGTTTTTGTGACCAAAAAAATACTACTTCAGCTTCATCATATCTGCACTACAAATGCAAAAGGTAGAGGCAGTGCACTGATAGGTAGCCGTCTGTTTAAAATTCCGTAACAAAGCTGTTTTTAACTTGGGTAGAAATCACATTAAGAGCTGAAATTTTGTGAATAGCGTAACTACACAATAGAGATTGATATTACTGAGTTTAAGGATATAAAAATTTTTATTCTTAAAGCAATTTTTGGTCTCTATATGGAAAAGGATACTGAGTGTAGTGAAGTGGAACAATTGTCTGCGTTTTCTGTTTGTACCTAATGGTCACTAGATATTCAACAGAACAATTGAATCAGTTTGACACGACACGTTTGGATAGATACCTAGCCCAGTCTATTAGAGACCTCGGTCTTGCAAGAACAAAGCATACACATTGTGGCTCCAAAGGGTCAAAATGAAGGATACAAACACTAAAGCCTAGTTCTAATGCAAGGTCAGTGAGAAACAAAACAAGCATTTTAAACGATCTTATTATAGAGCCCGACTTAGATGTCTTTTCCATCTTAGTTGGTGATTCTAATACTGAATCTACCAGTAGTGTGAAAAATCTCGGTGCGACATTTGATCAGGAGATGTCCATGCGATCATTTGTTAACTCAAAATTTAAATGTGCTCCACGTGAATCGAATGCCCTTCCTATCTCTGTTAGATTAAATGACACTCTAGCTTGATTTAAAAGGGCGCTTAAGACGCACTTTTTTATTCAATATTACAACAATTAAACATGTGTGTGTTTATTCCATCAGTATTAAATCAAACAATATTAGTTCCGTGTCAAACTGTTTCAAAGTGCATTTAATAATAATAATAATAATAATAATAATAATAATAATAATAATAATAATAATAATAATTTGTGCTATGATGAGAGCGCTTGGTCTGTACAGTTCGCCATTTTTCTTTTTCACTTCAGCACAGAATTTTTAACAGTGCCAACAAATCTTCTGCGGATATCATCTTGAAGTAAACATTTCTCTAACTTCGCTATCTTTTATATATTCTTAGGGTCCATTCAGTACTTCGCCTGACTGACTGTGGTATGGTTGTGGCCGCCCCGATCACTTAGTTCACTCAAATTATCATCTATATTTGTGTCATTTCCACCTTCAACTCTATCTTGGTCTGCTCAACTTTTGTCGTAAAATTACTTGCAATGCATTAATTAGCATTTTTTCTACAGTATATGTGAACAAGTTTTGCTCTAGTTCAATAGCTAGTTCATTCGTTTACTTGTCGTCTGTCATTGCAATGTTTACATTGGTTTTCGGTAAACAGTTATATTGCGATGTCTGTTGTCTCGTCTCAAATTTGTATGCCAAGCATTTGTTTGCATCTTTTTCGATTTGATATCCCGCTTTTCCTATCTGAAACCTAAGAGACAGAAAAATGCACATATAAATAGCAAGAATAATCTGAATCAATACACGTGAATTAGTTTATTCCCGGTTAAACTAGTTTGTTTATTACTGTATAATTAAAGGAGTTTCCTATCTTTTAAATTAATAAGTGGAAATATGCAATATATCCAAACACTGAAATCAACATTCGTCAATAAAACGATCGCCTATATTTGTGTTAAGTATAATGACCTACTTAATTGTAATTATATAATGTTAATCACATTTACTTTATTCAAAATTAGTTCTCTTGCATCTTCATATTCACTTGGATTTTAAGCAAAAATTATCATGCATAATCCAGTGATCATAATAAAAGCCAAAAATTTTAATTCGTTTTAGCTCTAATCCAACTTATCCACATGGTTCCGATGGTTTTTAAAATAACCTTGAAAATTTTGTAATTGAGCCTTGAACTTGAAATACACTTGATTGAAATCGTAAGCTCTGTAAATTCAAACTCCTCCCTGACTCTGATTCAAATGCATTTTTCCTTTGTAAAAGATCAGTTGCACCGCTGGCATTAGCAACAATAAATGTGTTTATCAGCAGAAAAGGGATATTTCATTCAAATCTTATGCAGCGACTAGCCATATCGTTTGCCGGATCTTTGTATTGATATAAAGATGAGAGGGAAAGGATATAAATCACCCATTGTACCTTCTATGTATGACACAAAGACAACTATATTAGATATCTTAAAAGATATCTTAAAATATCTTAAAAATTTTAAGGGAAAAAGTATTAAGAACGATTTATCAGTATTTCTAGAAGCTATGTTTTTATTGTCTCATATTTTAAAAATAATAGTAATTACATGGTTTTGTTGTTACCCTTATGTTACCATCTGAAGACTCCACATCACATTTGAGGTCCTAGTACACTCGGGCCTCTAATGTTAATTGCGGAGTTTTAAATGAGAAAGTGGTGGCCTCAAAGGAAAATGTCATACCTCAAATCAAACTAACACCCAGCGAAACGATGTGATTGGTTTATTAACGCTCCTGACACCCGACACATTTGGGTGCAGGTTCACGTAAAAGATGTTTGTGAATTCGCATGTATGCCCTGTTCTTGCTCTGTGTATTACCGTATCGCCTAGAACATAACCTAAAGACGGCACTTTACGCCCAGATAAGATTGATTTTAAACAGCTTGTCATTTCTTAGCCCGATCTGGATCTTTTGTATATCTTGAGATCTGTTATTTATAAGCCTTGGTGTGGGAGAAGCAACAGTTGCCGTATACGGCCTCCTTGGAGCTTTATCAGCTATCTCGTTACCTCGAATTTCTACATTTCGCAGAACTCAACAAGAAATTACTTCCTTACCAGCTTTTATAGTATCGCCTTGCTTTTCTAGAACTTTTTTGAGTACACTAGCCTTGAGAAAAGAACAAGCTGTGAAAAATCTGTTCCCAAGACTATTTCTTGTGAATAATTCTTCTCTTCGCATCAAACCTTATTGCATATTGCATGGCAAGTTTTCATCTTTGAATCTTAAGTGGTTGTTTATTTGCCTTTGTGTGTAAGCTGTCAGCTGTGATGGCACTTAAACACAGCCGCAGACCACCGTGTTGTATGGATTGCAGAATCTTAATATAGAATTATCTTGCTTAGCCCTAGGCAATACAATAGTCTAGCCTAGATGTTATAAGGGCTGTATACATCACAAGTTTAGTGCGCATGTCTGCTTCCCGATCATGGGCAGAAAGGACCTTGAGCAGATTCAACGACTTTTGATACTTTCTTTTCAGTTCTTTGATGCCCTAGATTGAACTCAACTTTCATTATTAAACCTCAAAATTTATTTTCTTTTACCATCGGTATTCCATCATTTGAAATAATTAAAACGGAATTGTTGTGCTGTCTTTGCTTGTTGGAAACAATGTAATTGGTTCATGAACCTCTAATGTTTCATTGAGTTATTCCACATTTTTATTGTTTCCGGGTTTTGTTGGAGTCATAAAAATTGTACTTGGTGTTCGAAGATACAATTTAGGTGCAATTGATGTAAGTTTAGCCAACCATCAGCGTACACCCTGACGTCGGTGGGGGATCTGTGCAATAACGAAGGCTGAGTTGGAAGCGAGATTGCAACCGAATATTACTTGCCCAACAGGGGGAAATTTTTACATGTTATACAACGCAACGTCTGACAATACATATAACAACTACTTTGCATTTTCGATTGTTGAAAAAATTCCCCCTCCATGCTTCTGTTGGTCCGAAACAGAGCAACAGTAAGACCAAAGAAAAAGAGTTTAAGTATTTTTATTGCAGAAGCAGTACAAAAGAAAAGATGTTTGAAAAAATCAGCGTTGCATTCAGAGTTGCATGATAGTTTTGCGGTCGAACGGAGCACTCTTTCCGTGGCAAAATGTATCTCGACTGCTGGCGCTGCAGTTCGCGAGCAAGCTATGAAGTCATTGAAAGACAGATGGACGAAAATTTCCAAGACTGAAGGTAGTTTTTATAACAGTTCAAAAATACGTTCTCCGGCTAATAAACCAACTAAATGGTTTATTAAAACAGTGTGAATATTAGGATTCCTCTTTTTTAAAGGGAGGAGAAGGGGGAGAGAGTATTATTAAAGGGTTATTTTGATAGGGTTATGATTGCGTGCTCTCATTTATTAGGGACATTCGTGAGATCACTCCCAAAAAGAGCAGAGAAAAGCACTGCCTATGGTGAAAAGGACTTTTTATGGCTTTTGAAGGGGGCGAGGGGAGAGACTGAACAATTCAACGAAAACCTATGCAGGTTGTCAGAGCAACTGGTAATGTTTCATGTTCGAGAAAGGACCCCCCTCCCCCCATAAAAGCTGAAAGAAAAACAGTGCGGTTTGTTGTTGATTGTGTCGTGAATTAAAAATTTAAATATTTAACCTAGTCACTCCGTAAATGTCAAATTATCCATTCATATGTTAGAGGTTATAATAAAAACTGTCGTTGTATTAACTGGCACTGTACGGATATTAGAAGATTATTGACATCGCGAATCGGTATGTCACTTGCTTTCAAATGCCTAAAGCTTCAGGACATAAAGATTTCATGGAGGGTATGTTGTGGTTTTGTTGTCTTAATTTGAGCATTTGGTTGCATATATTATGGTTCATATGTGCATTTTAATTGCTACAGCAACATGATGCAATTCTCTGATGAGGAACTTATGAAAATACGTGTGAAATATAAGAAAGAAACGCACATGTGCTCAAAATGTCGGCAAAATTAATCCTGTTTTGTTGTGTTTACAAACATTAACAGCGAGTCAACAAGTGCATTTTAAGAAGTACTTTATCAGGTAGTAGATCCTGTTAGTTCTGTGTTGCCAAACATCGATGCTGTTTCCATGGAAACTGCAACTCCTTTCAGTATGTGCTTGTCGATGAATCTCAAATTATTTTTTGAATGAAATCACAACACATTGCAACACAGATGCAGAAGTTACGCGCACATTTCAAATGTTGTGGTGCCCATAAGTAAAACTTTTTGGAAAGGAACATCTTCAAAGCAATTCAATACTTCATTCAGTTAATTCGCCATTGCATGATTCCTCGAACGCCTTTATTCAACTTCTTGAAAACAAATCCGCAGATGTGGTGGGAATGTGCACACTAAAGTTGTATACTAACCCCCCCCCCCAAAAAAAAGAAAAAAGAAAGTATACAGCAAATTTGAGCACCAAAATATCAAAAGCTACTTATCAGAATTTTTTAGCACTTCACACGTCGAAAGTTATATGAATGCTGTGTAACTGGACAAAACATGAAAGCGATACTCCTTGCAATAAACAAGTAAACGTAACTTGAGTATTACACGGATGCTATTTTTGATTTACAGCAACAAGCCATCATGCATCACCGACTAATACTGTGTATGTCCACCCTGAGCATAGCTTAGATCCGTCTTGGTACTAACATAACCAATCTGTTGATCCTGCACTGGGGTAGTTGTGCCACTCCTCAATGAGCGTTTGACGAAGTTCAACGTGGCTGCGTAGAGGTTGCCGGGCTCGTACTCGGCAGTCTATGTGATCCCCAATGTGTTCAGATGGATTAAGATCAGGTGAATAGTCAGGCCATGGCATAGGCTGAATGTTGTTAGTCTTTAGGTACTGCTGCCATACCTGAGTGACGTGAGGGTGCGCATTATCGTGCATGAAGATATTGTCGGGATGTTGCTGCATAAAGGGAACAACTTGGGTACTCAATACGATGTCAATATACAGTGTAGCGGTAAGATTTTCATCGCTATCAGTTCCGAATGACAGCCGAATCATATTGCCCCGATATCATTACCAAACCACCACCAAAGCGATCAACTTGCCAAACACAATGTCTAGTGTAACGTTCTCCAGCGCGCCTATATACGCGCTCAAGACCGTCTGGGCGATACAGTTGAAAACGTGACTCATCTCTAAAAGCCAATCGAGTCCATTTGCGGTGTTTTCAAGCTCCCTGACTATGAGCACGTTTCCAGACAACGCGATTTTGACAACGATGGGAATCGTGCTCGAGACCGACAACTGGTCGGCGACAACACATTCCTCGCTCGCGAAGGCGATTAATGGCTGTTTGAATGAAAATCCGTGGATTGCCTGGGGTCTCGTTAGCAGTCATTACAGCGGTGCGAAAACGGTCAAGCAGGTGTTGTAGGCGAATCCGCCGGTCCTGACAAGCGGTCATCACACGTGGTCGACCCTGCGAGGTCTGTCCCGAGTAGTTTCAGTCTCTTCATATCGTCTTTCCAAACGATATATGGCAGCGCGAGTACAACCAAACGCCAGGCGAACTCTCTTTCGGAGACTCCTACACTTAGCATGCCGATTGCGTGCTCTCTTTCCGCTTGCGTAAGCCGTGGCATTTTTATTCGTGATTGTTTTAAAAAATTTCAATTGTTTGCTTCAAGAACGCACACAGCTAATTAAACAGTACCTAAACACAAACACATACTCGCCATGACAGTACCTATTGTAAATCAAGTTGTTTCACACCTACCTCATTATTTCGTTAATTGTGCTAAAAATAGACACACGTCATAAAAGAGTACAACAAATCATATGTATAAATATAAAAACCATACCTTAAGAAATAAAAAAGTTATTTAACTACTTTACTGTAAATTTTCTTTTTTGGATCAGTATATCTTAAAGCAAAACAGCTGACTCGCCAACATGAAAAGTTCAGGACTTGAACGTGAAGCATTGAAGATAAAGAATCAGAAATAGGAAACGAACTTCAAATGGAAATTTAAAAAGGGCTAAAAATTCTAGGAATGACCACGATTTTGACGTTTGATTTCAAAAAGAATTATCGGAAACATATTGCAGATTATTAGAGGTAGATCCATACATATATGAATCAAATAGTGGACCTTCCAGGTCAGGGTAAAGGGATATGTGCCTGGCAAGCTTTTCATACTTAGAATGGTTTGACATGTAACCACAAAAAGACTTTTTGAGTTTGGAAAGGTGATACAATCGATGATATTGGATGATCTGACGCAGCGCTCCACAAAGGAAGCTTTAGATGAATAGTTGCATTGTCAAAGATTTCTGTTTAGTGCGATCATTGCAGTAACCTAATGGATACAACACTGCCAGTAATTTGGTTTATCTGTGGGTCAGAGATATAGTAAAATAATTTCATAAGGACACTTATGAAATTATTATTAACACTGTTGTATCGTTAGCGAGGAGAATAATTTTTGCTCCAAACCATTGACATTCGTATTATCGCGTGTTACATTGGCTAATATTTCTACTTATAATAAATATTGGAGCAGAGATCTACATGTCTGAGTCCATAATTTTAAAACATCTAATGGTGTCACCATTAGTTATAAGACAGCTCTCAATTTTTCACAAAGTTCAACGTGTATTAGTTCCTCTGTCTTTAATTTCAGAAAAAGCTTCAGCTCCTTTTCCTCTATTTATGTAGTTTTCATCAGTAAGAAATTGCGAGTAACATATCCAAAACCTGGACCCCGTTTGCAGTCTTCATTGACTTGAAATACCAACACCATGCACTATGATCAGATTTAAAACCAGGGATTAGTCAATTTTCTTAGTACCATAGTTAATGTCGGCTCTTGTTATCCAGTAATCTAACCGTGATTTAGTCAAAAGGGACTATTGCTGTTCTTTTTCTTCCGGTGTCTGTGTTTTTAACTCTTCGTAGAACTGCAAAACATTTTTTGTCATTAATTTGCTTGACGTTAACACCCTATGTTGTGTTTTTCTATTGAGACTTTATTATCTAATCTCACATTCCAATCCATGCCTAATTGTTGTCTTATTTTCATATTTATTGCTTAGTCTACATTTACCTTGTTCTTAAAAGTGAACTTGCTGATGTTGGCATGGTAAGTTAGAAGCATATATATTTATGATATATAAGTGGTTTTACCGTGTTTTAAATTAATGTACCTACCATATCGATCTAGCTCTATCTATAACACCTGTAATATTTTTATATGTGTCTCATTATGATAAGAACGCCCCTACTTGCGTCAGTACAATTACAGAATATATCTGCCATCTTCGCGTAACGTATACCAGTTTTGTTCTCTTTTATTTATTTGGATATTAATGTAAGCATAAGCACATAATTATATCACAATCTCCCCGGTGATCTTTATCCAGTACCATAGTTGATTACGTTTATATTCAGTTGCGTATAGACAATTCAGTTGCGCTTTTTACATTTTATACAGCGTAATCAACTTAATTGAAGCAATAGTTTTTACTTTTTCTAACATTCTGTTTCAAATGAAGCATTACCAAGCATTACCATTTACAATTTATATATTCCATAACACGTTGTAGAGCTTAAATAAGAGTGCAAAGATTTTCGCATTTTTTTTTACATAGATGGTTGTAGAGCTTAAATAAGAGTGCAAAGATTTTCGCATTTTTTTTACATAATCAACTTAATTGAAGCAATAGTTTTTACTTTTTCTAACATTCTGTTTCAAATGAAGCATTACCAAGCATTACCATTTACAATTTATATATTCCATAACACGTTGTAGAGCTTAAATAAGAGTGCAAAGATTTTCGCATTTTTTTTTACATAGATGGCTCTAAAATTGACGATAGGACAACAGAGTTCTTTGTTACGTAGTATACTATCCTGAAAATAAGACTTCCGGATGGGTTATTAATATTCACTTCCGATGTCGGAGTCGTACTACTAGCCACCCAAATCATCGCGATTTGCGTAACAAAAGTAAATGATTTGCATCGATTCTATGCTGGTACTACAAGTACTTACTAATTTCCACGTATCGAACGTTTTGGTCTTAGGCTGGTGATTCGAGGTAACGAGATAGCTGATAGAGATATATTCTGACTTTCTTATCCTATAGTAAGACTGTAAATGACATGTCTCAAGATAAACAAAAGATCTTTGGAACGGACAAAGAAATAGTGAGCTGTTTGAAATGCCAGTGTTGGGCGTTAACTGCAGCCTTAAGTAATATTCGGGACGATATGGTAATACACAAAGCAAGCATAGGACATGCATGTGTCAGTCACAAACATCTTTTACGGAGCGGACCTGTTTTTAATATATCTGTTGAATGTATCTGGTATCTGGAACGTCATACAGTGAAACATACTTAATAGACTGTATGGATCTCCAGAACGCCCACTCACGTCATTTCAACACTGACTGTTTCAGGCAGCTGGTTTTTGAAGTAAAACATAGTAAAATTATACTATTTTTTTAAAAGAAACCAATCTGTATAAGTATTTCTAGAAACTATGTTTTCTTTATTGTTTTAGGATGATGTCATTGTTTTCTAGCCCTTGATATGTACTGATACAATGTAATCAGCTGAGGATTGGCCGTGTCGTTAAGCAAATCATAACATATTAACTTTGTGTTGTCTAGTTAATAATTTCCCATAAAACAGCACTTTAACACTATTGATAATGAGATAAACTCACAAATCACATCAAAGATATCTAATATTTCTGGCTATGTGACATATATAAAAGACAGTTATAACAGAAGATACATATCACTTCCCTCTCATCTTTATATCAAAATGAAAAAGAGCGATTGTCTTTTTTCACAAGCACGTTTATTGTTACCAATGACAGCAATGCTACTGATCTTTAAGAGAGAAAAAATGTAAATGAATCACTTTTATTTTTGTCATAACGGAGTTTGGAGATAATTAAAACAATATCACAGAAGGATATCGTTCCGAACAGACACTCATTTATCACAAATGTCTTTTTTGGTAGTAGTTGCGACTAATTGTTTTGGTGTACACTGATGTGGGTTTGCAGTGCTTCTGCGTATATATTTGCTCTCTTTTTATAAATACTCGCTTGCCTCAATTGCTGAAGAAAATTAATTTACACAGGTCAAGTGATTGTTTGGAAACAGTTTCTACATTTCATCGAAACAAAACAAACAAATCGTCATCCATTTTGGGATCTAAAATATTATATTTTTACTGAAACCAAAAATGAATCTTTTCAAATAATTGGATGCTTAATCTATAATCTAATCGAAAATGTACGTTTTACTTCGTAAAAGCTTTGAATTCGCTTATCTCCACTTTTATATGGGTTCCCTTCTGGATAATAATATCACGCAAATAGAAATGAAATTTTTCTAGTGAATAGAATGGTCCCTCTACTCTCCATCCTGTTTTCCCTCCAACTCCAGCCAATCAGCAAGCGAGAATGAGAAGACTTACGTCATTCGAAGACATCAATCATTCCCTTCAAGCGTGGTGTTGACAACACACGCAATTATGTGTGCTCCACTTTTTCGTTGAAAAAGGGGAACTAGGCAAGGTGCGATTTTGCTTTTAACTTTCTATTTCATTGCATTTAAGGATATTCTTCATCCTCTGTAATGTTGGATTAATTTGATTCAGGATTAGAGCAATACGGTCGCACTCGTGACTTCGGTCTGGTAGTTGTTGAGTTTACACGTAGCGGAGACTTTTGTCCCGGGAAGTGTGCCTCTCTTCTCCACTCGGAAGCTACAGGACGTGTCTTCTTAGTCTAGTTCGTGCACACATCGCCTCGGAGTTGGTTGAGTCTCTGCAGCCCACTTTGCCTGCTTTGATTCCCAGTCAGCTACAGCTTAGGTGTCATCGTGTTATGGCCCGTTTTTGCTGTATCAGACACTCCTATGAGACCAGTTAGTTTCGTCCAGTTTCCTCTAGACGCTACTTTCTTTGGTCCAGACTTTCAACGTTTTTTGGCGTTCTGGCGAATTTTGGTGAATTTTTAAGTTTTAGCCCGTTTATGGGACTGCTGTAGCCCATAAACGGCACCAGGGTGCCGTAAATGGCATCTGGAAGCCCGTTTATGCCCCCCCCCCACGTAGGGGACGGGCCTAAGTCGGGAATAGGATCCCATCCATAGAGGATCCCATCTTTAGGCACCAAGGACGGGTACCGTTTTCGGGCTCATGGGCAGATCCCGTTTTCGGGATCGACCGAGGATCCCGAAAATGGGCCCAGGTGTCCCGTTTCGCGTTTTATCTGGTTCTGAATTCCTGAAACGCCAATAAATACGTTAGTAACGTCTGGATGAAAGAGAGTGGTCGTCGTACTGCCTACTGTCACTCGTTAAATGCCCAGAATATTAATATCTGTTACTTGTATGCTTTACCTGTCTACTGGGGACATGTACAGTTTACTCATCAGTGTTTTTTCTTCTGCTTGTTTTTCAGATATGACAGAAGCCGGTCTGCGGGACCCACCGACGCTTCCGCAGTGTACACATCCGCCCTCAGCTCTTAACCCTCATTCGGTCTGCGACCGTTGTAGACGGAGAACAAACTTGCCCCTCTGCGACGAGTGGAATACGTGCGCTGAGTGTCACCACCTTTCGGGGAAGGAGTGGAAACTCATTTACAGAAACAGGGTTCGCAACGACCGCAGGCGGGATAAAAGGAAAGCCTTATCTTCTGCACCGTTCCTCACGCCAGAATTTTTCGAGGGGACTATGCGTAAGGCCAGTTCAGTGATCTTAGAACAGGTCTCCACACCGGTGCGAATGGATACAGGCTCTGAGTCGGATGCCTTCGCAGTGGATAAGAAAGGCAGAAAATCCCGTAAGCGGAGAGCATACTCGGAAACGGTAGCTGAACTAGACGTACCAGAGGGTAGGGAAAAAGAGACTTTGAGGAAGGTTTGGGCTCTTAGTCCTACGGAAGGTGCTAAAAAAGAAACAGTTTCGGAGACAGTACCCACACCAGAGCCGGTCACGGTTACTCACACGGATTCGGGTGCAAGTTTCTCGACGATGTCGGGTCAACTGGGGATCCCATCTCAGATGGAACTCCCCCCTACTCCTCAGGTTCCTCGTTTGCCCAGTGAATTTTCTGCGTTTCTGTCGTTACAGACTCAATTACAGAAACAACTCCAAGAACTACAACAACAGTTCAAGAAGCAGACCTCTGAATCGCGGCGTAAACGTAAACCATCGGCTACGATTTCACGCCCTCCTCCGGAGACGCATCCATCTCCGTCCCATTCACCACCTTCTGGTTTGGACCCGAACAGTCAGCCACCGGAAGTAGAAGTTATTAGCGACGCCGGTTCTTCGGAGTTTCCCCCGTCAGGTCAAGTATCAGGCCTAGCCGGGGAAGAGGATGACGACTTTTTTCCTTCGGTGACCTCGCCTCTGTCGTCGATCCCACTTAATCGAGAACGGGAGATTTATACTCCCACCTGCGCAGCTCCCTCACGTTCGGAAGCTGTGGAGAATAGGGAAGAGTCAGCGCAAAGCTCGGAAGATCAGGAATCCGAGGACGAGGGGCCGGATGAGGAAATGGGAGATGCGCTCCCATCAGCCCAGTTTCGACTTCCTCTCCGAGAGATGGATTACGTCAGGTCTCCGAGTAGTGGTCAAAAACTCTGGAAAGATCCAGCAGCGGCTGGAAGACGCCCAATTAGGACCCCGTCTCCACCGGACCTTGCGCCTCGTAGTGAGAATGCAACGCCTTCAGTCACGTCGTCTACGATGACTCCGGAAGATGTACCTTTCCGAGACGCAATCCAGGAGATCGCTCGCCTGGCGAACGTTACAGTCGGTTCTCCAGTTCTCGACAAGGAGGATCCCCCGATTCGGATGACCTCCCAAACAGCTCCCATGAATCAGGATCCATTCATCGCACTTCCGACTAGCGAGGGCATAGCCAACGCCATATTAGTGCGATCAAGAGAGTTTAAGAAGATGGACAACGCGGAAGGGCGTGCTTTGTCCCGTTTTCACGCTTCACGACATTGCGCAGTGAGGCCGGGCCCATATCGGCCATCGGACGATTTGTTGCCGACAGAAGCTTTAGAGCAGCCCGCCAAACGCACAGTCTGGATGCCGTCCGTCCGTAACGACTCAGACATACCTCTGGTGGAAAAGGACGCCAAAACTATTGAGACAACCTCCCGCCACGTTCTCAATATTATGTCTTTTCAGGACCATACTTTAAAAGCTCTGAAAACGCGATGGGACGATTTACGCTTCAGTGACCCGGTGACCTCCAAGCTACTGGAATGTTTGGCCCTGGCAACTAGAGACGTGGTCAAGTTGGCAACATTTTTGATGACGTCCATGGTTTTTCTTAGACGGGACGCATTCCTACAACATTGTTGGTCCAGCGTTAAAGGACTAAGAGAGTTACGCCACGCCCCCATCCTCGGCGAGAAGGAGTTATTTCCCCCGGCTGAGATCGAGAAAGTCAATCAGGAGAGCCGTTCCCTGTCGCAAGACTTTGCACTCATGTCGAGAATGTCTCGGTCCTCTATCCGACGTCCATTCAAGCGCAAGAGGTCCCAGCACCAGAGCTCAGAGCAGTCAAAGCCCAACGCGCAGCCTCGGCCACCCCCAGCCAAGAAGCCGAAACAGAATTACGGCACCAGGCAGGAGGGTCCATCGCCGCAGCAGAGCAGGTAGCAGCCAACCAAAGTACCGCCCAGAGATTCCTTGGTCTCTTGGCGATACTTTAATAAATGCAGAAAACTTAAAAGATTTGCAATCCTACAACGACTGCTGGCCCGTAGGAGGAAGGCTAGGCAAATTTTGGCAAGATTGGGCGAAAATTGGGGCTTCCCGCCGGGTAGTCCGTTGGCTAAAAAATGGCTACTCCCTCCCATTCAAACGGGATCAGAGGGGACACAAAGTTCCCATACCTCTCACCAGTCAGGCTCCAAAAAATCTTGCCACCTCCTACGTCCAGGGTTCAGAAAAGGATCTGGCTCTGCAAGAGATGCTTTTATCACTACTAAGAAAAGAAGCCATAGAGGAAATGCCCGAAGCTCAAACAGCTTTCTTCAGCAGGGTTTTCTTAGTTCCCAAAAAATCAGGGGGGTGGAGACTAGTCATAGACCTCTCCACCCTCAACGAGTTTCTTCTGACAACGACATTTCAAATGGACACGGCCCAAATCATAAAAGAAAGCCTACAAGCAGGGATGTGGGGTACTTCGATAGATCTATCCGACGCTTACCTCCATATCCCATTACATCAATCAGCCAAAAAATTTCTAGGCTTCCAAGTGGGCACAAAACGTTTCTGGTTTCGGGCACTTCCCTTCGGCCTCTCCACAGCCCCATACGTTTTCTCAAAAGTAATGAGAGTTCTGAAAGCGTGGGCTCGTCTAGAAGGCATGCTAGTCTTCCAATATCTGGACGACTGGCTGTTAGCCCATCGGGACAGGGAGATAGCCCACCGACAGACGGTACGGTTGGTACGAAAAGCCCTGCAAGTCGGGCTGGTGGTCAATCTACCCAAATCAGAACTCTCTCCCAAGCAAAACATCATATTTCTCGGGGAGAAATGGGATCTAAAAAATGCCAGAGCATTTCCCACCGAAGAAAGGTGCCTAAAAATTTCTCAAGCCATAAATGCAATTCCCATCGGTCGAAAAGTACGTTTGCAGGCAATGGAATCCCTTCTAGGCCTTTTAGTGGCAACCGAAAAGACGGTCCCCCTGGGCCGCCTACACTACAGATCCTTCCAAAGACGGGTCAAGATTGCACTGAGGCAAGGAAGGTTCCCACAAGCCAAAACGGAAATTCCCGAGAAGGCACAATCCCTTCTACAATGGTGGTGCGATCCCATCGTAATGACCGAGGGTGTCCCTTTTCATTTCCCAGCCCCAGAAATAGAACTTCAAACGGACTCGTCACAAAAAGGTTGGAGGATACACTGTCAGGGCCAAGTATGGAAAGGGATATGGTCTCCCTCTCTGAACATCATATCAATTGGCTGGAGTTACGGGTAGTCTGGATAGCCCTAAACAAACTGAACCATCTACTCAGAAACAAATCAGTCCTATTTCTGTTGGACAATTCCACAGCAATAGCATACCTGAACAAACAGGGGGCAACCAGATCCCTATCACTCTCGAAACTAGCTTTCAAGATCCTATACCGAGCCCGTCAATGTCATATCACCCTCATAGCCCAACATTTGGCGGGAAAACTCAATGTTCTGGCAGACCTAGCCTCCAGGGAAGGCCAAGTAATCCACACGGAATGGTGCCTAGCACGCTCATCTTTCCGATGGGTAGTAAATCAGTCACCGTGGGGTCCTCCCACCCTGGACCTGTTTGCAAACTCCAGAACGACACAACTACCCAAATTTGTCTCTCCCTGCCCAGACCCATCGGCATGGGCTGTAGACGCTCTCAATTGCCCATGGCCATTACAGGAGGTACTGTACGCCTTCCCACCACAGGCAATCCTACTCCAAGTCCTCCAGAGAATAATCAAATTGAAACCCCGATTTCTCCTCCTGGTAGCTCCGTGGACACCAGAAGCCCCATGGTTCGCTCTGTTACTTCAATGCTCGGTGGTCAAGTCACTTCCGATCCCATGCCACAAGGGTCTTTTATCCCAACCACATTGGCAACACTTTCACCCGGCCCCGCACCTACTGAACCTGCATCTATGGTGCCTGGCCAATCCTTCTTGAAGAAAAAAGGATTCTCGGAAAAGGTAGTGGATAAAATAGTCAATAGCCACAAACAATCCACAACCAAGGTATACAGGGCCCAGTGGAATAAATTTGCCTCATGGTGCAGTAAGTCTAAAATAGACCCATTCCAAGCGTCCCCACCTGTAGTAGCGGACTTTCTGGACCACTTATTTTCTAACGAACACTTGAAAGTGAGCTCCATTGAGGGATACAGAGCAGCCATAGGCTCTAAACTCAAAGCTTCCATAGGGTACGACCCAGGGGAAGATTCGGCCCTATCTCAATTAATTAGACATTTTAAAGTCAATTCTCCTCCGAGTGCGCCCAACATAGCCAAATGGGATCTGGCCTTAGTGCTTCGTTTCCTGCAAAGACCGGATATATTTGGGGAAACCTTGATATCTGCAAAGAATGCAACTCTAAGGTTTACTTTCCTTTTGGCCTTGGCGTCGGGCAAAAGGAGAAGCGAGATTCACGCGCTGGACAGAGTAGTGAGCAAGGAAAATGGGACCTGGGATAAGGTTTTCCTCGTGCCCAGGGCAGGCTTTATGGGTAAAACCCACATCAAAACCCACGGGATGGGCACATTTGATCACATAGCACTCCCATCCCTTCCAGAAGAACAAGTCCCCACGGGACTAATCTCTTTATGTCCTGTGAAAGCATTGCGTCAATACTTAGAGATTTCCGATGCTTATAGGTCTTCTAACCAAAATGCACTAATCATCTCCTATATGCCGGGATTTAATAAAGATCTCTCGAAACAAACTATTTCCCGGTACATTAAAGAGATAATTGTCACGGCCTATGAAAAATCTCAGTCAGACACGTCCCTTCATACAGAGTTAAACATCAAAGCCCATCAAGTCAGGCAAGTGGCTAACTCCCTTAGGGCCATTCATAACGTGTCATTATCAGAGATACTCAAAACGGGTTGTTGGGCTTCACCTAACGCGTTTATTAAGTACTACCTTAAAGATTTTTCCCAAGACGAAATTTCGGGTATTTATTTTTTAGGTCCTTTCATTGCAGCGGAAGCAGCAATTAAAACCTAAATATTTTTGTTTACAGGCCCTCTACTCCCAGACCTAAGGGCAAGGGCAAACCGAAGGACCCTTCATCCAAAGGCCGTGGTGGATACCATCACAAGTTCAAGAAATGATCTGGTTATTTCTCAGCAACCATGAACAAGATCTTTCGTCTTTTTCGAATGTATTTTGAGATCCAAATGTATGGGTCTGAGGACGTGTTTATGTCCCGTACTGTTTTTATTTTGTGTAAGGTTTCGTCACTGCAGCAGCTCCCCTTCTCATAGAGACAGTCATGGTGTTTCGCCTTTTTCTAGAATCCCTCTAGAAAAAAGAAGGGGGGGGAAGTGACAGGTGTACGGTCTCTCGTCTTATCCAATAGACAAGGTCTTACCACCACCTGATCCCATGAGAAGGAGAGCCCATCCGGCAGTGACCATATAGGAGTAGTTAGGGTACCGTTTTCGGGATCTGTACCCATAAGTGCTTGATTTGCGGATAATCTCAGCATTTTTAGTTTCCTGTGATAATTTTTACACTCTGTGAGTGTAGGAGAATATTTTATCCACGATGTAACGATTTTTAACAGTATTTCGTTTTATGTCTCATTCTGGGCAACACCTTAGTATATGTCCCATGTGTACTTACTCAGGTTCGTTTAGCCAGCATGCATTTAAGGACACAGCTAGAGTTAATTTCTCCTGTGTCAGTTTTTACTTTTTACATAAATCATTTAGATTTAATGTTTTAGGTTGAACTTTTGCAAGATAATAAAATGTTATTATCACTTAGAATTGTACGTTTTAGATGTAACGTAGAGTATCCCAGGTTGGGCTCCATCCAGTGGGAGGCAGGAGGGGGATGGATTGGATACTCAGTCGAGTGGGCTACGTGGTCACTATGTACAACCCACAACTCTCTATTCGGTTATCTCCAATTTATTTTGTTGGATTTTGTCATCAGTTCGGGAGTGTTCCCCCCGACCATATCTTAGAAGAAAATTAAAAGAAGTGGAACTTAATTTGAGCCTTTTTATTCGTCTCAATTTCACTTCGTTAAATGTCCAAGGACATGCGCTCTGACGAGCTTTACAGCGTAATTCGCAGATTTACTTTCATGCAATTTTACAGAATGGCAGGCTCCCCTACTCCGGACTTTAGTCCCATATAAAAGTGGAGATAAGCGAATTCAAAGCTTTTACGAAGTAAAACTATCGTTTTATTTTCGTAAAACGCGCTTTTACGAGTAAAAGCGCAATTCGCGTTCTCCACTTTTATCCTATCTTCCCTCCCAGCCAGCCCGCAACAAGCCTGGGTGCGTTGTCACCAATTTTTGGGCTTGAAGGGAATGATTGATGTCTTCGAATGACGTAAGTCTTCTCATTCTCGCTTGCTGATTGGCTGGAGTTGGAGGGAAAACAGGATGGAGAGTAGAGGGACCATTCTATTCACTAGAAAAATTTCATTTCTATTTGCGTGATATTATTATCCAGAAGGGAACCCATATAAAAGTGGAGAACGCGAATTGCGCTTTTACTCGTAAAAGCGCGTTTTACGAAAATAAAACGATAGTCTCAGTGCATCAACACCGAAAGGTGGAATGCATAAAAGGAGGTGGGGGTGGGGGTGGGGGGGGGGGGGGGAGTCAACAAAGTTGTTCGGAATTGTCTGAAACGTAAATATGCAAAAATCTCAATTTTTCGCCTAGGAGGGGGGTAGGGGTCAAAGGTAAAAATATGCTAAAATTAGAAATTCATCGGGGAGGGAGGGACGGGGTCCAAAAGTCAAAACCCAAACTTGTTCAGAATTGTCTGAAATGGATAAATGTGCAAAATCTCAGTTTGAAGGAGGGGTGGGGTGAGGGGAAGTCATCGACTAGAAATCACATTCAAAAATGTCGTTTATGCTATCTGAATATTTAGTATTAAATTTAGGCTGTTTGTGCATTCTGTATATGAATATTTTATGTTAGGTTTTAATTTCCTTTAAAAGTACTCAAAATCACTGACTTTAGTTTTTTTTGCAGCTGATCTTAGAAAATTATGTATTTTAAGTCTTAATAATGTTGGTGATAACATAGCAAATATGAAATTAATATCCATACTATTAGAAAGCACTTCAACTGAATTGAATTCTGTAAAAATAGTAACAAAACACAACACAAAAATGAACCGTTCTTCAGATCACTATTTGGCCATTTTTATGCCATACATAAAAGGATTTCCGATCATATGATTCAAATTGTTTAAAGTTTTTTTTTTTAAATCGACTTTTCAATTATTTATTTTTAATATTCAAATAACAGATGGTTTAGTTAGCCACATTATCCAGGGAAAATTTCCGTTGGAGACAGTTTCTCAAAATATAAATAAAAGAGATGTGGGATTCTAGGCTGATAACCAGCTGACGACCTTTCTCTTCTTCATGTTGTCTCTTCCGAAAACAGGCTTGAATCAAACCTGCACTGTATTCTTACACGTTGGTGATTTTTTCCTCACAATTCACGCCTTTTCTACCCATTGTATGGCGGGATGAGGGGATGGGGAGGGGGGGGGGGGGGTGCTAGGCAATAGTTGCAGTGAAGTGGTGGGGTGGGAGGTAAGTTAATCTTAATTTTTAATGATTCACGTACAGTTTTAAGTGCACCTGGAGTTTTCGTTAGGTCAGACAACTCCCTCCACTCTGCCACCGCCATCAACCCCCCCCGCCCCCCCCCCCCCCCCACTTCCTGGCTAAATGTGATCAGGCCTGCATCAGTGTATCATTGTACAGAAAAGAAAACCCCGCTTGAAGCGGCTTACAATAAGAGGAGGTTATGAGCTTTTTTTTATTTCCTACAACATTTTTGGATTTTTCATAACCTCCAGTGTAGCAGGGAAAGGTAAAAGTACAAAATCAACCTTGAAAGAATTTGTTTAAATATTGACATATCCATGCAACCACTAGATTTAAACTGAAGAGAATACCGAGCAAAATTTGGTCCCAGTGCACTTGCAGCACTTCCTATTACAGAAAGCTTTTTTAAACTGTATGCCCTGAAAAGTATTTAAAATATCTATGCGAACAACTGTTTTATAATTATTTATAACAGACTTATATATTTTCGTTAATTGATGACGCAATGTCATAACATCTGAATTTTCTCATGCCTTATTTATCACAAAAAGGCAAAGAGATGTGATTATCATTCCCTAGGAATGTAAGACTTAAAGAACTTAAAGGTCATGCCAAGGATGTATTTTCTGGGCATGATGGACTATTAAGGACAACAATTTCCACATATTCCACAGTACAGGACGACCTCTGGCGTCACGAGTAATTTACTGAAAGAGAGGCCAGAGTATAGGACGACCCCTGACGTCACGAGTAATTTACTGACAGAGAAGCCTTGATCTTATGTTAATGTACGAATATATATGAAGGCAAGGTTATCCAGAAAACACTGCGACGCTGCATCAGCGTTGGATAGACTTCGCGTCTGAAGTCGGATCAACGTCGCGTTTTGGTTGTTTATTGAAGTAAAACGTCATCAACCATCTGACGTTGGATAGACGGCAGTTGTCAGACGTCTAATAAACGTTGCCTGAAATTTACAAACAAAGATCCAAACAGCGTCTATCTCACGATGTTGTAAAGACATCTAAAAAGCGACGTTGTATAGATGTGGTGAAAGCGACGTTGTATAGACATTGGGAAGATATTAATTTAGAATCGTCGTCAAGACAGCGACAATACCAGTGGTGTTACCGTCCGTCAGAGTACCCCCACCCTCGTTTCATCCGGTCATGCGGGATACGCATGAAGTCGATTTCCATGAATATTTTTCAAAAGTAGCAAGTGAAATTCTCATATTTTCCGTTCTAGTTTCTGCCTACTTTCCAAACGGACTGTCATGGTTACCATTTCCGATGAGCGATAACACAAGGTTGTTTTTTTTGGTTGCAAGTCCGACGTCTATACAACGTCGAATTTCGACGTCTATTCAACGTGAACAAAAGACGTTGATTAGATGTCTGGCAAAATCAACGTTTAAGCAACGTTGCTTACCCAACGTCTATTCCACGTTTATCTGTGATCCAACCACACCCAAAGTACAACCACACGTTGTGGTTTGAATGGATCGACGTCGCAACCTGAAATCGATGTTGGAATATCCTTAGAATATTTACCTGGTATGAGCTCTTCATCCACCGCACCTGATTTTTTATGATACTACTCCACTGCCCTACTGCTCTACTTGACGTCACGACACAGGGCGTTTGGATGTTATAAAACCATTGGCCTAGTATTTTTGACCATGGGCCAAAAGAATAACAATATGTATAGAGACAAGAAAGTGGCAGTGCCTGCCGGTTGCTTCACTCTCAAACACGTGCACAACTGTGTTAAAATGTAAAGATACAATTCCGGAAGTCAATTTCCGAACAATAGGACCGAGGATTTAAAAGAAAGAAGTTTGTGTGAAAAAAGGACTTTTTAGCTTTTTCCCCTTCTCGCTTAACAGGTTAATTCCCACTTGCAAACTTTGTTTGCAAATGGGTGTAAGTTTGTAGTTTTTCTCGAAATTTCTGTCCTTTTTTCTTCTCTTTTTTTCCGTCACGGAAAGGGTGACGAGATGTCATAAAATCCGCAAAAATTTTTGACCTTGACCTTGAAGGTCAAGGTCAAATTGAGGTCAAAATTTTTCTGACCTCAATGTGGTTTCTAGAAAACTCCTGCTACAGGGATTGTCGAAAAAAGACGGCATTTGGCTAAAATCCCAGTTTGAATACATAAAACGTACTCAGTATAGGGTATACTTTCATCACTAACCTTGACCTTGACGACAGGCCGACTCATCTCGAAAACGGTTAGAGATAGAGCGATTTTGAGCTCACTTTCGACCATTTGGGCCTAAACAACGTTACATAAGAGGTACATCGGTGACCTCGACCTTCTGGGTCACGGTCAAGGTCAAAAACCGTAAGTTGACTATTATCTCGAAAACGAAATCTTTCGATTTGAGATAGTGAAAGAAAGAAGTAAAAAGAGACCACGACAACACAGATTCCAGAGGGCTGGGGTGGCACCCTCGCAGCGAGTGAGTGAGCCAGTCGCTGCCCCCAGCCGTCAAACAACTGCTACTGTGAGTCTGCCGCCGCCGTCACCGCTCCCACAGCAGCCGTCACCGCTTCCGACGCTGTCGATCCCGTCGCCGCCCGCCCAAAAAGAAAAGGACGGGAGCGTCCAAGGCCAGCTCGCCGGAGCGCACTTCCATTGAACGCTCGCAGTGCTGTTCCGCCGCCGCTAGCAATTCTGGCACCGGTATCACTCTTAAAGAACCAGACAAGAATTCGATGGAGAAAATCATGCAGATCTTACGTTCTCTAAATGATGGATCCACCAGCTGCTGCAGTATGTGCAAAATCATACTGCCTACAAATATGAGTGTAAAAATCGGACGAGGCTAAGATCAATTTGGATGGTACTTATCACAGCGAACGCTCGAGATACGAATACGATCTCATTCGTTGAGAACGATGCCTAATACGGAGCACAGTTTGGTTACGTGGCGACATATACTTACGTAAAACGCCACAAGGCTATTATTCGATCAATCTTGATAATTCGTACCAACAATATTCATGCTGGTAAGTATTTTGAATGCGGTTTATACTGCAATCAATTCATCTTATTGTGCAAGAGAGCGGTTTCGTATATTTCATACTCATCAGGCTTAGTGAATAGGGATTTTTATTGGCCGTCTTGACTCATACAAATGTGAGTGTAAAGCAGTATGTTTTGCAATGTTTTGCAATGTGCAGAAGCTGGAAGGATCCAGACGTATCTCTGCCCCTTAGCCAGTGAACCTTTTACCTCAACGGTGTCCACCATTGCTAAGCACAGGCGGAAGTGCTCTTGCAAAGCTACTCAATGGAAGTTGCCAGAGTAAAGGAGCTGAGACTTCTGGCTGCTCTTTTCAGAGCGGCCACCACAAATTGTGAAATGAGCGTTAATTCTGTCTTGGTGTGTGTGCGTGTGTGTGTATGTGTGTGTGGGGGAATATCACGTGACTGATCACGTGACTAATCACGTCCACCAGTGCTAAGCACACGTCATTATGAGGGGTAGGGTTAGGCCGCCGGGGGGGGGGGTGAGTTGGTCACGTGACTCTAACAAGAGTTATGGAATAGGAAGTGATGTCACAATGACGTCACTTCCTGTTCCAGAACTCTTGTTTTCCCTCTACTATTTTGGTTGTACCTAGAATTACCGACCAAACAAAAAGTTGCTTATCCAGCGTCCATTTACGTTGCATGAATGACTAAGGTCTTGATCTGTGGTCAATGGTAACCAAAGAACAAGCAGAGGGAATGTTGTGGCTAGATTTGATCGGCCTCGCAACCTCATATCGACGTTGGACCGACCTTAGAATATTTACTTGGAAGGATAGATTTGAAACGCCTGATTAATATTGTTTAAAACATGGTTGGTGATTTTCCCATTGTCTTTAGTGTGTTTTTTTGAGTTGCGAATCCACGCAAATGTTCAATCTAGTATAAGAACAGTATCGCATTCGTATTTCGTCTCTCTGCTATAATAATAATAATAATAATAATAATAATAATAATAATAATAATAATAATAATAATAATAATAATAATAATAATAATAATAATAATAATAATAATAATAATAATAATAATAATAATAGTAATAATAATACCTAAAGCAATTGTTGAATAAATACAACAACATACTATAAGTTAAAAAGAAAACAAGAAAATAAAATTTTTAAATCTTAAAATTTGAGGTTTGGAATGACAAGATGAACACAAATGAATACCAGAACGTATTGGAAATGGTGGAGGCAATATGGCAGGAAACTATTCCAGAAGCGCTCTGTTCGGCATTTTGGAGGGGGAAGTTTTAATTGGTTCCTGGTGTTATAGCGTGGACTACGTGGGCTTAAGAGAATCTTGTTTAATTTATTTTCAGGATCTTTGGCTTTAACAAAAAGGCTTTTAGTCATAGCTATTCTTCTTGCTTTTAGGGCAGGCAAATTCGCCTTTGTCAGAGCTCTATCATACGAGAAATTTAGAAAGGCAATCCCTTGACTGAGATAGTAACATTACATTTTAGTCAGAGGAAGAAGGCAATTTGGAGTAAAATGTCAGTAAACAATTTATTTGTAGGCTCGTGCCAAATGTGGCCAGATTGCTATGAACTGGGGACCCTTGGCTGACCATGAGAATGTCTTAACCACCACAGAGGTGAACTGACAGCGTGATTCTTATTCTATATATTTCCAATAACCAGTATAATGTCCCGAACAGCCCGGACGACCTTGCTCTTGATTTGTAATTGATTGTTTGTGAATTGTATTTGGTTTCAGGATATAAATGCCAAACAGCTAGTGTTCATTCAAGTGGCATATATTGAGAAATGTTACAGAAGAATACTAACGTACGTACAGCACTTATTTATGAACTGAATGGCAGTACACGAGCAGTTTGTTGTGACACGTAATGGGAAGCCTGACGTCAGTTCACTGACATAAATGTGAGCATTTTAGTGTTACATTTAGCGTGGATTCAAAAAATACTTAGCGTGGATTCTTTGCTCAGAAAATACATCAATTTTTCTACGGAACCCTGTTTTAGGTCAGTTAAAGGATTCGACACAGTGTACACAACAGAATACACTGCCTTTCATCTTTTAACCACAGCGTAAACCACCACCCCAGCAAACATTAAGACGTCAAAATGACGTCGGGTCGACGTCGCGACCCGACGTTTCCGATGTCGGACTGACGTGCTGGTTTTGGTTGTATATGAAATGGAACCGGCGTCGGGTTTTCAACGTCAGAATGACGTTGGGTTCCGACCCAAATCCGACGTCGCGACCCGACGTTTCCGATGTCGGACTGACGTGCTGGTTTTGGTTGTATATGAAATGGAACCGACGTCGGGTTTTCAACGTCAGAATGACGTTGGGTTCCGACCCAAATCCGACGTCGGAATTAAGTCGGTTTTAGGTTGTATATGAGATTGGAACCGACGTCGGATTCCGACCTGAAACTGACTAGAGTTATATAATTAATAGATAATTAATCATTCAACTGCTGTTGTGAAATACATACGAAAGCATTTTCCATGTAAATTTTTACAAACTAGGAAGAAAAATACCGACGCGCCATCAAAATTCCAAAATTTTCATATAAAAATTACGTTTTTTCTTCCCTTTTTTCAAAATGGCTTCTATTTCCGGTGAGCGATAATAAATGTTCATCGCGTTTTGGTCGTTTTTACAACGTCGGAATGACGTCAGAAAACCGACGTCGCCTCGACGTCCAAATATAGTCGGGTTTGGGGGAATAGGTTAGAATATGGTTGTGAGAACGTTGCGACCAAAATCCAACCTTTTTTCAACTAAAAAAGACGTCGGTTGTTTGCTGGGCACCCTACTTGCCACGTAGTACTATCACACTACTACTATGACTGTGGAAGTTAATTAAAGCGTTCGGCAAACTGTAACAAGACTACCGGTAAGCTTTCGGCTAATAATAAAACCATGAAAGGATATTATACTAGCCTTGACTCTGTGTGAGGTTATTTGGGTGCGGACTGGTTATATTTCCAGTGCAAACCGGTTCGATTCCGTGTTTCTCATTATTCTCCTGCATTGATCCCAATAGCTCAAAAGGACAGACATGCAGTAACTCATGAGGTACTCACCTATTCCACTCCGTTTTTTCACGTTGGATCTAGAAAAGACACTGATCACGTCATCAAGGAGTGTGACGAAATGTGGGACGTAACAGCGCTTCCGGTCAGAGTAATCTGCAATACTTAGTGTATTAAGAAAATTGCCAGAAGGGTAAAAACTGACACATTGGATTAGGTAACAGAGGTGAGGAAAGCAATAAATGGACACATTTAATACATATCATCTAGTTTTAAGTTCTGTGCATCTATCGGCACTTCTGTGATATTTTCGTTGCTATGTTTTGTGCACGCATACGTTTTTATTCTAAATTACACCAGCTACGGTTTTGATTTTTCGCACAACGAAAAAAAAAAACTTTTGCAGATGCAAAATCTATCACTTTTGCAATTGACCCCAAAACTGGCTGATAGATACTTCGTTGCGGTGTGAAAATATGAAATATTGCTTCGTAATAGTTGTGCACTCAGGTTTTATGAAACTGTATAACTACGACGGTTTCCATTTGATGTGCAAAGTTGAATAATATTTTGGAAACTGGCCGAAAAACGACTGAATTTTTTTTGGTTTAACTTGGATGCAGATGTGAAGTATGGTTCTCTGTTGGCTACATGGTCAACGGGGAATATTCTGGTAAATGAACACTCAAATTCGGTAAAACACACTTTGAAAATGATATTTCTTTTAGGCGCTTGTGAAATTTTAATAATAATTGAAATAAACAGGTGCCTGGTTTTACGGCACATTTAATTTCAGGGTCTTCTTCGTGACACAATAGACAACTTTGCGTCGAGGGTGTATAACCTCTCATGTGAAACAATGACTGCACAGAAGAGAGATACCACGGGATCTATCATGGACTTAGTAGTCGAAAAGTAAAAAAAAAATGGAAAGTTAACTTGCTATGCAATGCGTATGAGGTTTTAAACCACCCTTTCTTTAGTCATTTAATGTTATAAAATGCCTTGTTATACCAAGTGCATTTAGTTCATTTTAAAGAAGTTTCAGGATATATCTGATGTAAAGCTGAGAGGAGTGGGTCATAATGGGGAGGGTTGGGGGAGGGGGGTAGGGGTGAGGAAAGGTAGTGTTTTCCTCTTTAAGTAAGTCAAAAGCAGCAGAAATGTGACATGTTGAGCATTAGATACTCCAGCGAATAGTCAGAATGTAAATGTCAAAGAGCCACTTTTCCCCCTGCCCTCATCGCCGAGTTTGCAGAAGTTAGAAGCCTCTGCTTCCACCCGTCTCTCTCTTACAGACTTACAGTCTTGAAATGATTAATGCCTTTAAGGTAATCGCGCAGTGGCACTAAATAAAAAGTGCGCCACCGTCTTCACAGAATATTGAAAAGGTTTACATGAATAAATAAATATATAAATCACTCAGTTTAACTGAAGCAAACTAGACCGTTTTCGAAACCGAGTAGTAAAGATTACACTTCGGCCACAAAAAATACGATTTTCAATATTTGAAATTTCAGAGTTATATAAAAATATTTGTTAAAAGTCATGCCAAGTTGACAGTTGCAACAAAACCACGTTACACACCTTTTGACATCTTATATCCCAGTAAACATTCTGACATCGATAAAACGTCGATTTGAGGTTTCGTCAGTGACCCGGCAAAATCGCAACATTAAATCGCAACATCAACATCTTTGACACAAAGTTGAACAGATGTTGGATAAGCAAAGATGTAGACGCTGATTTTGAATTTAAAAAAAAAAACTTGCAAGATTAAATCTGGTTGTAGTTTGGTTAAGATTTATCGCGACCAGAGATGAACATTTACGTAACGTCTTTAAAATCCGTCAGATGAAAACACTTTAGACTTGACGTTGTTTTCGTTTTCGAAACCCATCTTTTTTCCACGATTAATTGACGTCTTTTTGAACAAGTGTCTTTCAGAAAATCGACGATTTGTGTAGACGTCGAAAAATCGAAGTCGAAAAGACATTTAACCAACTACAGACCCCCCCCCCCCCCCCCATGTAGAATTCCATATTCAACGTAAATGTTGAATGTTTAATGTTTAAGTTATAATAACGTCATAAGCGTCAATATTATGTCACAATATAACATTCTTGTAAAACAGATGAACGGATGACTCTCCACGCATATGATTGTTTAATGTTTTAGCAAGTTTTTTTACAGTTAAGGAAATCCAAAATGACAAAATGATGAAAAGAAAGAAATAGAGTACAGAATTCATATTTTTGAAATGCAGTTTAACCTCTTTGAAAAGTAATAATAATAATAATAATAATAATAATAATAATAATAATAATAATAATAATAATAATAATAATAATAATAATAATAATAATAATAATAATAATAATAATAATAAATTACTAGATAATAAATAAATAAAAATGACACATAAAGGACAATAGGAAGATAGCTGGCAAACGAAATATCCACAACTTTCACTGATTTATAATATGAATGTAACTTAATAGCAAGTATTGACGTGAGCATCCCCAAAATATGGGAGATAAGCATCAACGCAGAGGCATTTGTATTTGTGTATTTAACGTTACCAGGTAAAATTCTGCATCCACGCATTGTTCTCCTAAAACCAACACAAGCATTTCTCTGTGCTCAACGTATTCGGCTTATGCAAATAAAGCACACATCATTCATATAATGCACAGTGTGGATGTTAGCAGATGCGAGAGGCTTGTGCGCAATTGCTTCTCAGACCTTTCTTCCATTGCTTGATAAAAAAAACCACTGTTTTTTAAAGTTTTGATCATGAAAATGAAAACAAAGGCGAAAACAAAAGAGGAAATGTACAACTTCAGATCAAGTATTGCATATGTGCGAAAGGTGGGAGTCCCAGTGCCAGTATGGTCACAGGAGTAGTAAATACAAAATGACGGACAAGTAAAGAGAAAAAAGTCCGAAACATTGGCGTACAACTTCATTAACTCTTGGCAAGTCGGAGACTTGTTAACTGTCAGCTTGTTTTCTTATTGCGTGCGCTATAAATAAATCAATCACACAGCGCAATCTGTTTCAAAGAAGGAAGAAAGGCACTTATATTTGTCATGAAATAAATTCGTGATAGTGTGTGATGTTTGTTAAATTGTGGATATGAAAACTTGCATGTCATTTCAAAAGCAGAATATATGTATGTATCATCATCATCATCATCATCATCATCATCATCATCATCATCATCATCATCATCATCATCATCATCATCATCATCATCATCATCATCATCATCATCATCATCATCATCATCATCATCATCATCATCATCATCATCATCATCATCATAATCATCATTATTATTATCATTTTTGCATATCGAGAACCAACGACCACCAAGCACTGAGTGGGAGCAATGCTGTTTGGACTTCGTTCTAAACCATCGCTAAAAGCTCTAGCCAGTAGTGGGGATCGATGGGGATCGATGGGGATCGATCGGGATCGATGAAGGGTAGATTGTGGCACTGCTTCCTCTTACCTTGAAGACCGAACTGTTAGGTCTCAACCGGTATCCACATGTTCACATAGGTTGGAGGTCATTGTCCCTTCCACGCCCCTAGACACTCCCAATGCATTTTCTGTTGTTACCACACTGAAAAATAGCGGTCACGCATCAAAAGCACAAACCACACGCTACGCAGCCTTAATAAGTTGTAACTACGTTGATCAGACTGAGTTCATATTTTATATGAATGTCTCTTAAAAAAATTACCTTTTATGGCGATTCGCTAAAAATTGACCAAATGACCTCATTTGAAAAAAGTTTTCTGGTAGTCATTTTCTTTTGGGCACAATTTGGATACCTTTGTTTGAATGTCTCCAGGTAGTCTTCTGTTGAAAAATATGTTTTATTGGCAATCGACCAGACATTGAGCAAACGGCAGCATTCAAACATTTTAGTAGCCAATTTGCGAATCGAATTCTTTTCAAATTTTAGATGAATGTTCGCTAGGTAATCCTTTCTTGAAAAATTATATCTTGGGGATTCCTAAAAATGGGCAAATTGCGGCAATAAAAATATTTGGCAGCAAATTTTCAAAATGCTTCTTCTTCCACGGTTTTAATCAAATTTCTTTTAGATTTGCATGAATGTCCACTGGAAGCACTACTTGGCTAGAAAATGTTTATGTTGGGCGAGCCTTCAAAATTTCAAATTTTATAGGAGTGGGCCAAAGCTAGATATCTCCTGAAAATCACTTTTTTGAGGATCCACCAGAAACTGGGCAAATGCCGATCTTGGCAAAAAGTTAAGTAATCAGTGTTAAATTGCTGGTACCACTTTTTTGCAATCTTTTTTTCCTTTTCCTTTTCCCTGCAAGCCTTTTGAAACTTCATTAACCAGATCTGGGCTGGCCACAATATCCTTGGACATTCTTGTTTTTCACGTCATAAAACTGTTCATTATGTAATAGTAAAGTAGCGCATCCTTATATGTTGTATTTTGTCACTGCAGTCATGACCTCGTACAAAGACGGTGGATATGCCTGGGTGGTGCTGGGTGCAGCCACTGTGGCAGTCGCGCTCACGGGATTGTCTTATTGCAATGGTATCTTTAACGTCGTGTTTCTGGAAGCGTTTGGTCAGGACAAAGCGACTACAGCCTGGTGTGGTAGTGTTCAATCCGGTTCGCTCAACATATCTGGTTAGTTCTCTCCTGTTGCTGTCTCTCTCTCTCTCTCTCTCTCTCTCTCTCTCTCTCTCTCTCTCTCTCTCTCTCTCTCTCTCTCTCTCTCTCTGTTGCTCTGTCTGTCACCCTGGGTGGGGGAGTGGGGAGTACTCACTGATTATCATGTGTGTCCATGACTTTTTAAAATGATCTCAAAACGCAGAGTACTATGTTTGATATATTACCACCTTTTATAAACGCGGGGTAGAGTGTGAGTAACGGAGGGTATTGAATGAGAATTGGCAGACCACGCGGACCGCGCCTGGCCTCAAAATAAGCCGCTCTCCTCCGCGTTTTTTTTCTACACGCATGGTAACACATAGGATAACATGTGCTCGTGGGTCTCTCACTCTCGTGAGGGAAAGAGAGAGATTTTATACCCTTTGACAGGACTACCGTACAAACAGGTCCACGCACTTTCCTTATTATGTCTCCCCGACCAAGGGGAGACATATAGTGTTTGTACGTTCTGTGTGTGTGTATGTGTGTACGTGCGTGAGTTTGTCCGAGTGGCAAACACAGGACACAAATCGTGTGAAAACACAAGTACAGACCTTTTAACTGAGGACCTAACCTTCAAGTGAGGACAAAATGCCATGTCCTCTGTTGAAGAGCGCTGAAAATTTGTGTATGGTGTTAACTTGGTACTGTCATTTCGAATCTGCAATGTCCCCATTCTGCTTTTTATGTGCTGTTTACACTCAAAATCCACTGTGTAAGCTATACACTCGAAAAAATGTGTAAACTATAGGGGGCGCCTCAATTTTTCGAGTGTGAAATATTCATCAAGCTTTAATGAGTCTGCGCAACGTGGTTCCCAGCCAATCAGCGTTGGAGAAAATGACAACATCTTGAGAACACGTGGTGGGGGAGACGATTCTGTTGGGGGTGCCGCCATGACACTTTGTTGCGCCGAATGTTCCAACTGCTATTTTCTAACATTTCTTGGTATGAAGTTCATTCCAAACTACTCAATAATATAAATAAAGAAGTAATTCATTTTATTTCCTTGTTTTAATGCTAATTGATGCTATTATATATTAGATTGTTTTAATTAAAAAAGCTGACGCCCCTAGTAAACCCGGCCTCCTGTCTGAACTAGGTCACTTCCGTTTCCATTGTTTACATTTTCGGTCTCTCTTAAAACTTCTGTTTTCTCAAGAATAAGAGCACATCTTCGACACATGACCTAAAAAATAAAAACAAAGATTTCCTTTCTTTTTCTAGTTGTCCTTTTTTTGCTTTTATGGTGGAATAAATAACGAAATGCCTTATTCGAAATTAGACTATGTATTGCCTCTATAACGTCTTACACAGCGTCTAGAAAAAGTGCTTTCTGGTAACTTCTTTTTGCCATTTAGGATTATATAATAAAGAACCGTTTGATTTTTGTGTTATTTGTATTTTATTTGTCAGATAAATAGTGTATTTTATTCAATATTTCCCCTAATTCCCCTGATAGAATTTCTCGAAATAATAAGGATACATTTCCTCGCAAGTTGGGACACAGGAAGCACAGATTTTAAAGAATCTTTTCCCACTCAATGTATGTAAAATATAAAGAGGAAATGTATTTTTCCTTTGCTGCACTTTAGTCTACTTAACAACTGCGTTTTTATTAGTTATAAAAAGAATATGTAAAGTTTGAAAGCAACTGTCTTGAATTCAACGAGTGGACACTGTCTATTTTGTAGAATGTGCTAATATAGGAGGCCTTGCAGTGTGAAAACTATTATTCTTTACCCTACATAACTTTATATTATGCCGGCCTCATCATGTATGTAAAAGCCTAAACATGCGTTTGAGCAGATGATATTGTAATATCAGGCAAGTGGGAACGATTATTATTATGAGGGGGCTGGAAAAAGAAATGAAGACCCGAGCTTCCATATTCTCAGTTCAACATAATTCAACTTTTAAGAACGGTTTTGTCTACATGCGGACATAAGACACGGCTCGTCTAGGTGAACTACGGGATTCGCCCATTCAATATAGGGAGGATGTGTTGTTTATGTCAAATAAACAATGAAATATATATTGGTATTCTTTCGTATAACAGGCTCAACATTGTGAAGTCTGTTGATAAAAATTTAAATATATTTTATTTTGTCCGGTTGAGCAGTGTTCTTGAAGTCTTAGCTTGACATGATTTTTTACACCCTGATGTCTGTCCCCATTCTTGATTCCCAGCCAATCAGCGTTGGGGAAAATGACAACACCTTGAGAACACGTGGTGGGGGAGACGACTCTGTTGGGGTGCCACCATGACACTTTGTTGCGGCGGATGTTTTAACTGTTTATTTTCTAACATTTCTTGGTATGAAGTTTATTTCAAACTATTCAATAATATAAATAAAAACGTAATTCATTTTATTTCCTTGTAGTGATGCTAATTGATGTTATAATATATTAGATTGTTTTAATTAAAAAAGCTGACGCCCCTAGTAAACCTCAAGTACCCGGCCCCTTGTTTCAACTAGGTCACCTCTGTTTACATTTTCGGTCCCTCTAAAAACTTCGTTTCTTCAAGAATAAGAACACATCTTCGAAACATGACCTAAAAAATAAAAACAAAGATTTCCTTTCTTTTTCTAGTTGTCCTTTTTTTTGCTTTTATGGTGGAATAAATAACGAAATGCCTTATTCGAAATTAGGCTATGTATTGCCTCTATAACGTCTTACACAGCGTCTAGAAAAAATGCTTTCTGGTAACTTCTTTTTGCCATTTAGGATTATATAATAAAGAACCGTTTGATTTTTGTGTTATTTGTATTTTATTTGTCAGATATATAGTGTATTTTATTCAATATTTCCCCTAATTCCCCTGATAGAATTTCTCGAAATAATAAGGATACATTTCCTCGCAAGTTGGGACACAGGAAGCACAGATTTTAAAGAATCTTTTCCCACTCAATGTATGTAAAATATAAAGAGGAAATGTATTTTTCCTTTGCTGCACTTTAGTCTACTTAACAACTGCGTTTTTATGAGTTATAAAAAGAATATGTAAAGTTTGAAAGCAACTGTCTTGAATTCAACGAGTGGACACTGTCTATTTTGTAGAATGTGCTAATATAGGAGGCCTTGCAGTGTGAAAACTATTATTCTTTACCCTACATAACTTTATATTATGCCGGCCTCATCATGTATGTAAAAGCCTAAACATGCGTTTGAGCAGATGATATTGTAATATCAGGCAAGTGGGAACGATTATTATTATGAGGGGGCTGGAAAAAGAAATGAAGACCCGAGCTTCCATATTCTCAGTTCAACATAATTCAACTTTTAAGAACGGTTTTGTCTACATGCGGACATAAGACACGGCTCGTCTAGATGAACTACGGGATTCGCCCATTCAAAATAGGGAGGATGTGTTGTTATGTCAAATAAACAATGAAATATATACTGGTATTCTTTCGTATAACAGGCTCAACATTGTAAAGTCTGTTGATAAAAATTCAAATATATTTTATTTTGTCCGGCTGAGCAGTGCTCTTGAAGTCTTAGTTTGACATGATTTTTTTTACACCCTTTACATCTCTGATGTGCGTCCCCATTCTTTGTTTATGTGTCATGCTAATGCAGCGCATGCGCGATATTTTGGGAAAGTACATTATCTGTGTCAACGGGTCCGTGAAAGTTTAAAGTAATTAAATATTTATATTGTATGACTTTCAATTTTTAAGCAACATTTGCAAAAATACATAGATTTATATTTTCAGGCAATAATCGGCCTTTTTTTACCTCTGTTTTGAAGTCTTATAAAGTCTTATGTCAGCAGGAAAATAGTTGCATCCCCCCGAGAATTTCGCGGTTTTACTTTCTACCGCGTCTTTGTGCGCATTAGCAAAAGTGATTCCAAGCTGACATGTTGGATATTAAAGTGTGTTCAATTTTTGGAAAAATGACGCCAGAATTTAACCGTAAGTTGCATTCATTTGTTTTGTAAAACCTGATTCATCTGTGGTTAAAGTTGCGAGTGTGCAAATAAGCCTGTGTTAGCATTTTACTTAAAATTTTCGTCCCAAACTCAAATGCCAAATCACAGCTTTTTTCCTCCTATAATGGCCCTTTCAAACATGCAAAGGAATAGAAATTTTGGAAATGTGGCTCTAAGAAGTTCAATGTTGTGCAAAGAAAGCTGATTTCCATTTTTTTTTCATTATGTGAGAAGAATTTCGGCTGCTGTTGTATTCATATACGTGTTGGCATTATCTATCTTTTGCGACGAAATCAAACGACCCCAGAGCAGTGCTTATATAAGCTAATTCGCACTTTCGGGTTTTTCCGGTGGTTTGTTTCAACTGCAAACTTGGGATAAATTATAAAAACTGATAAGGAAAAAACATCAAAGTTTTCTTTCAACATGCACACTTTTAAATTTATAAAGCCATCATATGATCTTTTAAAACCTATTTTACATATTATTCAGTCTCTTTAATAACCAACGTGGAAATATGTTACTGGCAAAATGGAATTTTGGTGATTTTAGCCGGTTTTTTTTCTATCATTTCTTTATATCTTTATCCCAACTGAATTCAGTCGAAACGCAAAAAGTTTTCGGAAAAAGTCAAAGTGAATTGGCTTATTAGTCCCTCGCCAGCGCGAAGCGGGGGACTCTAGAATTCGGGTCCGTCTGTCCGCCGTCGACACTTTTTTGCAACTACTGAACCGAATCAATTGTCCTCATGTCCTTAGAAACATTATATAGTGGATCTGTGCAACGAGGGATTATTTTGAGATTTTCGCCATGTAGCCGTAACTGTCCAAGCTACTCAATTGTTGATTGAAATCCTGTGATTGCACGCCTGCGAGGAACTTACTTTTACTGGAATACTTATTTATTATTAAGCTGGGTTCTGTCCTGGATTTCCCCAAAAGAGGGGTGCTCTCTGCAGGAAGTTTGCGGTAAAGTGTCATCAATGGGTTAACTGAATCTTTCAGTACTTAGGCTGAAATACGGACAGAAAAAAACTGAAGCCATTAGCCGTCAACGCAGACATCGGTACTTTTTATGAGTAATTTTTATCTTCGTCAGCAGGGTCTATCCGTTTGTCAAAGTTGCAAACATAGTACTTAAATACCTGGGTCGAAATGCCTCTTTGTTTCATTTGCGTTCGTCCCTTGCGTTCGAGGCGTAATTAACGAAGTTTTTGTTAAAACTTGCCTGTGTTTGCACGTTATGCCGGTGTGAAAATTACTGACTTGCTGTTTCTCTCCAGATTCTCCTAAAGGCCTAAATTTTTACGCACATATTTTTTTTGTTTCATTATCCATGATTTATTTGTTCGTATGAAAGAGAGTGTGATAATTCCGAGTTTTGTTCCCATCTAAGTAAGACTTACTGAAGGAATTAACCATGGTGGCTGTAAATTTTCAGAAGCCTCGTAAGAAAAAGTGGAAGCCGAAAGTGCCGGAGGTGCAGTTCGTTCCGTTGTCCGTTTACAAGAGAGGTGACATCGTTCTCTACTATTGGGGCAGATCATGGTGGCCGGCAAAAGTAGAGTTTTGTGCGAAATCCTTCCTGAAAGTGAAGTTCCTCGGGACGAAATACGAGTAAGTAAATGCGTTTTGATTATTATTAGATACCGAAAATCTTATCAATGTTGTTGTATATATATTTGTCTAAACTTTCAACAGTAGGAAGGAAAGGTTTACGAAGTTATAAGTCATAAGTTATATTTAACATTATGTATGAGGTGAAATGAAAGCGAACGGTCATTTAAAAATAGCTTTCGTGTCAGCGGAGTCAAGTGTCTGGTAGTGCAACTTTAGGGTTGATAATCTTGTTCTCGATTTGAAGTGATGTGTCATTTCAATTACTTCATTGTCAGATGGGACACGGTAACGGACAGCAAAAAACTGAAGCCATTTCCAGTTAACACAGACATCGGTACTTTTTAGTTAAGAATGAGTAATTTTTTTTTCTTTCGTAAGCAGGGTCTATCAGTTTGCCAAAGCTGGAAACATAAGACTTAAATACAACAAAAGCCCAAGTACCCAACTGTAAAATGACGATCTAACCTTATCTTTCCGTGTGTGTCTAAACTTCAGGAAAAAATATATTCTTTGGGTGCCATATATCCATAGAAACTTTGCCCATGTCGATGTTCAATTGGTCAAAAAATGAAGTGTTAGCATATTTTCAGTCCTTGAACGATCTTGTTGATTGTATGATTCCCCTAACCCCTAATGCATAGTTTACAAAATAACACAGCTTGGTTTTACTGCCATGTGAGTCCCCAAGTTAAATATCTCAGATGCACGATGAGGAGATTATAGAAGGAGTTTTCGCATGTGCTTTGATTGCATGCATGCCTGGGACGTTTTGCCAAGCACTTTTACATTCAGATTGATTTAAATGTACGGGCCCGTAAGAACCTTTGGAGGGGGGGGGGGGGGAGGGGGGTGGTATTGAGCGTGAGGGATATGAAGCTGCTAACGTTGATTGCATGTAAGAAACCGCTTGCCGTTTGTTAAGTTCCCCCCGCGCTCTAAGAGACATAACGTTTTAGTGTTTCAAAGTGTACATGTTCGCATGATTGATAAATTCGGGTCACACACGAAACAGTTTTCCGAAAGATACACACCCTTGTGTGAAGTTCGACTTCAGAGAGAATGTGAACAAAGGACGCCTTGTGGGCTCCTCCCCTGTATCACAGAATTCGTGTTAGCTGTATAACTTAGTTCATTTGCATGTATTGCATGCTTTTATTTTAGAGAAACAGACTTGTATTATTCAATACCAATCTGATCTTACCATCCTTTGTGTTAAAAATTTTTACGTTTGGTTAGCATTAAATGTTCACAAGATGCCTATGCTTTTACGAATTTGCAGTTGAAGTGGTTTATTGCCTTTAAGATGAACATGTCTTTGGTCAAAGTATCGATGCTAATTTTTTTCAAGGCAATGTTTGCAAAAGGCCGAGCAAGGAATACACCAACTCATGGAAAGAAGCGACGAAATTATTGAAGTTACGGGACCAGTCGCATTTGATTCTCGGTTAGAACTTCTGTTGTTCAAGGTTCGATATTAGCGGTGACCAGTTTTGACATTTCGCCACCAGAAAAAATTTTGATTGCGAAATTTTGATAATAAACAGTGGAGCGTTTATTTGACTTGTTGTTTTGATGTTGTTGACAGTTGGCCACTTTCGCCACGGATCAACTCAATTTCGTAATAATATTACTTCTAAGTTTATTTATTTATTTACTTGTTCTTGGTATTGAATGACATAGTATCATACTGGACAGGCCTCAGTTTTATGCATAGTGTATAGCAGTCTTCACAAGAGGCACTTTCAATGTTGGTTGCTTTGGATTGTAGGATTTTCCAGTTCATAGTCAGTTCATGTTGTTATAGAATCGAGCACTGAAGAAGATGCGCCATCTAGACCTACCAAACCATCAGCCCAGGACGTGGGGCCGTCAGCGATTGGTCATGGTGAGACAACAAACCCGCCTGCTGAGCCGCGTGCATCTACTGGTAAGATTAAATTTCTTATTCGGTGTTTGGAAGATCCCTTGTTCACAGGATGGATGAATTGACGCAACACACACACGAAACGATACATTCGTTTCTCGACAGTTATTTTCATAAAATGTGAACATAGGACACACAGATCCTCTGCACACTTTTGTTGTGAGTTTGCTGGCCATTCAAGGGTTGAATTTAATTCTAAACGACAATCATTGAAGTATAACTGTCTTTGGGTCATTGGTTTCCCTACTCATGTTTTTTTTTTCGAAAGAGGAGCCAGACAGAAGGATCACTTTGCGGAGAACTATTTCAAAAGCATTTAAATTTAACTATTATGCATTCAGGGAGTGAAGAAAATGTGCCTTCTAGACCTACCAAACCATCAGCCCAGGAGGTGGGGCCGTCAGTAATTGGTCATGGTGAGACAACAAATCCGCCTGCTGAGCCTCGCGTATCTACTGGTAAGATTGAAATTGTTATTTGGTGTGTGAAAGATCCCATGTTCACAGGATGAATGCACTGAAGCGACACACACACGGAACGATACATTCGTTTTTGTCAACAGTTATTTTTAGCCCTCAGCCAATATTATCGTCTGTCCGTAAACTTTTTTTTTGTTTGGACGACATCTCAAAAGTTTTTATCGGAGCTTCACAAAACCTTACAGGAAGAAAGTACATATCGTGTAGATATGCAGGGGGGGGGGGCTGGGGATTCAATTTGTCTCTTGTTATAAAATGTGAACATAGGACACATAAATCCTCTGCGCACTTTTGTTGTTGTGAGTTTGCTGGTCATTCAAGGGTTCAAGAGTTTAATTCTAAGCGACAGTCATTGTAGTACAACTGTCTTTGGGATATTAGTTTCCCTACTCAAGTTTTTTTCGAAAGTGGAGCCAGACAGAAGGAACACTTTGCGGAGAACTATTTCAAAAGCAATTAAAGTTAACTATTATGCATTCAGGGAGTGAAGAAAATGTGCCTTCTAGACCTACCAAACCATCAGCCCAGGACGTGGGGCCGTCAGCGATTGGTCATGGTGAGACAACAAACCCGCCTGCTGAGCCGCATGCATCTACTGGTAATATTAAATTTCTTATTCGGTGTTTGGAAGATCCCTTGTTCACAGGATGGATGAATTGACGCAACACACACACGAAACGATACATTCGTTTCTCGACAGTTATTTTCATAAAATGTGAACATAGGACACACAGATCCTCTGCACACTTTTGTTGTGAGTTTGCTGGCCATTCAAGGGTTGAATTTAATTCTAAACGACAATCATTGAAGTATAACTGTCTTTGGGTCATTGGTTTCCCTACTCATGTTTTTTTTTCGAAAGAGGAACCAGACAGAAGGATCACTTTGCGGAGAACTATTTCAAAAGCATTTAAATTTAACTATTATGCATTCAGGGAGTGAAGAAAATGTGCCTTCTAGACCTACCAAACCATCAGCCCAGGAGGTGGGGCCGTCAGTAATTGGTCATGGTGAGACAACAAATCCGCCTGCTGAGCCTCGCGTATCTACTGGTAAGATTGAAATTGTTATTTGGTGTGTGAAAGATCCCATGTTCACAGGATGAATGCACTGAAGCGACACACACACGGAACGATACATTCGTTTTTGTCAACAGTTATTTTTAGCCCTCAGCCAATATTATCGTCTGTCCGGAAACTTTTTTTTGTTTGGACGACATCTCAAAAGTTTTTATCGGAGCTTCACAAAACCTTACAGGAAGAAAGTACATATCGTGTAGATATGCAGGGGGGTTCAATTTGTCTCTTGTTATAAAATGTGAACATAGGACACATAAATCCTCTGCACACTGTTGTTGTTGTGAGTTTGCTGGTCATTCAAGGGTTCAAGAGTTTAATTCTAAGCGACAGTCATTGTAGTACAACTGTCTTTGGGATATTAGTTTCCCTACTAAAGTTTTTTTTCGAAAGTGGAGCCAGACAGAAGGAACACTTTGCGGAGAACTATTTCAAAAGCAATTAAAGTTAACTATTATGCATTCAGGGAGTGAAGAAAATGTGCCTTCTAGACCTACCAAACCATCAGCCCAGGAGGTGGGGCCGTCAGTGATTGGTCATGGTGAGACAACAAATCCGCTTGCTGAGCCGCGTGTATCTACTTGTAAGATTGAATTTGTTATTCGGTGTTTAGGAAGATCCCATGTTCACAGGATGAATGAATTGACGCAACACACACACTAAACGACACATTCGTTTCTCGACAGTTATTTTCATAAAATGTGAACATGGGACACACAGATCCTCTGCGCACTTTTGTTGTGAGTTTGCTGGCCATTCAAGGGTTTCCCTACTCAAGTTTTTTTTTCGAAAGTGGAACCAGACAGAAGGAACACTTTGCGGAGAACTATTTCAAAAGCAATTAGAGTTAACTATTATGCATTCAGGGAGTGAAGAAAATGTGCCTTCTAGACCTTCCAAACCATCAGCCCAGGAGGTGGGGCCGTCAGTGATTGGTCATGGTGAGACAACAAATCCGCCTGCTGAGCCTCGCGTATCTACTGGTAAGATTGAAATTGTTATTCGGTGTGTGAAAGATCCCATGTTCACAGGATGAATGCACTGAAACGACACACACACGGAACGATACATTCGTTTTTGTCAACAGTTATTTTTAGCCCTCAGCCAATATTATCGTCTGTCCGTAAACTTTTTTTGGTTTGGACGACATCTCAAAAGTTTTTATCGGAGCTTCACAAAACCTTACAGGAAGAAAGTACATATCGTGTAGATATGCAGGGGGGGTTCAATTTGTCTCTTGTTATAAAATGTGAACATAGGACACATAAATCCTCTGCGCACTTTTGTTGTTGTGAGTTTGCTGGTCATTCAAGGGTTCAAGAGTTTAATTCTAAGCGACAGTCATTGTAGTACAACTGTCTTTGGGATATTAGTTTCCCTACTAAAGTTTTTTTTTGAAAGTGGAGCCAGACAGAAGGAACACTTTGCGGAGAACTATTTCAAAAGCAATTAAAGTTAACTATTATGCATTCAGGGAGTGAAGAAAATGTGCCTTCTAGACCTACCAAACCATCAGCCCAGGAGGTGGGGCCGTCAGTGATTGGTCATGGTGAGACAACAAATCCGCCTGCTGAGCCGCGTGTATCTACTGGTAAGATTGAATTTGTTATTCGGTGTTTCAAAGATCCCATGTTCACAGGATGAATGAATTAACGCAACACATACACAAAACGACACATTCGTTTCTCGACAGTTATTTTCATAAAATGTGAACATGGGACACACAGATCCTCTGCGCACTTTTGTTGTGAGTTTGCTGGCCATTCAAGGGTTTCCCTACTCAAGTTTTTTTTTTCGAAAGTGGAGCCAGACAGAAGGAACACTTTTCGGAGAACTATTTCAAAAGCAATTAAAGTTAACTATTATGCATTCAGGGATTGAAGAAAATGTGCCTTCTAGACCTTCCATACCATCAGCCCAGGAGGTGGGGCCGTCAGTGATTGGTCATGGTGAGACAATAAATCCGCCTGCTGAGCCGCGTGTATCTACTGGTAAGATTGAATTTGTTATTCGACGTTTGGAAGATCCCATGTTCACAGGATGAATGAATTGACGCAACACACACACGAAACGACACATTCGTTTCTCGACAGTTATTTTCATAAAATGTGAACATGGGACACACAGATCCTCTGCGCACTTTTGTTGTGAGTTTGCTGGCCATTCAAGGGTTTCCCTACTCAAGTTTTTTTTTCGAAAGTGGAGCCAGACAGAAGGAACACTTTGCGGAGAACTATTTCAAAAGCAATTAGAGTTAACTATTATGCATTCAGGGAGTGAAGAAAATGTGCCTTCTAGACCTACCAAACCATCAGCCCAGGAGGTGGGGCCGTCAGTGATTGGTCATGGTGAGACAACAAATCCGCCTGCTGAGCCTCGCGTATCTACTGGTAAGATTGAAATTGTTATTCGGTGTGTGAAAGATCCCATGTTCACAGGATGAATGCACTGAAACGACACACACACGGAACGATACATTCGTTTTTGTCAACAGTTATTTTTAGCCCTCAGCCAATATTATCGTCTGTCCGTAAACTTTTTTTGGTTTGGACGACATCTCAAAACTTTTTATCGGAGCTTCACAAAACCTTACAGGAAGAAAGTACATATCGTGTAGATATGCAGGGGGGGGGGGTTCAGTTTGTCTCTTGTTATAAAATGTGAACATAGGACACATAAATCCTCTGCGCACTTTTGTTGTTGTGAGTTTGCTGGTCATTCAAGGGTTCAAGAGTTTAATTCTAAGCGACAGTCATTGTAGTACAACTGTCTTTGGGATATTAGTTTCCCTACTAAAGTTTTTTTTTCGAAAGTGGAGCCAGACAGAAGGAACATTTTGCGGAGAACTATTTCAAAAGCAATTAAAGTTAACTATTATGCATTCAGGGAGTGAAGAAAATGTGCCTTCTAGACCTACCAAACCATCAGCCCAGGAGGTGGGGCCGTCAGTGATTGGTCATGGTGAGACAACAAATCCGCCTGCTGAGCCGCGTGTATCTACTGGTAAGATTGATTTGTTATTCGGTGTTTCAAAGATCCCATGTTCACAGGATGGATGAATTTACACGCGACACGGCTAGCGTTTTATTCTTGAAAGATATATAGACCATAGTCTGGAGTTCAAAACGAAGGAGGACACGCATAGATGTTTTGACAAAAAGTTGAACATTAATCATGGAAAGTGCCTGAGAAAACCGTTTTTTGTTTAAAGAAAAATTGTTGAAAAAATCAAACTACAAAGCATTATCTGTTTATTCTGTTCAGGTCCTGAGCATTACGAGGAAGCTAAACAAGGCATTGCTGCTGATATTCATTTCCTGCCGACTGCGCATGAAAATGAAGATATCAGCCTCTCCAAATTAGATTTCCTCGTATTGGATTCCCCTTTTAAATCAACTCTTGACAGGAATTTCTCGCATCAAAATGATCCACTGGAGACCGAAACACCTAAGAAATTGGCGGAAGCAATGGAAGTTTTAGGTCAGGTGAAGAACTTAATTAAAGAGTTAGGCGTTCCAGATATTTGTGATGTTGAAAATTTATGTGCCAGCACTGAAGTAAGCGCTTCATGCGAATTGATACCAGTGGATCCAGGGAAACGTCACCTGTCATTAATACCAGGGGGAGAATCAGGAGGCAGTTCCAGCGACGTACAAATAACAGGATACGAGAGTTTTGATAATGACATGCGAACAGGCAAAATAAAGAAAGAAGTTTTCGAGGCTGCAACGACAAATATTGACGATACCAGGTCCTCTCTTGCCAGTGTGCTTGAACAGCAAAGCAAAACAATTACAATTGTTCCAGTACCTGACACAGAACCTAACTTTGAAACAAGTGGACCTTTGGCTAGCAAACCTATAAAACACGATGATTCTTCCGATAGCGACGTGCAGTTTATTGGATTCGAGAAAATTTCTTCCACACTTCCTGAAGTTAATGTTAAACAGGAAGCTGAACCAAATGTATCGATGGCAATCACACGGGGTTGTGAAGAAAATCCTAGTTTCCTGGTTAATGTCGCATCGCTTTGCAGGAAAATGAGACCTCGAGCTCTTACATTCTCACACGCTATTGTGCCGCATGAGATCGCGTCGTCGACGTCGGAAGTTCCTGCAGACACAGACAATTTATACCGTGAGTAATTTCTATTTTTCATATATGTTTTCAAGGTTGTTGGGTGAATGAAGGCGGTGGTGGGGTGGTGTTTGGGGGGTGGGGTGGGGTTGGGATGATAGTGGGGAGTAGCCTAGGTTTTTAGCCCTCAGCCAATATTGGCCGAAGGTTATTGCTATGGGTCTGTTCGTCCGTCTGTCCGTAAACTTTTTTCCCTGCGATATCGTAGCTTCACAAAACGCTATAGGAAGAAAGTATATGTAGTACAGATGTGCAACGGAGCGTTCAATTTGTCGCTTCTCCGTCCGTCCCACCTTAAACTTTTTGTTGTCCGGGCGATATCTCACAAAAGTAACTCGCCCACAGTAATGTCACTGCTATTGGCTGAGGGCTCTGCGTCTCCTATGCCTATGTCCTTTGCAAGGAATTGATGCACACGTTATGCGACCATTCGCTGGCTCTATTGGAAGAATGTGCCTGCAAGGTTTAAATCTCAAGGAGAAAAGAATGTTCATGTGCTGTGATATAGTGTGTTAAAGGGGAATAAGAGTTAAGTAACGTTAGGTTGCCCATGAATCTTGACATAATAAAATACTACACACATTTATTTTTCGCTGCTTTCCTTTTGTAAACAGGCAAACACTGCACTACACAAACCTGCAGTAGTAAAATTACCCTTTCGATCAGGTACTCCAAGCGAACTTAGTTTAAGGGTGGATATCTTTTGTGTATGTTGTAGAAGCCGAGTCTGTGAAGGAAAATATAATAGGAGTTATTAGGCCTATCTCTCCTGCCAATGTAGCTGGTGTTCTTCCTCTTGAACCTCAGGTTTCGGGATATGCGTCTGATTCTGTACAAGATCCTGTAGATGTCTCAATACATTTAGAGTTGGAAAAAATATATGCAAAAATGAAAGAAGATGAAACGGCAATAGAAAGTAAGAAAAAAAAGCACATCAGCAGAAACCCAAAATCACCGTTTTCATCCTCTGCAAGTGATATTACATTACCACCGCAACGTCACTCTCCAAAATTTTCCAAGTTGGTTAGAAAAGGCCGTGTTAAAAAAAGAAGCAAGAAAAGACGGCGACTCCAGTTCGAAGATGAGGTACCAAGTTTGCCTGAATCAGGAAACACGACGACAAAAAGTAGCGAAGGAGCACAGAAAAGAAAGCATGATGAAGATGACGACAACAGCGATGTTATAAGACCACAAAAGAGAAAAGTAAGGCGCTTTTATTTTTCATCCGAGGAAGATGAAACTCAAGACAAGCCAAGCGGGAGAAAGCAAGATAATCCGACAGAGAGCAGTGTTTCGGCAGGGTACGGGCGAATTACGGACGATTTAAATTCTCGTGAAACACCAGATTCTAGTGCAAGGGATAAGGCTACTGAACAAAGACGCAGCGATAACAGTCGAAAAGAAGACACTGCAACACAAGCTCCAAAATCAAAACTGCACTGCTGCATTTTTTGCCGAAAACTTTACCCAAAGGTACCAAGGCACATGGAAACACAGCATGCCCGCGAGAAAGAAGTTATCGACATTTGTGCCATCAGTAAATCGTCAGCAGAGGGAAGAAAGGAGCGCAAGCGAATGTGGAGGCTTCTTGTCAACAAAGGAGATTTTATGCACAACAAAGAATTAGCCAAATCGGGGAAGTCATCCTTCATAGCCAGATACAAGACAAAAGTGAGGATGCGCAAGGAAGGTGCGAAGAAAGAACTTTTACCTTGCAAGTATTGCCTTGCCATGTATACAAAGGAATACTTGTGGAAACACTGGCGTGAATGCCCGGTAAAACGCGGGGCAGGGGAAGAAGATGCGCACTCAAAAAGACGAACAGCAATAAAATCTGGACGAGGAATGATGCTGCTGCTCAAATCGGAAAGTGAGGCTGTCAGAAACTTCATTGCCAAAATGAAAGATGACGAAATCTTAACAATCATAAAGAATGACACCCTTTTGCTGAAATATTTGGAATATGAAATAAGGAAATACAGTCACTTGGAACTCGATCACATGATATCAACTAGGCTCCGTCTGTTGGCGAAGGTATTAAAACTAGGGAAGGAAAACAACAGCGATATCAAAGAATACAAAGATTTACTCGACCCTGTCAATTTTGATTTTCTTATGGACTGTGTGCAGCTCAGTGCATCCGACGAAAGCGGCAATCTTGAGACGCCATCCAGTGTGATGAAGCTTGGCAGTCTGTTGGTTCAAGTGGCTGACATACTTATCAACTGGTCTGTAAAGACTGCTGACATCGAAACAGAAGTGAAAATACACAATTTTCTGCGACTGCATTCCAAAGAATTCTGTCTACTTTCAAAGAAAGCAAAACACACATTAAATATCCGAAAATTCAACAAAGAAAGAGTGCTTCCGCTTTTTAAAGACATCGCTAAAATTCACGACTACATTGATGAGGGGTTAAAGAATTTAGAAGGGAAGACGGGGAGGAAAACGTACGTCGATCTAGTTAAATTTTTTAATGGGGAAAATAATACTTTTCAATCGGAAGAGGAGCGGCGAAGTCCAGCGAATGACGGTAACTGTTTTCCGGAGTGGTATTGCAAATAGCCAGGTCCCAGATGAAGAGATTCTTGAAGGGCTAGACAAATTTGAGGTGGAGTTGGCCAAACTTTACAAAAGGGTTGAATTTATGGGCAAACGCGGACGACGCATAGCGGTACTCTTAACAGAAGATGTCGTACACCACGTGATGCATTTGTTGAAGCTGCGTGAAGAATTTGTTGACGATGGGGGCAATGATTTCTTATTCGCCCGCCCTGGCAGCTGCTCTACTCCATACGGTGGTCATATCATGCTCAGATTATTAGCCGAAGAAGCGAAAGTTTCAAATCTAGACGCGTTTACATCGACAAAACTTCGGAAACACTTAGGAACTATGTCCCAGATGCTGCAAATTGGAGAAGGTGATCAAGATATGTTAGCCAATTTCATGGGTCATGACATAAGGGTGCATAGGTCTTTCTACCGCCTACCAGAAAGTTTACTCGAAAAATGTAAAGTTGCGCAGATCTTGATTGCACTGAACAGCGGAAAGCCTCAGAGCGACTTTGCCGGAAAACCTTTAGAAGAAATCCCAGAAGACTGCGAACTGCAAGATCTAGCAAACGTGGATGCCATCCCTGACAGCGAATCCGGATGATCTTGAGCATCATGAGATTGATCGGCAGCCAACACCTGGTAAGAAGAGGAATTGTTTTGTGTTTTTTTTTAATTTTTGTTTGGTTTCTGCAGGTATCTTGTGCCAGAAAAGGGAGAATTTGTTCGTTTTCGGTCTTTTACTACTCGTTTCTTTTTGCATATGTCGGCTTAATTTCGTGCGAAGACAGGACCCTAGTTGAATGGGAACGATACAGTTACCGTTTCGACGGTTTGTTACCCGGTTTCTGTCTGTTGGTTTCTAATTTTTAGATGTCGAATTGTACATGCTGTTGATATGATTAATTTTGAACACGCATAACACATTTTAAATCTGACTTATCACACAAAACTGATAAGTACAAGTTCGCATGGTAGACAAAGATTTGTGTTCTGCACTTGTGGTTGAATTGCTGGCTCAAACATTTAAAGCATAAAATACTTATAATTGGATTTGCTTATTTGCAGTGTCCCAAAAAGTAACCTTTTCTGCCATAGAGAAAGATGTGATGCATCAGGTTTTTAAAGATAATTTGAAAAGCCTCAAAGTACCAACGTTGCGAACAATAAGAGAGAAAATTCATGATGAGCATTTCCTGAAGAGCAAAGATGAGCGCACAGTTCATCGCTGGCTGTCGAATACAATCAGAAGCTTAAAGAAAAAAAAGAGCCAAGCTGAAGAAGAACAAAGTGAGCCTGAAGACGAACTCGGTAATTTTTTTGTAAAATGATATGATGCATTGTCATTTTCGTCTTATGGGAAATTTTTACAGATCCATTTAAGTAAAATAGCATATCAAGCTTGCGCATTCAATTAGATATTTTACCGTTCAAGTGAAAACTAATTCTAGAAAGAATGTATTCACAGCATGCATCGGTTATCGCTTCTTAGTTTTGCATGTATTTCTTGTTAACAGGTGGGAAAAAACAGCATCCGAAAGAACCATGCAGAAGAGCGAGTAAGGTTTTACTCTATACAAGCGTCAGAGTGTTTTTTCATATTTATGTAAACCGTCAAGTTTCACTAGCAAAGAACGTTTAAGCGCATAAAGAGGTGAAGAATAAGTCTGAAAACATGTGTACTTTTGATATGCCACACATGTTACATTAAAATGTGATGTTAGTACTCGCTTAAGTAGCAATCCGCAACGAAAAGAGATCAATAGCAGGGTTTTCATGTTGTCTTCCTTCGTTTTATCAACAAAAAAACTAAATAACAGGTCAAACACTAAAAACCGAAACAGGTTGACATTTAATATTCCTATGAAAAATGTTTTCAGGTGTCAAAAACGGCAAAAATGGTCACAAGCAGAAATAGGTGCAGTAGAACGCAGTCTTGGCAAGTTTATTTCCATCAAAAGACTCCCAGGAAAAAGTGAAATTATGAAAGCTAAAAGTCAAGAAAAGGATTTAGATCAGCGAGACTGGGATGGTATCAAGTATTACATCAAGAACAGGATAACTGCGGAGTCGAGAAAACAATTTGAACCCTTCAGCTAAACAAATTCTAGTTTCAAGCCTTGTCAGTGCTCCCGTCCACTTGTTTCAAAATATCGAAAAATGTGATACTTTTGACTTCTGTAAACTGTTATAGTTATAGGCGTGTCCGTGACGTTCAAGTCTTTCCTTGGAACGGGGTTCGTGTGGTGGACTAACTGTGTAACTTGAGAGGGAAGGGAAAAATGTTGAAGACGCAAAGTGCACGGTAGCGAAGTAGAAAGGATAAATATACACTTCCTTCGTTGCTATTCATTGTATAACATGTTTTTTATGCTTATGTTTCTGTCCTTGCATTTTCTGGCGGTGAAACGTGATGTCTTCCATGGTGTTAGTAATGTCAGTGTTTTCATGGTAACATGGGACGTGGTGTTGTAAGTCGGCAACGCGGGCCATCGGTTGTGGCGTTATTACTTAAACTCGTGCGGTTGGTTTAAACAAAGCACTTGCTAGGTAGACAGGAAAAGGTGTATTGACAAACATCCTCATTTAATATTGGGGGTGGGTGGGTGGGATTGGTGGTAGGGGATTGTCAATTTATCAAGAGCTTTCAAAAATTACGGGGCAGGTTTTTTCGTTTTCCAATATTAAGTCAGGACACCTGTCTTTATGAAATCATGCTGTTTGACCCTGCGAGTATTTGTTTTAATTTGCTTTTAGTTTCGCTGTCAGAAAGCGTACTTGGTAGAAATGAAAGTAAGGGAGGGGGGCTGTGCGGTGACGTTCAAGTCTTACCTTGGCACGGGGTTCGTGTGTGGGACTAACTGTGTAACTTGAGTGGGAAGGGAACAATGTTGAAGACGCAAAGCGCACGGTAGTGAAGTAGAAAGGATAAATATACACTTCCTTCGTTGCTATTCATTGTATAACATGTTTTTTATGCTTATGTTTCTGTCCTTGCATTTTCTGGCGGTGAAACGTGATGTCTTCCATGGTGTTAGTAATGTCAGTATTTTCATGGTAACATGGGACATAGTGTTGTAAGTCGGCAACGCGGGCCATCGGTTGTGGCGTTATTACTTAAACTCGTGCGGTTGGTTTAAACAAAGCACTTGCTAGGTAGACAGGAAAAGGTGTATTGACAAACATCCTCATTTAATATTGGGGGTGGGTGGTTGGGATTGGTGGTAGGGGATTGTCGATTTATCAAGAGCTTTCAAAAATTACGGGGCAGGTTTTTTCGTTTTCCAATATTAAGTCAGGACACCTGTCTTTATGAAATCATGCTGTTTGACCCCGCGAGTATTTGTTTTAATTTGCTTTTAGTTTCGCTGTAAGAAAGCGTACTTGGTAGAAATGAAAGTAAGGGAGGGGGGCTGTGCGGTGACGTTCAAGTCTTACCTTGGCACGGGGTTCGTGTGTGGGACTAACTGTGTAACTTGAGTGGGAAGGGAACAATGTTGAAGACGCAAAGCGCACGGTAGCGAAGTAGAAAGGATAAATATACACTTCCTTCGTTGCTATTCATTGTATAACATGTTTTTTATGCTTATGTTTCTGTCCTTGCATTTTCTGGCGGTGAAACGTGATGTCTTCTATGGTGTTAGTAATGTCAGTGTTTTCATGGTAACATGGGACGTAGTGTTGTAAGTCGGCAACGCGGGCCATCGGTTGTGGCGTTATTACTTAAACTCGTGCGGTTGGTTTAAACAAAGCACTTGCTAGGTAGACAGGAAAAGGTGTATTGACAAACATCCTCATTTAATATTGGGGGTGGGTGGGTGGGATTGGTGGTAGGGGATTGTCGATTTATCAAGAGCTTTCAAAAATTACGGGGCAGGTTTTTTCGTTTTCCAATATTAAGTCAGGACACCTGTCTTTATGAAATCATGCTGTTTGATCCTGCGAGTATTTGTTTTAATTTGTTTTTAGTTTCGCTCTCAGAAAGCATACTTGGGAGAAATGAAAGTAAGGGAGGGGGGCTGTGCGGTGACGTTCAAGTCTTACCTTGGCACGGGGTTCGCGTGTGGGACTAACTCTGTAACTTGAGTGGGAAGGGAACAATGTTGAAGACGCAAAGCGCACGGTAGTGAAGTAGAAAGGATAAATATACACTTCCTTCGTTGCTATTCATTGTATAACATGTTTTTTATGCTTATGTTTCTGTCCTTGCATTTTCTGGCGGTGAAACGTGATGTCTTCCATGGTGTTAGTAATGTCAGTATTTTCATGGTAACATGGGACATAGTGTTGTAAGTCGGCAACGCGGGCCATCGGTTGTGGCGTTATTACTTAAACTCGTGCGGTTGGTTTAAACAAAGCACTTGCTAGGTAGACAGGAAAAGGTGTATTGACAAACATCCTCATTTAATATTGGGGGTGGGTGGTTGGGATTGGTGGTAGGGGATTGTCGATTTATCAAGAGCTTTCAAAAATTACGGGGCAGGTTTTTTCGTTTTCCAATATTAAGTCAGGACACCTGTCTTTATGAAATCATGCTGTTTGACCCCGCGAGTATTTGTTTTAATTTGCTTTTAGTTTCGCTGTAAGAAAGCGTACTTGGTAGAAATGAAAGTAAGGGAGGGGGGCTGTGCGGTGACGTTCAAGTCTTACCTTGGCACGGGGTTCGTGTGTGGGACTAACTGTGTAACTTGAGTGGGAAGGGAACAATGTTGAAGACGCAAAGCGCACGGTAGCGAAGTAGAAAGGATAAATATACACTTCCTTCGTTGCTATTCATTGTATAACATGTTTTTTATGCTTATGTTTCTGTCCTTGCATTTTCTGGCGGTGAAACGTGATGTCTTCTATGGTGTTAGTAATGTCAGTGTTTTCATGGTAACATGGGACGTAGTGTTGTAAGTCGGCAACGCGGGCCATCGGTTGTGGCGTTATTACTTAAACTCGTGCGGTTGGTTTAAACAAAGCACTTGCTAGGTAGACAGGAAAAGGTGTATTGACAAACATCCTCATTTAATATTGGGGGTGGGTGGGTGGGATTGGTGGTAGGGGATTGTCGATTTATCAAGAGCTTTCAAAAATTACGGGGCAGGTTTTTTCGTTTTCCAATATTAAGTCAGGACACCTGTCTTTATGAAATCATGCTGTTTGATCCTGCGAGTATTTGTTTTAATTTGTTTTTAGTTTCGCTCTCAGAAAGCATACTTGGTAGAAATGAAAGTAAGGGAGGGGGGCTGTGCGGTGACGTTCAAGTCTTACCTTGGCACGGGGTTCGCGTGTGGGACTAACTCTGTAACTTGAGTGGGAAGGGAACAATGTTGAAGACGCAAAGCGCACGGTAGCGAAGTAGAAAGGATAAATATACACTTCCTTCGTTGCTATTCATTGTATAACATGTTTTTTTATGCTTATGTTTCTGTCCTTGCATTTTCTGGCGTTGAAACGTGATGTCTTCCATGGTGTGAGTAATGTCAGTGTTTTCATGGTAACATGGGACGTAGTGTTGTAAGTCGGCAACGCGGGCCATCGGTTGTGGCGTTATTACTTAAACTCGTGCGGTTGGTTTAAACAAAGCACTTGCTAGGTAGACAGGAAAAGGTGTATTGACAAACATCCTCATTTAATATTGGGGGTGGGTGGTTGGGATTGGTGGTAGGGGATTGTCGATTAATCAAGAGCTTTCAAAAATTACGGGGCAGGTTTTTTCGTTTTCCAATATTAAGTCAGGACACCTGTCTTTATGAAATCATGCTGTTTGACCCTGCGAGTATTTGTTTTAATTTGTTTTTAGTTTCGCTGTAAGAAAGCGTACTTGGTAGAAATGAAAGTAAGGGAGGGGGCTGTGCGGTGACGTTCAAGTCTTACCTTGGCACGGGGTTCGTGTGTGGGACTAACTGTGTAACTTGAGTGGGAAGGGAAAAATGTTGAAGACCAAAGTGCACGGTAGCGAAGTAAAAAAGACAAATATATACTTCCTTCGTTGCTATTCATTGTATAACATGTTTTTTATGCTTATGTTTCTGTCCTTGCATTTTCTGGCGGTGAAACGTGATGTCTTCCATGGTGTTAGTAATGTCAGTGTTTTCATGGCAACATGGGACATAGTGTTGTGAGTCGGTATCGAGGGCCATCGGTTGTGGCGTTATTACTTAAACTCGTGCGGTTGGTTTAAACAAAGCACTTGCTAGGTAGACAGGAAAAGGTGTATTGACAAACATCCTCATTTAATATTGGGGGTGGGTGGGTGGGATTGGTGGTAGGGGATTGTCGATTAATCAAGAGCTTTTAAAAATTACGGGGCAGGTTTTTTCGTTTTCCAATATTAAGTCAGGACACCTGTCTTTATGAAATCATGCTGTTTGACCCTGCGAGTATTTGTTTTAATTTGTTTTTAGTTTCGCTGTAAGAAAGCGTACTTGGTAGAAATGAAAGTAAGGGAGGGGGCTGTGCGGTGACGTTCAAGTCTTACCTTGGCACGGGGTTCGTGTGTGGGACTAACTGTGTAACTTGAGTGGGAAGGGAAAAATGTTGAAGACCAAAGCGCACGGTAGCGAAGTAAAAAAGACAAATATATACTTCCTTCGTTGCTATTCATTGTATAACATGTTTTTTATGCTTATGTTTCTGTCCTTGCATTTTCTGGCGGTGAAACGTGATGTCTTCCATGGTGTTAGTAATGTCAGTGTTTTCATGGCAACATGGGACATAGTGTTGTGAGTCGGTATCGAGGGCCATCGGTTGTGGCGTTATTACTTAAACCGGCGCGGTTGGTTTAAACAAAGCACTTGCTAGGTAGACAGGAAGTGGTGTATTGACACACATCCTTATTTAATATTGGGGGTTGGTGTGGGAATGGTGGTAGGGGTTTGTCGATTGATCAAGAGCTTTCAAAAATTACGGGACAGGTTTTATCGTTTTCCAATGTTAATTCAGGGCATGTGTCTTTATGAAATCATGCTGTTTGACCTCGCAAGCATTTGTTTTAATTTGTTTTAACTTTCGCTGTCAGAAAGCGCACTTGGTAGAAATGAAAGTAGGGTTGGAAGGGGCTGTGCCGTGACGTTCAAGTGTTAACTTGGCACTGGGTTCGTGTGTGGGACTAACTGTGTAATTTGAGTGGGAAGGGAAAAATGTTGAAGACCCAAAGCGCACGGTAGCGAAGTAAAAAAGACAAGTATACACTTCCTTCGTTGCTATTCATTGTATAACACATTTTTTATGCTTATGTTTCTATTTTTTGACGGTGAAACGTGATGTCTTTCATGGTGTTACTAGTGTGAGTGCCTTCGTGGTAACATGGGAGATAGTGTTGTGAGTCGGTATCAATGGCCATCGGTTTTGGCATTATTACTCTAAACTCGTGCGGTTGGTTTAAACAAAGCACTTGCTAGGTAGACAGGATAAGTGTATAGACACACATTCTCATTTAATATTGGGAGTTGGTGGATGGGATTGGTGGTACGGGTTTGTCAATTTATCAAGAGCTTTCAAAAATTACGGGGCAGGTTTTTTTGGTTTTCCAATGTTATGTCAGAACATGTGTCTATGAAATCATGCTGTTTGACCTCGCAAGCATTTGTTTTAATTTGTTTCTAAGTTTCGTGGTCAGAAAGCGTACTTGGTAGAAATTTTAAATTTGGGGGAGAGGGCTGTGCCGTGACGTTCAAGTCTTATCTTGGCACGAGGTTTGTGCTGTGATGTCTTAACTTCGCACGGTGATCTTGCTTCATAGCATATTTTTTTAACTGTTTATTCAAGTCCTAAAAAACTTTCATCAGTTTTAATTTATCCGAGATGTACATATATATATAGCCAAGAGAGTGTTCGTTTTTCCACGATTTATGTAGCAAGGAAAGTTTTATTTATCCCACATATATATTCGAAAGATTAACTTATTTAAGTATGCTTGTATATAAGAGAAAGTTTTGTATTTTTAAATGTAAATTTATAAATGAACAGAGAAATGATTGTAAATAAAAGGTGATTGAGATTTGTGTTCTTTTTAGTATTTTATCACAGAAACGTTCATTTATATGGTTCTTGAAATACCATTTACAAATATGGTCCGTGCGTTTACGGTGTCCTCGTTTGACGCTTAACATTGATGAACAAGCAAACAAATAATAATAATAATAATATAATAATAATAATAATAATAATAAATGAAATGGAATCAAAGTAAAAAAAATTATTCTATTAATTTTAAATAATTGTCCAATTTATCATGATTTCTTTAACTACCACGTGGTTGTGTATCGACTTTGTTTATAAACAAACGTCCCTTTGTTTATAAACAAACTGTGTTTACTTTCTTATGCAAATGAGGTCTCAGTACATGTGCTTTTGTCCCTAGTTTGCCGGATAAATTTCCTATGTTGACAGGATACGTGATTGGACGGTTTTCTGTTGATTTCTTTTTCCCTGTTTGACCCAAAAATTTTTTTATTCGCTTAAAAGTTGTCTATTGATCATAGACAAGATATGCCATATCAAGTTTTACCGAAAACTCAATAATAAAAAAGTTGAAAAACGTGTCCTGAGTTTGTAGGATGTCTGGATTTGCCGCTTGGACATACATGCGTGTGTGTGTGTGTGTGTGTGTGTGTGCTCCTGTCTTCACGGCGAAGTCAGAGCCTGTGGTCGTAAGCTCAAAGTGAAACTGGAGCTTTTTTGTGAAACCGGACCCAAAACCCAGGGTCTACATTCAAAATCCGAGTTATGATAACCATGATTTATATTGAGAGATGGGCTTTCATATGAGAGGGGTGTCCAGAAACGCCTGGTGTATTTTTGGGGCAAAATTTTGGTTTTTTTTTAGTTTATACACTTCCCAATAGGGGGAGACCCACCGTGAGCGAGCACATGGCAGGTTAATTAAAACTTGGCCAATCAAGTGGTTTCCACATGGTTTGAGCCTATTTTCTCGACCAATGAATGAAGAACACTTGAAAAAGCACGTGTTGGGCGACTTCATGAGATATGGGGGGTGTCACCTTTTTTGTTTACAAAATTTTCCAAGTCCTAGCAGCTTGTTATCCCTGTAGCAGCTCATAAACGTATAGCAAAGTGATAAAAGGTGTTTATTTTTCTGTAAAACAGTGTTTTTTTACAACCTTTTACTTGGTTTATACAAAAGCATATTTTACAATAGTTACATTCAAGGCTTTCACCCACATTGTGAAATGTCCGTTTTCACGGTGTGTGTGTACCTTTTCTATAACTTTGCATTGTCCTCCTTTTTAAACTTCAAATTATCAACAGCTTAAGCTATTTCCATTGTACTTTCTTTTACAATATATGTTAAAAATATTATTTTATCTCCATTAGAATTAGCTGTGTTTGGCGGTAATTTTTCTTGGAATTTACTTTTTGTGTTTGAACTGATGATGGGTCCAAAAATGCTTGACTGACGGCATTAATTGTCCTTTATGTAAGTGCCGATCTGAATATATTTTTAGGTTAATGTTTTAACTTGATTTGTTTTAACGGTTCCAAACTGTGAACTTTACTTTCTCTTTATTCGAGTAGTGATTTTTAAACACTGATATTAAATACCACTGTGTTCGTACCTGTTTGGTATGCACACAGTGGTATTTTTTTTGTCAATGTATGGTGGCTGGATTCGACTGAATTTTAAATTCCTCTAACGATTTCTAGAGGAGTGTGGATACACCTCAAAACATGAAGAGAAATGGCTTGCGTTTCTCATAGATTGCTCTTTTTCGCCTGAAACTGCGGTCCTTATAATTAAACATTTATTTTCTTTTGTCTCTATTTCTCTTAGCTCAGTTTGTCCGTAAATTTGGTTAGAATTGCTTTGCTTTTTTTTTTTCAATGATAGATCTAATATCGCTTGTATGACTGCCTTAATTTTTTTTGTACTTAAATATTAAAGATTCGTCAACCTTAGATGTTTTTTATGTGAGGAATAAGATAGACTTAACACTTTTAATGTCATGCAGCGGAAATTCACAAACCGCTTGAGAAAATGCTGGCTACACCCGTTATTAAATGTTACTGTTAGAGTAATATTGTAATAAAAAACTTTTAAGATCTAGTTACAAGGCTACAGTTGGCGTCAAAGTCTCACACCTTTCAAATTGGCATTTCTACAATTGAAAGAAAACTTTTTATGCTTGTAATTCCTGGTAAATTTCGGTTTTCCGGTTTACTATAATAGTTTGCAGACTGTTTCTCATATTTGTATGCTATTTTTCACAGTTTACTTGTTATTTATCTGAATGTGCTGTAGACGACATCATACATTTATTTTTCTCTTATCTCTATTAATATTAGCTGTCTTTGCACATGCTTTTAGAATCTTCTAATTTTCCTTTTGAATCGATGGGCCCAAAATCGCTGCGAATGACTGTCTTTATTTTCTTTTCATTGGTGGTATGATCTTAAAACGCTTCAATTTTCTACAACTGCGTGGAAAAATCCCTTATATGTCCGTTTTATTATTTGTTCGTGAAGAGATACGGTTTGTATACTCTGGTATGTTACATTTCTTTGAAGTTTTTTGTTTGGACTAATTGTAACTGCGAGATATATTACCATTGTTTTTCTGATTGTACACACCAAAGTCTTCTAAAAGTAGAAATTGTTATTGTTTATGATATAATCCTTGAAGCCACCCCGTCTCCTGTTGATATTTCTGCTTTTGAGAAAGAAAAATATATGCTTAAAAATCGTGAAAGCGGATCCTTAGAATAAACAATCTTAGGTATCGCAACATTAATATGGGCTGCCTTGAAAAAGTGGGTCAAATATACTTTAAATCCAACCCCCTGCCTACTCCCACCTACCCCAAGAACCAAATTATTTATGCGGAGACATTTGAAACAATACTTTTAATGTCACGCAACGGAAATTCACAAACTCCTTGAAAAAATGCTGGCTACGCCCGATATTCCATGTCGTACTGTTTGAGTGACATTGAATTAAACAAAAAAAAAAGAACTTTTAAGATCTAGTTATAAGGTTTTAATTGGTATGAAAGTGATACACATTTACATTCAGCATTTATAAAATTGAAAAAAAAAGAGAACAACAACTTTTTATGCTTGTAATGTGTGGTAAATTCCGGTTTTCAAACTGGGGAAGATTACTATAATAGTTTGCAGGCTGTTTCTCATATTTGCATGCTATTTTACACAGTTTATCTGAATGTGCTGTAGACGACGTCACACATTTATTTTTCTCTTATCTCTGTTAAAATTAGCTGTATTTACACATGCGGTTAGAATCTTCTACTTTTCCTTTTGCTTCGATGGGCCCAAAACCGCTGCCAATGACTGACCTTATGTTCTTTTCATTGGTGGTATGATCTTAAAACGCTTCAATTTTCTACATTTGCGTGCACAAATCTCTCATGTGTGCGTTTTATTATTTTTTTCGTAAAGAGATAGGGTCTGTTTACTCTGGAATGTTACATTTCTCTGACGAGTTTTGTTTGGACTAAGTGTAACTGCTCGATATATCGTCATTATTTTTCTGATTGTGCAGACCAAGGTCTGATGAAGGTGAAAATGTTATTGTTTATGACATAATCCTTGAGGCCATCCCGTCTCCTCTTGATATTTCTGCTTTTGAGAAAGAAAAATATATTCTTAAAAAAATCGTGAAAGCGGATCCTTAGAATGAACAATCTTAGGTATCGCAACATTGATATGGGCTGCCTTGAAAAAGTGGGTCCAATTTACTTTAAATCCATCCCCCCTCCCTACTCCCACCTACCCCAAGAACCAAGTTATTTATGCGGAGACATTTGAAACAATACTTTTAATGTCACGCAACGGAAATTCACAAACTCCTTGAAAAAATGCTGGCTACGCCCGATATTCCATGTCGTGCTGTTTGAGTGACATTGGATTAAACAAAAAAGGACTTTTAAGATCTAGTTATAAGGTTTTAATTGGCATGAAAGTGATACACATTTACGATTCAGCATTTATAAAATTGAAAAAAAAGAGAACAACAACTTTTTATGCTTGTAATGTGTGGTAAATTCCGGTTTCAAACTGGGGAAGATTACTATAATAGTTTGCAGGCTGTTTCTCATATTTGCATGCTATTTTACACAGTTTATCTGAATGTGCTGTAGACGACGTTATACATTTATTTTTCTCTTATCTCTGTTAAAATTAGCTGTATTTATACATGCGGTTAGAATCTTCTCATTTTCCTTTTGAATCGATGGGCCCATAACCGCTGCGAATGACAGATTTTGTTTTCTTTTCATTAGTGGTATGATCTTAAAACGCTTCAATTTTCTACATTTGCGTGCACAAATCTCTTATGTGTACGTTTTGTTATTTTTTTCGTAAAGAGATAGGGTCTGTTTACTCTGGAATGTTATATTTCTCTGAGGAGTTTTGTTTGGACTAAGTGTAACTGCTCGATATATCGTCATTATTTTTCTGATTGTGCAGACCAAGGTCTGATGAAAGTGAAAATGTTATTGTTTATGACATAATCCCTGAGGCCATCCCGTCTCCTCTTGATATTTCTGCTTTTGAGAAAGAAAAATATATTCTTAAAAAAATCGTGAAAGCGGATCCTTAGAATGAACAATCTTAGGTATCGCAACATTGATATGGGCTGCCTTGAAAAAGTGGTTCAAATATACTTTAAATCCATCCCCCCTCCCTACTCCCACCTACCCCAAGAACCAAGTTATTTATGCGGAGACATTTGAAACAATACTTTTAATGTCACGCAACGGAAATTCACAAACTCCTTGAAAAAATGCTGGCTACGCCCGATATTCCATGTCGTGCTGTTTGAGTGACATTGGATTAAACAAAAAAGGACTTTTAAGATCTAGTTATAAGGTTTTAATTGGCATGAAAGTGATACACATTTACGATTCAGCATTTATAAAATTGAAAAAAAAAAGAGAACAACAACTTTTTATGCTTGTAATGTGTGGTAAATTCCGGTTTTCAAACTGGGGAAGATTACTATAATAGTTTGCAGGCTGTTTCTCATATTTGCATGCTATTTTACACAGTTTATCTGAATGTGCTGTAGACGGCGTTATACATTTATTTTTCTCTTATCTCTGTTAAAATTAGCTGTATTTATACATGCGGTTAGAATCTTCTCATTTTCATTTTGAATCGATGGGCCTAAAACCGCTGCGAATGACAGATTTTATTTTCTTTTCATTAGTGGTATGATCTTAAAACGCTTCAATTTTCTACAGTTGCGTGCACAAATCTCTTATGTGTACGTTTTGTTATTTTTTTCGTAAAGAGATAGGGTCTGTTTACTCTGGAATGTTATATTTCTCTGAGGAGTTTTGTTTGGACTAAGTGTAACTGCTCGATATATCGTCATTATTTTTCTGATTGTGCAGACCAAGGTCTGATGAAGGTGAAAATGTTATTGTTTATGACATAATCCTTGAGGCCATCCCGTCTCCTCTTGATATTTCTGCTTTTGAGAAAGAAAAATATATTCTTAAAAAAATCGTGAAAGCGGATCCTTAGAATGAACAATCTTAGGTATCGCAACATTGATATGGGCTGCCTTGAAAAAGTGGTTCAAATATACTTTAAATCCATCCCCCCTCCCTACTCCCACCTACCCCAAGAACCAAGTTATTTATGCGGAGACATTTGAAACAATACTTTTAATGTCACGCAACGGAAATTCACAAACTCCTTGAAAAAATGCTGGCTACGCCCGATATTCCATGTCGTATTGTTTGAGTGACATTGGATTAAACAAAAAAGGACTTTTAAGATCTAGTTATAAGGTTTTAATTGGCATGAAAGTGATACACATTTACGATTCAGCATTTATAAAATTGAAAAAAAAAGAGAACAACAACTTTTTATGCTTGTAATGTGTGGTAAATTCCGGTTTCAAACTGGGGAAGATTACTATAATAGTTTGCAGGCTGTTTCTCATATTTGCATGCTATTTTACACAGTTTATCTGAATGTGCTGTAGACGACGTTATACATTTATTTTTCTCTTATCTCTGTTAAAATTAGCTGTATTTATACATGCGGTTAGAATCTTCTCATTTTCCTTTTGAATCGATGGGCCCATAACCGCTGCGAATGACAGATTTTGTTTTCTTTTCATTAGTGGTATGATCTTAAAACGCTTCAATTTTCTACATTTGCGTGCACAAATCTCTTATGTGTACGTTTTGTTATTTTTTTCGTAAAGAGATAGGGTCTGTTTACTCTGGAATGTTATATTTCTCTGAGGAGTTTTGTTTGGACTAAGTGTAACTGCTCGATATATCGTCATTATTTTTCTGATTGTGCAGACCAAGGTCTGATGAAAGTGAAAATGTTATTGTTTATGACATAATCCCTGAGGCCATCCCGTCTCCTCTTGATATTTCTGCTTTTGAGAAAGAAAAATATATTCTTAAAAAAATCGTGAAAGCGGATCCTTAGAATGAACAATCTTAGGTATCGCAACATTGATATGGGCTGCCTTGAAAAAGTGGTTCAAATATACTTTAAATCCATCCCCCCTCCCTACTCCCACCTACCCCAAGAACCAAGTTATTTATGCGGAGACATTTGAAACAATACTTTTAATGTCACGCAACGGAAATTCACAAACTCCTTAAAAAAATGCTGGCTACGCCCGATATTCCATATCGTGCTGTTTGAGTGACATTGGATTAAACAAAAAAAGGGCTTTTAAGATCTAGTTATAAGGTTTTAATTGGCATGAAAGTGATACACATTTACGATTCAGCATTTATAAAATTGAAAAAAAAAGAGAACAACAACTTTTTATGCTTGTAATGTGTGGTAAATTCCGGTTTTCAAACTGGGGAAGATTACTATAATAGTTTGCAGGCTGTTTCTCATATTTGCATGCTATTTTACACAGTTTATCTGAATGTGCTGTAGACGGCGTTATACATTTATTTTTCTCTTATCTCTGTTAAAATTAGCTGTATTTATACATGCGGTTAGAATCTTCTCATTTTCCTTTTGAATCGATGGGCCTAAAACCGCTGCGAATGACAGATTTTATTTTCTTTTCATTAGTGGTATGATCTTAAAACGCTTCAATTTTCTACAGTTGCGTGCACAAATCTCTTATGTGTACGTTTTGTTATTTTTTTCGTAAAGAGATAGGGTCTGTTTACTCTGGAATGTTATATTTCTCTGAGGAGTTTTGTTTGGACTAAGTGTAACTGCTCGATATATCGTCATTATTTTTCTGATTGTGCAGACCAAGGTCTGATGAAAGTGAAATTGTTATTGTTTATGACATAATCCTTGAGGCCATCCCGTCTCCTCTTGATATTTCTGCTTTTGAGAAAGAAAAATATATTCTTAAAAAAATCGTGAAAGCGGATCCTTAGAATAAACAATGTTAGGTATCGCAACATTGATAAGGGCTGCCTTGAAAAAGTGGGTCAAATATACTTTAAATCCACCCCCTCCCTACTCCCACCTACCCCAAGAACCAAGTTATTTATGCGGAGACATTTGAAACAATACTTTTAATGTCACGCAACGGAAATTCACAAACTCCTTGAAAAAATGCTGGCTACGCCCGATATTCCATATCGTACTGTTTGAGTGACATTGAATTAAAAAAAAAGGAATTTTAAGATCTAGTTACAAAGTTTTTGTTGGCCTTAAATCTTATACATTTTGCATTTCAGAATTTATACGATTGAAAGGAAAGAGAACAACCTTTTATGCTTGTGTTGTATGATAAATTTTGGTTTTCAAAGTGGGGAAGATTAATATAATAGTTTGTAGGCTGGTTCTCACATTTACGCACTATTTTTCACATTTTACATTTTTTCTGTTGTCTTTGTTAAAATAAGCTGTGTTTGTCGCACGTGTGGTTAGAGTTTTCTAATTTTTGTTTTTGAATTGATGGGCCCAAAAATGCCTCAGTGACTGTCTTTATTATCTTGTTGCTTATATTTTGATCTTAAAACGCTTAAATTTTCTACAACTGTATGGATACATCTTACACATGCGCGCTGTAGTTTTTATTTGGTTAAGGCATGAGGTTCGGATACTCTGCAATATTACATTTTTCTGAAGCTTTTGGTTCAGACTTAGTGTAAATATTGTATAAATTGCCATTGATTTCCTTATTGTATGGAGCAAAGTCTTCTTAAATTAATTATTTAGGGTGGGTTGCAACCCTGAACCCCCCCCCCTTTGTTTCCGCCACTGGTGACAGTCATTGTTCAGATTTGCTTCCGCATTGCACGTAATTAAAAGTGTGAAGTTGAATTTCTTTTGAAAATGTGTTTGCCTTCTTTGATTGCGGTTCTTGTGCTGCGGAAGCAGTGATAGAGAGACAGTGCAATGCATGGGGGGATGGTTAATTGACAGCAGCTTATGCGCATGAATATGGATTGAGTGCAAGCAAGTGATGTCAGACTTGAATTTGCCAGCCAATCAGCGTCTTTGAAACTCAGAAAATGCTGCATATTCTATGCGACGGGATTAAGTCATTTTAACGCGCGAAAACAAGACCCATCAAAGTACTTATTTTCTTTATTTCTTTGTGTGTTTTGTTTTACTATTGTTCAGATACAGTGAAATTTTGATCACATAACTGTTTTTAGCTTGAAAGATGAGCTTTTAAAAGGAGATTTTAGAACTATTTTGGTGTCCGGATGCCGCGTTTTTAATGATGTTAGTGGGCCGGCTAGCGTGGCTTGCATTCTTTGTTCGGCGCCATCAAGACTGGAAAGACGCAACTTTTTACCAAAATAAGGATAGTTTATTGTGGAAGTGTTGTGTGGATAAAATATCATACTGAAGGTAAGTAATAAGAGTGAAAGTGCACTGAATTTGTCTTTCTTTTTTTTTTTTGCAGTAAAAGTGGTATTTTACCTTTGATAATGTTTGCGGTGGAAACTTTTGAAACATTTCACTAAATTGAGAACTATCACCGGACTTTTTCCTTTGTTAATGTTGTTAATAACAATTGCGTACACGTTTAAAACAACGCTGTTCAAAGCCGTATTTTTTTTTTTGCATAAGAGTGACTTTGGAAATTTCGGATTCAGATCTAATTTCTTCTTAAATCCGCAAATTGTTTCTGTAATTTTAATGCTATATGAGCAATGAATTATACGGCAAGGTATTTTATTGTGGTTATGGTTATACTTTAATTCACAAAGTTCTCTTAAGTCCAGGTTCGCTGAGATTAAAATGACACCCCCCAAGAAAAAGTTATCTCCCTCTTATGTGTTGTATTTCTTCTTTTTCCCAAGCAGCGCAGTTATATCAGTTTAAGAAAGGGCTAGACTCAGCTTGGAGTTATTTTTGGCAGAGTTTTGGAGGAAAGTGTCGTGCTATAAGTTAAAAACCCATTGCCCGTTCCGACTTTGATTTCTGACCCTTGTGTGTGTCAGGGTTCGCGCTGGGTTCTCAGGAAAGTGAGTAAAAAAGGAAAGTATGGATCAATTGGGTCCAGAAAGACTCGGTGGGTTCCGAAAAAGTGAATCATTTCGTAAAAAATGCCCAAAAAGTGGACAAAAACCCCGTCAACGCAAACCCTGGTATGTGTGTGTGTGTTTTTTTTTGTGTGTGATTTCTCTGTGTTTTATATGGCAGGGCGGCGAATGTTGAGCTTAAACCTCTTTGCTGGACTCGTGTGCAAAGTAGTTAATTGTAATCCTGATTCCATTCAGTCAGATGGCTGTACTATGTTCTTTGTTAATTACTGCAATCAGGACTTGATTAGGAGTGGTTTGATTATCTTTGTAAATTGTTTAAACCCTTTCTCCTGGGGTCCAATTGGAGCGGAATTTTTTTCGCTTACCTATGCATTTTTGGAATAATTAAACAGGGTTGTGTTTTGTTTCAATGTGTGTAAAGTTTATATATTCTTTGAAAGTAGACCTCACGGCTTTCGCATGGAACTGGCATAAACAGGCCATATACAGTGGCTGTGTAAGGGTTGCAACTAGTTTTTTCCTTTTTGGAGAGATTTTGATATCACCTGCATTTTTTTTATATTCTATTCAGGGTTCGCGTTGGCGGGGTTTTTGTTCACTTTTTGGGCATTTTTCAAAAGAAATGACTCTGGACCAAACCGAGTCACTTTCCTTTTTTATTTCACTTTCCTGAGAACCCAGCGCGAACCCTGCTATTGTTTGCCAAAAAGGGTTCTTAAACATTTGTTTCATTTTTGGAACGGTGCTTTCTTTTAAACCAGGAATTACTTTTGGGTCTTAATTCGCCCTATATATATATGTATCCTTATCACAAACAAAAGTATATTTGTGTGTAAAATATACATTTTCTTTCAGATGCCAAAAAAGAAAGGATTCAAGAGGCAACCAAAGGCCCACCACCTCGAAATAGAGGAACACAAGGTTGGGGACATCATCCTGTTCCAAAGGAAGGCGGTTTGGTGGCCGGTCAAAGTTACAAAAGCCTCGGGGGGTATCATGACTGTGCAGTACATTGGCTATGAAGAGGGGTAAGTGCACAAGTTTTTATAGCAACTTTCCTATCTATTTCAGATTGTCCTGCATGGATTAATGTTGTGCAGTGATGTCATTTTTATTAATTTTGCGTTGTTCTAAATATTTCTTTTCAGCTTCCATGTGTAGGCACTAATTTTTTTTGTCCATTCTTTTCCTGCATCGTCTTATTTGTGTGTTTTATACTTTGCCAGTAAGCTCTGCTTTCAATGTAAAGATTGGTGGTGTTTTGATGTGTAATGTTCTTGCAGGATTTGAAGTGTTAGCTTTGTATATTGTTTCATAATGCTTTTTATTAGGGATCTCACTCACGTCGTAACAAAACCCAGACTGGTGAAACCATGTCCAAGCGATATGGATATCTGTAAGAATATTAGTCAAAGCTAGATCGTTCTTATTAGAGTAACAGTTCATTTGAGATGCATAATGTTTCGAATGTGATGTGTTTTCCCATTTATTCTAAAGCCCATTTAAGATGCAGTTCGTTTCATTGTTTCTTTTGCCTGAGACGTTTTTGATTGTGTGTAGTTGTATTTTACATTTTTTTCATAGTTTATAACCCTTGTAGTGTACAGGAGTGGAGCTTAATGTCTGTTCCCTCTTCTCCGGAAAAATCGTTCTTGACCGATCGTCTGCTCGGGACCTCGGTACCATTAGGTACGGAGGTCCCGACGTGGCACTGAGGACCCGACAAGTTTTTCATATGAACTCCCCACCCCCCCATCTTTGATTGTGTCTTAAAATCGCTGTTTCTTCCTCCCCCGCCCCCTCCTTCCCAAGCCGCGGTGCAGCGCATTTTCTCATACAAGTTATGTTGCCGCCTATGTTACTTTTTTGTGCTCGAGCGGTGAAGGACCAGGGGTGACGATAAAACTGGAGCTTGATGGAACAATAACAAAAGTGAAGTTGTATTTCTAAAAAAATACGAGTGCTGTCACTGAAACCACTCCCTCCACCCCCCCTGCACTGAGAACCCAGTTCGCTTCCTCAGTGCCACTTCGGGACCTCATCACTGGTGGTACTAAAAATCCCGAGCAGACGGTGACCCTGCCTCAGCCCTGGTGTGTTATGTACAGTTTTCTCCCATGCTCGAATCTTTAGATTTACAGTAGATATGCAACGTGTTAAACCCTTGCTTTCCCTTTGTTTGTAGCCCCTCCCCCTTTTCTTTTTTTCTTTAACTTGCAATATCTGTGCATTGTGCGATAAAATATTTTATTTTTTATGTAAATCATTTAAGGTGTAAGGATTCCAAGGACCAATTTTAACTTTTATATTTTGAAATTGTCCTAATTCTTCCTTTATTACACAAGAAATATGTATTTTTATGTTGATTTAAAGAGGTTTTTTTTGAAATTGAATGTGAAATATAATTTTTAGAATCTGTGTTCGGAAAAAAAAACTTTGACAGTCTTCGTCAAATTTCAGTTTCTTTGCCTCCTGTCATTCATTGTGGTCCTTATACCTTAAATAAGGCAGAGCAATGCCTCAAATCGCAGTAAAAAATGGAGACTTAAGGACATAATGCATATGTTGTTATTGAAAACGACTAGTTGCGCATCTATCTAATCTAGGTACAATGATTGTTATTTTAAAGACAAGGTGAACAAAAGACCCACCGGCACCTACCGCACGGTATGGGCGCACGCCCGACGCAAGCATGCCTTGAGGGATCATAGTCACCTCTATGTTGCCCTCGGAGGTGGGTTTTAGATTTCATGTAATGGTGTGCTTAGTTTGTTTCACACTTTTTATCGGTATTAAATTTATTATATTCAGGGTTCATAGCGATCCTTGAAATCCTGGAAAATCCTGGAATTTTACCTCCAAATGTCCTTGAAAATCTTGGAATTTGACGTCTTGTTTTCGCTATGAACCCTGTATATTACTTTCTGGTTGAATAATTAATATGACATGTTTGCTGAAGTTCTGGTTTCGAAGAAGAGTAGTATATTTTGACAGTTAAATATGTTTACCGGCGAAAAAGGTTCACTTGAAAACTGTAAGATCAGTTTTTTACAGACAAAAACATAAGTTGAAGTTAATTTTTTTTAATCAGAATTGATCACGCAAGCAAACGTTGAAACAACTTCAGACAGTGATGTTGTATTCATGGGGGAGGAAATCCCAGAGGTGAAGAAGGAGATAGTCCCCAAGACAGAAAAGGATTTTTTTGGCAAGTTTCTGTCATGTACAGTTAAATATTTTGAAAACGCTCAAGACCGTTTTATGTGGATCCTATGAAGATGGAGTAATTTTTTGTCAAGTTTCTATCATGTACACTTAAATATTTGGAAATCGCTCAAGACCGTTTTATGTGGACTCTACCAGAAACTTGAGAACTCATCTCCTTTTGACGTGCTTGCATTGAAAGTTGAGAGTCACAAAAGTTTAAAACTTGCATAAGAAATGTAATTGTAAGGACTTGTAAGGACTGGAAATAAGTGTCTTCTGTTATTTATTGTACATAAACAGGCGAAACTTCACAGACAGGGCGGAAAACACGCGCCAGTGAAACGGTATCCCACGCGTCACCAAGCCCAGTTTCTACTAGTTGTAGTGCAATTGAAGTTGCTGCGAAAAGTGCTGAAAGCATACCCCAGGTGCCAGCTATTTCTGCTAGTCAAAGTGCAATTGAAGTTGCTGCGGAAAGTGCTGAAAGCGTACCCCAGGTGTCAGATATTCCTGTTAGTCAAAGTGCAATTGAAGTTGCTGGGGAAAGTGTTGAAAGCGTACACCAGGTGCCAGCTATTCCTGCTAGTCAAAGTGCAATTGAAGTTGCTGCGGAAAGTGCTGAAAGCGTACCCCAGGTGCCAGATATTCCTGTTAGTCAAAGTGCAATTGAAGTTGCTGCGGAAAGTGTTGAAAGCGTACACCAGGTGCCAGCTATCCCTGCTAGTCAAAGTGCAATTGAAGTTGCTGCGGAAAGTGTTGAAAGCGTACACCAGGTGCCAGATATTCTTCCTAGTCAAAGTGCAATTGAAGTTGCTGCGGAAAGTGCTGAAAGCGTACCCGAGGCGCCAGATATTCCTGCTAGTCAAAGTGCAGTTAGAGTTGCTGCGGAAAGTGCTGAAAGCGTACCCCTGGCGCCAGATGTTCCTGTTAGTCAAAGTACAACTGAAGTTCCCCCTAGTGCATCTCAACCTGGTGTGCAAAGAAGTAAACCGAAATGGATACCAGCGTTTAGATTCAGTACAAGCCCAACTGAAGAGGCGCCGATTGCCGCTGCTGTGGAAGACGTGTCAGAATTCAGTGTCATTCACATTCGAACCGAACCTACACAAGGAAAAGTACTCGCAATAAAAGGAGACCCAGAGAAGAGCGGTGAATATGCAAACACTGCAGAACATCAAACGCGTGCCAGTGAAGCATCCAAACCCCAAACCGCCTTAAGTGAAGACCTGTTCCAGTCAGAGAGTAAGAACGCATTCAAGTAAATTTTAAGTAACGAAAGTATTGGTATTGCTTTTGGTGTCAAGTAAAGGTTTTTTTCTATAAAATATGGTGCCTGATTGAGTCTAAATACCAAAATATTATCTCCAAAATATGTTTGGCGAAACCGTATTTCACTCAAAACATTGATAAAAATACAATTTCTGAATTAAAAACAGTTGGAGTGTAAGCGGTAAAGTAGTGTGACAGTCGAAATCAAACACTAATGACGGTAGTTAAATTATGTGACCAGTAACGCTTTCTAGATGCGTAAATCAAACTTGTGCACGAGTACAAATTTTTCTGCCTGTTATTCTACAGATGAAGAAGAGCACACGCCAAGTTTTAAAATAGAAGTCAGGGATTCGGACCTGGCAGGGACTCTACTTGGGGTTGCCAGTGCAGTGAAGCCGGGAGGGGTTCGATTTATCCATGGCTCGTCACCAGAAAGTACGTATGAATTGGATTTTTTACCAGCATTTCTTCCTTTGTCTAAAAGGATTTGGGGAATTTAATTGTCATTTTTTTATTCCCCACAGGGGGAATATATGTGATCGACCGCGGGTCGGTCTGTCGGTCTGTTATCAAGAGCTTGTCAACGCGATAACTTGCTGCAACTGCTGCAAGTATTTTACTGAAACTTGGTATGTGGCTTCTGTGGGAACAAACACAGATCGATATTGTAAATGGGCCAGGTTCGTCCAAGGAAAATGGACCAGCTGGACTTAGAAAATTTCAGTTCTTGATTGCCTATTGATAGCCGTGTTTAACTGGTGGGTGGGGGGGAGGGTTGTGGGGTATGTGTGGGCTATGCACACTGCTCCAGGTAATTTTGTCATGATTTCTATGTTGTTTTTGTGTTATTTCGGACCCTTATAGGACTGCTTTAACTGGAATTAATGAACTTAATGTTTAAGAAATGTTTATAATCCAGATAATTTTTTGTATCATCAGAGAACGATAAAACTAACACCATTATTTTATTGTTGTCTTGCTTGTAGGTGCTGCAGATATTACATCAGGTAAAAGAAAAGAAAATGTCGGCGTTTTTTTTTTGAAGTTCCAAAAACAAGTCCACAAGCAGTTACTGGAGGCGCAGCCACCGTCGAAAAGCTTGAAACCGGTGCCACTTCAACGAAACCCATGCCTCTCTTCCTTGTTCAGCGTGAGTATTGCTTAAATGTTGTTATTTCAGTTATCTAAAAGTTAGTGCGTCTTGGTTTCATATTCGGGGGAATGGTATTCCTACACACGAAGGGTTTACGTTTGTTGTAAATGTGAACTTGGGGTTTTGTGTGTGAGTGCATGGATATTTCCTTAATGTATTTAATGTTCTTTATTATATGGCTGAAGGTCTGTAATTAAAAAAAAAAAAAAACAACAACAACAAACAACAACTCTCCAGTTTAATGCAGTTCTGTCTACAGAACTGAACATTTGGCCATTTTTAACGTCTGGGTATTTTAACTTTCTTGAGAAATTAGTTTCATCAGTAGGAAATGGTGATAGTAACACTATTGAGAGTCGTATTTGCTGGATAATTGTGCTTCATAGCTGAAAAAACGATGCATAGTCTATCTCTTTTTAGACCCCAACCTGGTGAACCCGAAGGGGTCTACAGTATTGACCTCTGTCTCTGTCCGTCCGTCCGTCCGTTCGATCTTTGTACGCGCTATATCTCTGGCACCGTTCAGCCGATTTTAATTTCCTTTTGCACACAGAAAGACCAAGTAGTGGAGCTGTGCAACGAAGCGTTGTTTTTGGATTTCTCGAAAAATTACAAAAAATGCGGAAATTTTGAAATTTTTTTGCGCTTGACACTGATTATTGTGTCCGGTTTGGGTCTGCGCCTTCGACGATGGCTTATCTAATTTTTTTGTTTTTTTTTCTTTTTCTTTTCATCAGAATATGGGGGCGAAGAACTGGTGCAAATTGATGAAAGTCGCAAACGTAAACTTGACGCAAGAACACCATATATAACATCTATAACACGTTCACCAACAAGTGCAAGTGCAAGTGTTGCTTTCGACGCTGCTACCAGTGCTGAAGAATCAGTTCCAAGTACTACTTGGCCATCCCCTAAAGGTACAATTGTACAAACCCAAACACTCCACCCTGAAATTTTGACAACACCTGCCGTTGAGGTGCAATCGATCCAACAAGTAGAATGTGTCCCCGGGCAACCACAGCAACTCATAAGTTTAGAGCCACATTTAGAGGATCCCGCTTTTTCTGATCCTGAAGTGATCGGCCCATCCGATATCGAACTCCCTGAAAGTGTAATGAGTTCAATAAACCGACAACTTTCACGACGCGAATTAATAGGCACCACTCGCAAACCAAGAAAAACAATACGCAAGACCAGAAAAGCCGTGGTATACACAGATTCGTCAAGCGACGACCATGGGCAAGAAGATCCCGATTATTCTATTTCAGAATCCGAGGTCACTTCTCCTGCACCCACCACAATTCTAAAGAGAAAAAGGCGCCGCCACTCTTCTGAACGCAACTTAACTCCACGGAAAAAATCGTCCCCTTCCACTCATTCCGGACCTAGCACAAGTAAAAAGAAAAGGTACAACAAACAACAAGGACACGCAAAACCAAAACCAAAAGGAAACTACAGGTCGACACAGAATCATCCAGTGAGAAAGAACAGGCTCCACAAGTATTGCCTACATCCATTGCTGGTGCGACAGAAGAGACAGACACACAACAGGAAACACAAGAAGAGCTTCCAAATTTGGAAAATGTTAGGACCGCCAAAAGAGTTCATGTTTGCTTCCTTTGCCACAAACCCTACCCAAAACTGGCCAGGCACTTTAAGCAGAAGCACAAGAATGATACCGAAGTGAAAGCCATACTTTCTTTGCCAAAGGATACTCGAAATGAAAGACTCTACCGCCGGCGATTGTGGCAAGCACTGAAAGCGAAGGGAGATTTTTGGTACAACGTAAAGGCAAAAAATATGGGAATAAAGAAGATCATAGAGAAATACAACAACCCTCATGGAAGAAAGAAAGGTGCAAAAGAGAAAGTGCTTTTACCTTGCCTGTACTGCAGTGCGATGTTAAGTCAGGAGTACCTGTGGAAACACCAATTAAATTGTATATTAAACCCAAACAAGGAGGCTCAACAATGCAAAGAAATGGCACGCCCCAAAAATGTGGTTCAAGTAGCCAGAGAAAGGTTTATGGCAAGCCAAACCGATTTGAAAGCCGGTCAAAGAATTTTGTCAAAAATGCGTCAAGACGAAGTATACAACGTCATTATTGAAGATTTCCTTCTCATGATTTTTTTCGAGCATCGTTGCAAGAAGTATGGTTTCCTTGAAATTAACGACAACAGAGTTTCACAACATACACGAGAGCTTGCTAAATTTCTGATGACCTGCAGACAGCATTTTCCGGAACAGCTGAAAGACTTCTTGTCCATCCTCAATCCAGCGAATTTTGATATTTTTATGAGATGCGTCAGGGTCCACTTTCAAACCGAGGACGCGACCCACATGAGAACCCCCTCCGTAGTGTTGAAGTTAGGCCACTACATCAAAGATGTGGCTTCTGCGTATAGTAACCATCTGTACAAAACCGGTGAATTTGAAAAAGTGCAAAAAGTTGCAGCCTTCTCAAAGTTGATGGAGAAAGAGTACACCTTCGAAAGCAGTAAAGCGTTGTTCATTTTGAAGAAAAGAAGATTCAACAAAGATAAAATAATGCCTCTTTTCAAGGATATCGAGACAGTTATGACACACATAGACAACAAATTACAAGCGCTGACAGGAAAGGATGGAGAAGATGCTTATGTGCAATCGACCAAGTACAACATTTGTAAGATCATTATGTTTAACAGGAAAAGAAGCGGAGAAGTGGAGCGCATGCAGCTGCAAATGTTAATGGACGGTCTAAGAAGCACAGGTCAAGCTGACCAAGAGGTGATGGACAGCCTCGATGAATATGAAAAATTCCTCTCAGCAAGAGTTAGACGCGTGGAATTCCTGGGAAAGCGAGCCCGAAAAGTGGCGATTTTATTAACGAGTTCAATGCAGAAAAGCTTGCTAGAAATGTTGGAACTGCGGTCAAAGTACGTCGATGCCGAATGCACTTTCGTTTTTGCTAGGCCTGGTAACTGCAACACTCCGCAAGTAGGCCACAAGTTTATGAAAGAGGTAGCAGCGGAAGCAGGCGTAACCAACGTAGATGCATTCCGATCGACATGTCTGCGAAAGCATTGCGCAACTATGAGTCAAGTCTTGGCTGTAGGGGAATTTCAACAAGATATTCTGGCAGAATTTATGGGACATGACCTCAATATTCATCGAGACTACTACAGATTGCCCGTTTCATTGATTGAGAAATGTAAAGTCCTGCAGATACTTATGGCCATAAACAGCGGAAAGCCTCGAGACATGTTTAACAAAAGAAGTTACACAGAAATGAGAGAAGACCCAACGTTTGGAGAAGTTGTTATTATAGAATCAGGTAAGTGAATCGAGCGAAGTTGGACAGTAAATAAAAACTTCAGTTATTGAAAACGTAAGTAAATGAATCAGGTGAAATGGGACAGTAAAAAATGTACAAGTACCAGAGAAGCGCAAGTCAGTAAATGAATCGGGCGAAATGGAACAGGCTTTGCTGTCAGATATAACATTCAGTAAAAAGGAAAAACTAGAAAATTAAAGAACAATATGTTTCAAAGGTCTGGTTTTATGGTTATTTTAATACAGAGTCGGAAGATGAGGAGTGTCAAGAGCCGGAAGATGAAGCTGCTACTTCTAGTGTGCCAACAGCTAACAAAAAACGGAGAAAACCTAAATTTGAGTGTCATTCGGATTCTGACGATGGTAAGCTTTAACTTATGACTTTGACCTGTCTGTCCGTCAGCACAGTGCTCAGTAATTTCTTTTATGTCGTAACTATTCTGTCACCAAGAGTTTGATTTCACGGTGAATTCCGTTCATTTCTGCAGTAAAAAAATGCTTCGAAAACGTCACGCGTTTCTTTATCGGGTTCATGTATGGCTTTCACAAATTTCACCCACTGTGCTCCTGGTGGTTCAATCCAGTTATGTCAGACAGTTTCATACATTAATTATTAACTTTTTAAAAGGAATATAAATTATGTGTGGATCAAGTGGGTTAATTATTTACTGTTAAACATAGGTCGAGAATGAAAGGTATTGTAAGTTTTCAATTTTTTTAATGTTACTAGTACTAGGTTGCATTCAACTGAATAATAAGTATAACGTTTAAATTACAATGTGCATACACTGTTTAATTTGCTGGGCCTCCATATAATTCAATTAATTTTGCAGAAAAAAGCCGGAGTAGACGTTTGGATTTGTCTGACCTTGAAATCGCTGCGATAAAAGACAAGTTCCACACCGAGATCAAGCAGTGTTCCTTGCCATCAATGGAAGTCATCATGGAGAAAATTGGAGAGTCGGAAGTATTAACAGTTACTGCTCCAGACGATGTCGAAAAATGCTTGACGAATTTGATAAAAGAAAGAAGCTTGAAGATCAAATCGGAAAAGCACAGCAAAAAGCACAAAGTAAAAAGGCGCCGAGAAGATCCAGAAAGCGAGGCCGAAGAACCACGTCGTCGAGCTCCATGTAAATACATAAAGCAATTATTACACTTGAAACAGTGTAATCTATAACTTTTAAATCAGACCTTTGCATAAAATGGGGATTTAGCTCTAAATTAATTGCAAGTAGATGTGTCCCTGGAGTGTGTGTTATTTTAAAGCTATTGATTCAATGTAAGAAGTTTCATTATTTTTTTCCGCAAAAGGGGGGAGGGGAATATGTGCGATCGACCGTGTGTCGGTCTGTTGGTCGGTCGGTCTTTCGGTATGTCATCAACAACTTGTTAACACGATAATTTAAAAAGTGCTGCAAGGATTTTACTGAAAATTGATATGTGGCTTCTATGGAAACAGACCTAGATTAGTATTGTAAATGGGCCAGATTCGTCCAAGGAAAATGGACTAGCTGGACTTAGAAAATTTCAGCTCTTGATTGACTGTTGATGGTCGTGTGTAACTGGTGGGGGGAGGAGGGCTGTGGGGAATATGTGGGCTATGCACACTGCTCTAGTTTTATTATGAATTGAAGGCTTATGTTTTTTTTAACTTTTAAAGGTCAGAAACGCATGTGGACGCAAATAGAAGTAGCCGTCATCGAGAAGCATTTTGGGAAACACATAGAGAGAGGGGCAACACCCGGAAAACTAGAAATAGACAAAGTATTAGCAGTGGAACCAGACTTAAAACACAGGGACTTTGTGACTGTCAAATCACATATCGTCAACAAAATTAAAGCAAACAAAAGGAAAGAACTGAAGATGTTTCGAAAGTAACATTTCACGCGTCTTAACAAGGTTGCAACTCACCGGTTCAATATACTTTTACTTGGCAGAAATTGCATGCACATAATTTGTAAATTAATTTGATTTTTCCTCTTTTATACAAAACCTTATTGTAAATAGAAAAAGAAACGGTTTTAAAAAGTCAATGCGATTTCTGTTAAGAAAAAAATATATTTCAAAAAATTCCAGAATTGTGAGAAATTGACTTTTTTGTGGGTTTACTTTCAATGTATTAACTTGTAGTGTTCGATGTGTTCGACTTGTATAAAAACACTGCAATGTTTGGTGTGTGAACATTATTTTTGGTACACATTTCCAGTCTTTTTAGATTTAAGTAACTGAACGCGATTGATTCTTGATATTGCCTTTTTAGCCCTCGGCCAATATTTGCTGAAGGCTATTGCTATCGGTCTGTCTGCCCGTCCGTCTGTCCCTTTTTCTGTCTGGGCGATATTTCAAAAGCTATTCATCGGATCTTCACCAAACCGTACAAGAAAAAAGTATGTATAGTGTAGATGTGCAACGGAGGTGGGGGAGGGGTTCAGTTTGTCACTTGTACGTTCATCTGTCCGTCCGTCGCACTTAAAACTTTTTTTGTTCGGGCGATTTCTAAAAACCTATTCATCGAATCTTCACCAAACCTTACAAGAAAAAAGTATGTATAGTGTAGATGTGCAACGGAGGTGGGGGAGGGGTTCAGTTTGTCATTTGTACGTCCGTTTGTCCGTCCGTCGCACTTTAAAATTTTTTGTTGTCCGTGCGGTATCTCAAAGAGGTAACTCGCCCACAGTGATGTTACTGCTATTGGCTGAGGGCTCTGCATGTCCGATGCCTATGTTTAAATTGAGTAACAAAATAAAAAAAAAGATTTTAGCAGTGTGTACCAAAAATTGTTTTTATAAACACATACCGCATTCGCAAGTGGCACCCAAATGTTTAAAATAGTCAACATGTTGCGAAAATCGGAATTTAGAACCGTGGTGAAACTGGATTTTACAGGGATTGACAATAGGTGTCTCGTTTTAATGTACTAAAGATACAGTTTGGATAGTCTGCTGTAGCACTATTTTCTTCCTATTTTTTATTTTTGGCACAGCAAAGGTGAGCCAAAGGCTGCCTTTTCATGGAAAACGGTACGTGACGCGGATGTTTATGAGATTCATGGGGCAAGGGCCGGTTGTGTAAAAATAACGATGCAAGTGATAAGCCTTACTGCTCTTACGGATCTTGTACCAGGCCGTTACTTTTTTTGCGTGTATAAATCGGAACAGACTAATGATCAGGTTCCTTTTGGGCTTTTTTTCTCTTTGAAAAGTCTAAAAATGTATGGGCTCTTTGAATTATTAGGGCTTTAGGCCTCTTCGTGTTAGCCCCTACACTTAAAGGGGCAGAAACGTGGTTGGTATTTATCCGTTAAAAATACCAAATACAATTCTTTTCTAGAGTTAGCAAATGACAAAGATTTGCTAACCCTAGCGGGTGGTGTGTGTCTCGGTTTTTGCTTCTTGTTAGATTGGTCTTAATGGATACATTAGCGAAACATATAGTTTGGATAGTCTGCTTAAGCAGTTTTTATCTTCCTATTTTTTTATTTTTGGCACAGCAAAGGTGAGCCAAAGGCTGCCTTTTCATGGAAAACGGGTACGTGACGCCGATGTTTGAGATTCATGGGGCAAGGGCCGGTTGTGTAAAAATAACGATGGAAGTGATTAGCCTTACGGCTCTTACGGATCTTGTACCCGGCCATCACTTTTTTGCGTGTTTAAATCAGAACAGAGTAATGAACGGGTCCCTTTTGGGCTTTTTTTGTCTTTGACAAGTCTAAAAATTCTTTGATTTATTAGGGCTTTAGGCCTCTTCGTGTTAGCCCCTTCACTTAAACGTGGTTGATATTAATCCGATAAAAATACTAAATACAATTCTTTTCTAGAGTTAGCAAATTACAGAGATTTGCTAACTGGGTGGTGTGTGTGTCTAGTGTATTAATGTCGGGATATACTTATTTTGTTTATTTGTTTCCATTCCACTTTTTTATTATTATTATTTAGTCGAAAGCGGTGCTTTGATCATGGTGCAAATGTACATTTCGATGTCGTCAAGAGTGTTGCACTGCATGCAAGGACAATTTGCATAGAAGATGTGCCAACCCTAGCTGATGCGGCCGTATTCGCAGAGGATTAATGCACAGTTAACTGTACACTTCACGATGCAAACTCCCATGTTCTAACTAAATTACAAGGCTACCACATTTATGAAACACTACCGAATATTGTGTGTGCTACAGGATCAGTTCATCGAATCAGTCAACTGTGCAGTTAACTTCAGCGAATACGGGTGCTGTAATGTGTATCGAGAGTATGTTAGTGTTGGCAAATACTCCAATTTTATTTCTATTCATGCTTTCATCATGGTGTAAATATTCATTTCGATATATTTAAGAGTTGGTTTGCTACATGGTAAAGGTGTATTTAAAGTGACCAAGAAAAACCTTAGATAGACGAGTATTTATTTCGCATTTGACATGATAAGTATATCCGTATTTGACCCGACCCAACATGAAATTTTAAATTAAAGCTTGGTTACTTAAAGTATACCTTTACCAGTGACATTTATTCAAGAGTTCTGTAAGTGGTTTATTCGAGCGTGTTCCAAGTGGGCAAACTGTTGCCCTGTAATAAAACTTGAAAGGATTTGCTAACGCCAGCTGAAGCGCCGTATTAACCGCGGTTAACTGCGCAGTTATCTGTACACCTCACGACACAAATAATATGATTACAATAAATTACAAGGTTAGTTTGTAGGTCAATTTATTTCGATGAAAATGTTACATTTATTAGTACATTTCTGAAAATTGTGTGCTACGGGCTCTGTTCATCGAATTAGTCAACTGTGCAGTTAACTTCAGCGAATACGGGTGCTGTACTGCGCATCGAGAGTATGTTAGTGTTGGCATATACTCAAAGTTTATTTGTATTCATGCTATCATCACGGTGTAAATATTCATTTCGATATATTTAAGAGTTGGTTTGCTACATGGTAAAGGTGTATTTTAAGTAACCAAGAAAAACGTTCTTAGATAGACGAGTATTTATTTCGCATTTGACATGATAAGTATAACCGTATTTGACCCGACCCAACATGAAATTTTAAATTAAAGCTTGGTTACTTAAAGTATACCTTTACCAGTGACATTTATTCAAGAGTTCTGTAAGTGGTTTATTCGAGCGTGTTCCAAGTGGGCAAGCTGTTGCCCTGTAATAAAACTTGAAAGGATTTGCTAACGCTAGCTGAAGCGCCGTATTAACCTCGGTTAACTGCGCAGTTATCTGTACACCTCACGACACAAATCCCATGATCACAATAAATTACAAGGTTTTTTTAGGTCAATTTTTTTCGTTGATAATGTTACATTTATTAGACATTTCTGAAAATTGTGTGCTACGGGATCTGTTCATCGAATCAGTCAACCGTGCAGTTAACTTCAGCCAATACGGGTGCTGTACTGTGCATCGAGAGTATGTTAGTGTTGGCATATACTCCAAGTTTATTTGTATTCATGCAATCATCACGGTGTAAATATTCATTTCGATATATTTAAGAGTTGGTTTGCTACATGATAAAGGTGTATTTTAAGTGACCAAGAAAAACCTTAGATAGACGAGTATTTATTTCGCATTTGACATGATAAGTATAACCGTATTTGACCCGACCCAACATGAAATTTTAAATTAAAGCTTGGTTACTTAAAGTATACCTTTACCAGTGACATTTATTCAAGAGTTCTGTAAGTGGTTTATTTGAGCGTGTTCCAAGTGGGCAAACTGTTGCTGTGTAATAAAACTTGAAAGGATTTGCTAACGCTAGCTGAAGCGCCGTATTAACCTCGGTTAACTACGCAGTTATCTGTACACCTCACGACACAAATTCCATGATCAAAATAAATTACAAGGTTAGTTTTTAGGTCAATTTATTACTTGATAATGTTACATTTATTAGTACATTTCTGAAAATTTTCTGTGCATATACTTCAAGTTATTTGTATTCATAAATTGTGTGAATACGGCTCCTGGTGTATCGAGTGTATTAGTGTAGGGATATATGTCCAATTTAATTGTATCCTTTTAAATTTTACATTCTTTCAGAGTTTCTGGATCTAGTTCATATTTTCACTTCAATTTTTTCTGGTTGACATTCAGTTACATAACATACTGAAATGAGACCTTGCTTAAAGATACGATTAATATTTGGATGAAAAAAAATAGTTGACCTTTTTTTATAAAGAATGCTGTTTGGAATCTCTTGAGTGTGTGCTTCTTACAGAAGTGCAAACTTGATATGGAAGCTCGAGTGATGTCACCGAATTAGATCTCCTTGCACTTTGATTAAGCGCAAAAAGAATGTATTGTTGGGTTTTTTCTCTGTTCTAGCGTCTAGTCAGATGTTTCCCACTTCAGTGCAAAAACCTTTGCAAATTACCAGTCTGCGATAATAAATAATTCTTGTCGGATAAAGTTAACTTCAATATTGTGTCAAAATAGTTTTTGTCGGATAAAGTTAACTTATTTAATATATCAGTTCACGCACATTTTTAAATGTGTGACAGTTTTGAACCGCTGAAGACACAATATAGCCCGCAAAGGGTTGACCGTGTCCTTAAACACAGCGTATAACTAACTCGTAGGGCAGAAACACTTGAAAGATTGCCTCCATTTCCACTATTTTTATTCTGCAAAAAAGTATAGCGCCTGCACTGAAAGTTCTCGATTTTTTAAAATATGTATGGGTTTTACTCCCTTTATGATTCGATTCGTTAACTTTTCTATTTAAAAAAAGATTTAGAAACGCTTGAATTTTAAATAGCTGTTTGCATGCACCGTGCAGGAAGATGCATGTTTCAACATGGTCAGACGTGTTGTTGCATATACCCATTGATGCGCAACGGATGCGTTCATGTCACAAGTTCAATACTACCGGTAAAGCATAACCGCTATTCCCAGAAATTCTGAACTTTACAAAATGGAGCCGTCATTTGAGGAGAAAAATTTAAATAAATTACTTGATGTAATTGACAATAGGTTTATATTAAGCCATGACCTAGGACAGGTTGTCTATGGAGACCAGGCATACGTAAAAGACTGTTTGGTGTATTTGTTAACGGAAGACAGTGTTTTCGCGCATGTTTTATACTTGGCAGTCGTTGAGGCGATCCAGGATATGGAATTTACGGAGGATCCGCCTTTATTGGCATATTTAGTTTTTCTGACTAACCGTAAACTTTGGAAAATTAAGCACCAAGAACCTTTCAAAAGACATGATTTGGAATCAGATACTTATACGCATATGTTCGAAACAAGTTTTCATGTACTTTGTGTTTTTGATGGGCCAGAAACAGTTGAAGAGTTCGAAATTGGTGTACTGTAATAGATACACATTTAGAAACGTGACCATGAACCAACTATGTGCATAGTATTTGGCGCTTTGACTTCACAGCTTAAAGATAAATGGTTACTTGTTCAACATATACGACGCAGTTACTGAAACAATTGATGAGGTGGAATTTACAGAGGAACCATATTTGCTGGCAAACTTAGTTCATATAAATAAACCGTAAATTTAGTGAAATTGTTCAAGAACCTTTGACAGAATTGTTATATATCCTGATATGTGTTTAGATATGTTTCCCGAAAGTATTCATGTATGTGCACGCTATTTTCTATGCTGACTTCTTGTAGCTTAAGTGCAGTTGAAATTGGCACACGTTCAAAAACTTGCTATCCGCGCCCATATTGGGATTGTAAAGCAATTATGACCGTCACTTAAGCGTTGTCAGACCCATTAATTCTCAAAAGAAATGTATGGCCAAACTGAGGTAATAGAAATACAGATAAGAGGAAATAAATGTACAGTCTCGTTTATAAGACATTAAGGTCAATAACAAGTAGAATGTGAGAATTAGCCTGAAAACTATTATATTACTCTTCCCTATTTTGTAAACTGGAATTTACAGCACGTTGCAAGCATAAAAAGTTATTGTTCTCTTTACTTTCTATTGCAAAAGTGTTGAATTGAAAAGTGTAAAACTTTGATGCCAATTAAAACCTTGTAACTAGATATTAAAAGTTTTCTTTTAATTCAATGTCACTCCAACAGTACGACATAGAATTTGTTTGTGAATATTTGTTGCATGACATTAAGGGTATTGAGTTTATCTTATTCTTCACATAGCCTCGAGACTGGAAGATCTTGGGTTGAATCCCGTTCAGGTCATACCTAAGACTTTAAAACATTGACTCCTCCTTGCTACCCTGTGAGGCAATCCACATGTAAGGGTGAGAAGGATGACTGGAATGCCCCATTTCAGTATAATGTGGCAGGGGGATCCCGATATGACCATAGTTGATTGCGATCTAAAGAACAATACAATACAACCTTCACATAGCATCCATGGTTGAAGAATCTTTACCACTTAAGTACAAAAAAAATTAGGCCGTCGTGCAAGCGATATTAGATCTATCATTTAAAAAAGCAAAGCAATTCTAAGCAAACAAGCTGAGGTAATAAAAATAGAGAAAAAAATAAATGTTTAATTATAAGGACCGCAGTTTTAGGCGAAAAAGAGCAATCTATGGGAAATGCAAGCCATTTCTCTTCATGTTTTGTGTTGTATCCCCACATCTCTAGAAATCATTAGTCAAATTTAAAATTCAGTCAAATCCAGCCACCATACATTGACAAAAAAATACCACTGTGTACATACTAAAGAGGTATGAACACAGTGTTATTTAACGTCAGTGTTCCAAAATAAAAAGTACAAAAAAAGTAAAATTAAATGTCACACCCATTATTTTCTTAATTGCACATATTGTGTGCAACAAACAGAAAAAAGTTAATACACTGTGCTCAAAAATATAAATTCAGTAATTTAATCCTTGTTGGACCCAAAAAGATAAATATGTAAATAGAACAATTTCTTCACATGTAGAATACATAGCCTCCATAACCAGTTATGGGCTGGTGGGACTAGTTTTCCCATCCATAACTTGGTTCTTGTGGGGAGGGGGGGGGGGTAAAAGAATCTTTGATCCACTTTATCTGAGTAGCTCACATCAATATTCTGATGCCTATGTTTCTTTTATTCTAACGACCTTCTTTCAAAAGCAGTAATCTGAACAGGATTAGGTCATAAACTATTGCAACTTTTTTAATTTAAGAAGACTTAACTGCATTCAATCCGGAATTCAATGACAATTTATAGAATATTTACAATTAGTCTGAACAAAAAGCTTCAGAAGAATGTAATATTGGAGAGTATGCGAACCCTATGCCTTCACCAAATAAAAACTACAGCGCGATATGTAAGATGTATCCAAGCAGTTGTAGAAAATTTAAGCGTTTTAAGATCATAACATCAATAAAAAGAGCATAAAGACAGTCACTGCAGCGGTTTTGAGCCCAATTCAAAAAGAAGAATTAGAAAATTCTAACCACAGGTGCAACAAAGACGGCTAATTTTAACAGAGATAAGTGAAAATAAATGTATGGTGTTGTTTATAACACATTCAGGTCAATTACAACTACAATATGAAAAAAGCCTGTAAATGTAAGAAAGAGCCTACCAATTATTATAGTAATCTTCTCCACTTTGAAAACAAGAATTTACCACATATTACAAGCATAAAAAGTTCTTGTTCTTTTCTTTCAAATGTAAAAATGCTGAATTGAAAAGTTTAAAACTTTGATGGCAATTAAAACCTTGTAAACAGATCGTAAGTTTTTTAATTCAATATCACTCATATAGTACGACGTGGAATATCGGTCTTAGCCAGCATTATCTCAAGGGATTTGTGAGTTCCGTGGCATGACATTAAACGTATTGTTTAGAGTGTCTCCGCATGAATAACTTGGTTCTTGGCGCAGGAGGGGTGGATTTAAAGTATATTTGATCCACTTTTTGAAAGCAGCCCATATCAGTGTTGCGATGCCTATTTTTGTTTATTCTGATTATCCGCTTTCACACCTTTTCTTAAATATATTTTTCCTTCTCAAAAGCAGAAATATCAACAGGAAACGGGATGGCCTCAAGGATTATGTCATAAACAATAACAATTTCACTTTCAGAAGACCTTTGTCTCTACAATCAGAAAAATAATGACAATATATCGAGCAGTTACACTTAGTCCAAACAAAACTCGTCAGAGAAATGTAACATTCCAGAGTAAACAGAGCCTATCTCTTTAGGAAAAAAATAATAAAACGCACACATAAGAGATTTGTGCGCGCAATTGTAGAAAATTGAAGCGTTTTAAGATCATACCACCAATGAAAAGAAAATAAAGTCCGTCATTCGAAGCGGTTTTAGGCCCATCGATTCAAAAGGAAAATTAGAACATTCTAACCGCATGTGTAAATACAGCTATTTTTAACAGAGATAAGAGAAAAATAAATGTATAACGTCGTATACAGCACATTCAGATAAACTGTGTAAAATAGCATGCAAATATGAGAAACAGCCTGCAAACTATTACAGTAATCTTCCCCAGTTTGAAAATCGGGATTTACCACACATTACAAGCATAAAAAGTTGTTGTTCTTTTTTTTTCAATTTTATAAATGCTGAATTGTAAATGTGTATCACTCTCATGCCAATTAAAACCTTATAACTAGATCTTAAAAGTCCTTTTTTGCTTAATCCAATGTCACTCAAACAGCACGATATGGAATATCGGGCGTAGCCAGCATTTTTTCAAGGAGTTTGTGAATTTCCGTTGCGTGACATTAAAAGTATTGTTTCAAATGTCTCCGCATAAATAACTTGGTTCTTGGGGTCGGTGGGAGTAGGGAGGGGGTGGATTTAAAGTATATTTGACCCACTTTTTCAAGGCAGCCCATATCAATGTTGCCATACCTAAGATTGTTTATTCTAAGGATCCGCTTTCACGATTTTTTTAAGAATATATTTTTCTTTCTCAAAAGCAGAAATATCAAGAGGAGACAGGATGGCCTCATGGATTATGTCATAAACAATAACAATTTCACTTTCAGAAGACCTTGGTCTGTACAATCAGAAAAATAATGACAATATATCGAGCAGTTACACTTAGTCCAAACAAAACTCGTCAGAGAAATGTAACACTCCAGAGTAAACAGAGCCTATCTCTTTAGGAAAAAAATAATAAAACGCACACATAAGAGATTTGTGCGCGCACTTGTAGAAAATTGAAGGGTTTTAAGATCATACCACCAATGAAAAGAAAATAAAGTCCGTCATTCGCAGCGGTTTTGGGCCCATCGATTCAAAAGGAAAATTAGAACATTCTAACCGCATGTGTAAATACAGCTATTTTTAACAGAGATAAGAGAAAAATAAATGTATAACGACGTCTACAGCACATTCAGATAAACTGTGTAAAATAGCATGCAAATATGAGAAACAGCCTGCAAACTATTACAGTAATCTTCCCCAGTTTGAAAACCGGAATTTACCACACATTACAAGCATAAAAAGTTGTTGTTCTTTTTTTTTCAATTTTATAAATGCTGAATTGTAAATGTGTATCACTCTCATGCCAATTAAAACCTTATAACTAGATCTTAAAAGTCCTTTTTTGCTTAATCCAATGTCACTCAAACAGCACGATATGGAATATCGGGCGTAGCCAGCATTTTTTCAAGGAGTTTGTGAATTTCCGTTGCGTGACATTAAAAGTATTGTTTCAAATGTCTCCGCATAAATAACTTGGTTCTTGGGGTCGGTGGGAGTAGGGAGGGGGTGGATTTAAAGTATATTTGACCCACTTTTTCAAGGCAGCCCATATCAATGTTGCCATACCTAAGATTGTTTATTCTAAGGATCCGCTTTCACGATTTTTTTAAGAATATATTTTTCTTTCTCAAAAGCAGAAATATCAAGAGGAGACAGGATGGCCTCATGGATTATGTCATAAACAATAACAATTTCACTTTCAGAAGACCTTGGTCTGTACAATCAGAAAAATAATGACAATATATCGAGCAGTTACACTTAGTCCAAACAAAACTCGTCAGAGAAATGTAACACTCCAGAGTAAACAGAGCCTATCTCTTTAGGAAAAAAATAATAAAACGCACACATAAGAGATTTGTGCGCGCACTTGTAGAAAATTGAAGGGTTTTAAGATCATACCACCAATGAAAAGAAAATAAAGTCCGTCATTCGCAGCGGTTTTGGGCCCATCGATTCAAAAGGAAAATTAGAACATTCTAACCGCATGTGTAAATACAGCTATTTTTAACAGAGATAAGAGAAAAATAAATGTATAACGACGTCTACAGCACATTCAGATAAACTGTGTAAAATAGCATGCAAATATGAGAAACAGCCTGCAAACTATTACAGTAATCTTCCCCAGTTTGAAAACCGGAATTTACCACACATTACAAGCATAAAAAGTTGTTGTTCTCTTTTCTTTCAATTGTGTAAATGTTGAATTGTAAATGTGTAACACTTTCATGCTATTTAATACCTTGTAACTAGATCTTAAAAGTCCTTTTTTTAAATTCAATGTCACTCAAACAGTACGACATGGAATATCGGGCGTAGCCAGCATTTTTTCAAGGAGTTTGTGAATTTCCGTTGCGTGACACTAAAAGTATTGTTTCAAATGTCTCTGCATAGATAACGTGGTTCTTGGGGTAGGTGGGAGTAGGGAGGGTGTGGATTTAAAGTATATTTGACCCACTTTTTCAAGGCAGCCCATATCAATGTTGCCATGCCTAAGATTGTTTATTCTAAGGATCCGCTTTCACGATTTTTTTAAGAATATATTTTTCTTTCTCAAAAGCAGAAATATCAAGAGGAGACAGGATGGCCTCATGGATTATGTCATAAACAATAACAATTTCACTTTCAGAAGACCTTGGTCTGTACAATCAGAAAAATAATGACAATATATGGAGCAGTTACACTTAGTCCAAACAAAACTCGTCAGAGAAATGTAACATTCCAGAGTAAACAGAGTCTATCTCTTTAGGAAAAAATAATAAAACGCACACATAAGAGATTTGTGCGCGCAATTGTAGAAAATTGAAGCGTTTTAAGATCATACCACCAATGCAAAGAAAATAAAGTCCGTCATTCGCAGCGGTTTTAGGCCCATCGATTCAAAAGGAAAATTAGAACATTCTAACCGCATGTGTAAATACAGCTATTTTTAACAGAGATAAGAGAAAAATAAATGTATAACGTCGTCTATGGCACATTCAGATAAACTGTGTAAAATAGCATGCAAATATGAGAAACAGCCTGCAAACTATTACAGTAATATTCCCCAGTTTGAAAATCGGACTTTACCACACATTACTAGCATAAAAAGTTGTTGTTCTCTTTTTTTTTCAATTTTATAAATGCTGAATTGTAAATGTGTATCACTCTCATGCCAATTAAAACCTTATAACTAGATCTTAAAAGTCCTTTTTTTGTTTAATCCAATGTCATTCAAACAGCACGACTGGAATATCGGGCGTAGCCAGCATTTTTTCAAGGAGTTTGTGAATTTCCGTTGCGTGACATTAAAAGTATTGTTTCAAATGTCTCCGCATAAATAACTTGGTTCTTGGGGTCGGTGGGAGTAGGGAGGGGTTGGATTTAAAGTATATTTGACCCACTTTTTCAAGGCAGCCCATATCAATGTTGCCATACCTAAGATTGTTTATTCTAAGGATCCGCTTTCACGATTTTTTTAAGAATATATTTTTCTTTCTCAAAAGCAGAAATATCAAGAGGAGGCAGGATGGCCTCATGGATTATGTCATAAACAATAACAATTTCACTTTCAGAAGACCTTGGTCTGTACAATCAGAAAAATAATGACAATATATGGAGCAGTTACACTTAATCCTAGCAAAAAACTTCAGAGAAATGTAACATTCCAGATTATACAGAGCCTATCTCTTTGCGAAAAAAATAATAAAACACACATATAAGAGATTTGACCACGCAGTTGTAGAAAATTGAAGCGTTTTAAGATCATACCACAAAAGATCATAAAGACAGTCATTCCTAGCGGTTTTGGGCCCATCATTTCAAATAGAAAATTAGAAAATTCTAATGGCAGGTGCAACAAAGAACGCTAGTTTTAACAGAGAGAAAAGAAACCGTGTAACCAGATCTGAAAGTTTTTTTTTTTGAATTCAATATTACTCCAATAGTACAAGGTGGAATATTTAGTGTAACCAGCATTTTCTCAACGGGTTTGTGAATTTCCGTTGCACGACATTGAAAGTATTGAGTTTATCTTATTCCTCACATAAAATCCAAGGTTGAAGAAGCTTTAAGACTTAAGTACAAAAAAATTCAGGCCATCGTACAAGCGATATTAGATTTATCATTTAAAAAAGCAAAGCAATTCTAGCCAAATTTACGGACAAACTGAGCTAATAGAAATAGACAAAATAAATGTTTAATTATAAGGACCGCAGTTTCAGGCGAAAATAGCAATCTATGAGAAACGCAAGCCATTTCCCTGCATGCATTGTTTTGAATCCACACTCCTCTAGAAATGATTAGACGAATTTAAGATTCAGTCGAATCCAGCCATCATACATTGACAAAAAAATACCACTGTGTGCATACCAAAGAGGTATGAACACAGTGGTATTTAACGTCAGTGTTCCAAAATAATAACTGCAAAAAAAGTCAAATAAAAGGTCACAACCATTATTTTATTCTTTCCAAAAATTGCACATGTTGTGTGCAAGAAACTGAATTATGTTGAAAACTATGCTCAAAAATATAAGTGCCGACATTTAATTGTTGTTGGACCCAAAACTTCAAAAAGATAAATATGTAAATAGAACAATTTCTTCACATGTAGAATATACATAGCCTCCACAACCAGTTATGGGCTAGTCGTTATGGGCTAGTCGGACTATAGTTTCGGCATCCACACTTCTTTATTTCAAGGTCTGGTTACGAGGTATTAATTGATATTCAAACATAAATAGATTGTTTACCCCATTGTGAAACAGTCTCTAACGGGAAACGTAGACCATTACAATATATTTGAGAGTTTATTTTAAAATATATTAATAGAAACTTCTTCGCAGTTACAAACTTCCTTTTTAACAGACTGTTTCGCAGTAGGGTAAACCGTCTACGTACTCTGGAATTTGACGTGCCGACATGCATTCGCATGATATTTTTTGACACGTATATTTCAAATGACAGGAAAAATAATAGTAATAATAATTTTGGAATGGAAGTCTAGAAACGCCTTTCTTTTATGACTTGATATTATGCACCGACTAACGGATACACTTCTGTTTGTAAACAAAACCACGTGTATTTGTAAACAAAACTTTGTTTATTTTGTTATGGAAATGACCTAAAAAGACCACGTGCAAGGTCTACATTCACTTTGAGCTTACGTTTAAAAGGCCGTTTTTCTCTTACACACACTGTCCAAATGGCTGGAATTATGTTTTGCAGTTTTTATTGAATATTGAAAGATCTAAACAATATTTTTTTAAGCCCATTAAAAAGGAGACGGCAAAAAAATTCGGCCAAGATTGTATTTGATCATTTTTGGAATACACCCAAAAATAACGATTTTAGAACTCAGGCTCCATCTGCGCCTTCGGGCTGGATTCGACGCGAGCCTATGTATGTGTGTGTGTGTGTGTGTGTGTGTGTGTGTGTGTGTGTCAGTCTGTTGTGAACAAAGTGTTGTGTGCAAGATATCTCGAGAACGAAACGTCGGATCAACTTCAAACTTGATCGAATTATTCCTTGGTAAGGTCGGACGGTTCTGTCAATTTTTGGCGCATGTCAGGTGAGTAAGGCAGGCGTATGACGTCATTACGTAAAAATCTTGTGTGCGAAATTTCTCAGCCGCTGAACATCGGAGAAAGTTGAAACTTGGTGGAATTGTTGCTTGGTTGGTCCGAAAGACGCTGTAGATTTTTTTCGCGAGTAGAAGGAACGAATGCGGCGTATGACGTCATCACGTAAAATATGTATATATTATAAACAAGGTCTTGTGTGCAAAATATCTCGATAACGGAAAGTCCTATCGACTTCAAATTATATATATATATTCTTTTGGTCAGTCGGACGGTTCTATCAACTTTTTTCGCATGTCACGTGATTAGGGCAGGTGTATGACGTCATTACGTAAAAATCTTATGTGCCAAATTTCTCAGCTGCTGAACATCGGAGAAAGTTGAAACTTGGTGGGATTGTTGCTTGGTAGGTCCGAAAGACCTATCGCGAGTAGAACGAACGAGTGCGGCGTATGACGTCATCACGTAGAATATGTATATATTATAAACAAGGTCTTGTGTGCAAAATATCTCGATAACGGAAAGTCCTATCGACTTCAAATTTTATATGAATATTCCTTGGGTCAGCCGGACTGTTCTGTCAATTTTTGGCGTGTCACGTGATTAGGGCAGGTGTATGACGTCATTGCGTAAAAATCTTGTGTGCGAAATTTCTCAGCTGCTGGACGCCGGAGAAAGCTGAAACTTGGTGGGATTATTGCTTGGTAGGTCCGAAAGAAACTTTAAATATTTTTCGCAAGTAGGACGAACGAAAGCGGCGTATGACGTCATCGCGTAAAATATGTATATTTTGAACCAGATCTTTTATGCGTAATATCTCGATAACGGAAAGTCATATCGACTTAAAATTTTATATGGATATTCCTTGATTCAGTCAGACGACTGTTTCAACTTTTGACGGGTAAAAAGTTATCTGTTCTTAAAAAAATATCTCGACATCGGAAAGTCGGATCGACTTTAAATTTGATGTAGTTATTCCTCGGTTAAGTCACACGGTTTTGTTAAACATTATTAAACTCGTATAGAAAATCAAGAAAGGTGCATAACGTCAACATCCCCCCCCCACCCAAACCTCCCCATTTTTGGCTGCTTTGTTATCTATGCATGGGTGTTAACTGCGCTGGGGATTTCGGAAGATTTTCCGAAAGTTTCTCTAGTGTTCCTGCATTCTTTAGAAAGCTTCAAAACAGTAACAGCATTATTGTCGGTCCATTGCTATTTGTTATTGCCTGAAATTGAGCTTTTTGTGCATTTCTCATCTATGGCTGTTACGTAACGTGCCACTCAGTCAGGGGTCAGTGTCAGTTGCGGTGCATGATGGAGTCGTTATCTACGAGGTCATGGAATGCTATTGTCGTATTATAGCTCTAAGCAGCTCTAGCTATTGATTAGGTTGCCAAGATGTGCTATATATAGGAGCCATGTTGTATCGATTAACATTGTTTGCTGAAGCATTTTTCGCTATTAAATTGGGTCGTCCGGTATCTTGTGTTATGAGGAGCAGCTCACCATTGTGCCAACGAAATGCCTCCCCCTTCTCCCACCGAGGTGCGTCATCTGATGCGCAGTTATGAAGAATGCCTTCCTAGTGCTATTTGGCAGATGGGAATGTGCGAAGACAAGGTAGTCTATCATGGCTATAACTACACTTAGAGTACAGACCGTTACCGTTGCCTTGGGTAAAAGGGTTAGAGTTGTGTTTATAGTCGGACCTACAGTAAATAGCTGGGGGGAGGGGCGTGTGGAGGTTGATGGTTAGCAAAGCAAAATCCCGACCGCCTTCAAGACCTGGATAAAAAGATGTAAAGTAAGAACCGTTTGTTGTGACCCCTTCCACTTTCAGGTAAAAAGACGTACGGTAAAACCTGCCTGTCTTGACCACCTTCCAGACCCGGATAAAAATGTAACGTACAGTAAAACTGCTATAGTGACCAACTTCAGATCTGGATAAGAGGCGCCTACAGTAAAACCCGTTTTAGCGACCACCTTCCAGACTCCGATGAAAAAAGATGCTCATTTATATCTGTTTCAGTGACCACCATCTGTTTGGTTTATTTTAATTTTTTTACAATGAATGAAGGTTATGTTTGCAGAAATGAATATTTTTTTCAGTTTGGGGGGGGGGGTGTCATGGGTTTAGTCGGGGAGACATTTGTTTTTGTTCACAAAAACAAGAAACTAAGTAGGTATCGATTGAAAGTGTGTAATATAAGCCTGCACTCTTATGTTTTGTGTGCACTGGCCGCTCTAGTTAAGAAATCTATACATTGGTTCATTCAGGAAAAATCCGACGCTGTAATTCAATCCCTTTTACCTTGTCAAAACTCCGAATTCTCCACGTTTATATGGGTTTTCTCGTAACTCTAAGAATCACGCAATTTGGAAAAAAAATGTTCTCATAATGGCTCGAATACTGCTATCATTATCGTATTGCGTGCGATACCAGCCACACGCGTTTCTAGGCAAAAGATCTAAAAGGTGATTTTCTCTTTTATTATTTTCTCGTTGGATAATATGTTCTGTTATCTGGGATATTGATGTAAATGTAAGTGGCTAGCAGAGATTCGTATTCGTAGGTATTTCCCACGCCCCGACGTTTCGTCTTCGCAAGTATTGCCTGTTATCACAGTCACGCTCCTTTAACCTGCCTTCGTTCTTGACCATGCAGTCCCATCTGCAGAGACAGTTATAAGAACTGTAAAAAGCGTAGCTGTCAAAACAGAATAAACGGAAACAAAAAGACCAACCGCGACGGTGTCACGCCTACTGGTTGACCCCACCGGTGTTGGCTGTATCGATTCTGTGTTTATTTCCACTCCGCTCGCCGGGCCACAGTCGTTCCTGCAGGAGACAGGAACCAAGAACACCCAGGAAGCTATGTACTCAGTGATAGTGAATCATCCGTCAAGCCAAGTATCCATGAATTAGCGCGTTGATAACGAGGAACTCTCACCTCTGCATACATCTCAGATAACGGCGATTGTAGCGTGCTTTTGTTGTGTCGTGCTTTTGCTGTTCCGTGCAACGGGCCTGTTGCACGGAACAAGAAAAGCACGCCCTCAGTTGCGTGCCAACAGCCTGTCCGTGCTTTTGTTATTCCGTGCTGAAGTTGTTTCTGTATTTTCCAGTCAATACCATAACGTGTCTTCTCATTAAAAAGTGGAACAACAGTATTTCTTCTATTGATTAATCATTCACTTCAACCAATAATCGCCGCCTCAACGATTTCAACATTTGATTAGAAGCACTGAAAACGTGCAATGTAGAAGACATATATTTATGAATACGAGAACAGGAATTACAATGCAAGGTTAACTTAAGCCATTTTTAGTGAAAATCAACAATATTAACAGTAAGAATAACGTTATTTTCGACAAAAAATTAGGTGTCCTTTTGTTTTCGTTTTAAATATCAGATATCAGATAAAGTCATTTTTAGTCAACATAAAAATTTATAACAATGATAAAAAGCATTTCCTTCGGTACTGAGGATCCCCTTCTGGCAGTGACAACCCTATTTTTTTTCTTTTCAATGCTAGAATAAGTTATTCCTTACTCAATAACTCATTCATGACATACTTCGATCAATCAACTTGACAAAAAATTATGACTAGGAAACAGGCTATAAAACTTATAAAATAGGCTGACAGGGTATTGGCACGGAATTCAGCATGCAAAAAGCATCATACAAAGTTAATATCTTAAAAAATTCTAATTATTACCTAAAGGCCAAATAAAGGCTATTTGCACGACAAACTGCGTGCAAACACCCTGACAAAAATTTTGTGACTAGGAAAGAGGCTATAAAACTTATACAATAGGCCGACAGGGTATTGGCACGGCATTCAGCATGCAAAAAAAGTCATACAAAGTTAATATCTTAAAAATTCTAATTATTACCTAAAGGCCAAATAAAGGCTATTTGCACGACAAACTGCGTGCAAACACCCTGACAAAATTTTTGTGACTAGGAAAGAGGCTATGAAACTTACAAAATAGGCTGACAGGGTATTGGCACGGAATTCAGCATGCAAAAAGCATCATATAAAGTTAATATCTTAAAAAATTCTAATTATTACCTAAAGGCCAAATAAAGGCTATTTGCACGACGAACTACGTGCAAACACCCTGACAAAAATTTTGTGACTAGGAAAGAGGCTATAAAACTTATAAAATAGGCTGACAGGGTATTGGCACAGCATTCAGCATACAAAAAGCATCATACAAAGTTAATAACTTTAAAAATTCTAATTATTACCTCAACGCCAAGTAAAGGCTATTTGCACGACAAACTGCGCGCAAACACCCTGCCAAAAATTGTGTGACTAGGAAAGAGGCTATAAAACGTATAAAATAGTCTGACAGGGTATTGGCACGGCATTCAACATGCAAAAAGCATCATACAAAGTTAAAATCTTAAAAAATTCTAATCATTACCTAAATTCCAAATAAAGGCTATTTGCACGACAAACTGCGCGCAAACACCCTGCAAAACATTGTGTGACTAGGAAAGAGGCTATAAAACTTATAAAATAGGCTGACAGGGCATTGGCACGGCATTCAGCATGCAAAAAACATCATATAAAGTTAATATCTTGAAAGATTCTAATGATTACCTGAAGGTCAAATAAAGGCTATTTGCACGACAAACTGCGTGCAAACACCCTGACAAAAATTTTGTGCCTAGGAAAGAGGCTATAAAACTTATAAAATAGTCTGACAGGGTATTGGCACGGCATTCAGCATGCAAAAAGCATCATACAAAGTTAATATCTTAAAAAATTCTAATTATTACCTAAAGGCCAAATAAAGGCTATTTGCACGACAAACTGCGTGCAAACACGCTGCCAGAAATTGTGTGAATAGGAAAGAGGCTATAAAACTTATAAAATAGTCTGACAGGGTATTGGCACGGCATTCAACATGCAAAAAGCATCATAAAAAGTTAATATCTTAAAAAATTCTAATTATTACCTGAAGGCCAAATAAAGGCTATTTGCACGACAAACTGCGTGCAAACACCCTGCCAAAAATTTTGTGACTAGAAAAGAGGCTATAAAACTTATACAATAGGCCGACAGGGTATTGGCACGGCATTCAGCACGCAAAAAGCATCATGCAAAGTCGATGTGTTTAAAAAAATTACATTGACTAATATGTTGTCTTACGGAATGTTGCCTTGATAGTATTTTTCCGCAACCGGTTTGAAGTAGCGATTTTTCTGACATAAATTTAAACCCATGACGTCTATATAAATTAATTGTAATGGCGATTGAAGAGATGCAATAGCTGGTTTTCCTAATACAGATGCCTTCTATCTGCCGTTTGATCGATCTGATGTCTTTTTAAGAATAAGTCATTTTAGTAGAAATAAATCCTACTAACGATACAAACAGGTATATTTGTTGAAATAGAAATGATAATAGCGCTACTGACCGTTCTCTTGTGGCACTGTTATTAAACATTAACGCCTTTTTTACAAGTAAAACCTGTAAATATCTTTTTATTTGGTTTTTAAAGGGCACAGAATTTTTAACACAGCCGTTAAAGTGGATCATGCTACAAGTTAGGAAACTGAAAACATAGGAAACTGTGTCATCTCCTTTATGTCAGACACGTGGATACCAAACACGCCCAATCGGTAGTTGACCGATTGGTTGGAGAATTTACCTGAAAGTGAAAGTGCGAAATATGCTTTTACTTGTGAAAGCTCATTTTACGAAATGAAACGTCAGGGTTAATTTGGAAAAGCTTTGAAATCGCTTATCTGCGTTTTAGATGGGGTAGAAAGCCGGTCAGGGTGCTTCCATTCTGTACTGCATAAAAAGAAAACTCCAAGAACGATGAAATTTGTCGTAAAAAATTGAAGAGAGCTGTTGTTAAATTAAATAATGGAGCACTAAACTAGGTGCCACTTTCTCTAAATTTTGAAAAGAAATTATATGTCTTGGAAGAAGAAAATTTCACAAGCGTGTAGAAGATAATAACGTCTGGTAGCATACGCAATTTTTTACGCCAAACTGAGGGCAAAATATAAAAAACGGCCTATTGATCAAACTTAAGCGGCTGCTTTCATTCAGCCATGATATGTGAAAAATTGAATCGCATCTACAGACGGAATCAGGAAAAATATTGTCAATTAAAGTCGAATAAAAGTAGGAACGTTTTGCGTAAGCTGTATTTTCGCTGCTACTTTTCCCGATTGAACAAGATACATATAACGCAAAGCAAAGGCCAAAATTTCAAAATCTACTCAAAACGATGCAGTTCGGTAGGTTTGAATTACTAAACACTTAGTGGCTGGGGTGATGCTGGCAACAGCGGACATTTTTCTTCGCATCCAGTGGCACCCCACTATCGTTGGCTGTACATTAGTTATGTGACCTCTTACTTTGCATCCCAATGTCAAGACTGAAGTTGTCAGTTTACTTCTCATTTGAAACGTGTATTTAAGTCAACCGTGGCACTAGAAACCTTACAACGCATTGACAAATGGCAGCATTTATGGAGTGCCGGTATGAGAGGCCAGTCCTCATCGAAGAACCATGGCGAACAAGGTAAACGCCATAAAAACATAAACCTCTCTTCGGGAGTGCTGCGTCTCGTCCATCGGGGCTAGGAATGATTAGGTAGGATTTCGCAGAATGCTTTTGAGGGGGAAGCAATCGCACGGCCCTACAAGAAGATATGAGTCACCGCGAATGACACCACATACAGAGAGATATGCCGTATTTGCAATAGCCACAAGGACAGCACCAGACTTCTGCAGCTTCGCCAAGCACTTGCTTGGAGAAGCATCCGGAATATCTCCACTGCAAATAACACCGCGCCTCCGTCCAGCTTTCGACCAAAATTCGAAATTGCAAGCAACTTTTAGAATAGAATCAGGATAAAGAATTCATTTAAACAAGCTTTCAAACAGTTTTAACATTACAATATAAAAGTAAACACGAAGCAAATTCAACCCCGTGAGGCAGCTAACAGCTACGCTGTGGGGAGAAATTTAGGGATAAAGAGCAGGCAGAAAAAAGGAAGGAACTTCAGCTAGGCCGCTACATAACTGTGCAGCAGACACCAACCATCATGTTCCCTATCTCTTTGGTTAGGACGACGACGACATACAACTAATTTATGAATGCTCGCATCCTGAGTGAGGACCACTCAACAGTTTCGCTTCCCCGACAAACAGACAGTTATATCGGTCAACGCAGCAGTAACCTTGGCGGAACAAGGTTCCTATTTGTGTAGGGTCAACCTAAAATCCGCTTATCGCAGCGTCTGCCTCAGTCCTTTCTCGCAATAATTTGCGAGTCCGAAGTGGAATTTCGACGGTAATTCGTGCCACACATACATGGTCAACACGCACCTCCCATTTTGGGCTTCCCTTATGACAGACACAATGGACTGCACCCTATCAATCCAGCAGAGCAAGCTCGCAACGATCAACATGCTTTGCAGTTCCTTCAACGTGTACGTGCAACTTTGTGGATGGAAAAAGCCATGTCCTGCTCTGCGCATTGCTACGGTTGCAAGCCCAAAAGTCACGGGCACCGCGCTCACCTCAAAGAGATAAGCAAACGACTGGCTATACTGTAACTGGTCAGTGGATATGCCTCGCTCCCAGGATCACATTAACATTAAAGAACTCCTTTTTCCTGCCATAAAGCGATGGTCACCTTGGATATTCTGGTGCCGTATGTTTCATGTAACATTTTGCGGACTGCTTTGTATATCAACGGCCGTGCGAACGAGCTCAGCCTCCCTCGCCTTTGTGCCGTTGTGCTTTCGGCAGTGGTCAGACACTCGGCTACACTAGACCCCGAGACAGTCGGACCGAGAAAGCAGCCACTGAATGCTAAGAAAAATATCCAAGACATATAATTTCTTTTCAAAGCTTAGAGAAAGTGGAACCTAGTTTAGTGCTCCATTATTTAATTTAACAACAGCTCTCTTCAATTTTTTACGACAAATTTCATCGTTCTTGGAGTTTTCTTTTTATGCAGTACAGAATGGCAAGCGCCCTGACCGGCTTTCTATCCCATCTAAAACGCAGATAAGCGATTTCGAAGTTTTTGCACATTAACCCTGACGTTTCATTTCGTAAAATGAGCTTTCACAAGTAAAAGCATATTTCGCATTTTCACTTTCAGGTAAATTCTCCAACCCATCGGTTCACTACAGATTGGGCGTGTTTGGTATCCACGTGTCTGACATAAAGGAGATGACACAGTTTCCTATGTTTTCAGTTTCCTAACTAGTAGCATGATCCACTTGAACAGCTGTGATGAAAATTCTGTGCCCTTTAAAAACCAAATAAAAAATATTTACAGGTTTTACTTGTAAAAAAAGGCGTTAATGGTTAATAACCGTGCCACAAGAGAACGGTCAGTAGCGCTATTATCATTTCTATTTCAACAAATATACCTGTTTGTATCGTTAGTAGGATTTATTTCTACTAAAATGACTTATTCTTAAAAAGACATCAGATCGATCAAACGGCAGATAGAAGGCATCTGTATTAGAAAATCAAGTATAGCATCTCTTCAATCGCCATTACAATTAATTTATATAGACGTCATGGGTTTAAATATACGTCAGAAAAATCGCTACTTCAAACCGGTTGCGGAAAAATACTGTCAAGGCAACATTCCATAAGACAAAATATTAGTCAATGTAATTTTTTAAACACATCGACTTTGCATGATGCTTTTTGCGTGCTGAATGCCGTGCCAATAACCTGTCGGCCTATTGTATAAGTTTTATAGCCTCTTTCCTAGTCACAAAATTTTTGTCAGGGTGTTTGCACGCAGTTTGTCGTGCAAATAGCCTTTATTTGGCCTTTAGGTAATAATTAGAATTTTTTAAGATATTAACTTTGTATGATGCTTTTTGCATGCTGAATGCCGTGCCAATACCCTGTCAGCCTGTCAGCCTCGTGTTCAACAGATATAATAAAAATGTCCTAGTTTCTATGGGGAGATACTTAATAAGTATAAAATAAAGTGAACTGACAGGCTAAAAGAATGGGCAGCCACTCTGTCTCCTGAAAAAGTGAGCTGTGTGGAAATTGTGTCTGCACGGAAAGGGTGAAAGCACAGCGGTTTGAGAAACAGGGAGCCTGCACGCATGCACCCGTACAACAGGCCTGTTACACGCCTGTCGCGTGTGCAGAGATTGTTTCTGCACGGACAGGCTAAAAGCATGCAACATCGATCACTTAGAACACAGAAAGGACCATTTACACGCCCATGAGAGGTCTGGAGATCCAAGCTGAACTAGGCCTCTCGCAACCAGATGCTCGGATGATCAAGACTAAGAGTCAGAGGCAGACGCAGCTGACAGTGTACCAGAGGAAAATTCCCCGTACAGCTTCCTGTCCAAGCAATTGTTTTTATTATTTCTCCAGGGACTGGTCAGCGCCTATGAAAAGATTCGGACAGGCCAGCAATTTGCACTCGATCTCCTGCGGACTTCTCCCATACGCAAGGCGAGTCTGCGTCATCATTGGTTGACTCGATAGCCCCCGACGACTGCCGTTACGGGACGCCCTTCAAGTAGTTGCCAGGCGAGATTGGATGTGGGTCTCCAGTGGCAGACAGAGACGACAGAGGTCGTAATGCATGACTTCAAAGGGCAGCGCACCCCCAACCAGAATCGTTCATTGCGTTAAAGACGAGCGAAGGGGTAGCCATGCACTGTCGTTCCGCTGCAGAGAATTCAAGTGCTTAGACCCGTTTATGGCATGTCAGGCTTTCATCCCTCCAAGCACTGCACTGTTAAACAGGGTCGTTCCTCCGACGACCTGATATCCTTGGAGGTCTGGAGCAACTGACCAAGCGCACAGTCTGGATGCCGTCGGCCCGTCATGACCTGACTGTTCCTTTGTTTAGAAAGACGCTAAGTGCTTCGCTAGATGGTACTTGGAAACAAGCCTCGAATGAGGCTTTGTACTAGGGTAGCAGCGATTCTGATTGACCCTTATTTAGGCCGGGACTATTCGAGCCACTATGAGGACACTTTATCCCATGATTGCGTTATTCTTAAAGTTTACGAGAAAACCAATGTAAAAGTGGAAAACGCGAATTATGCTTTTGCTGGTTAAAGATCGCGTTATGAAAATAAATCGTCAGAAATACAGTTTCAAAGATGATTCGCGGATCTCAGCTCTAAAGCCTGTGGATTTTGGGGTGTCCGAGGACCTTTTTTTGATCCTGTCCGCTTCACATCAGACACCTTTTCTTACACCTTGGAGATAGATAAAAACGCCATGGTATGAATTATCAATTATGTGCAAATGATACTCAAATTTACATTATCTTGGATAAATCTCTTTCTGTCTCTCTGTCTATGTTTCTCTCTCTCTCTCTCTCTCTCTCACTCACTCTCTCTCTCTCTCTCTCTCTCTCTCTCTCTCACACACACACACACACACACACACACACACACACACTCACACACACTTTTGGTTAAAAAGGGGTACGGGTTCAAAAGTCATCAGCGAGTTGGTACGTGAGTGTCCCAACCCTTTCGGGTGCAACTCGGATGGCTAAATCACATCATGACTTATAAAAATGTTTCTGTGTTGAAAAAACTGTTTTAAAAGAAAATTTTATTCTTGCGTATCTTGCGTATTTTTACAATTGCGACAGTATGAATGACTACAAAACAAAACCAATGGTCATTTAAAAGGCACCTGAATAATCTTTATGGATACATGCGTGAAATTTTACAGCATAATACGTGTAACTTTGAAAAACATTCTCAGACTGTCGCTCAACAGTCGTCAAATATCCATGTTAATCGTGACGATTATAGTTGTTGTTCTGAGTGCATATTGGATGGAAAATTGACTCAGTTGTGTTTCTGGTGAAGAACTTGACTTAGTTTTTAGCTTGTTCCGTGGATATGCAAGCAGTTTGTTATAAAACCACATTGCGAGGCTTAGAATAATTTCAGGGACTTGACCAAATCTGGGGCACTCTTAAAAAACTTTACTGGCTCCCTATAGAAAAAGGAGTCTCGTTTAATATCCAAGTAGATGCTTTTAAAGCTCTGTTCATAGTTCTATGCCGGGGCATCTACGTCATATATGGACCCAGTTTTTGCATCACATCCCTCGATCTGTATTGAAAAGGGCTTTCTCTAATTACACACCTTCCTAGTAAATATTCTAAGGCTGATATCTGAGGTTGTGACAGCTATTTTTGGTTGTAATTGTGGCTGTGATTGGTTTCAACCATAGATCAACGCCTTGCCAACATCTTTGGCACAACGATGAATAGACATTATTTAGACTTTTGTTTGCAACCAAAACAACTTTCTCAACGTCTAATCAACGACTTTGGTGCAACATTAATAGAAAATCTACGATTTATAGACGTCGAATTTACAACAAAAACAACCTCCTTGTGTTTCGCTCAATGAAACTGGTAGCCATGACAGGTCGCTTTGAAAAAAGACCAAAAGGAGGACGTAAAATATTAAAATTTCAAGAGCACAAGTTTTTCCGCTCCTTAATTTAAAAAAGAATATTCATGGTAATCGACTCCTTATATATGCTGCGTTACCCAACGGCTCAAAGGATGGTGACATTTGGATTACCACACTATGACTGTCGCTGCATAGATTGCGGTTCTAGATTAATATTCTACACAGCGTCTATATAACAGTTTTTTCAACCGCTATGCAACGTCGAGAGATAGACGTGGTTTCGACTTCTATTTTCAACCTATTGGCAATGTTGATTTGACGTCATTAATCGACCTCTATCCAACCTCGAAAGACAGATGTTGTTTTGGCGTCCATACAAACATATCCAACGTTGATGCGACATTGGATCTAGGGTCTGTCCAACGTTGATCCAACGTCGCATCTCGCGAACAATAACTGTTTGAAAAAGAACGTAAAAGTTTGTTTATTTTTGTATAATGACATGGTGAGGTTTAATTTTTTAATGTTAATTTAATTTTACCTTTCTTAAAATGGTAGTATATACTGTTATTTTATTTTTGTTTTAATTTATATCTGTTTGTCTTGGCTCTTCGAGCTAGAATTGAATGAGGGTTTTACAAATGTTGAATATTATATCTATATTAGAGATATTGCCTCGTATGATAACAACTGGGTTGTCTTGTAGGTCTCCTGGCCAGCGTACTCACACGTCACATAGGTGTACGCAGGACGGTTTTCCTCGGCTCGACCCTCGCTACTGTGGGTTGGTTCGCCTGCTATTTTGCCAATTCCTTTTGGGTTGTCTTCATCTTCTATGGATTTTTTGTTGGTAAGTTCTAATCAACTCCTAATTCCGAACCACCACGTCACTCTTTAACTTTTGAGGAAACTCTAAACTCCACAATCTCCATACAGCAGAACATCGTTATTAGTGCCAGGCAGCTTGGGATGAGAAACGTGTCGTTATAAACTTCTCTAACATAGCTTTAGACAGGCAAAAGCTAATATAATTATGTCGTTATAAGCTGCAATTTCGTTGTGTTCGATGTTCTTCTAATGGAATCTACAGAAATTATTTGTATTATTAAGGCCCATAAAATATTAATTAACTTGATAGTACATGTGCACTTACATTATGCATTGTGCTTCAGAAATATATACAATTGTAAGAACTGGAGAATATATTCTATTAAGAGCAATAATATGACCTTGTCCGTTTTCTAGGAGTAGGTTTTGGGCTGATGTATACACCGGCCATTGTCATCACCGGATTTTATTTTGAGAAATACCGAAATGCAGCGTATGGAGTTGTGACAACTGGGATAGGCATAGGAACCATGGTTTACGCACCTTTATTGGGAAAATTAATGCAAAACTTCACATGGAGAGAGGCAACTTTGATCATATCTGGCATCGTGGCGAATGGTTTCGTTGTTGGCGCTCTCATGAGGCCGGTTGAGATGGGCGTATCTGAAAGAAAAGACATAGTGTATTCTGACGAAAATGACAGAAATGTGCTAATTCCTGATTCTGAAGAGATCCCTGGAGACGGACTGGGAACTAGTACACATATACCACACAAGGAATCGATGCTGAAATCAGTGCTGTCATTGGCCAGCAGCAACACTAGTAAAATTAGTGTGGCACAATCGTTACGTCACATAGTAAGCATGCCAAACGAGGCTGTTGGCATCACAGAAGCGTGCAGCAAGGTGGCTGCCAGTGAATGCGAAGAAAACGCAGAATCCAGTGAAAAGGAGGAGGATGGATCTCCAAAGAAATTCTTGTCCCTCCCATTTATTGCTTTTATGATTAATTTGGTGTTAATTAACTGTGGGATGTCAGTGACCTATCTTCATTTTCCCGCCTTTGTCACTCTGCATGGATTCAGCTCCCAGACTGTGTCATTCCTTCTCACAATGATGGGATTCGGCAATATCATTGGTAGATTGGGATCCGGAATGCTCACCAACGCCATTCCCGGTCACCTCATGTTTGTCTACAACACATCGTGCATTTTGACAGGGATTGTTATATTAACTGCACCTCTCATATGCAAAACGTTTATTGGACAAGTTGCCTTTTCCATAATGTTTTCAGGATTTGGAAACTGCTTCTGTGCCCTTATGGGACCTGTATGTATCCAGATTGCAGGATTAGGGGGCCTCAATTTTGGCTATGGACTGGCTATTGTGGCGTGCGGTGTTGGATTTCTCTCTGCACCTCCATTTGCTGGTATGTAAAAGCTAGACTGCTGATTTGCATAACATAAAGCTGAACTGTTGTATCCAACAGTTTTTTATCTACAAAGAAGTAATTACTCCATGTACATTTCATTTCTTCCTGTACCCTTTTTGCTGCGCTGTTCTATCATACTAACAGTGCCTCCCCATAGAGAGAGATGGAGGGGGGAGAGAGAAAGAGAGAGAGAGTTTGGGAGAGAGAGAGAGAGAGAGAGAGAGAGAGAGAGAGAGAGAGAGAGAGAGAGAGAGAGAGAGGAAGAAAGAGAAAAGAGCACCTATGAATTGAGACCGCTTTTGTATGGTCTGGTTCTCTTTTTGTGTGGTTTCGTTCTCATTGGCATCCATAATAAAGGACTTCTAAAATAAGGCATCCCTTATATTAAGACCTTTTTAGTTTATGGCAGATGTTGACCCAGCATCAGGGGTCTACTTGTTGCTGCTTTGCATTACTATGAACCGTAAATAAGCGTTGTTTTACATTACTATGAACCGTAAATAAAATCATTCAGAAAATCAGATCACCCTATTACAGCGGTATTAGTGGTTCTTTCCCCGCTGCCACCATTGGACAGTGGGTCTACTTATGAGGTGGCCCCATTTGTGGGCTGACCATATCCCGGGATTCCTCTGCACCAAGCCATGCTAACCAAGTTTGAAAATAATATTGATATGGCTAGTCTGTTTGCATTGGAGGGGGCGGAGGTGCGGACTTGATATCCGTTTGATATCAATGTCAACAGATACAACCAACAGATAGAGCTCTATTGAATTACATTTTTTATCTTAAAACTTGAGACGCGGATTTTGTTTTAGAATAATCCAATGAAGTAACATTTCTTGTTAGAAAGCTCCGAGTAAGGTATGCCGGTATTTTCTCTTCAAAACGTCGTTTTATGTAAAAGAAATAGTAAACATTCGCAGATCATTTTCATCATCATCATCATCATCATCATCATCATCATCATCATCATCATCATCATCATCATCATCATATAAAACAATAAAACAGCACGAATATCCGTAATATGTGGTACGAATCCTGGACAAAACGGCGACGGCCAAAACGGAGAAGACCAAAACGGAGACGACCAAAACAGCGATGGCCAAAACGGCGACATGTGCAACCCTGGACAAAACGGCGACGAACATTAATAATTTAATGTTGAAAATCAAAATCCACAGAATAGTGTTGCCAGATAAATCAAATCCTTTCTAATTGAAGACAAGTATAAATTGAACCAATATTTAAATTTTATGGACAATATAAAATGGATAATTTAACACTTATTTTCTCATGTGTTCCTAATTGCAAAAAAATTATACGATAATCCATCGTGTGTGTGTGTGTGTGTGTGTGTGTGTGTGTGTGTGTGTGTGGATAAATAAGTACACTTTGAAAGACAATTGTATTTAGCGACTAGCGAACTTCGGATGATCAGCAATGAAAGACCGATGTTTTAATCGCCTTAATGAGCTAATCTGTATTTGTTATGTGAAATACTGTTATTATATACGAATCCACACCAATGAAAGATAAAATTAAATTTTATTTTACCTGAGAAAATAATTTTCAGTTTTACCCGAGAAAAGGTAAGTGAGTAAATCATTCCTTGAGCAGATTACTGAGACAGTGACTGGTGACAGGAAGGTGGTGGTTAGGGAGGACAGGAAGGGCACGTTGGGAGAAATGCTGCACTGTGTTCAAATTTATTTGTCTCTGATAGTTAAATATGCTGTGTTGGCAACGTTGTTACTTTTTGTTTTTTAATAAGCGTTTTAAAGCAAAAAACTTAAAAAAACTCCGTCGCCGTTTTGTCCGGGGTTGCACTTGTCGCCGTTTTGGCCGTCGCCGTTTTGGTCTTCTCCGTTATGGACGTCGCCGTTTTGGCCGTCGCCGTTATGTTCGGATACCATGTAGTACACATTAAATAAATACTACAAGAATGTGTGGGCGTATTATACTTCTTGCACCTATGCTATAATAAACTGATACTCATAATATCCGTGACTCAGATACTTTGATTTATTTCAGGATGGTTGTTTGATATATCTGGATCATATATTTACACTTTTGTGTTTGCTGGTAAGCAAGCGGAGTTTATTTAAAGCATTTAGAATAAAGGAAACAAGTTTCTCAAAACATTTCTTTGTAAATCCACTCCACACCCCGGATTCTGCCCGCTTCTATCCATTGTGCTGGCTTCTTTTTACAAACATCCAGATAATTTTACAAATGTTTACATTTTCACTGTCAGTGTCAGGCCTCTTAACAAAGAGTCTAGCTTCAATCCTGACCTGTCTTTGTGTGTAAATACTAAACTTAAAAATTTCTTTAAACTTAATCAATAACTAAGTTACATGTACTTGAAATTTTAAGATAAAAGAAGGACATAAAACAGAGATAGAGCCAAAAATATTTGTAGTTATGTTTATAAAAGACCCAGTTGATAACATCACGATAATGTAGAAGCCTTTTTCTTCCGTAGGCACGTCGTTTGCGCTTGGGGGATTGTTGATGGCGGCCAGCTACGCCGTGGGGAAATGTTCACGCAAATGACACTCATCGCAATGACGCCGCCGTTCATTATATATATATAATGGTGTCTCAAGAGCGGTCGTAATTTCGGTTTTCTGGCAATTCTGCCGGTGTATACGAGTGCACAATTTATCTATAATAATGTAACCGAATAATGAAAATCTCATTGAAAATGTATGTCTGTATTCGCACACAGAACAGACAAGAGAGCGTGTATTAAACATCGCATTTTAATAGAAATTACTTTGTACTCATATTCTGTGCTATTCGGGTTTTGAAACATCTTGACTGCAAGTTGGTAGCTCATTATTAATTATATTTAATGTGAAAGTTTATTAAAAAAAGTCTGCTTTCATATATGTTATCTAATGTCATAATACTGTCATACCTTTTAAAATTATAAAATTGCATGGTTTCCCCACAGTAAAACAAAATTAGCTAGAAATCATAGTATTTCACACTTTCGGTTGGGGAGGGTATCTAATTGATCCCAGGTGTCAAAGGACAGTTTGCAAAATGCTAACTAAAACTGGAGATGTATTTCTGAATTAAAACGCTAAATTGCAATAAAGTTCCCTGCGAATTTTCTTTTCAAACATGTCTTTTATGTGCACCCAAGGCGCCCTCAAAGCGCCTCCAAAGTGTCTCCAAAAGTGCCCCCAAAATGCTCCCAAAATGTGTCCGGTCGAACGCGCTGCTTTTTTGTGCAAACTGTGCAATTATAATAACTCTTGAAGTAACATATTTAAAGCTCACATGCAATTTAGTAAATGTGCATGTAGGGTTTTTATTTAATTTTTTAACTGTGTAAAAAATAGCAGATATTTTTGAAAAGGAAATACTCTAATTAAAAAAGAGATAGTTCTTCTGAAATTTATATTCTCATATATTTATTGAAGCAATATCACAAAATGCGGTATTTTGCTAAAATCAAATCAATCCCAATTACAATCGTAATGTCACGCAATGTTCATCCGGGAGGCGCTTTGTTCGTGGGTCGGTTTGAGTCAGGCGCCAAGTATGTGAGAATGCTCTGCCTCACAAGAGGCGCGACTTTGTTTGCCTCGTTCTTCAAAACAAGTCGTCGGAGAAAACGAAAGAAGTGGACATTAAGATCTTCTAATCCCCACTTCCTATGCAAGCATCCTTAATCCTAAACCGTAATGAAAATAGAATTACAATCCCTCTGATTTGGAAACTCCAACTGTTCTTATTTCTTTTTGTGGAGTTCAAAATGACATTTTGGACTGTCAAACGTGGTCTTTTCGTTCGAATTCAAAAATCCTTGGCCACTACAATTCGATTCAAACTGCACCGCTTGACGCAGTGATATTTCGAATTCCAGATTAACATCGTTTTCGGACAATAATCTATGACTGCAAAAATTAAACAGATTTCTGCTGTCCTTTGACTTCAGAATCCCACCCTTTACGGCAATCTTATACATGTCACCCTCATCCCTGTCGCGTATAATATCTAATATATTGCGAGGCTCACTCCTGCCTCCATCAACTAACGGTACTAGGACCGTGACATAAGTTGAAAGACATACTTCAAAATTTCACTGCGTTATCAATTACAGTCCTAGCATGAAAGACAAAATTCGAAGGTTGCAATGAGCTACTAATTGCAATCACATCTTGAAAGAGAAAATTCAAATTTGGCACAAAAATTAAAAATGATAATGATAAATATTTAAAAAAATATTGCAATAAATTGTGGGAAGGGGGTGGAGAGTTATCAGAAACAGAAAACTTAAGCACGGGTAGTTCAAAAATCGTAGTGATATTTAAATTTTGTTTTATCCGAGTGATATTGAATTTTTGTTTTGTTTGTGCAAATGATTTTAATTGGCTTTATAGGAGAAAATAAAATAAAAGTTTCAAATAATTGCCAATGATAGTTTTCTTTAACATACAAAATACTTTTCGGGTAAAGACTACAATTTTTAGCAGCACAACCAGGCAATGTGTACATTTCCTAATCTTTTCTAGGAAATGTATACATTGCCTGATTGAGTCAGGAATTGTAGACATAGCCTGACCATTTTAGGAAATGTATACAGTTCCTGGTTGTAATCATAGCCTGTAACATATATATATATATGTATATGCTATCTTGGAACCCCAAGTTACATATTGTTATATTGGTACACATTGTTTTAATTGCAAATACAGCATAAAGGTTTACAGCAAAGATTTTACTTCATTTCTTTTCTTTCCCTATTTTCTTCGCTGTCAAAGAATTTTCATTTAAAGTAGTAAAGCAGTACTGTCATCTATCTGTTTACACGGAGCACAGGGTTGACGAACAGGGTTCTCCGTTTCCCAACCGAGGCCAGGAAGAAAAATAGTTTCTCATCCCAGCTTTTAAAAATTGACACAGCCGGCCGGTGATCTTTTTTCTTTTGTTTTGTTTTCCGGTATCCTGACAATTCATCTAGCGACAATTCATCTAAATGAGGGGGTACGACAACTCCTCTAAATTTTAGAACACTGTCAATTTTCATTTTTATTTTTTTTTTAATAAAGGTATTTTGTAAGAGCATTTTACCCCTACCCCCCCACCACCCCTACCCAAAAACATGCTCCACTAAACTGCCGTCAGTCCCTGTCAGTCCAAACTAAACACAATTATTCAATTCTACGCATATTAATGTTCTTAATTCCCTTCTTTATTTTCCCGGTTGATTGTTTTGCACCGGATGTTGTATCCGATCCCGCGGGAAAAAAATCGGCGATGCACTTCTCGCCGCTGGCGCGCTGGCGACACAGGTTGTGCAGGCCTACTTGTAGATCCTGGTATTCCCTGCGAATGCGCTTTGCCGGCGGAATCCCAATGGCATCCTGTGCAATCACGGTTCTGACTGCGCAATCCTCCTTCTTGAGGGCTGCAATCAAAGTCCAGACTGATGGAAGGGTAAACCCTACAAGGTGGGTCAACCTGTTATTCCAGTCCCCCACATGATTATTCGTCCTTGCCTCGTTGTTCAGTGTGTATTCGTGCACGTTCCAGAGGTGCGATAGGAATCGCAGAGGAATGCGGCTGACGCAAATTTGACCATCTGGGCGTTGACCATTCGCTCGCTGAAACGTGCCCTCAACGTAAGAGGCCGAAAAGTAGTCCAACAAGGCTCAGCACTCTCTCGAGCGTTTTTACGCAAAAGGTCAGTCCATCGGGAACGTCCTCTTCAGGAAGGAACGCCAGTATATCGAGCATGCCACAAAGAAGCTTCAAGTCTTCGCTCTCCTTGTATGTTTCAACCAGACCAGGCTCCTGGATTTTCCGCCATGTAGCCTGAGTTAGGTGGTAGAAACATCCTTTAGCTGTAGCTCACGGCATTTAGCCTGTAATTTATCCCTCTCTGTTTAATAATTTTTTAAAATAAAAAAAAAAAATTGACAGTTGTATAAAATTTAGATGAATTGTCATACCCTCCTCATTTAGATAAATTGTCGCTAGATGAATTGTCGCGGATTCTTGTTTCCCCCGCAAAATAAAGTTCAATATTTTAATAGTTTCACAAAACGTTTATGTGGCATTACAGTTACATTATTAATTTATAAGTTGCTATTTTGAAGCTTTCTAACCCAGTAAACATTGTGACGTTGGGCAATGTTAGGTAAACATCGCACCCGACAACGGTCAGGGAAAATATCAGTTCAGAATCCCTATCTACAGAGTGGCAATGATAAGGTATCATGGTCAAAGACTGTCCCGACTCCACAATCACCACCACTGCCGCCCCACTCCCTCCGCTCCGCCACTGCTGTTCTCCACTCCTTCCACTCTGCCATCACTGCCCTCACTCCTTCCACTCCGCGACTACTGCCCCTGGCCCCCCTCCGCCATTTTTATTTTTTGTCTTTCTTTCCTTCGTTCGCTCCTCTCTTCCTTGATCCCTTATCTTCAGTAGAGTTGTAGTTTTGTGTTAGCGGTTCAGCAGAAAATGGCGAAATAAACGGATAGCTTTAAGAGAAACAAAAAAATGCTGTTCGTCAAACAGAGCCTGTCAGATTACTTTTGAAAGCAAGGTGGCACCTGAGAGTTTTACCAAATTTAAATTTTGTCAAAATTGGTCAGTTTCTGCTTTCACCTTTGTAATGTCTTTGTTTTTACTGGTGGGCACAATGTCCATGGATATTCTTCTTTTTATCTTGTAGACCATTTAATCTTCATCCAGCATCGGCGTTGTTTTGACTTGAAAGTACTAATCTAGAATCGCCGTCACGACAACGACGACCACGATCTGGTCACCCCTCCCGTCACAGTGCCGGGGGTTTCCGAAAAAAGCCCAGGGCTTCTATTTGGAAACTGGTCAATTTCAGGCGCTCATTTAGAAATTAAACAGAAGCCCCGGGGCTTCTATTAGGAAACAGTTTTCTAATTAGAGCCTCGGACCTTTTTTAGATGGGGGCGGGGGGGGGGGGGGGGTTGTTGATAAGTTTTTATTGAAAAAAAGAAAATTTTTCATCAGTCTTTTATTAAACCGCTACATGCTGCGGATATCCGCACAAACTACAACAAAACACACATAAACAAAAGTAACTAAAAAAGTCTGGTAAAGTGCCCTGTGTCAAATACGAAGCACAGGATTAAGCAATGACGCAGAATGTGTCTTGGGGTTTGCCTCACATCGAATGATTAAGTGCACCGTGTCTACATTGAGAGTAAACACGAGTTCTAACTAGAAGCTCATTCCACTAGCGAAAAGTTAAACACTTGACAAAAATTAAAACGCAAAAATACTTCCTTCAATGGGTTATTTCTTGAATAATATATTGCAAACAACACAGCTTGAATGCGTCTTATAAGCCGAGTAGTGTTTGGTTGTTGTTGACTTAAAGTTTTATTGACTGATCAGGCATACGCCTTGTTATCTATTTACGCAGTGAGAGCTCGCACAAAGCTCACTGAGCAAATGCGTATTCTGTGCTGTCGTTAAATGCTACGCATTTATTTGCAAAAAATACACTCTTTTCACATGGCGTTTTAACAAAGAAAACGAAATCAAAGACGAAAAAAAGTGACATGCACATGTTCAGATTAAGCTCTTCATAAGTCCCAAGTTTCATGGTCGTAGGGCCCATAGTGTCAGAGAAGAAGAAGACACAAAAAATCGGAAAAACTGTCAAGTGGAAGGAGTGAGGGCAGTGATGGCAGAGTGGAAGCTCTCACTGCGTCAATAGATAACAAGGCGTATGCTGGATCAGTCAATAAAACCTTAAGTCAACAGAAACCAAACACTACTCGGCTTATAAGACGTATTCAAGCTGTGTTGTTTGCAATATATTATTCAAGAAATAACCCATTGAAGGAAGTATTTTTGCGTTTTAATTTTTGTCAAGTGTTTAACATTTCGCTAGCGAAATAAGGTTCTAGTAAGGAAACGATTTTTTCAGGTCTTTATTTTAACTCCAAATAGAAGCCCCGGGATTTCTATAGGGAAACAGTGTCCTAATAAGAACCCCGGAGCTTTTAAATGGAGGGAGCTTTTTTTCGGAAACTCCCGGTACCCACACTCTCGGTTCATGCAGTCACGCAGAATACGTATTAAATCCATTTTTATAAATAATTTCCAAACGTAAGTGGGGAAAAACTGGTGCGCTTTTGAAATTCTCGTCTTTTGCGCCCTCTTTCGTCTAATTTTAAAGTGACTTGTCATGACCAGGAAGGTTGTTGTTGATTGTGGGTCCTACGCCTATACAACGCCAATTGTTATTAAGCGTCGGCTAATGTTGCGCTTTGATTGCAGCTAAAAGCAACTTCCGAACAACGTGGCTTGTCAAACGTCTTTTCAAACTTGTATCAAACAGGTAAACGGTCATCTGCCCCCCCCCCCGGTCAACTGCTCCCCCCCCCCAGTCAACTGCTCCTTTTTTGCAACCCGGTCGACTGCCCCCTCCTGCAATTTGACGGTGTCGTCATCTGCCCTCATCCGTTTTTAGTGGAAAAAAATTCTTTAAAAAATTAGGCAATTGCGATATCCCCGTCTACTTCGTCTCTGAAACAATTGATCTTCATTGATTTATTCACCAATATTGATCTTAGGAGAGACTGATCCTTAAGCTAATTGCAATTCTAATTGCAGTTAGTTTCCTATTGATGAATAGCAATTTGCCTAGGTGCAATACATTCAATAAAATAAATATAATTTTATTTTTATTGAATAAATATTTATTTATTGCGTCGTTGTAAGCCAAGAACCCAAGAAAAAATAGTATATGAGTAGTAGGGAAACACCGTTTCTGCGCCAGGAAGTGACGTCATCATGTCTGGACCGGAAGTGACGTCATAGTGTCTGTTTGTTTCTATCTGCTTCAGTTTTTGGATGGAGCGCGCGCGCGTGTTGGGATGACGTCATGATGAAGGGTAAACGTCACAGCAGAGTGTGCGTAAACGAAACGTCATTTTGTTTTCGTAATTTGAAATAACGGACTTCCGTTGAAGTGTGGAACTTATATTTGTAACATGTCGCCATTTTAACTGTGTAAAAAGTGAAAAAGTGGGATAACTTTCGTTATAGTTGACCGCTTTACATGAAAATTTCACTGTTTGATTCAGTTTTATATCTAGTTTTGTTATAAAGTGTCACAGGCTATTTACACCGGTGGCTATATGCATTTTTGTAACATGCCGCCATTTTAACTTTGTAAAAAGTGAAAAATTGAGATAACTTCCGTTATACTTGGTCGATTTACATGAAAATTTCACTGTTTGATTCAGTTTTGTGTAAATTTTTAACATTAAGTGGTCACAGGCTATTTACACCGGTGGCTGTATGCATTTTTGTAACATGCCGCCATTTTAACTTTGTAAAAAGTGAAAAATTGAGATAACTTCCGTTATACTTGGTCGATTTACATGAAAATTTCACTATTTGATTCAGTTTTATATCTAGTTTTAACATTAAGTGGTTATAGGCTATTTGCGCAGCTGGCTGTATGCATAATGTGACATGCCGCCATTTTAATTTTGTAAAAAGTGAAAAAATGAGATAACTTTCGCTATAGTTGGTCGATTTGCATAAAACTTTCACTGTTTGGTTCAGTTTTATATTTAGTTTTGTTATAACGTGGTCACGGGCTATTTACGCAGCTGGCTGTATGCATTTTTGTAACATGCCGCCATTTTAACTTTGTAAAAAGTGAAAAAGTGTAATAACTTTTGTTATGGTTAACCGATTTGAATGAAAATTTCACCATTGAATCCAGTTTGATGTCTTAGTTTACAGTAGTTTGCATAGGTGGTTGTTGGAATGGCGCGCGCCCACCATTCAAACATGTGTTTGAATTATTTTTACGTCAAACTATTGTTCAACAAGTTGTTTAGCAATTGTACAACAATTGTTCAACAAGCTGTTGTTCAACATGTTCAACATGTTCAACATGTTCAACAACATGTTCAACAAGTTGAACATGTTCAACATGTTCAACAACATGTTCAACATGTTCAACAACATGTTCAACATGTTCAACAACATGTTCAACATGTTCAACATGTTGTTGCACAAGTTGAACATGTTCAACATGTTCAACATGTTGAATATGTTCAACTTGTTCAACAACATGCTGTTTAACAAGTTGTTCAACAAGTTGTAGTTCAAGCGGAGAAAAAACAAGACATATGTTGAATAGGTTTATTAATACATTTAAATACACTTAAATACACTTAAATATATACAGCTTAAATCTATAACAATATTATAACATTTATTGATTTACAAAGTCTTTATTGTAATGTTTAGTCAAATAAGTCTATTTTTATTCATCTGCTTCACTCTGTTCACTGGCATCCATATCACTTTCTTCGTCACTGCTTTCATCTTCCTCCTCCTCATCTAGAAGCTCTTCAAAGAATGCATCGTTTCTTCTTATAGCCGCCTTTAGTGCCTTTGAATACTCGTAATGTTTTTCATCAACAAAGTAATTGAAGTCTTCTAAAATGGTTTCATAATGTTCGGTTTGTTGTAGACGTTGGGCATATTTGAATAGTCTCATAAACAGTTGTTAAAGTCGACGCTTATAAATGGGTCGAAAGTCATCACTTGCTATTTCACGCGCATCTTCAAGCCCTTGTTCTTCATATTTTGAAACCTTTTCTTGAAATTTCTTATCATATTCATCGTAGACTTCTTGAACCATATCATACCAAACAGAGTCTGTTTCTGACTCACTTTCAGAGTCTGTTTCTGACTCACTTTCAGAGCTGCCGTCATCATCACCCTCAACACAATGTTCCATATGTTTGAACAAAGCTTCTTGACTGTTGTATAACGCACCACATTCTGTACAAGCATGTGCATTCTTTTCAGTCATGTTGACGCTTTGATTTCCATAGAAGACTCATCTAAAGTTTCAGTGATAGGTGGTTTTACAGGGTTTTCCATATCTATCTCCAATTCTTCTTCTTCTGAAGTGTGAGCATTCTTTAAGTGCCTTTTAAGACTTTGTGGCAAATTGTAAGATTTCAAACAAATGTTGCATTTATACATCCTTTCGGTTCAACATGCGCTTTTCAAATGATGAAAAAGCCTTTAAACATAGCCTTATATACAACTTGTTGAACAACATGTTGAACATGTTCAACTTGTTGAACAACATGTTGAAGAACATGTTGAAGAACATGTTCAACAAGTCTACGCCTAGGGTTAGGGTTATGCCGCTTAGGGGAGTCTAACGTCATGACGTCAAAAATGCCAAACTTGTTAAAATTGCTAAAATTGCTGACTCAGCAATTTTACCAAGTATGGCATTTTTGAGCAAGTTACACACCATATTTTGATTACATCGAAGCAACATAAAAGGAAGAGTGAGACATGCATTTCATACCTATCAAACAGAAACAAATTCTGCTGAGTCAGTATTTTTTTGATAAAGCGTGCGCCTGCTCGAATGACGTTATTATGACGTTATAATGATGACGTGATGACGTCATAATGATGTCATGATAACGTAACGACGTCATGACGTTAGACTCCCCTAAGCGGCATAACCCTAACCCTAGGCGTAGACAACATGTTCGACAACATGTTGAACATGTTGAACTTGTTGAACATGTTCTTCAACATCATTTGAAAAGTGCATGTTGAACCGAAAGGATGTATAAATGCAACATTTGTTTGAAATCTTACAATTTGCCACAAAGTCTTGAAAGGCACTTAAAGAATGCTCACACTTCAGAAGAAGAAGAATTGGAGATAGATATGGAAAACCCTGTAAAACCACCTATCACTGAAACTTTAGATGAGTCTTCTATGGAAAGTCAAAGCGTCAACATGACTGAAAAGAATGCACATGCTTGTACAGAATGTGGTGCGTTATACAACAGTCAAGAAGCTTTGTTCAAACATATGGAACATTGTGTTGAGGGTGATGATGACGGCAGCTCTGAAAGTGAGTCAGAAACAGACTCTGAAATGCAACATTTGTTTGAAATCTTACAATTTGCCACAAAGTCTTAAAAGGCACTTAAAGAATGCTCACACTTCAGAAGAAGAAGAATTGGAGATAGATATGGAAAACCCTGTAAAACCACCTATCACTGAAACTTTAGATGAGTCTTCTATGGAAATCAAAGCGTCAACATGACTGAAAAGAATGCACATGCTTGTACAGAATGTGGTGCGTTATACAACAGTCAAGAAGCTTTGTTCAAACATATGGAACATTGTGTTGAGGGTGATGATGACGGCAGCTCTGAAAGTGAGTCAGAAACAGACTCTGAAAGTGAGTCAGAAACAGACTCTGTTTGGTATGATATGGTTCAAGAAGTCTACGATGAATATGATAAGAAATTTCAAGAAAAGGTTTCAAAATATGAAGAACAAGGGCTTGAAGATGCGCGTGAAATAGCAAGTGATGACTTTCGACCCATTTATAAGCGTCGACTTAAACAACTGTTTATGAGACTATTCAAATATGCCCAACGTCTACAACAAAACGAACATTATGAAACCATTTTAGAAGACTTCAATTACTTTGTTGATGAAAAACATTACGAGTATTCAAAGGCACTAAAGGCGGCTATAAGAAGAAACGATGCATTCTTTGAAGAGCTTCTAGATGAGGAGGAGGAAGATGAAAGCAGTGACGAAGAAAGTGATATGGATGCCAGTGAACAGAGTGAAGCAGATGAATAAAAATAGACTTATTTGACTAAACATTACAATAAAGACTTTGTAAATCAATAAATGTTATAATATTGTTATAGATTTAAGCTGTATATATTTAAGTGTATTTAAGTGTATTTAAATGTATTAATAAACCTATTCAACATATGTCTTGTTTTTTCTCCGCTTGAACTACAACTTGTTGAACAACTTGTTAAACAGCATGTTGTTGAACAAGTTGAACATATTCAACATGTTGAACATGTTGAACATGTTGAACATGTTGTTGAACATGTTGAACATGTTGTTGAACATGTTGAACATGTTCAACTTGTTGAACATGTTGTTGAACATGTTGAACATGTTGAACATGTTGAACAACAGCTTGTTGAACAATTGTTGTACAATTGCTAAACAACTTGTTGAACAATAGTTTGACGTAAAAATAATTCAAACACATGTTTGAATGGTGGGCGCGCGCCATTCCAACAACCACCTATGCAAACTACTGTAAACTAAGACATCAAACTGAATTCAATGGTGAAATTTTCATTCAAATCGGTTAACCATAACAAAAGTTATTACACTTTTCCACTTTTTAAAAAGTTAAAATGGCGAATGTCAAATTATGCATACAGCCAGCTGCGCAAATAGCCCATGACTACAAAGTTGAAATGGCGGCATGTTACAAAAATGCATATAGCCACCGGTGTAAATAGCCTGTGACCACTTTATAACAAAAACTAGATATAAAACTGAACCAAACAGTGAAAGTTTCATGCAAATCGACCAACTATAGCGAAAGTTATCTCAATTTTTCACTTTTTACAAAGTTAAAATGGCGGCATGTCACATTATGCATACAGCCACAGTGTAAATAGCCTATAACCACTTAATGTTAAAACGTTACATAAAACTGAATCAAACAGTGAAATTGTCATGTAAACCGACCAAGTATAACGAAAGTTATCTCAATTTTTCACTTTTTACAAAGTTAAAATGGCGGCATGTTACAAAAATGCATACAGCCACCGGTGTAAATAGCCTGTGACCACTTTATAACAAAACTAAATATAAAACTGAATCAAACAGTGAAATTTTCATGTAAATCGACCAAGTATAGCGAAAGTTATCCCAAATTTTCACTTTTTACAAAGTTAAAATGGCGGCATGTTACAAAAATGCATACATCCAGCTGCACAAATAGCCTATAACCACTTAATATTAAAACTAGATATAAAACTGAATCAAATAGTGAAATTTTCATGTAAATCGACCAAGTATAACGGAAGTTATGCCAATTTTTCACTTTTTACAAAGTTCAAATGGCGGCATGTCACATTATGTATACAGCCACAGTGTAAATAGCCTATAACCACTTAATGTTAAAACGTTACATAAAACTGAATCAAACAGTGAAATTGTCATGTAAATCGACCAAGTATAACGAAAGTTATCTCAATTTTTCACTTTTTACAAAGTTAAAATGGCGGCATGTTACAAAAATGCATACAGCCAGCTGCGTAAATAGCCTGTGACCACTTTTTAAGAAAACTAGATATAAAACTGAATCAAACAGTGAAATTTTCATGTAAATCGACCAAGTATAGCGAAAGTTATCCCAAATTTTCACTTTTTACAAAGTTAAAATGGCGGCATGTTACAAAAATGCATACATCCAGCTGCACAAATAGCCTATAACCACTTAATATTAAAACTAGATATAAAACTGAATCAAATAGTGAAATTTTCATGTAAATCGACCAAGTATAACGGAAGTTATGCCAATTTTTCACTTTTTACAAAGTTCAAATGGCGGCATGTCACATTATGCATACAGCCACAGTGTAAATAGCCTATAACCACTTAATGTTAAAACGTTACATAAAACTGAATCAAACAGTGAAATTGTCATGTAAATCGACCAAGTATAACGAAAGTTATCTCAATTTTTCACTTTTTACAAAGTTAAAATGGCGGCATGTTACAAAAATGCATACAGCCAGCTGCGTAAATAGCCTGTGACCACTTTTTAAGAAAACTAGATATAAAACTGAATCGAACAGTGAAATTTTCATGTAAATCGACCAAGTATAGCGCAAGTTATCCCAAATTTTCAGTTTTTACAAAGTTAAAATGGCGGCATGTTACAAAAATGCATACAGCCAGCTGTGCAAATAGCCTATAACCACTTAATGTTAAAACTAGATATAAAACTGAATCAAATAGTGAAATTTTCATGTAAATCGACCAAGTATAACGGAAGTTATGCCAAATTTTCACTTTTTACAAAGTAGTAGTGTGAAAAGGGGGGTTCCACCGCACTTTGTGACGTCATACTGTCTGGAAGTGACGTCATCATGTCTGGACCGGAAGTGTTGCCTGGACCGGAAGTGTTGTCTGGAGCGGAAGTGCTGTCTGGACCGGAAGTGTTGTCTGGAGCGGAAGTGTTGTCTGGAGCGGAAGTCATGATAAGCGTTAGGATAGGCGCGGCCATCCATGACGTCATGATGACGTCATGATGACGTCATACTGTCTGGAGCGAAAGTCTGGAGCGAAAGTCTGGAGCGAAAGTTGCTTGATAGTGTTGGCCGAGTCAATCATCATGAAGCCAACGAACTCCACCTGTCAATCAGTGTAACCATAGCAACAGACCCTAAAAAGGTCGACCACCCCCCCCCCTCGAAATTGTGATTTTTGCATATTTATCCGTTTCAGACGATTCTGAACATTTTTCATTTTTTTTGGGTCGACCACCCCCCCCCCCCCCCCCCCTAGGCGAGCAACATTCTGTCAAGTCAGCTTCAGTTCCATCAGAGGGGTATATAAGGGATGAGCATCCAGCAGTGACAGTCATTTCGGTGAGTGGAGCAAGGAAGCAATTGGATCACATCAGATCCAGGGATGACATCCAGTGACAACTATTTCGGTAAGTGTTTATTGAAACTTTATAAATAAAAAGTGAACTTTGTAAACAAACTTTGTAAACAAACTTTAGTTATTTGCATAATTGAAACTTTGTAAACAAACTTTGTAAACAAACTGTGTAAACAAACTTTAGTTATTAGCATAATTGAAACTTTGTAAACAAACTTTGTAAACAAACTTTGTAAACAAACTTTGTAAACAAACTGTGTAAACAAACTTTAGTTATTTGCATAATTGAAACTTTGTAAACAAACTTTGTAAACACACTTTATAAACAAACTTTATAAATAAAATTTGTAATCAAACTTTGTAAACAAACTTTATAAACAAAATTTGTAAACAAACTTTGTAAACAAACTGTGTAAACAAACTGTGTAAACAAACTTTATAAATAAAATTTGCAAACAAACTTTATAAACAAAATTTGTAAGCAAACTTTGAAAACAAACTTGACATACTTACATAATTGAAAATTTGTAAACAAACTTTATAAACAAACTTTGTAAACAAACTTTGTAAACAAACTTTGGTTATTTGCTTAATTGAAACTTTGTAAAACAATACCTTTCGTTATACTTGGTCGATTTATATGAAAATTTCACCATTTCATTCAGTTTTATGTAAAGTTTTGTTATAAAGTAGTCATAGGCTATTTGCGCAGCTGGCTGTATGCATTTTTACCGCCATTACAGTGCTTCTTCGCGGATGAATACCATTTGGCAGACCATTTAACTTCACCGCTAGATGTCTCTGCTGTGTAGCAGTGCAGCTGTACAACTGTAAGTGAGATATTCATATACACAAGTAAAATTCTGCTGAGTCAGCAATTTTTGAAACAAGTTACACACCATATTTTGATTACATGGAAGTAGTATAAAAGCATGAGTGAAACATGTCAACTAGTCAACTAGTGATACATTCTGCTGAGTTAACACACCATTGAAGTGGTATAAAAGGAAGAGTGAAACGTATAATTTTACTTCATTTCAGTTCTAGCAGTTGAAGAAACAACAACGATGGCAACAGTCTACTGTCATGATTGTGATGTGGCATTTCCATCTCTGGAAGTGTTCGTGACACATAGATGTAAACCAGCTAGGTTGAAACGTGCTCGTGAAGAGCTTGTTGAGCAGATTGAAGCCAAGAGACGAAAGACCTTACAAGATGATGTTGAAAGACCTGATCCAGTCCTCTGCGGTGAATGTATTAAAATATTTCCATCTTTGGATGCGTTTGAGACGCATGCATGTGTTGAGATGGAAAATGTGTCTCATGAAGAACAAAGAAAGAAAGAGACAGGACAAGTAGGCAGAGGCAGAAGAGTGAGTCTTGGTGAAAACGCACAGGAAAGACGGTTTGAGCCTGAAGATGGATGGGATTTGCTACTTGAAATGCGACAACAAGAGAACCGGATTAAGAGACATTTGCTAGAGACGTTAAACCGTGGCATGAAATGGTACATTGTCGTACATGCACGCTTCAAGAAAATGACACCAAATGTTGAAGGCGTGATGGTAGAACAAGTGGATAATGCCTTCATCAGTAGTCCGACATATGCAGCATACAATCCAACAGATATTGAGAAGGACTTGCCAGGAGCCTATAAAATTTTGGTTTACCAGGTTTGATGAACATGAGCGACAAGGCTCTGGCTGGGTGTTGGATAACATATTATTCATTGAAGTGCATACAGCTACGTCAGCGCCACTGGAAGCGAGCAGTTTTATCCCACTACCGAAGAAAGTAAAGAATACAGGAGGTGTGTTAAACATTCAGAATAAAGACAACAAATGTTTCTTATGGTCTGTATTGGCTCACCTTCACCCTTCAACAAGCAATGACCCACAGCGTGTGCATCAATACAAAGCATTTGAGAACGAATTGAAGGTAGAAGGCATGACATTTCCCACACCGATTACAGACATTCCAAAGTTTGAAAAGGAGAATGATGTGTCCATTAACGTGTTTGGATATGAACATGATGTCGTTGTTCCCATACAACTCAGTCGAAACACCAGCACCAACAGCGCCAACAGCGCCAGAGAAATCAACTTGCTTTTGATTAGCAATGACAAGACAAGACATTACTGCCTCATCAAGAATTTCAGCAGACTGATGGCTTATCGAACAAAGCATAAGGCTGCAGCTTTTTATTGTTTCAACTGTCTTCATGGGTTTAGGCGACCAGATCTGTTAGATGAGCATCGTGAAGTGTGTGGCAAGCATGGCGCACAACGTTTATCATTCCCCAAGGAACCCTTCATCAAGTTCGAGAATGTAGCCAAACAACAGCGAGCGCCGTTTGTCATTTATGCAGACTTTGAATGCTTCACGAAAAAGCATGAAGAAGGAGACAAGTATCAGCATCATCGTCCAAACAGCTTTGCCTATGTGGTTGTGAGCCAGTATGATACACGTGCTCCAGTCGTGTATCGAGGAGATAATGCCGTGAAAGTCTTTTTAGACCATATGGTGAATGAGCGTGATCGTATTGTGCATGGTTTACAACAGAAAAAGAAAATAGTCATGACTTGTGAAGATGAAGAGGATTATAAGAACGCCACAGATTGCTACATTTGTCATGAGCCTCTAGGAGCAGATCGTGTGAGAGATCATGACCATATCAATGGCAAATACCGTGGAGCTGCACATAGTCAATGCAATTTGCAATTTCGATTTCGAAAGGATAAGCAGGATGTTGAAGATTCTTTCATCATTCCTGTCTTTTTCCACAATTTACGAGGCTATGACAGTCATTTGATCATGGAAGAAATTGGAAAGTTCAAAAACGAAAGGATTACAGTCATTCCCAACACCGTTGAGAAATATATTGCATTCACCATGAGCAATATGAAATTTACAGACAGTTATCAGTTCATGAGTACTTCTCTACAGAAGTTGGTCTCCAACCTGGCAGCAGAAGGGAAAGACAACTTTTATCACATGACGTCACACATTCACGATAGTGACCAACAAGAGTTACTGTTGAGAAAGGGAGTGTACCCTTATGATTACGTGGATGAGCCATCCAAGTTTGCTGAAACACAACTGCCGTCCAAGGACAAGTTTTACAGTCTGCTCAGTGAAGAAGACATTAGCGATGAGGATTATGCGCATGCGCAGAAGGTGTGGGAGACATTCCACTGTACTGCATTTGGCGAATACCATGACTTGTACCTGAAATCAGATGTGTTGCTGCTGGCTGACGTGTTTGAAAACTTTCGTCACGTATGTCTCAACACGTATGAATTAGATCCTGCTCACTACTATACAGCGCCAGGACTGTCCTGGGATGCCATGTTGAAAGCGACAAAGGTGAAATTGGAATTGATTAACGACATTGACATGTACCAAATGGTTGAACAAGGTCTACGGGGAGGAATATCTGTCATCACACACAAGTATGCGAAAGCAAATAACCCCTACGTAGCAGATTACGATCCCAGGAAACCGACCAACTACTTGACTTACCTGGATGCAAACAACTTGTATGGCTGGGCCATGTCGCAAAGCATGCCGGAAAGTGGATTTATGTGGGTGAGCGAGCCAGAATCCATTGACTTTATGGATGTGGATGAAGATGACGAGATTGGATACATTTTAGAAGTGGATTTGGAATACCCATATTCAATCCATGATCGTCATAATCACTACCCAGTGGCTCCAGAACGGAAATGTGTGAAAGTGGGAGAATTGTCAAAACATAGTCAGAAGCTACGGAAAGATCTAAACATGAAAGGCAAACCTAGTGAAAAGCTCATTCCCAACCTGTGTGACAAGAAGAAATATGTGCTTCATTATAGAAATTTACAGCAATATGTCTCACTGGGATTGAAAGTCACGAAGGTGCACCGTGCCATCATGTTTGCACAGAGCAAATGGTTGGCAAAATACATCTCCTTGAACACGGAAAAGAGAAAGTTGGCCAAGAACCCGTTTGAGAAAGACTTCTTCAAATTGATGAACAACTCGGTGTTTGGCAAAACCATGGAAAATGTAAGAAAGCGAATCAATGTTGAACTTGTTCACCAGGAAAAGCGGTTCAAGAAACTTGTGGCCAAACCTTCCTTCCACAAATTTAGAATTTGCAACGAAGATTTGACCGCGGTACATTTGCGCAAAGTGGATCTGCTTCTGGATAAACCCATTCAAGTTGGTTTCACCATTCTCGACCTCAGCAAGGTGCTCATGTTCCACTTTCATTACAACTACATCATGACCAAGTATCCCGACGCCAAGCTGTTGTTCAGCGACACCGACAGTCTATGTTATGACATAGAAACGGAAGATATCTACAAAGACATGCAGGAAGATGCCGACTTGTTCGACACAAGTGACTATCCGCCAGATCATTTCCTGCATTCCAACGTGAACAAGAAAGTGCTTGGGAAAATGAAAGATGAGACGGCGGGCATTCCCATTGAAGAGTTTGTTGGACTTCGGCCGAAAATGTATAGTATGATGTATGGTGGGAAAGAAAAACGTACGGCTAAAGGCATCACTCGCGCGTGTCAAAGACGGATGAAACATCAGCAGTATAGAGACAGTTTGTTCAACCAAACGCAAACGATGACCACAGGACACATCATACGAAGTCATAACCATCAGATCTTCTCGGAGAAGTTGAGGATAGTGGCTCTCTCTCCTTTTGATGACAAGCGATATGTGATGAGTGATGGCTATTCCACTTTGGCGCATGGACATTACAGTATATAAGGGGGAGACACTTCAACTTTAGAGTCAGTTGAGGTGTGAACACTGAAGCGTCAACATGAAAAGATCTGCAACAACGGATATGGATACTCTTGCTGATACAGTGAAAGACATGAATGTGAAACATCCTGATACTACCATCAAGAAATTAAAAGTGGAGATAGCACCAACACCACAGTCGTGGGATGGAATGCTTTCTCTAGGCAATGGAAAGTATATCAAGATTATGAAACAAGGTAATGAAGGTGTGGTGAACATTCGCAAATACCTCAGAGATGAGGGGACTGGAAAAAACCGTCCAACGAAAAAGGGAATTTTGCTGACAATACCTGAATGGAAAATGATGAAGAAGCAGGTGAAAGAAGTGGATAAAAGGCTTCGCAGACAAGACGACAAGTCATAACAAGGTAACAATCATGAATGCACTCATGTTGGACGATGGTGTCTACCTTAAAGTTAATGAGAGGAATGAAGTGATGATGGGTTCTCGGAGAATTTCTGCTTATCGGTTTAAACCTGAAGTGTGGAAAGACTTTAAAAACATACCGCTTGAACCTGGGTTTAAACGCAGACTTGAAAATAAACTGGAAGTGACGGTGGCTGAATATGATTCTAAGATACGTGTGACATTCTGTAGAAATCTTTTACAGGATTATCCAAAGGATTATAAGGGAGTTGTGCCAGATACACCCTATGCACAGTTGATCTTCTTTGATATCAAGAACTGGCGCGCAGTCCTACGATTCCTAGAAGCGATACAACATCCACTGTTCGACATCATCCGAGTATAAAATACATGAACGAGATGGAAGACTATGTGTTGGATTATGAACCCATAACATATGGATTCTCATACATGAGAAACTTATGTGATGATATTGTGCTACGACATTTTGGACAGTATCTCGTCCTATCGCTTGATGACCAATCCGTGTTGAAGGATCATCTAGACAAGTTGAGAATACCTGGCTTTCTCCTAGTAGTCTCAAATGAATTAGAAGTGCGTGTGACTGAGAACGGTCTAGACGTGTTTGTACAATTTCGCCAACATGACGAGCTTACAGAAAACTACGACATCATCACCCTCAGCACAGTGGAATGGAACGCGCTGTTGTAAGCATTGGATTGGAAAGAACCTGACGCTTGAATTCAAAGAGGAAGGAATACAACTTATGCGGGGTACCAAATCCATTGAGCTGACACAACATATATGGACATGGATACGTGTGATGGACATAAATGAAGAAGGATATGAACTGAAACTGTCTGAACATGAAACTGCTAAAGTGATAAAGTTTGGTGATGTGCGTTATGTAAGCTTTCATAGCATTTACAAACACGGATGTAATGTCTATGATACCTATATCAATTTAGATTCTAATGAATGGCATGCATTGATGAATGTATTGAAAAATGAATGTGATTGTAAATAAAAAAGTTTGTAAATAGTGTAAATAGACTTTGTAGTTAAGAATTTGTAAATAGTGTAAATAGACTTTGTAAATAAAAGTTTGTAAATAGTGTAAATAAAATTTTGTAAATAGTGTAAATAGACTTTGTAAATAAAAGTTTGTAAATAGTGTAAATAGAATTTGTAGTTAAGAATTTGTAAATAGTGTAAATAGCGTTTGTAGTTAAGAGTTTGTAAATAGTGTTTGTAAACTTTGTAAATAGAACACAATAAACAAGACAGTTGTTTGAAACTTGGTTTGTTTTATTTAACAACAACAACTTAACTAATATAACAACAACTTAACTAATATAACAACTTAACTACTACAATAACAACATTAATAAAACAACAACATTAATAAAAACAACAACATTAATAAAACAACAACATTAATAAAACAATGGTTTATAATGTCTATATACAAAATCCTTTACAATAAAATCGCCATCCTTTCTTTTTAATATATTCACAATATCAAACATACTTTGACCTCGAGCTCTATGTAATATATAATATACACAATAAAAACCACATGACGATGATATTGGCGTTTGTAATGAGATAGAATTATACATATAGTCATTTCTTAAAAACATATCTAAACGATCATCGAGAGGGAACAGTCCATAAGAGTCAAAATATTCCACAGGGTCTTTATCATAATACACTGCCACCCAATGTTCTCCTGGTTCATCTTGATCGTCTGTGTTGATCACATAGGCGCCGCGTTGTAAAGATGGTAACTGGTCCATGGCAAACACGCCTTGAAACAAGTCTTTGGTCATGACATCATGACTCAATATGGCATCAATCTGCTTCGTGTTCATGACTGGTAGTCGAATTGAATGCTGCGATTTGCACTGATCTCAATAATGTTGTCAAATTCAGCATAGACAATGACATTGATGGTAGGTTGCAAAGCCGTAGCAAAGTTCATTTCTAGCCGCAAATTGCCATGCTTGATCAGGGGGAAATGATCATCGCCATCATAATCCGGTGTTAAGTCAAACGAAAATAAAGCATAACCTCTAGGCCAATCTTCCCGTTTTATAATGGAACTTTTCTCACCATTCAACCGATCAAACGATTTGTAAAGCGTTTCAAAAGCGTTCAGGTATTTGTTCTGTGTAATGTCAAGCTTGAGAGGTTTGGATAGAACTGGTTCACCATCCGTGTACAGTTGCATATAGTCCAGATCAAAATGTTTGAAATCATATGGATTCCTCAATACTGATCCACCAAAAGCTTCATTATGAACCAGACCAATAACAATACGATTTGGTAATTGACCCAAAAAGATGTTATCTTTCACAAAAGACTGAAATCCTGCTGGAATAGCCAAGACTTTACATTCTTTTCTAGTGATGATGATCTTGGCAGGACTTTTCATCAATGCATCTGTATGTCCTAACTGAATACCTGGACTCACCCTCACTTTGCGAATGGTTAAAAATGCCTCTTTCACTTCTACCTTATAGGTATTATTTGCAGCCATCAATACATAGTCATCTTTTTGTCTATGGAAACGCAATTTCAAACTGATGCCATTCGGAAGATAACGATCCTGCTCAAACAAATCTATCCTTAAACCACCTGCGAGCATAACATCACGGCTAAGACGAGTATGCAAATAACGATGATGTAAGCCATTATTGCCTTGCTCAGCCAAGTCACCACCGTCGGCATTGACATGAAACCCGGATACATATTGTTCATGATTAGGTCTTTTCACCTCATGACTATTCATTGACCCAGCAGTATCCTTATACATGAGACGCATAGAGCGCTCAGAATGCAGACTTTCTTCCGAATCATGGATGAGATGAGAGATAATGCTGGTATAACCATGAGTATTGTTGCTATGCGAAACCAAACGATCATTCAGAAACAATTCAATATTAGACCATAACCCATTAAACACATCATTGATGCAAGAGACATTATCATCTGCGCCACACTCTGTTCCATCAGCCTTTACAATGCGACATACAATATGAAGTTTGCTGTTCTTTAAATCTAGATATTCTTCTGTACTCGCAGGAATGTAGAATTCTATTGGAGCGCCTTCTCTAATACTTGTAAGTGGTTGATAGTCAACTTTATAACTTTTCTCTACAGCAGTTTGCGTTGGTGGTACGTGAAACCATTCCAATGGAGAAAGACTACATTCACACGAATGATTATGAATGAGAGACATGATTTCAAAAGATATCTTTGCGATATTTTGATGTTATCCGTCTGGCTGTTTTTCGTCTTCTGGCACGTTTCGTCGGTTGCACGCGCTTTTGTTCTCCAAACACACGTTCACCAAACACACGTTCTGCTACTCGGCCCGTCACATCTTTCGCGACATTCTTTGCAGCCTTCTTAAGATGTGGCGCAACGATCTTAGCCCCAGCCTTAAGTAGTGGAATAGCTTTGCGAGCCAATGATCCCAGTATTGAACCAATACCATCGCCATATTGGATTCGCGCTCCTTTGAATCCTGGTAATTCCCCGCCCACTTGACGAAGAAAATGGTTGCGATATGCAGACGGATCGTGTGTATAAGCTTTCATATTGCTTTTGGTCGAAAATGAAGTTTACAGATCACCTTTCCAGTTTGAAATGGAACATTATGGCCTGTGTCGTCCTTAATATTCATTTCTATCATGTCAAATTTGGATGTGTTTACAGGAACATAATGCGGTTCGCCATACGTTTTCATGATAATATCGCCATCATGGCCTTGTATGCCAACAGAACGTAGTAACGGAACATAATAATCACCAACAACTTGTGGTTCACAAATGCTACAATACACATACAGTGTATAAAACCCCTGTTTCACATCCGCTTTATGGTCAGCTGTACATGTTTCAGTATACCATTGATCTGGGATAAATCCTAAAATCTCAGCCAATCCAGCGGAAAAAGACACTTCATAGCCATAATCGAGAAATAGAAACACACGTCGTCTAATTTTATCATACTTTATTCGAATAGCTTCTGTAAGTTTCAGAGCATTAGTCGCTTCTTCATTGACTGCCTCACATAGTTCTTGTATGGGTTCTATAGTACCCATAAGGAATATCGAGAGTGCTAAGAATAGGATCATCGAATAGTTCTTGTCGATACTGAATAGAATAGTCCATGCCCTGTCTCATCGTTGTCCATGTATGTGGATATTGAATTTCAGCTAAAGCCACTTCATATTTTCCATTCAGATAAATGGTTCGAGGCATACGAATTTGATAATTCGAAGCCTTGTTGTTGGGATAATAGGTCATACTCGCATTGCTAGGCAAAGTGATGTAAAAGCTTGTCGACTCCATGATGGGAACTAAATGGTATAGGTGCGTTGACGTTGTCTATATACCTCACGATAGCGCGCGTCATTCAACCAAGTATGCCAAATCTCATCCTCATTCACATGGTCTTTTATTTCTCCTTCACAACACGCGCTTGTACATCTTATTTTTACAGGAATAGTTGGTTTATCTTCCTGACAACAACAACATAGCTCTTTCAGCCATGTTAAAAATTTTCCCATCCTTCAGGAAACTGTCTTTGTTGACGTTGTTTCATTTCTGTTGTAATGTCGTCACGAGTGGTCTTTTTACTAAACATTGTTTTTGGAATATTAGCATCTACAATTTCCTGGATAAATGGATGCCAGCCATATGGTGGTATGGCTCGTTCTTTTCTTCTTGTCGCCACCAATGCTTCTTTCATCAAATCAACCATGTTGGCATTTGCTATAATATCGCCCGTTTTCAACACAAGTTCATTCTTCTCTGACCATGTTGTACCATATTTCTTCAGTTCTGCTAAAAGTTGTGTTATTTTTCCATGATAGATAGGTTGAAAATGACTTAAAAATAACTTTTCTGGCTTTTCAGGTGGTGATGATGATGATGAGGGCTTTTGCTGTCTAGACTGACTTGTTCGTAAATGACGACCAAGAAGTTGAGACATTTCTATAGCCTTTTCACGTGTTCGTTTCCCACGTAAAAGTTTATTCACTTTCGTTTTGATATCATTTTTCTTTTCTAGCAACATTTTATATTCATATTCAGGAATGAGGACCATTTTCATCGTATGTTTCATTTTAGCAGCAGTTTGGCTAACAAGGGCAATGCCAATCTAGCAATAACTCCAATGAATCCTCCTTTCTGATTAATCAACTTCTTTTTTCGTCGAAGGGATATCTTCTTATCTGCTAGAGTACGTAGCGTATGACGTTCACGTTTAAATTCCTTAAACCGTTTTGAGCTTAAGGGTAAATGTCCTTGCAATATATTCAAACAAATTTCAAACAAGCTTGTTAATTCCTCTTTTGTAGCTTGCTGTAGCAAGGATTTACGTCGTTTAGGCCCACTGCGTGCAAGCAAATGAAGAAACGGCTGGTTCGCTCGAATACGTTTAGACATCTTGACTGCGAATGGTCAAATGAGTTGGTTCTTGTTCATACACTGCTTTATCAATATAGACATAATGTGTATCTTTTGGTAAAATGCCTGTACGAATACGTAGTTGATCATTTGTCTTTGGTTTTAAATCAATGAATAAATAACCATGAGGTTTGCTAGTAGCATCTTGATAGGCTTCTATGAGAAATTGAGATCTTCCAGGATACATTTGCCGCGCCAATGTACTAATTTGTTGACTATCTCTCGGATTTTTAAACAGAATGATATAATGTGTATTCAAACTAATATTTCGCATCTCTTTCCCATGATGGAATAAATTATGCACAATAAAAATAATGCTTAGATTTTGATGACTGCTGCTAACACTAAAGAGACGTGTCATACGCTCATCACTATGACATTTCGTCATTAAGTCATCAATGATAAGTAAGTTTGGTTTCTTCGGGTTAAAACGCTCTTCAATGTCATCTGGAATGCCTTGGTAAAATTCCACGCCATTCATTCCCTTGTACAAAGGCTGATCTGCTGCATAAAGCCATAAAATGCTTTTTGGAGAGGGTTGAATCAACTTTTGTTCTAGAATTTCCTTCACCAGAGACGTTTTACCACTGCCTGTAGGTCCAGAGACCAAACATGTAAATGGATGCTTCATTGTTGAATGTCTGTTTCTTTCACCCAACTGTTAAACTTGTTTGGCCAACCTAACCACTTGACAAATAATTCTTTCACACCTCCTCGTCTTTTACGTGTTTTCAAGACTTTTTCAATTCTATAAATAGATTCAATATCTTTGGTTACTTTCTGCAGTTCTTCTTCATAGAAATGACCATCAATATCTTCGTCTAAAAAGTCTTTCACACGATACAAATGTATTCCTTGCTTCTTACAACGATGTGTGACAATGAAGACTTCTTGCGTCCATTTGATGTGATAATCGCGTTGAAACACATATTTAATGTGGGAAATGCGAACATGATCGCCAATGTTAAATTGGTACTTCTTCTTCTTCTTCGGTTTCAATTTCAGTTTGTCGACATACATATACTTCCACACTTTTGATTCGTTGTCTTTACGAATCTCGGCTGGAGCATATTTATTAGGAAGAGAACCATGAGGTCTATGGTTGTAATTGTACACCAAGTCTGGAAGAATGTCTAAGTAACGGTAAGTTTGATTATGTAGAAAATACCGATACACCATTCCCTTCAGAGTACGAATGACTCTTTCAGCAAAGTTGGCTTTGGTTTCATTCTTTGTGGTATAAGCATGAATGCCTTCTTTCTTCAAAAATGCTTTTACCCATCTGTTTTTAAATTCTGTTCCTTTATCAGACCTTAGAGTTCGCGGTCTTCGTCGTGTGTCATGAAAAATCTTTTGGAAAGCTTGTATGACGCTGGTATGTGATTTATTAGGTATTGGCTGTACCCAGACATATTTGGAAAACACATCAATGACAATGAGTAAAAAGCGTATGTTATCATTATAGGGAGCTATGTTTCCCATATCAGCCAAATCAATATCCCACATATCATCAATGCCACGTGTAATCACACGTTGTCTTTGAACCTGTATTTGACAGGTTGGAGTAAACTGAAAGCATCTTGATCCTGTAGCCATTTCTTCACTTGTGAATGTGTGACTGGTTGATTATGTTTTCGTAAGATGTGATACAGTTTGTAAGGACCAGCAAATGCTCCAGGCTGTCCAGGTTTGAAGTAAATATTGGTCAAGTAGTCTTTCCACGTCGACATGATGAATGAAAACCACCTTCTCAACAGAACAGCTTTTATTTTATAACTCAACCAATATCACTTAACTAACATAGTAACTTAACTAACATGTATTTATAACTAACATGTATTTATAACTAACATATATTTACAGATCAAGTATGGATACAATGGTATGAATCACTGGAGACCATTGGTCTTCAATGAACATTAACCAATGACTGAGTTCATCCAATGTAATAGCATCTACACCATATTTCTCACAACGTTGATTTGCATTATCTAACACTTTATCTAAATGAATGTAATATTTAGCTTCATTCCAATATGTATAAACACATGCAGCATGACAAGTATGTTCTGAACACTCTTCATGTTGACAAGCAGGACAGACTAAATAGGCAAACTTTTTTACAGCGGATAACATTTCTTCACAATAAGCTTTTTGCACAATATATTGTCTCAGTGTCATATCCGCCATTATGCAGTCTTGTGAGTCTTGAATCAATGCAGCACAAGTCTGTCAGGTTTAGCAAGTTATGCTGCTCCGGCAATGTAGCACAAGTCTGTCAGGTTATGCTGCTCCGGCAATGCAAATCTGTCAAATTCAGCAAGTTTTTTCCAGTTGCTGTTCACTTAACACACTTCTCCATGTTCACACGTCTGCACATCAAGTCTCACACAACAGTTCTAACAACTTTCCCATAATATTCTGACCAGGATATCCAGATGACACTTGTTTCACACCAGCTCCCCACCAATGATCATACGTTGCTTCAACTAAAGTTTTGTCTTTACATTCTTTCAACTTGTTGCGAAACAATACACACTGATTCCATTTGACTTGTAAAACATCTTGCATTTTGCTTCTCTTCACTGTATGCCATAACGGACATGGCTTTATCACTTTAGCAATACGTTTTGCTTCATATCCATTTCTGCATGAAGCAATGGCTGAAGCAATATCTTGACGGTGATGAAACACTGCTTTCTCATATTGATACAACGCTTCACTTGAGTTGAACACATGTCCATACTTTTCAAGTCGTGTTGGAAACATGTTTGAAAGAAAGTCCTTATGACCGCTGAATAGCACAAGATTCTCCATGTTGACTTTGTTTCTGTTGTTTTATTCTGACATATCGGTTTCTTCCTGTAATAAAATATATTTTAATATAGTTGCTGCCTCTTCTATCATGTTCTTTCTTTGTTTACGTTCAAACCACTCACATAAAACTAAATTTGCTAGTAAGAAAAACATTGTTATCAATTCACTATGTTGTTACAAAGATGATTAAAAGGTTCTCTTACCTGATAAAGCTGCTCGGTTTCCTCTTCTTCTTTACAACAATCTCTCAAATGATCCACTACGGTGAAATATACTTCAACATCAGTACGAGCAGAATAAAGTGCAGAATCAAAGTCAAAGTTAGGATCTTCTTCTATTCCAATTTTATGACATTCTCCAAGAAATCTTGAATGCAGTTCAATCACATCAAGACTATGATGTACAACATCCCAAAAAGCATCCAAATGATAAAGTTGATAGTCTGGAGTGCCATAGCAAGCAAGTTTAGCAATCATCAAGTCAATATAAGCATTTTTAAAACATGCGTCCATCTTGTTTCAGTGTGTCTTGTGTGCTTTTACTTTGCTTCACTGACT